>CM047805.1:26313816-26932429 GCA_026214975.1 Gentiana macrophylla
AAGAAGTATATCGGGCCAAGTGATTAAAGTCCAAGAAGAAGTCTTCTGAAGAAAAGAGGAAATGTTAGCCCTGTTTACCGAGGTCTCATGCCGGTAAACCGAGGGCTTGTCGGACACGAAATTGATTCTGCCACCTCTACTAGGTCGTTTAGGGTTTCTAAGAGTCATATGTCGGTCATTGTATCTATATAAGGCCGCATTTACAGATTATTGTACAAGCTTTCATATATTATCATTAAATCTTTATATACATTATACTATTTGATGAAATAAAGTTATTCCAAGCTTTTAAGGAGTTATTTATGGTTTTCTCCCTTTCTCTACCATCCCTAGCTTGACTAGATCGAGCTAGATCTCTATTGTTGAAGGTATGAAGCTTTGAACTTTCCTTTTTGTCTTCAATATGGTAGATCTGTTCGTATTTATGTGTTTTACTCAATCTGCATGTTTAAAGTCCCCATGATTTACTTAGATTAATCGTAATTGAGCAATGTAGATCCAGGAATAGGAAAAGCTAACACCGGTAAACCGGCGGTCTAAACCGGTTTACCTTGGCTATATTTAGAAAACCTAAAACTAAGATTCACTACGGCTACGTTGATCGACATATTTAATTAACAGTAGGTTAGATCTGGCCAATCTGTTTATTGTAGTCGTAAAACTAGCATGATGAATAGTAAAGTGTTAGTTTGGACATAGTCCGATGGACCCTAGGAACGTGTTGATCAGTGTCGACAGATGTCTAGGTGGGTTAGCGGTATGAGTTAGCGCTCGATATCGGCAATTCTAGTTCTTTATGCATATAGGCTATTATGGACCAAGTAAGGAGGGTAGTTTGTATATAGATTGTCTACTACCATTGTCGGAGTAGATAGGGTTAGGAGTTGCACCCATAGCTTATAATTAAATCAAAAGCTCACTCGATTAATTTAAAGAAATTATGTGAGGAAGTAAACGTAACGATTAACTAATCCAAGTTAGTAGATCGGTGAGAAGAGGGGGAGAAATACCACGTTCTTTTCTGCTATGTTATTATTGGTCCATGACCGCTTTATGTCGCTTCTCTAAATTATGATAAAATCGCTTTATAATTAAAGATGCATACTACATGTGGGATCGACGGCCACTCGCATTTACTATAATATGATGTACACTAGTATTCTTGCTAGTAATATCAGCATTAGTGACTTACATGCGATCAATGTGTTCAACAGACACAATAGACTATACTCGGCTAATAAAAGAACACAGCTGAACACCACTTTAGCTCACCTTCTCTGACTTGAACACTTAGCTCACCGACCATCACTCACCGACTGACCCATTTTAGCTATGCCAAATTCAGACGCAGAGATCAAGTCACCCTCGACTAACATGGCGATTTATTCAATTACTTTCTACTTGAATCATGATGGCAAAAACAAAGGACGTCCCACTTTAACCGCAGAGTCTTTGGTCGGAAGCACTATAAATGACGAATGGTCATATCCCATTATGAATTAATCAAGATCACAATCACATTCATATTTAGTTTAGCTCACAAATATTGGTAAAGTAATCTATATCTGAGAAATAAAAATGATAACTTTAGATATATGCTAAATGAAATAATAAACCATGGTCAAGAATACTACTCTCAACACATTTAATGAATCACACTACAAAAATGATTTTTTGTGACAAAATTTTGGTGACAAGTGATAAATTAGTCACAAAAGGGTAGTTTCTTGTAACAATATCATTGTTTGTCACTTAAACATGCTTGGATTAGTGACAAAGATGAATATTCTCACAAAAAGTTTGTTAGTTTGTCACTGAAATTGTGGTTTCAGTCGTATATTTGTATGACCAGTACTAGCAGAAGGTTTCAGTGACAACCTTCCATGTCACAAACTCTCTTTTTAATTTTTTTTATTTATTTAAAATTTTACATAATCTATCATATATTAATAAAAACAATCACATTTTTCCTTACAGCCCTTTTGTGACCACATCTTTCATCATTTAATCCTTAACACTTTATGTGATAAAGATATTTTGTCACAGATTCATAAAAATAAAAACTACGGTTAATTCCATAAGTAAACAGATGAATTTGTTTTTAGGGGAAATATGCATTTTATCGATTTTCTCATCACTCGCTCAAACTTCCACAAAGTAAACAGATACCCTAATCGTTGTCTCTCGAAAATAGCTCACCACCACTCGCCGATCATCACCACTCGCGCTCGCCGATCATCACCGCTCGCGCTCGCCGGTCGGCGGTCGCCGGTCGCTGATTGTCACAGCATCTCCGCTTATCATTGCTCTCTTCTCAACAAATCTTGAAGGATAGTTGAATCAAATCGCTGGAGCAAATGTACTTGCTTTCTCTTGTAATCGAAGACTTTCAAATCATCCATATGCTTGTTTTGCTGATTTCAGAAATCGAAGACTTTCAAATCATCGATATGCTTTTTTGGCTGATTTTGAAGGATGAGGTCATGAAATTTGTGCCCGTTCAGGAGCAGACTTGTGTTTTCTCAAAAGAAAAAAGCTGTACAAGATTCGTGCTGGTCCAGGTACTCATTTCAAGGCTTTTGAGGTCATCGGTGACGGAAATGAGCTCCTCATTGGGATTGGTATTGGAGAAGACATGTACACCCATGTAAGTTAGTTCCTTGGTTATTTAAGTGTCATCTTATTTAGTTTTTCTCAATATCTGAATTAATAATCTGATAGCCTTTGTACATGATGAGAGCTTGATGTATACAAGTAATCAAAATTGATAGAGTTCTGTTGCTTTAACATTTGATGATTTTCTTAGCACTTAGCAGCTAGTTATGTTCCTATTGGTTTCCTGGTGAGTCATGGCGCATGATTGGGCTTCTGGTTCATATATGTATCTTGGGCCATTTGTGTTCTTGCCTCAGCTATGATTCTGCATGTTAATTTCCTCATTTATTTTGTGATTTGGTGTACCAATGATAGTCTTCTTCATTTATTTTGAATTTTATTTGATAATAAAGTTATGTGGTTGCTGGAGTGGAAACGAACTTTATAGTTTTTTGTGTTTGATTATGTTCTTACATCTAATTTTCATTATAAGGTCATGGATCAGAAGAGCATGTTCCAAAATGGTCTATTTTTTCTCACAAGTAGAATACCTGAAAGCAATTTTCTAGTCATGTTTGTTCATTTATATAGTCATCTCACACCATTTTGTCACTAGTTATCTAATAATACATAACAGAACAACAATTGGAGTTAGAACCACCATTAAAATCTTGCGGTGAACAGTAGCAGTTAGCAAAGCTGAGGAGTTTATCTGGGTATTTTACACTGTTGTTAAAATAAGTTGTATTTTAAAATAAGTCATAAAATAAGTTAAAATACCACCGTAGCCTGATCGGTATTACATGTAATGGAAGGGTGAAGTTTGGTGTTTCCTCTTTTTCAATGTATTTGCTTTATGCACCTAATATGTGGCTGGTTATGCCGATGTGCTATAATGGTTTGTTTCAAATCGGATCGGGTACTGTGGCATTTTTAATGTGCTTAGATATTTCCATTGACATGTTTAAGTGTTAAAATTATGTAGTAGCAATGCTGATATTAGTAATGAAAACAGAGGATGAGGTTTTTTGGCTTGCTTGAAATTTCTTATTAATGAAACTTGAAAATTTTCCTTCTACTTGTCGTTTAAGTGCAGGCTAATGACACTGGATTAGCTTCATATGTTGCTGGTCGAATTGATCGGTCAGGTGTACGCTATTGTTGTGGGCAATGATCTACTCTTCGCTGGTGTACATGTAATCCTCGATCATGTTCCTTTTACTTTAATTTGGCCTTAATATATATTTGGTCTTCGTCTTTCTTGTGTCATGTAATGGTGTTCTCCTGGTTTAGTTGGCAGCCTTTGAATTTTCCTTACTGTGACTTTACTGTAGCATTACTCTTGCGTTATTGAATTACAGCACATTTAAATAAGAGTACCTGCTACTCTTTTTATTAGCTGATGACGACTAAACATGTTCAGTGACTTGGCCACTCTTCTGATGCGGTATCACTTATAGTACAACTCTATTAAAGTTAGTTGATTGTAATTTGTGTCATTTACTCTTTAGGTTTCTTTGTCGGTGAATTGACAACCTTTAAACTGTTTGTTTTCAGTTCTGGAACCTGGAAAATTTGCAGTGTTTTTACAAACTTTGACTGGCCACATGAGTGTTGTGATCAGTTTCTTTTATCAGGTTCCTTAGACAACACTATCAAGGTTTGTTACTTTATTTACCTTGAACCTTTTTGCATTCTCCCTTTGGGATAAAGACACTTTTGGTCCTTTTTGTTTCATGATTTTTGCATTTCAATGCATGCTTGGCCGTTCAAGGAACTAGTTAATGCATGAGATGACACTGCAACTTTGTTATATTGGTTGTACAGATTTTGCATCTTGTATATGACAAAGATATAATAGAGGATGAGGAAATTCTAAATTGGGCGAGAAGGATATAGGTTCTGGTCACTTTGGATTTGCCAAGCTGGTTAAAGATTTGAGGACTAATGAGCTTTATGTTGTGAAGTATATTGAAAGAGTCTTGCAGGTTTTGCCTTTTCTTTGTTTAAGTTTTGGTTTAATAGAGTTATGGATCTGTCATGTGTTTAAGTTCAGGTCGCAATCTAAGATCTGTCTATCTGTATATATGGTGGCTGTTGTGGGCAGGGCCTGTATTGTAGAAGCTGTTATATCTGTTGCTCTGACAAGAGGTCAGTGTCCACTTATTTCTTACATGTGGTTAAATATCGTTTAGTTTGCTCTGTTTCATTCAGCTTAATGCAATGGAAGAAATGTTTTCTGCACTTTTGATTGTCTCTGAATTAGTGGAATTTTGAGCAAAAAAGTAGACAATTTTGTTTGGGATTTTTCTTTAATGACAGCACACAACATTTACCATTCTCTCACATTGGGAACTTAAGATCGACTTTCAGCCCCTCAGTTGCTTGTTCCAAATGGGATTAATCTGTAGGTTTCCTTTGTTGCTCAACTTTGTAAATATTCATCTTTGTGCTGTGTAGAAAGTTTCATGTTTGGTCATGTCCTTATGAGTGGTGATTGACATACGTCAGCTTCCCTTATGATTTTTCTAACATATTATGTCCTTATGATTTTTCAAAGCATTTTTATTTCATTTCATGTTAAAGCATTCTAGATTAGATCAGTATTATTCTTGGCCTCACAAAAGTTGTGATTGAGCTGCAGTAGATACAACAATGCATCCTAAAGCAAGAAAAAACAATTTATTCGAATGTACCTAATCCTTTGAATTTGTGGGAAGAGGTAGAATCACAGTTTTAGTCCAATTGCAAATGGACCCCTGAGTCTCTGCAAACACCAATATTTCTTCATTCCAGGTTGCACTGCAGGGTTGTTTTGTATGCTAAATGAGATGTTCTCAAGTGTTAAAGAGCATTTGTCAAGCTTTATGGTCTGACTTGTCTAGTTCAAGTTCATATTTCAGTCCACGTCTTTGTTGTTTTACATTGATGGTGTCCGTAAAGTAGTCCGTTTTATTTTCTTTCATCTTTGAATTTTTCACTCCCCTCGTTTGTTACTTATTAAGTCACTTTCACTTCCCCCTGTTTGAACTTCACAAAGGCACTATATCGGCATTACCCACTCCACTTGATATGTGGTAAGCCCTTCTCAGCTGTAATTTTGGGAACAAAAAGGTACATTCCCGGAAGTTTCCTCCTTCAGTCAAGCTTATTAAGGACATTGAAATAACACAAGCGGCACACTTCATCTACCCTTTTCAACAGAACACTAAAGTTAAATGGCTATCTTATTCCATTTACTTTTAAAGATCTCTCTTTGAACAACAAGATTACTTAATATATCAGATTTTCGCTTCTCTATTTTGTTTCTTTGTTGCAGAATTAGACAAGGAAAAGAAGATCCTCTTAATACGCGATGGAGGGATAGGAATGACAAAGGAAGATTTAATCAAGAACTTGGGGACTAGCAAAATCTGGAACTACAGGTATGTGGTTTTGTGGTAACAAATTTACGAGAGTCGAGTTGTATCGAGTAGCTGATATGAAAATAATTGTCTTTTTTGTATAGAAACTCTTATCAGCATCCAAGGATCGGGTAATAAGATTTCAACTTTTTTTCTTTTATACTTAGTTTTCTCTGTTCAAGCACCTCCTTCTTGCTTGGAACATCAAACTTCCAAATGCCTTATTTCTCAAGTATTCTTATATTCTTCCAACATCATTTAACCCCATCTCACATTTTCCATCTAAACTAGATGCAAGAAACCTATGATTCTTTGTACTTGATTTATATATACTATTTGTGTTTTGCAGAAGATGGCTTATCATGCTCTTGCAACATCAGTCCAGGTTTGATTCACAAATTTGACATCATATGAATTATCTGAAACTAGTACATGAATGTCGATTGAATTTTGATTGGATGGGTTAATGGCATCAAATGCATGTAAACAGACCAACTTAACTATGTGGCATTCTTTACTTGTTTAGATGCCTTTTGTTTTCTTACAATTCAAGTTTTTGTCAGGGGTGGTGGGTTCATATCGCTGGAGAACCTGTTGTACTTCGCTCGGAACTTCCCAGTAAGTATTTATACGTATACTTTTGCTTGCTGGTCTTCACGGTTATATATTTTCTGCGTATCCTTGGTTTCTTGGTTTACATTGGAATGAATACAGCTTCCAGAGCGATTATATATGTCTATTTTGGGTAGTTTTTTATATCTTGAAATTCTTCTTGGAGTCACATATAAGGCTTTCTCTTGCATTCTTGCAGACATGCTTACGAATTTCGGTATTCGTAGTATTTTCTTGTGTATTTCTAGAGTGCGGGTTATATATTGGTCTATTTTTGGTAAATACGCATTAATTGAGAAGAATTACCCTCTATGCTTGCCGTTTTTTCCTAAAGAAATCATTTGTCTATTCATGGTAACAAGTTTGACATTTGTGGCCATGTTCGAATCATTCACAACCCTTTGCATCTCGTTTTTGGGACTTTTTTTTGTATGCAGCTTGATGATATGGGCAATCATGGCACGAAGATTGTGACATTTAACCTATTATGGCATACTAACGATGACACAATGGAGCTAGATTTTGAATCAGATCCGCAGGTCCATGGTTTCTTTTCCTTTCCATCTTCTAGCTACTGCATAGGTTTTTGCAAATGTTCCTTCGTAAAATGATGTCCGATTATAGTTTTCCGACTAGTATAAATTTATTAGCAATTATTTAGTTCTTTTGGTGTTTTTTGGATTTTTGTAGAGTGAATGCTAAACTTTTGTATAATTAATAAAAATTAAAAATAGTTTAGCTATCTTTATGTGTTTTTTTGGTGTTTAATAGTTAATTTTTGTGTGTATATTATTTTTTTTATTCTTTTCTGTGGTATAGGTATATATTTTACTAGAGTATATATTATTATTATTATTATGTAATTTTCAGTAATATTATTATTATAATAATAATTATTATAATTAATATATTTAAAAAACGATGACTTCTAGTGACAAAGTGTTTGTCATTAAAGAGAAAAATGTGTTTCTAGCCTTCGGTTCCTAAAAGGATTCAGTGATGAATTCTGGAGTCTTTTGTGAGAGAAGTATTGTCACATGTTGTGCTTTATAGTGACAACAGTCACTAAAGATCTGGAGAGCTTTAGTGGCAACAGTCACTAAATATCTCGAAAGCTTCAGTGATGTTCGTCACAATAGACTACCTTTTTGCGACTAATACTACACTTGTCTCGGCAGAATCCTTTAGCGTCGCCACATATGGGACAATCGTCACAAAAAAGTTTTTTTTTTCACAAAAAGCCTATAGTGACGAAAAGTCTAACTTTTAGTGATTATTATTTTCGTCAAAAAAGGACTTATTTTTTGTAGTGTCACTAGGGATGAGCCTTTGCTGACAAACCAACCAAAATTTTTAATGCAATATGTTTATGGGTGCAATCTCCTAAATCGGTCCCTAGGCGCTAATACCTTAACGTATTTACCCTATACAAGGTTCGACAGTCCCTTATATGGGATTTACTTGACCTAGTATTATTAAGAACTATGAAACGCTCAGTATCCACCGAGTTTACGGATTAACGAGAAGAACCTTATCAAGAAACAGGCTATGAAAACTCGACTAGTTCGTGCATGACAATTCTTAAACCCTAGTTTGCACACTCCCTCAAAAAATATATACATTTATAAAGTATGTGTGTGTGATAAATTGGTGCTTAACTACTCCACTAAAGGCATTAGGTTCAAGTTTTATAACACAAACATTCAAAAGATTCAACTTTTAAACCCTAATCATCCCTAGATCATCATTAAGGCATTAATTTCGTAGTTCCATCACATAATTTTGCTATTATAAATTTAACTACTCATGATTAAGTGAAAATTGCAAGCTGTGATTGACTTATGCCTATTTAAGGAATCAAAAACACTAATTATCATAATGCCTTAAAGCCTAATATTCGGATCCTCATTCCACTAAGTAGAAAAACCCGTGCCATCTTCTTCCTTCTAAATCACATGAATTGAACGTGATCGTAACCATGGCGAAGTCCTCGCTTTAAATAAATCTCAAAAAAATGCAACGGTTACAACTTTTATACACATTACTCAGACGCTTCTAAGGTTAAAGGTTGTAAAAGATCAAGTTTGATCTAAAATGAGGAAAAGGACAAGAAAAAGATAGTGGTTGAGAAGGACGCGCGTATGTTACTACATGTACATTACTACATGTTGCTACAACCACATGTAGTAATACGCGCGCTTTTTGTCCTTCTCAACCATTTTTTTTTCTTGTCCTTTTTTTCCCATTTTGTATCTTATTTTGTCCTTCTGGCATCTGGCCCCTCGCTTCTATCACTCACTATTTATTTTATATATTACTATAATTTATACAACTTTAGTTTTGTTCAGATTTTGTAGTGCTTTGTTCATGGGTTCAGGGCTGCTGATGCTATGAAATATTTCCATCTCATGATTAAGGTAATAGGAAGCAAGAGTCCACTGCCGGTATTTGAACTCCGGTGGAGTCTTGAATGTTGAATTTTCAACTCCGACGCTCCCGCTTTCCCTGCATCTTTCTTTCCTAATTTATTGGGTAGATTATCAATGATTTAGCACTATATACCTGTTCCTTACCGATGTCTTGCTGCTTGAATGTATTTAATGTAGTAATATAATACTTTGTCGCATGATATTATCAATTTTATTCTACACGCTATTCTACGTTAATTGTTTCAATGTATCTCAGTAATTTGATGAATATTTTATTTGTTCTGGATGTGTAGGTAGGGTCAAGCTTTGCAACGGATAAGCTCAAAACTTTGCTATATTTCAAATAAGGTCGTAATATAGTGTGCTACTCAAACTCTCCATGATATTCAAAATTATTTGTTTGTGTAGTACAATTTATTTTTGTTTTTTTCCCAGTGGAGGACTACTTATTTGCCAATTTCATGCCAGGATTTTGGAAACAAACTGTATGAAATGCATGTTCTGTTTCGTGTTGGGTTTGTAATTGTCATTTTTCAAAACTAATAAAAGAATTCTGACTACAAAAATGCGCAACTCAGTTGTTTTGTTTTCTCTAATTGTGAAAGTGAGGAAATGAAAATGTTGTTTGGCTCACAATGTAGAAGAAGTAAAGCACTTCATGATCAAGAGGATGGAATGTCTGCATCACCTTTGAGTTTTTGTTTAGTTTGTTAAAGAGAACCATGATTAGTTTTCTACAGATTAAGGAAAGTTATAGTGACAGATTGTGGCTTTTTTTCACAGTGATATTATGTTCACTATTTTTTTTTTCCAGGGGGTGAGATTGAGATTTATGTTCACATGGTCTCATCTGTGATGGTCTTTCTTTAGGTAATTGCTCTTTATTTTACTATAATCATTTAGACTCTGTTTGGATTGAATGAAACATGTAGAAAGAATAAGGAAGACAATAACGTATAAAAAAAAAGAGAGGAAAGGTGAATAAGAGATCGTGAAGTCTACTAAACGTGTTTGGATTGAACTAGATGTAATGTAGAATGTCTGCAGTGTGTTTGGTGTATGATACGGGAAGTCTATCTTCGCTTTTAGAATGTGTGCAGTGTGTTTCATTGTGCGGTTTTGCTCGATATCGTTTTGTTTTTATTCTTGGTATTTCTCCTCCCTTATCATGAATCTAATTCTGTTAATTTCATTTGTTTTTTTTTCCAATTTATATACGCAGTCCGGCATTGTACACCCACTTTATTGTGCTATATGCATGTGGTTTCAACGGAAAGTAGGAAAAGTTTTTTTGCCCTTTCGTTAGGCTAGGTTGATATAGTTGGAATGAACTTTTGATGCTCAATGAATTGATTAGGCTATGATTCCTTGCTTTCAACGGCTGTTCCAAGATCAAGATAGTAGTGGTAAGTAATTTTAGCTGTTTTTTATGATAATTTTGTTGTTGCTGTAAATATATAATTTTCTTCTATCTAATGATTTTTAGTTTTTACCCTTTCCTGTATATTGGATAGTTTGTTTCTATGAAATCCATTGGTAGATTACTGATACAACTTAAAATTTTAGGCTTGGTGTTGTGGTTGTGGCGTTTTTGGATGATTTTTAACCTTTTGTTTCTTTGTCGTGGGTGAAAATAGCACACCATTAAGATGACACTGAAACATGTTTCTTTGTTGTGGGTGAAAATAGTATCGATGAACATAAGATCGCTTCATATAAGGCTTTCATTTACTACTTCAATACCAAGTACAAAGCCAACTCAATGAAACTACTCTATTAATATGTTTAGAATACATTATACCACCATAAGCTCAGGCCCCAACCACTTGGAATTTGAAAATATCATAAGAAAATAAAGCATTGCACCATACCAATCACATTGAGTACAAAACATATATCACCAAGGCCAACTGGATGCTTTTATAGCGCGGGTTAGCTATAATACTATGAAATATACATGAAGGGTGCTCAAATTCTTCTATTTTATGCAGAAGCATATTTCTATAATTATGGAATGAGAAATGAAATTAAAAATGAATAAAAGCCAAAAACTCCACACACAAAAAAAAAAGCACAAGCAGGTAGATCAAATGAGAACCTTGTGGATATACAACCTTGAGCCCCGACCGCGCATATGCAACCTTGTTTGTTTACTACACACTGGGGTAAACATAAACTTGATTCCCATTCAAAACTCCGTAATGTCGGTGATGCAAATGAGCAGAGAAAATTAATTGCAGTGATAGCACAACTTCAACTTCAAAACAACTGAGAATGTTGAGTAAAAAATAAATGAATAACCCATCAAAACAATCTAATCAGTTTCCATTCCAGCCTCATTTGATGAAAACGGCAACTCCGTCGTTTCTACTCCACATTCTCTTTGAAAATCAATTGCTCCTTTGAAACCCGTTTTCGAATTAATTCCTTTGATTTCCTGATATTCTCTGCAATTAACCATTCTCTCAATTTACTCCTTTGTTTTTACTCCTCTTTGTTCATCCATCTTCCTCACATGCCTTAATTCGATTAAGGAAAGAATTAGATACTGCCTTGAGTCTTTTATCAAGCTACCATATTTGCAAAATGTTATTGGAAAGTTCAATGCCGAAAAGGTGTTGTCTTGCTGTCGATTTGATGCTGGCTACTTGGGTTACCATGAATGCTTCATTCGAACAGTAAAATCCTGATTTTGTGCATACGAAACTCGAAGGTGACATCTTCTCCTATTCAGGAGATTAGTGATTTTGTGTGACTGGAAGCATTGGTAGAAGAATGTTGATGATAAAAAATTTTGAGGAGGCAGAAGGAGGAAGAAGAAACAGCGTGTTGGAAGATAAGGGTAATTTAGTCCGACTGAAATTATTTGTCCTTATTGCAACTAAAAAAAGATGTGTGGATTAATGCTTAATTAAAGAAGGAAAAAGTTGACTTATACCTAATTTTTCCTAAAAAATTGTAAAACAGCTCTTTTAGATAATTTCCCAAAAAAAAAAAAAAAAAAATTAGAAGAACTACTTCTTAAAATACAATATTTGAGTCGAATAAAAAAAAAAAAAAAATAGACATAGTAGGCCTAACACTTCCCCTATATAAGTGCGCTTACCAAAGAGTCATTATTTCCTAGATTCATAGGAGAGCCAATTCTTTCAAATCCTTTTAATGTAAAATAACAAAGATGCCATCTGTTTTCAAAAACATTTGTGGTAGGATTCTCGCCGAAAAATTAAATGGCAGCCGGCCGTTTTCAAAATTTTCTATAGAAGGGATTTCGCATAAAATTTTAATGGCGGAAAGATCGTTGATCATGACATATCATATCTTAGAGATCTCAATTGATAGGTATTCTACTCTTGTTTTTACCGTTTGCTATTTTGTACCGTTATTGTTTCCTTTAACATCTCTATTGATTTTTTAGATCCTAATCCGTATAGATTTGGATGTGTAGTCATTGTTTTGTTTGAGATCTCTATAATTTTTTTTTAGATCTAGATCAGTATAAATTGGAAGACTTTACGCTTTTTTTTTATACCTTTGATATCAGAGTCATTGTTTTGTTTCGAGATCTCTATAATTTTTTTAGATCTAGATCTGTATAGACTTGGAAAGACCTTACAGCTTTTTTATATACCTTTTGATATCATTGCATCGTTATTCATGTGATTCACTTTGAAATACAATAAATGAATTTCAACAATGAATTTCAAACATCAATGAATTTTGACAATTAATTGAAAGTATGCTGAATGTGGTTAGTCCGGTCTTAAAATAAAGAGCATGAAATATGAAAATTTGGTGAAAGAATTTTTATTTTAGTAGTTGTAGATTGAGATATATAAGGGTTTAAAAGTAGTAGATGAGAGACAAATTGTGTTTGTTTATCAATCTCATTCTCTATTATGTGCATGAGCTTAAATTTTTTATCCGTTTTGCATAACTCTTGAAATGATGTCATTTTCCTAATTTAAAATTTTATTTAATTTGTGCCTCTAATATTAGTCTCATTTGCCTTGACACAATTTAAAAATTGTACCAGATCCAAACTTATACATTGCCTATGTTCATTCAGATTGTTGTTAGTAGAATATCTAGTCTGATCTGTAAAATTAATTTTTTTTCAGTTATCAAAAAATATCGATAGAGATTCAAAATTATTTTCATCCGAATAAAGATATTGAAAAATAGAGAATAATTATGTATAAGTTTGTACTTCATAATATGTCAATAAGAAGTGATGCAAGAGCTTTAAATTACCCATATTAATATTAAGGTAAGTTTGTCTTGTTGAAAAAGGCAGACTTTTCATCTGATGATGGCATGGCTCGTTCTTCTTCCATAGAATTGATCAATTTCATACTGTTTGATTAATCATGGCTACATCAAACTAAATCCAAGTCCAATGCAGCCTTTCAATTCCTCAAGTCTCCATCAGTGATGTCGCCACGGTTTCCATCCAGAGCATGAAAGAGGTGGATTCGTTTCTGCTTCCTCTAGGCCCTCTCGTGACGTGTGTCCACCGATGATGGATTTTGTCTTTGTGCTGATGGATGCATAGGCTTGGCAATTGATTCTGACATGTTTTGAGAGATGCGTATGCAAGGCAGGACTGCTGTGTGATTCTTGAGTGTTCACGTATAGTATATGAGTCGATGTTGTCACACCAGACTAATGAATACTACATATGTTACAAGATCACATGATACACCAGGGCGGATTCGAGTCTTTATATAAGGGGAGACGCGATGACAATAGTGACTTTTTTTTTTTTTATAAATCTTTTTGTACGCATTTCAATCCACGTTGTTTTTATTAGTCTCTTATCTTTAATTTTGGGGGAATTCCGGAGAATGACCAAAGTGAAACTTCTCCCTATGCTGTGGTGGTGCACACAAAAGACACTTGAAAGCATTCATATATAGAAAATAGAAAGGTATTCTGCTAAATACATTGTTATATTGCGTGCCAGCCTTTCTCCTTCCACCGCGACCACTTTTCTTTTCTTGTGCAATAGTGCTACCTTCCTCCACTACATTCTGATAATACAACAAACAAAGGATATAAGCAGCCTTAGTTATTATAACAAAAACTATTCACTTCCAACATTTTTGTTTGAGGACAATAATAAAATGACATATCAAATTGACTTTCATAAATTACATCAATTAAAAGATGAAAACCCACGCAGGTTTTGATGATATCAAATTCTTACATGTTTGAACAAATGATATTAAAGTCAAAATGCCAGAGATAGAAAACATTCAGCGGGAAGAAACAGAACAGACTGAGACCTGAACTAAACCAACATCATTGAACACATACGCAGCAGTCACAGGACTCAAAAATGCCATTGGAACAACATAAAGTCAATAAAAATATTTCAAGTTTTTCAACCTTTAAACACTTGATTTTTTGCTCCAAAATTTAGTTTTCAGCCTTATTTTTGGCTTATATATGGCTGAAAATGACATGGTGACAGTAACACAGTAACACAGTAACACAGTAACAAAGTAACAAAGTAACACTAGTGTATTAGAAAGCTTAATGATATGAACCAAGTAAAAAACACAATCATTCTTCTTTAAAACATCATAGATGCATCCTAAAGCCAAACCTTAAACTGTGGGACCACCAATATGATCAACCACAACAGACCTACTATTATTTCTGTTCTCAACAGAACTACTAATCTCTAAAAAAAAACAGAACTATTAGTTTCAACTTAATGGTTATCAAAAGAGTTGACGATGGTAGCTTCAATATCTACCATGGCCGTTTCAATACCTGCCTTGGGATTCCTCTCAACCCCAGTTGCCAGAGGAACGGTCCCAGACTCAATACGCGAATTATAAAAAATTTGCAAATTTCTAGAATTTTCAGAATTTGAAATGGATAAGGGTATACGCCATAGTCATAAATTTAACAAAGAATACCTTCTCAGCAGTAGATGCACGGCCTGAATTTTCTCCAGCACCAAGCTTACTAATCAAGTCTCTTGTGGCCTTCATCAATTTAAGCTCTGAAAATGGAGTGTACTTCTTGAGGCTTTCATTTCTCTATCAACGAATTCATCAACTTTGTTCTTCAAAGGACTGTCTGACAACTACTCGTGCTACCACCCGGATTCCCCGTTGCTTAGCAACTGCAATAACGCGGTTCTCATTTCCAATATCAAACCCAATAACACTCATTTCAAGCTACACCCACAATATGAATACAAAACAATGACAAAAGTACTTGCAGAGTTGCAACATTATTATTAATCTGATGCCAGAAAAAAAATTATCATGATTTCGAGTAATTCTATTAACACAACCATTTCGTCACAACGAGTGATACAAACCAATTTTACACTAGTGATCATCATATAAGACTCATTGATCTTGATGTACGTCGATGATAGTCAATGATGTAAAACCAAGTTGTGTCACTCGTGCCGAATGATTTTGTCACTCATTTGCGATTAAATGGACTTGCCAATGAAACTCCAAACAAAGACTACATGTGGAAATAAAAATGGAAGCAACTAAGAAATAGACAAAACCGAGTTCTAAGTTACACTACAAGAATGCAGATATCGAGAAGGAGAATATAACTTAGCATACATTGTCACTACAAAAGCATATCAAAGACAAACATCACACGGTAATCAACATCATAAAACACATCCAGATTCTAACAAAAGCAGAGCCATCCAAATCAAAACAACAGGGTTGTGGCAAAAAAGGAGGAAAAACAAGAAAACCCAAAAAGAAAGGGAAAAAAAAGAGCAAAGGATAAAGACCCCAATAAAATAGCAAAGTTTTGGTGCACAACAACTAATTAACAAAGTAAAAGGCTTAATCCTTTTTGTAGCTGTGTTAAAGCAAGAAATCAAAGCTTCTAGGAAAGCAAAAAAAAAAAAAAACCCAAATTTTGTCTTGCACAAATAGTAATCAATGCACAAAATCATTCGCTAACAGGAAAAAAACAAATAAATGGCAAGTCCATTATGCAATACTAACCTCTTCCATATGCAAAAATATTTTGTTCCGGCGGCTCCGGATATTATCCTGAATTTCTAGCAACTCCATTTTAGCAGATATTGGTACTTTTCCTTTGTGTCCTGTATGAAATTGGAGGCGTAATCATAAACTATGATGCATATCTTGTACTAATTGGCTGGCTGGCAGGTGTTCTTTTTTTGCCATAATGATGGCAGCCACTGGAGTTTTTGAATTAAGCTTAATCGCACCAGATCCAAGCAAAGCTAAGGAAATCGAACCAATATCAGATCGAAGAGGGTTTACCGATCAACTTTGACGAACTCATTGTTGAAGGCCTTCAGATCGGCGTCGGCGCTGCTGGTATTTGATAACAGCTTTTCGTGGGGGTGAGGGAGGAAGATTTATTTGAAGGAATTTTCTCCTCTAATCGACCAATCCAATGGGAATCGGCGGTATATTCAGAGAGTTTGTTTAAGACACAATAGGGGTATGTTGGTCGAGACAATTTTTTTTTT
This sequence comes from Gentiana macrophylla, assembly GCA_026214975.1. Lineage (NCBI taxonomy): Eukaryota > Viridiplantae > Streptophyta > Magnoliopsida > Gentianales > Gentianaceae > Gentiana > Gentiana macrophylla. The sequence continues at coordinate 26,330,355 of CM047805.1, forward strand.
TTTTTTTTTTTTTCCTTATTGCAACAAAATAAATGAGTATGGATTAAAACTTATATACAAAGACAGAAATTAGATTAAAACCTAATATTCCCTATAAAAAGAGCAATCACGTGTATTCTTTTTGTCCTCTAAGCTATAAATATTGTACTGGTTGTCTTTCTCCCTATAAAAATTATTATGGGGGAAGAGGCCACAAAGACATGAAATTTAAAAAATGGGAATTCGAAGACATCTTTCATTTTGGATGATTAAAAAGGACAAAAGGAAAATAGATAGACCGAAATACCCAAGGTTGTTTACTTTTGTTTTTGTGTGCAAATTGGCATAATCACGCCTAATAAATATGAGAATCACTAGCAATTTACCCGTCTTGCATCTTGAGATAACTCAACGTAAAATAAAACAAAATAATCATCCATAATTTATAAAATTTTAAATAAATACTCTTACGAAAAATAAAATTAAACAAACTCAATGCATGATCGCATGCGATAAAATGAAATTAAAGAAAATAACTTGAACATTTCAATCATTAAAGGATGTCATTGTGGATAGAATCTCAATCATTAAAGGATGTCAAATAAGATAGCATCTTTTGTCTTATATATAGATAATGAATTCGATATTGCACAACATTCGGGCCGATCAAATTTAAGCAAAACCTGAAAATGATCGTTCAAAATTTGTCAGTGCTTTGGATCAACAAAAATTTACATTCACTCGGTTTTCCAATTCATTTTCTGTATCGTGAATATACAATTGTATGAATTTTGAACGTTCTCCTTGAGGTGGTAAAAGTGAACCTATTGAGTGGTAATTTTCTCCACTTATTCGAAACGTATATGGTCCCCGTGTATTCATTACAGAATGATCAATCTTTGGGGTGGCAAAATTATAGAGATGCATTTAATGTCTGAATATTTCGCACTAAATGTTATATTTGAGTTTAGATGTTTTTTTAAATACAATTTAATGTTAGAATACTCTGGAATAATTATAAACACTAAATTTATAATTTTTTAAATACTATAAGTTAATGAAAAAATAATTCGCATTAAGGGTCATAATGTTATGAGTATTTGACATTGTACTGGGATGGCTAATTTATAATTAAATTTGGTTAATTTCATTAATGTAATGTAATTTAAGAATGTTTGGTATTAATTTGCAGGAAATGATTTTCTTCATCATAATTGAATTAAGCAAGAAAAAATATATATGCTGCATTAAGTGTCATTAATTTAAGAATATCTGACATTATTTAGGGTGGAAAAATTATTGGGATGCATTTAATGTCTGAATATTTCGCATTAAATGATATATTTGAGTTTAGATATTTTTTAAAATACAATTTAATATTAGAATATTCTGCAATAATTGCAAACACTAAATTTATCATTTTTTAAATATTATAACTTAAGATGTAAAATATTTCGCATTAAGTGCCATAATGGTGTGAATATTTGACATTATATTGGGATGACCAATTTATAATTGATTTGTTTATTTTTTAAAATATAATGTAACTTAAGAATGTTTGATATTATTGTAGGTAATTATTGTTAGAATATTCTTCATTATTTGAGTTTAGATATTTTTTAAAATACAATTTAATGTTAGAATACTCTGGAATAACTGCAAACACTAACTTTATAATTTTTTTAAATACTATAAGTTAATGAAAAATATTTCGCATTAAGTGTCATAATGTTATGAGTATTTGACATTATACTGGGGATGGCTAATTTATAATTAAATTGGTTATATTTCATTGATGTAATGTAATTTAAGAATGTTCGGTATTAATTTGCAGGAAATGATTTTCTTTATCATAATTGTACTAAGCAAGAAAAAATATTCTGCATTAAGTGTCATTAATTTAAGAATATCTGACATTATTTGGGGTGGCAAAATTATAGGGATGCATTTAATGTCTGAATATTTCGCATTAATGATATATTTGAGTTTAGATATTTTTTAAAATCCATTTTTTTGTTAGAATATTCTGCAATAATTGTAAACACTAAATTTATCATTTTTTAAATATTATAAATTAATGTGTAAACTATTTCGCATTAAGTTCCATAATGCTATGAATATTTGACATTATATTGAAATGGCCAATTTATAATTGATTTGTTTATTTTTCAAAATATAATGTAACTTAAGAATGTTTGATATTATTGTAGGTAATTATTGTTAGAATATTCTTCATTATTTGAGTTTAGATATTTTTTAAAATACAATTCAATGTTAGAATACTCTTGAATAACTGCAAACACTAAATTTATAAAAAAAAATTAAATACTATAAGTTAATGAAAAAATATTTCGCATTAAGTGTCATAATGTTATGAGTATTTGACATTATACTGGGATGGCTAATTTATAATTAAATTTGGTTATATTTCATTAATGTAATGTAATTTAAGAATGTTTGGTATTGATTTACAGGAAATGATTTTCTTTATCATAATTGTATTAAGCAAAAAAAAATTTCTACATTAAGTGTAATTAATTTAAGAATATCTGACATTATTTGGGGTGGCAAAATTATAGGGATACATTTAATGTGTGAATATTTCGCAGTAAATGACATATTTAAGTATAAATATTTTTTAAAATTCAATTTAATGTTAGAATATTCTGCAATAATTGCAAACACTAAATTTATCATTTTTTATATATTATAACTTAATGTGTAAAATATTTCGCATTAAGTGCCATAATGCTGTGAATATTTGACATTATATTGGGATGACCAATTTATAATGGATTTATTTATTTTTCAAAATATAATGTAATTTAAGAATGTTTGATATTATTATAGGTAATTATTGTTAGAATATTATGCAATATTTGACATTATATTTGACATGCAAGCTCAAGAGATATTTCAAAATGTAATGTAATTTAAGAATGTTTGGTATTAATTGGGATGACTAATTTGCAGGAAATAATTTTCTTTATCATAATTGTATTAATCAAGAAAGCACAATGAAAATAATAGAGTAGATAGAACAAATAAACTTAAAATAAAAAAAAACCAATAGAATTTCATATGCAAGCTCAAGAAATAAGTCCATGTCAATAAGTATAACATAGAGTTCAATAAGATGGTAAGTTCATGGAGCTTTCAAAATAAGGAAAAGTGAAAATACAAACCCTGGTTAGTCTTATTTCTCACCTTTAGTGCCGTTTCTTAAAAGCTCTACCTTAAAAAAACCTTCATTTTAAAATATCAATTATCTTAACGTCATTTCAAATATCTTAACGTCAATATCTTAACACAAAAAAAAAAAAAAAACAATACTAACATAACTAATGAAAATCCTGTTTGCCTAGTTGGTTGTTTTTCTTTCTGTCCGTTTTTTTTTTATATAAAATAAATTGCAACCATTCACGATATTGGGGAATGGATCAAGAATGTGTACGTCCTCCTACTCCTTTTTTTCCTTGTTCAACGGCATGAAAAAAAGAAACTAAAATAAAACACCAATCATAACACGATTAAATACGGTTGAATACCCCTTTACCTTTTCAATTGCCAAAAAGGTTTGAATTACAGCCAAAAGTAGGACGAACAAAACCTGTACGATACAAAAAGAATTATAAAAAGGTCACAAAAATAAAACACCAACCATAACACGATTAAATAACGATTAAATACGGTTGAACACCCCTTTACCTTTTTCAATTGCCAAAAAGGTTTGAATCAAAGCCAAAAGTTGGACAAAAACACCCCTTTACCTTTTTCAATTGCCAAAAAGGTTTGAATCAAAGCCAAAAGTAGGACGATGGAAATAATGATTCTGGAGAGATTATTTCATATACTTAGGTTTGGATCAAAGCCAAAAGTAGGACGATGGAGATAACAATTCCGGAGAGATTATTTCATATACTTTTTCTGGAAATTTTGTTACAGCCACTTTTATAGAATGACAAATTGAAGGGAAATGATGAAATTTTAAAGAAGGAAAATGATATATGTAAATAGAAGAGATTTGGCAGCACCGAATTATAAAAAAAGGCCCATAGATTAGGTAATATTGATATTGTGAGAATTTATGCAAGGAATATTTGGCATTAATGATGGAATATGCGGGTTTTTTATTGGGTTTGGTGCAGATTGTGTGGCTAAACGGGTCAATTGATTTTATTTCCTCTCCTAAATATATACAGATATAGATTATTTTGATTTATTGCAGTTATAAATATCTTTATTTAATTAAATCCAAAATCTAAAATAAGGAAAAATAAAAGAAATTTACTGATAAAAAATATGTAGTCACGTCATAAAAATGTAATTATACATAAAAAGTGTACTCACTGCCAAAATATTTATAGTAACATATAAGGAAATAATAACAATCAATACAATATAGCTACAATAAAAATGTAGTTACACATTAAACATGTAGTAAGAAAAAATGTAGTAACGTATACAAAAAAAGTAGTTATAATCAATATACAAAGAACTAGTCACCCGTAATTGCTACTGTATGTTGGAAATGTTCATTTTTATTACATTGTTACTTCACGTGTTACTGTTACTTCCCTCGTAATAATTACTACATGTGGGAAATTATCATTCTTATTGTATTGTTACTTAACGTGGTACTGTTACTTCACTGGCAATTTTTACTATATGTTGAAAATTTATCATTCTTATTGCTTTGTTATTTTACGTGTTATTGTTACTTTCATTTGTAATTTTACTATATATGTTGGAAATTATTATTCTTATTGTATTATTCATACTCATATTCTATCATCTTTTCACTCGTAATATATATACACACACACACAGTTGCAACCGATGAGTAATCATGACAGAGTTTTTTTGTTTTTAAATTTTTGTTTTTTCGAAAATTGGATAAATGTTTTGGGAAGATTCGATAATTTCTCCTCTTTTAATTGCACGATTTACTACCCTTTATTTACTCTTCCTTCCGTAATTATAAAATAGAGGTATTATCGGAACTCTAAATTAATTTTTCTTATTAATCATGTGTGTACTTCTAAAAAAAAAATCATGTGTATACTTCTAACCTGATTTATAAGTGAATGTGTCCTTGGAAAAAAACTAAAAAATTATTTGAGTGTCATGTTACTTAAAAATATTCCAAAAAGTTTCATATTTCCTAATTATCAATCAAATTTTTTACTTGGTTGAGAAAGAGAGGATTACTAGCTAATAAGAAAAAAAATTGAAAAATCAGTCACGTGTTTTGAAATTTCATACATATATCCCTGAAAATTAATAAGAAAACACTTAATTCACATGAAGCTGCATTCTCCTATATCAATTTTTTTCTCATAGTGAAAGGAGGAAAAACAAAACCGAATATAGGAATCTTTAATGATACTATTCAAAATTGACTCTTGTATCACAATTTTTTTCTTTTTGGTCATAAAACACGCACGTTCAGTCCTTCAAAAGAGAATTATATAGTTTAAAATCAGACTTATAAATGATCGATTGTTATTATCGACTATATTTGAATCGGAGTTTTGATTTGGAATCGATTGTGAAACAATAGGTACCCCATTTGTACCGAAAACAAAAGGCTATGAGCATTAAATGAAAGGCTAAAAAGCACATTTTTGTAGTGACACAAGGACGGGTCTGAAGTCAATAATCAGACAGACAGTGTGAATATTCCATTTATCGTAAAGATTGCAACTGATGCAATGATAATGCTTTTAAGAAATGATGAAAAAGAGCTGTACGTTTAGATTAGAACTTTCCTTTTTCTTTTGTCTCAGATGATGAAACAGATCGTCCTTCTGGAGATTATGTGACTAAGTGTAAATCCTTCTCTAGTGATTCTATTGAAAAACTAAAGGTAACAAATCCTTTTTTTTTTTAAATCGAAAATGTTACTTGCACGATAAAATAGTCACACAACATATTTCTATCTATTTTAATCAATCTATATAGATCTTACTCTGAGTAACAAAACACGTCAAAACCCTGTAATCATGATATATCTATATTTTCCTTGAGTTTTTCAGATCATGCATTCAAAAGCTTTAAAAGTTCTCTATTCCTCTCAATTGAAAAACCAACATGCTCAGTGATAGTAGCCTTTTGAGTTGGTGAAGAAGTCGTTTGAGTATCCATTTCTTGTTGTGTGGTCTCTTGATTTTTCTTTAATCTTGCCTCATTTTTTTCCTCCTCAATGATCGTACCAACTTTGAAGCACTTGGTCCCTTGTGAAGTCAATTTGGTAAACTCGGATAGCTCTTTCTCGTCATCCTTTTCCTTAAAATTATCATTGATGTGATGGCTTTGAGGTTCTACCGCAGTAGTTAAATTGGCTTCCGGTAATAAAATAATGCTTTGAGTTCGAGTTGATTCCATAGCTTTATCAATCGTTTCTTCCACAAAACTTTGATTTCTATTGTCTTCGAAAAAATTGGTTGAACATTATTCTTTGGTTCAACGTCATGTTCTTTCTGTGTACAGACATGGTTAGCATCAATAACTCCATCAGCAACTTCTGATTGAATTGGCTTAGTTTATCATCGGCAACTTCTTGATGAGTTGTAATTTTTGCTACATGAATTTGAGTCTTTTGAATCGGATCGCTTCGATTGCTATTGAAAAATTCGGGGTGTTTAATTTTGCAATTATATATCCTCATGATGTCCCATATGCCAACAGTGGGTGCAATAGGCCGGACGACTACCTTTTGGGTGGAGGGCGGGGCTACCAAAATCCATCTCCGTTTTCTTTTGAATCCAAATTCTAGCAGGGATATTTTTCAGAGCATCGACTTCTACTTAAACTCTAGCCATGATTGGTCTCTTAAGCTCATCCATAGAGGAATCATTATGAAGGGTTTGCCCAAAGAGAATATAAACGCCTTGTTCATGAGGTGTTTGGGAAGTTTAGAAGGGATATACATACCAGGATGATTGACGATTCTTTGTGGACATGGAAATCAACCGTCCATTTACAAATTTGCATCTTCTTATAGCCGACTTTCCAGGCAAATTTTGAGAACAAACTGATGTAATCCTCATCATGTTCAAATTGAATCAGAGCGTGTTTATTATCAAGAAAACCCAAAGCATATCTATCCTTATAATTTTGAACGCTTCGAAATTTGTTGAACACATCAAGAGAAGGCCTACCTTGTGAAAATTTTCAGACGGGGGAGCACCGAATCCGGAGGCCAAGGCAGATTCTGCTTCGTTTGGGATGATAATGGTAAGCTCGCCTTTGAAAGTCGAAGGGCGCGGGGATTCATTGTTGAAAGAAGGAGAGGGATGTGTTGTGTCCTTCAACGCTTGAGCGTACGGAATAGTTTGAGCTGGATGATGAGGGACTGAGCTTGACGATGGCCAGCCGTCCCGCCGGGAGATGGTAGCCCTCTCAACACAGCTTCAATGGAGAAACACTAGTCAGAAAAGAAGCTGCTTATTTGCATGGAAACCCTATGTGGCTGTTGTGCAGAGAATCTGAATTTTTTAACCACCATGTTTTTTTTGTGCTTACCTTTTCTCATAATATATCTATATAAGTATTAAGTCCTATAAATACTAGTGATGTAATTAATAACGCATAAATGCATGCCCATTTGATTAATATGTTTTGTTCTTGTTGTGGGGGTATGTCTGCAGGAACATCTTGAAAGTCCACGGCCGGTATTGTGTTGGGTTGATCTTGAAGATACTGAACATCCTTTAAGTAATATAAACCAAACCTCCATTAGTTGATAGACCTTTGGAGCCAGCTGGATCAGGAATGAACGTTGAAAGTCCACGGTGCAAAACGGATCATTATCTCCTTCCTTTTAATGACCCAAAATCACAGTTGACGAGTCACAAAAGTAACGGGCAAAATTAGGATTTTAGTCATGTAACTTGGCATATTTTGGATTTTAGTCCTGTTCCTGTTCCGGTGAGGAAAATGGTCATCTAACTTGTTTATTTTTTCCAGAAAAATAATCCTATCCGCCGGAAATAGCTGACTGAGCACCGAAATCTTTAAAAAAGACTTATGTGGCAGCCACTAGGCTGTTTCATTGAATCCTATGTGGCTGTGGATCCCATTTTACTTAAAAAAATGATTTCTTCTTCCAATTTCCCCCAATTTTATCCCTCCAAATCTAATCCCTAATTTACTACTTTACATCTCCCGTGTAATCCCCTTCCATCTTCTTCCTCCATTTACTACCTTCAATTTTTCATCTTCATCTCTTTATTTTTTTATTTATATATTAAATTCTCTGTGATTTGTTTTTAGACTTCTCCTCCTCAATTGAAAACATCATCGCCAGAAACAGAAGAGATTAAGGTAGTGGTGCCGTAAGTTAGCACAATCTAGTTGTTTGATCTTGCTTCTGATATATGTTGATGCTGTGAGTTTTGGTGGTCATGCCTTTAATCATTTGATTTTATTCGATCCCAACGGAAACGTGTTGGATTTAATTTTAGTTGATTTGTTTGAGGATTTTCAGCAGGAAACGAAATATAAAATTGAAAAGGAAGATGAGAATTGGGGAAGAAGATGAAAACCTTCAAACCTTCAAACTTACCGGTAGCATTTAAACTCTACTTCAACCCATCTTCTTTATATGCATCCATTGAAACAGAGGCTAAATCTGCTAAGAGACAATTAGGCTGCTCATTCTCCACCCCATGGCCCTTCCTTACCCTCCTGTAGTGAATGAGTGCTTGATAATTTGAATTAGAAACAGAGCCATTTGGATTTGATTCTCTGTTTTCAACAAGCAATATTTTTGCAATTGGGTCCATAATATTCCGGATGTTCAAGAAATTTGAAGATGGCAGTGATATTAGTTCCTAAGGAATTAAAGTAGTAAAATTCCCCTAATTTTCTTCTCGGATTCATCTGAATCCTTAATCTTTTGCTTATAAAAGAAGAAAAATGCTAATCCCAGTTACAAAATTCCTGAAATAGCAATCTCAATTGACATTCCAATAGCAAATCTTTTGCTTTTTTGTTTCTTGCTAGTTGAAACCGGACTAGCATTTTCAGGCGGAGGTGGAGGTGGTGCTGCTGTATTTCCCGGTTATGCTCCGGCTGAAACTTCCGGAAAGAATGGTATATCTGGATAAGAAGGTTGCGGTGGTGCTGCATTTTCCGCCGGAAACAATAGAATGTAAAGATATTATGAACTTTGGTGTTATTTCTTTGCGAGAACTTCCAATCCCAAATTGCAAATGATTCATCGCCTATCTCAGCAATTTCAAATTGCAAATTGAAATTTGCAAATTAATTAGGGATTAGATTTTGAGGGATGAAATAGGGGGAAATTGGAAGGAGAAAGAAATTGGGGGAAATTGGAAGGAGAAATCATTTTTTTAAAGTAAAATGGGGTCCATAGCCACGTAGGATTCAATGTGGCAGCCTAGTGGCGGCCACGTAAGCGTTTTTAAATATTCCAGTGCCCAATCAGCTATAATCAGCTATTTCCGGGAGATAGGACTATTCTCAAAAAATAAACAAGTTAGAAGACCATTTTCCTCACCGGAGCAGGACTAAAATCCAAACTAGGCCAAGTTAGAGGACTAAAATCCTAATTTTACCTGAAAGTAACATATTGATATGAATTTGTTCAAGAAGAATAAAATTGACGTGACATACAGTAGCGTTGGAAGAGAATGTGGAGATCAAATTTTTTTTTTACGGTTTCTCGAAAAAATAGATGAAAGAAAACATGGCAAGCCTCAATCCATTGATGATTCAAGAGCAGAAATTAATTGAATCAAGTAAGGGAAGGTTGATAATAGGCTAAATAGACAATTCTCCCACCAAATTTTATGCTTAATAATATATCATACAAGACCTGCAGCAGGGATGATTCAAGAGCAGAAATTAATTGAATCATCCCTGCTGCAGGTCTTGTATGATATATTATTAAGCATAAAATTTGGTGGGAGAATTGTCTATTTAGCCTATTATCAACCTTCCCTTACTTATTTAGTTTTGACTAATCCCATATTGAAAAACAAAGGAAAAAGCGATAAAGCTTGCAATTCTATATTGCCCTCTTTACCCAAATTTCAAATTTTCCCTCTTTTACACAAATTCGAATTTTGAATGTCAAATTCAAATTCCCCTCATATCTTTCAAAGTACATCCTGCACAAACCCCCCACTCTCTAATTCTTCATCTTCTTCTTCAAAGTCCCCCCACCTTCCGTTTTTCTACGCACACACACATTGAACTTGTTATATCGAATTCTTGTAACGAGTTCGAATAACGATTTCGATTTCATGTAATGAGTTCAAACTCGCTTTTCTGCACACAAACATTCAAACTTGTAACGAGTTTGAATTCGTATTTTTGTGGAATTTCAACTTGATATTTTGGAATCCGTGGTAACGAATTCGTGTTCTTCGCCTTCAACACAAGATCCTCATTGGTAACAAGTTCGGATTCATTACAAGTTCCCAGGTAACAAGCTGAAATTTGTGTTTTTGACTGGTAACGAGCTCGCCTGAAAATGGCATGAAAAATGCATATTCGGGTTCAGGGATTCATGGGTTCAGGGGTTCAGGAGTTCAGGGGTTTCATGGGGTTCAGGGGGTTTAAGGTTTAGTTCCAGAAGATTCTGGCAAGGTTCTAAAGAGATTCAGGTTTAACGATTTTGGGGTTGAACAAGATGGGTGATTTGAGTTTTAGGGTTAGGGTTATTGATTTTGGAATCGGGAGAAATTGAATCAGGGGTAAATTGTGCAACTCATCCTATTTTATATGGGGGGGGATCTTTTATCGAAAAATTTGTTTCCCCACACTATGTAAGCAAGTATTGTGATCAAAAGGGCTTCTTAACCGAATGCCCCAAATTGGTTCTTATGAAATTACATACTTGGCACGGTAAAGATTTATCCTAGATTGATCCAAAGGAGCGTTGCTTCATTTTTGGAAGTTGATGCAAAACTGAGATCGAAAGAGTTTGGAAAGTGATAATGTATTGTTGTACATAGGTTACATTATATACAATTGACAGAATCTCTACCATATCAATCTACAATAAGAGACGGGGAAGCCCTTTTGAAAGCTGAGCAGAATTTTGTACGCCTTCGGGACATGAAATCCCGGGAAGAGTTATCGAAATGTCGAGCGGTCCACGCCCAAGCTTTACACCAGGAGGCGGAGTTATGGGGGCAGAAATCGGCTGTGAATTGGTTACAAGCCGGGGACGCAAACACAGCGTAGTTACATGCGGTCTGCCGGCAAAGGAAGGCGGAAAAGATTATTGGGAAGATCAGGCGGGATGATGGTTCTTGGTGCACTGATCCTGTGGATATTAGAGATTCAGTGGCTAACTATTTTGCACAAATTTTATCCTCTGAGAGACGGGGCATTTGCAAGCAAGTTAAGGTTCTTGGCCTCCCCCAGTTACTAGAAGAAGAAGAGAATTCTTCTGCAGCTTGTCCTTCGATTCAGAAGGTGAAACAAGCTATCATGAGTATTGATGGAGACAGTACTGTCGGCCCGGATGGGTTAACTGCCGCTTTCTTCCATACGTGCTGGGATATTTTACTACGGATGGTTTTAATGCTGTTACAAAGTTCTTTCAAGGGGGATACTTACCGAAAATGTTTCTTCTACAACTATCGTCCTTTTGGCTAAAAAAGTGGGTGCTCCGAGCTGGAAGGACTTTAGGCCAATATCCATATGTACGTATTTTTCTACAATTATTTCAAAAAAATTGGTGGCCCAGATCAACATTTTCTTGCCTCGTTTAATCTCCCAGTGGCAAAGTGGTTTTGTTCCAGGATGACATATCGCTGAAAATATTTTGGTTGCTCAAGATCTTGCTCGGGATTTAAGGAAGAAAACTTGCTATGAGAGCAAAACCCGGTTCTTAAATTCCGGTCGTCTGGAATTTGGATCCCGTACCTTGCCTTTGTAGATGATGTATTAGTTTTCACCAGATGTCATAAAAAAGTCTCCTTACGTTTCGTGATTTTATTCAAGACTATGAGACTATATGAAAGTGAATATGTCAAAGAGTACTTTTGTAGCCCTGCGGCTGGTTCCTCTTCATGAGGGATGGATAAACTCTATTTTGGGGTTCAAGAAAGAATTTGGTGCCTTTATATACCTCGGTGCTCCTGTCATTACAAGAAGAGTCCGCGCTATTTTATTTGATGGTGTTTTTGAAAGAATTCGATCCCTTCTCTATCACTGGGGTACCCGCTTCCTTTCCACGGGCGGAAAGATTATCTTATTGATGTTTGTTCTTTGCACCATTCCCATCATTATTTTGTAGATGTTGGCACCGCCTAAGGCTGTGATTGATCGTCTTCATAGGTTGTTCAATCATTTCCTATGGGACCAAGGAGATCAACGGCGAATTCATTGGAAAGAGTGGGACAGAGTCTGCTTCTTCTCTTGGATGAGGTGGTCTTGGATTTTGCTTTGTCATTGATTTGGTCAAGGCATTCTCATTGAAGCTTTGGTTCAATGTGGTTCAAAAAGAGGGCATTTGGGAAAATTGGTTCTGATCCAAATATCTAAAAGGTAAGCACACTTTCAACCTTCAACTCTCGGATATCGCTTCACCTATTGTCCGGCGTTTGCTGATGGTTAAACAGGAGGCCGTAGATAATATAAGGTGTGCATTGGGGATGGTGATATATCTTTTACTCATAACTGTTGGAGTGAAAGCGGAGCGTTACATGATAAGGGCTATGAAAATTTTGAAGGATTTTTTGTTAAGGACTTCCTGATTCAAAGACGGTGGGATAGTGATGCTCTAGAACACGTCTTTTCAGAGGATGACCTACGTGATATACTTAGTACTCCTATCTTAGTGGAAGGAAAAGACATCCAGAGATGGATTCCCTATCATAATGGTGCCTTCACAGTTAAGTCGGCATGGGAGTGTATTCGATAGAAACGACCACGTGACAAAATCTACACTTTGCTTTGGCAGAAACATGTTCCGTTGGGTAGAAACTTTTGCATGGTTATGCTCCGGTGGATGAGGTGGTTCAGAAATGTGGGATTGTCCTTGTCTCATGGTGCATGTGCAGCTTGAGTACTGAGTCTCTCAGGCATTTTTTCTTTTAGTGCCACATTGTTCGCGATAAGTGGAAACATTTCTTTAGGATATTTGGCATTCCACCGTGCGTCTTTCCCGGTGTTCGGGCCTTAATCCGTTACTGGCGTTCTTTCTCCCCCATTCGACATCATATTCGCATGTCGGTACTGATGAGAGACAAATTAATGATCATTATTACGACATTTTACCCCAATATTGATACCACTTTGAGCATTATTGTACCAATTTAAGTCAATAATTACTTAATTTTATCCAAATATATAAATAGTGGTTATTATATAAATTATCGTATTGTTATAAGTTTTGTACCGGTTTAGTAACCGGAGTGTCGTGTCAGATTTACACGGGTATTTGTGGTATTTTTATTGCAGATTTATGATAAACCAAGACCCCGAGTAACGACACTTATTGAAGTTAAAACATATCTTTTGAAGGGTGTAAGAATGTGCCACAAGCTTAAAAGTTCAAGTTCAACGTTTCGTAATGCTATTATCGAATTATATCTTCGACGAACAAATGGCCCATCAAAAAGGCATTTTCTGAAGAAGAGTCCTTCATGAAAGTTGTAGATTTTTGAAAGAGCTTTCCAACGCATTTTGAATCACGTCAATCGGAGGTTTACAACTCAAGATATGAATTTTTCAAGTTTAGCTCAAAACTGGATGTTTTTTACAGTCCCGGATCGATCCGGCCTTTTCCCGGATCGATCCGGCGTAACAGAAAATCGACATAATGATGATTTTGCACATGGGGCTGCAGAGGATGAGCTTGGGATAAAGTTTTTTATTCCCGGATCGATCCGGCCCTTTCCCGGATCGATCCGGCCGTGACTATTTTGCCTATAAATAGGCGCATTCTCAACAGAATTCTTTGCCCCCTCTTGGCCACACTCTTCCATGGCCAAGCTTTACCTTTCCCATTTCCCCTCTTCTATGTTAATCTATGTCCGTTACTTCTCTTCTCGAAGTAGTATGTATGTATATATACATATATGTCTAAGTATATATATATATATGCATATATGCAAGCTTCTCTCATCTTTTCTTCTTATTTTGGGCCCATGTATGTATACATATGTCGATGTATATATATATATGTGTTTATGTTTGAATAAATAAAAAGTAGTACCGTTGTAATGCTCGAGAGGATTATCCAAGAAAGTTGTATTGAAGAAGTTGCTATTGTCGAGAGATACGACTTAGATTTGCAATAAACGGGTAATTTTATCAAGTATTATGTTTGTTGTTTCTATATATATATATATATATATATATATATATATATATATATATATATATATATATATATATATATAAAGTAAAGTAGTTATAGTATCGTTATAATGATCGAATAATTATCGAAGATTGTTGATCTCATGGAATGACCCGATTCAACAGATTGTAACGGTAATATATTCTAATATTATTATGTTTACTATTTCTATTTCTATTTATATATTACAACTATGTTAAGCTAAAAATATATCTAGCCAAGATATGAATCTGAATTAGTTAATTTTTTTGGTAAAATGGATGATCGACTCTGATAATAATGATTAAAACCAATTATAATGAATCTCTTTCTATTTACACTTAAATGTATGGATAGAAAGACCGGAGGGTAAAATTGGCCGTGCGAAAGCGTGATAACGGAATCCTATTTCCTACCCGGGGGCAGATTTGTCTTGGGAAAGATGAATCTTATTAAATTTGTGCTCAAGATCGTAATAATGTTAAAATCAACGGTTTAATTGAAACTAACACCGGAAAGTTAAATCGATCCGCCTGACAACCGGAGCCTTTTGAATAACATCGGCCGTCTGACAAACGGAATAACTTCTTTTATCCGGGGTAGATTTGTACTCAACTGCTCGCACTAAGCGAGATTAGCATGGGGCGCTTGTGGAGATTAAACGATGACAATTTGACATATGACAATTTCATACGCTCGTGTGAGAATGAGTTGTATAGCTTAGGAGTACACCGGTTCATATATAATTGACCTCCTTGCATCAAGGAAAAGATCTCTCTCATTTATTTCTACTAAAAAGAGATCGTAATTCAGTAACGTATTCTTGGCTAGATCCAAAAATATATATATTATCTATTTTTATATTTATATATTTATTTACTGTTTTACTAACAATCTAACTAATCTAACGATCTAACCCGATAAAACTGATAAAACTGCGACTTAGATCGAGTTAATAATAGCTTCTTGGTGTTTAACCACACTTTGAATTATGCCTTCATTTCCCTGAGGATACGACCTGACTCACCAGACTAGCACTACAATTTGACCCGGTACACTGCCGGTAAGGATTGATAGCCTAGAAAACGTCCGTCAGCTTTTTGGCGCCGTTGCCGGGGAAACGACGCTAATTCATTGTGTCTATGGTTACTACTTGTATTAGCTCAAAATTCTCGAGGATAAGTCAACACTCTTCTTATCACATTTCTATTTTTGTTTTCCGTTGGTATCTACCTTCTTTTAGTTACCAATTTTATTCTTCTACCAATTTCGAGTTATTTTCTATTTTCGATAGTAGAAAGTAAACGCGGTTCGTTTATTTTTGTTGGTACCTACCTATTGGTAAGATACCAATTAAAAAAAAAGTGGTTTTTTTTATCGATTTCGTGTTATTTTCTATTCGATATTTTCTATTCCACAAGAATTGTCAAATCGAGTTACTTAAAATGGCGAAACCGTTGGTGAAACACCTGAACAAGGGATTGCTCATGCTCAAGGGCATGGCCAAAACCTTAATCAGAATTTACCTCAACCTAATAACCAGAATCAGAATAATAGAAATAATCAGAATCGGAATAAGCATACTCGCTTAAAACCAAATTAACCCGAGACTTATATGTGATCGGACCGTAAGAAGGTATCAGTTAATAATCCAATTCTTTTACCCAATAAAGGAGCAAATAATTTCAAATAAAATCTCATCTTTTTGGTTTAATTGACACAAGAGCCCAATTTTTAGGAGAGGATGATGAGGATCCACATCATCATCTCCATCTTTTCGAAGAATTGTGTAATACAGCCAAAAGTCATGGTGCTCATCGGGAATTAACGAGGATGTCTATGTTTCCTTTTTCTTTAAAAGGAAGAGCACGAGATTGGTTTCTGTCACTTCCACATCATTCATTGACTAGTTGGGAGGATATTCAAACCGAGTTCTTAAAGCAGTATTTTACTCCTGGTAGAAAATTGGAATTAATAGTCGAGATTGCTAACTTTAGACAAGGATTTGAAGAAACGTTTGGGAATGCGTGGGAAAGATTTAAAAAGCTATTAAGAGCTTGTCCCGACCATGGTTATTCCTTAGATATGCAAATTCAGCTTTTACATCGTAATTAAGAAAAGACTCACGTGCGAGATGTACATCATGCATGTGGTGGTTAAATTAATGATGAGTGAAGCCCAAATAGTTTACGATGCTATAGAAAAGATTTCCAAAAATAACGAGAATATGGGAAACCGGTTCTAGCACAAGAAAAGTAGCATTTGCGAGGGGATATACATCGAATACGGAAGTTCTAGCACACTTGGAGAATTTGAGTAGGAAATTTGACGGCTTATTAGCCAGAAAAAATGTAAACTCAGAAAATATCTTACCAAATGAATACTCAAGTCATGATAATGTGTCATTAGGGATAGAAGAACTAGAAGGATATTCAAGGGAGGAGGTGAGTTTTTTTACAACATCATAGGAATTTGAACAACGCGTATTCAAACTCGCTTAATGCTATTAGAAGAGATCACCCTACTTTTCGTTGGTCTGAAAACCCTAGTAAGCAAGGACAACCACCGTATCCAGTTCAATACAAGAATCCATATAATAATCAAGTTTATCAAGGAGATACCTCGAATCAGAACCTACAATCATTACTTAGACCGTATCCACAACATACCACTCAAAGCATACCAGTCACCCAAAGTTCAACACAGCCTGAAGGAGTTGATAAATGGGAGAAATTAATCGAAAATCTGATGGGTATGATGTCAACTCAAGCTCAGAATATGGAAATTATGATGACTTCTATAGGTACAGTCACTAAGGATATGAGTACGTTGAAAACATGTATAAGTGGACATGATACCAGAATGATAATTGTAGAAGCTTCATTACGGAATTTGGAATATCATTTGAGTAGAGAAGAGGAACGTAAAAACAGTAGACCCCCAGGAGGACTACCAAGTAATACTGAAAGAGATCTGAGTGGGGTAAATGCTGTTATTACTAGAAGTGGAAGGATATGTGGAAGTAATGGATTAGAAAACATCGGAATTAATGAAGTAGAGGATGATTTAGATGGTAAATTTGAAAAGAATGTGGAATCTAAAGATGAACCTGAATTCCCTAAAGAGGAAGAGGACATTATTGAAGATTTCCTAAGACAAAACAGATATATTGAACCTGGAAGTAAGGATGAGGAATGGGTCAAGGTTCCTAGAATATTGAAAAATCCAAGAATGAGTAGGACCTTGACCAATGATCATGTTGAGAATGAATCAAGTTTGGAAAGGCCAATTCAAACCGAACCTTATCTCGGCTCAACCCAAATTCACCTCGATTCAATCGATAGGGCGAAGACCATATCCAAAGTTGCATATTTTGAAGAAAAAGGTACAGAATGATGACACACAGTGTCTTCAAAAGGCACAATCATTCCAGGAAGCTTTACTATATTCATCTAATTATAAGGGTAAGGGAGGTATACATTCTAACCCTACTTTAATTGATCTTGAATTACTCCCCCATTCCCCGAAAAAGAAAATCAAAGAGATGAAGTTGGATAAGAAGTATGCACATTTTCTTGACACTTTTCGGCACTTAACTATTAATATCCCTTTCATCGATGTTCGAAAGGGAGAGCTTAGTTTGGGAGTGAATAATGAGCGCGTTGTCTTCAACATTTACAATTCATTGAAATATCCATGCACTACACTAGAATCTAGTTCTTGTGTGAACACTTTGTGTCCCCTTGTTGTGGATCGTACTAACACACAGGTAATTGAAGAAGATGACTTCAGCAATAATGTAAAAGCTCACAAACCGAAGGCTCGAAAATCAAAGGAAAAGGTCAAGAATCGTTTGGATTGGTGGAAATTGTCTAACCTCTGTTGGAAACCGGTATTGAAGAAGGATGTGGTGCATGAGGATGACTCACCACCAGTACATTAGAAAACCGGAGCAGAAAGTCTAGCTATAGACTATAAATATAGTAAAAACATGGTACTATCCTTCCTATTTACTCCTTAAGCATTTTTTTTTCTAGTTAGTTCACGAAATTAATTATTACATGCTTTTGTGAGTAAATGTTAGAAGTATCCTATTTTATTTTAGTATATTAGTTAATCATCATCATTTTGGTTGTTTAAGTTTGTCGAGCAAACGACGTTAACCAAAAGCGCTACCGGAGGCAGCCCATAAAAATGTTAAATATAATAATTACTCATACTTTGGATGATACTTTGCAAATACTTGGATTGATTTTCATTTTGTTTCACCAAGTCTTAGGATGAATGTTTGAATGTCATTAAAAGAGGGAATGATTAGGTGGTTATCCGAAAATCTCGATGGAGAAAAAAGAGAAAAATTCAAATGCGTCATTTCTTGGACTTAGGTTGTTCGAACGATTTGAAATAACCCTTGAGGATCTCGGGTATAAAAGACTCGAGAGTTAATACTTTGCCATACGTTACATTTCATGATCTAGTCTGTTTTAAATGTCAAATAACGTGTGACATGTATTAGTTCAAATACTATGGAATTGAGGAGGTCATAACTTTAACCCACCCACCCACCCTTTAATATCATCCGAGTATTTGTTTTGACTTGATTTAGTGCACCATTGCTTTCCCAACAACTTATTTACACTCACTTTACATTGAGGACAATGTAAGTTCGTAAGTAAGGAGTGGAGTCGTTAGTCTAAAGAATGGAATTAATGTTTATTTTGTATCAATAAATCCCTTAGTTTTCGATTTTTTTAGTGCATTATTTAGTTGATTAAAATAAATTGTATAAGGCATATATTTCATGGATTTGAAGATATAATGATCAATTTGGATGTGTATAACCAACGTGAACCGTAAGTGCATTGTAATTCCAAATATATTTGTGTAACATGAATTCCTTCACGTAAAGCCTTTGATATTGAAGCGGAAAATTTTAAACTGTATCCATTCAGTATCCTAGTGGTTATTCTATAGATAATTGCAGTAACTTAGTACCTAACTTTTGAATGTGTCTTTGTGAATATCCAAGGTTTGAATGTGATAGGAAGGATATAAGTTAAAGAAGAATACCAAATTAAGATGAACTATCTATATGTCGGTTGTAGCTACCAATGATTTGAGTGCAGTAGGGCGTTATCACGAAACGTCCTATATCACTATGAGGTTTAAAAGCTCCCGACTGCCTGATGATAGTAGTCCAGCTAGGGTGTTATCACGAAACATCCTATTGCAGGGAATGAAGGCATATGCTACAAATGTGAAAAAAATAAAAAATTGACAATATGGAAATATGGTTGAAAACTTAGTTATCTTCTGACTATCCCCAGTATAAACTGAATGATATGCTTTAGGGATTATCCTAATAAGTACACGGAAGGACTTTGTGTGGAAATGTTACTGCCTATACCTAGGAAAGTCATTAGGATTGTCTGAATGGATATTTGTGTGTTTGCTTGAATTATTCAAGAGAGGATAGTGGAAATTGAAAAGGCTTGTCACACACACACACTGTTATACATTTATATTGAGGTTAACGCCTGGTTGTAATTCTAATGGTTGCAGCATCTGGTTGTCCCTTATATCTTATATCTTCATGAATTTGTCTCTCATTCAATTTGTTTTATCGCTTGTTTTGCTCGAGGACGACCAAAAGCTAAGTGGGAAGTTGTGATGAGAGACAAATTAATGATCATTATTACGACATTTTACCCCAATATTGATACCACTGGGAGCATTATTGTACCAATTTAAGTCAATAATTACTTAATTTTATCCAAATATATAAATAGTGGTTATTATATAAATTATCGTATTTTTATAAGTTACATGCGGTTTAGTAACCGGTGTGTCGTGTCGATTTACACGGTATTTGTGGTATTTTTATTGCAGATTTATGATAAAAACAAGACCCGAGTAACGACACTTTTGAAGTTAAAACATATCTTTTGAAGGGTGTAAGAATGTGCCACAAGCTTAAAAGTTCAAGTGGATCAACGTTTCGTAATGCTATTATCGAATTATATCTTCGACGAACAAATGGCCCATCAAAAAGGCATTTTCTGAAGAAGAGTTCTTCATGAAAGTTGTATACTTTTAAAAGATCTTTCCAACGCATTTTGAATCACGTCAATCGGAGGTCTACAACTCAAGATATGAATTTTTCAAGTTTCAGCTCAAAACTGGATGTTTTTTACAGTCCCGGATCGATCCGGCGTAACAGAAAATCGACATAATGATGATTTTGCACATGGGGTTGCAGAGGATGAGTTTGGGATAAAGTTTTTATTCCCGGATCGGTCCGGCCCTTTCCCGGATCGATCCGGCCGTGACTCTTTTGCCTATAAATAGGCGCATTCTCAACAGAATTCTTTGCCCCTCTTGGCCACACTCTTCCATGGCCAAGCTTTACCTTTCCCATTTCCCTCTTCTATGTTAATCTATGTCCGTTTCTTCTCTTCTCAAGTAGTATGTATGTATATATACATATATGTCTAAGTATATATATATATATATATATATATATATATATATATATATATATATATATATATATATATATATATATATATATATATATATATATATATATATGCATATATGCAAGCTTCTCTCCATCTTTTCTTCTTATTTTGGGCCCATGTATGTATACATATGTCGATGTATGTATATATATGTGTTTATGTTTGAATAAATAAAAAGTAGTACCGTTGTAATGCTCGAGAGGATTATCCAAGAAAGTTGTATTGAAGAAGTTGCTATTGTCAGAGGATACGACTTAGATTTGCAATAAACGGGTAATTTTATCAAGTATTATGTTTGTTGTTTCTATATATATATATATATATATATATATATATATATATATATATATATATATATATATATATATAAAGTAGTTATAGTATCGTTATAATGATCGAATAATTATCGAAGATTGTTGATCTGGCGGAAATGACCCCGATTCAACAGTTGTAACCGGTAATATATTCTAATATTATTATGTTTACTATTTCTATTTCTATTTATATATTACAACTATGTTAAGCTAAAAATATATCTAGCCAAGATATGAATCAAATTAGTTAATCTTTTGGTAAAATGGATGATCGACTCGATAATAATGATTAAAACCAATTATAATGAATCTCTTTCTATTTACACTTAAATGTACGGATAGAAAGACCGGAGGGTAAAATTGGCGTCATGGCGTGACAACGGAATCCTATTTCCTACCCGGGCGATTTGTCTTGGGAAAGATGAATCTTATTAAATTTGTGCTCAAGATCGTAATAATGTTAACATCAACGGTTTAATTGAAACTAACACCGGAAAGTTAAATCGATCCGCTGACAACCGAGCCTTTTGAATAACATCGGCCGTCGACAAATGGAATAACCTCTTTTATCCGGGGTAGATTTGTACTGCACTTGCTTACGACTAATCGAGATTAGCATGGGACAGTTGTGGAGATTAAACTGATGACAATTTGATATGACAATTTCATACGCTCGTGTGAGAAGGAGTTGTATAGCTTAGGAGTACACCGGTTCATATATAATTGACCTCCTTGCATCAAAGAAAAGAGCTGTCTCATTTATTTCTACTAAAAGAGATCGTAATTCATGAATTATTCTTGGCTAGATCCAAAAATATATATATTATCTATTTTTATATTTATATATTTATTTACTGCTTTACTAACAATCTAACTAATCTAACGATCTAACCCGATAAAACTGATAAAACTGCGACTTAGATCGAGTTAATAATAGCTTCTTGGTGTTTAACCACACTTTGAATTATGCCTTCATTTCCCTAAGGATACGACCTGACTCACCAGACTAGCACTACAATTTGACCCGGTACACTGCCGGTAAGGATTGATAGCCTAGAAAACGTCCGTCAGGTACACCTTTTTATTTTATGGGTAGTTTGGAAGAGTAGAAATGATCAACGATTTCAATATGCTAACGCCACAGTTCACGGTATCATTGCTAAAGATCAATGAAATTTTAAGACCATGGTCTATGCTTTTCCGTTCAAACAGTCATATCTTAAAGGCGACCTTCATATCCCATTTTTCATGGGTTGTGATCAAGATGCATAGGCCTAAGAACATTTTGTTGGTAAAATGGCATCGGCCGGAAAAATCTTACAAGCTAAATATTGATGGAAGCGTCCGGCAAAGTAATGCGTATGTGAGAGGGGTGGTTCGTGACGACACCGGTGCCTTCATCTTTGCCTTTCCAGATACCTTTAGGAATGGTGATGTTGTTGAGGCCGAATCGAAGGCCCTTTTGCGCTGGATCAAACTCTGCATTGAGATGGGCATTGAGGATGTGAAAATTGAAACCAACTCAGCTCTCAGCTTCTTTATCACATGGTGCACAATCGGGACAAAGTGCGATGGTCACTCATCCTTACTATCAAAAAAAATTTATACAAAATTTCTCATCACCGCATGCACATTAAACACATTTTTCGAGAGGCTAATTATGTTGCTGATGCAAGTACGACCCTCAATGTTACTTTGCTTTCAATATATATTGACGAGTCATCTCTGCACGATGATATTCGGATTTGTCTTTGCTATGATGCATTGGGATTTCCAACAATCAGACATGAAAGGCACCCCTATCAACATGAGGGGTGCCAAACAGGTGGTGACTTGTGCTTTTCTTAGTGTAGCATTTGTACTGTGCCTTTTTTGCTCTCTGTTGTGTGTTGCTTCTTTTTCATGGGAGGGCAACATTCTGTTTCACTATGGCCGATGGTACCTAAAAATCAGGAGCTTTGGATAGTAGCGATGGACATCATTGGATGCATTCTACCCTACCTGATTTGGGTGCAAATCAAGATGGCTGACAAGGCCCACGATAACGAGGATGAGACAAAAACTTCGCGGATGACTGTTCTTTGGCTAAGGCAAGATCCCAGTAGTGTTGGAACTCAAATTGCATTTGTGTAATTTTGTTTTGGGGTTATCGGAGCTTTGGAGACCGGGACATAAGGTGTTGTACTCTTTCCTATAAACCTAGATTTTCCCACTGGGTTTTCCAGATATAGGTTTTAAGGAGACAGGGTTACGTCCCGATGACTCATTGCATGGGGGGAGGGGCAGGACACGGCTTGTGTTGGTTTTATTTTTTTCAGCAATAAAATAAACTGATTTTTCCGTCAATAAATATCAATCTACAATAAATACGAAGTGTGAATGTATAAAATTACAATAAATACAAGATGTGAACGAATCAAAGCATATCATGTAATATTTACAAAAATCTCTATTAAGCCCCCTCAAGTTGTGCTTCAGAAACGCAGGCACAACTTGTCACACCACACGAGGAAGTCAAGACGAGGCAAGGACTTGGTCAAGACATCAGAAATCTGGTCCCTAGCAGGTACGTGAGAGACGCGGATGACACCTTGGTTTACTTGATCATGAATAATGTTATAGTCGATAGCCACATGTTTCATACGCGAGTGAAATAGAGGGTTAGAGCACAAGTGAGTGGCACCAAGGTTGTCACAGTATATAACCAGAACATGCGAAGAAGGAAATCAGACGTCATGCAAAAGTAACAGTAACCATTGAATTTCTGCAACTGTGTCCGCAACAGATTTATATTCTGCCTCGGTGGAAGAACGTGCGACGGTGCTTTTCTTTTTAGAATTCCAAGAAATGGCGTTACAACCCAAATAAATGGCATACGCATTAGTGGAGGTATAATCGGGTTTGTTACCACCCCAATCAGCATCAGAGAAGGCATGACAAGAGGGGACTAGCGAAAAATATGGAGGTTGGTGGGTCGTCAAACCACCAAAGATAAATCACCTACTATCTCTATAGCTAGTATAGCAGAAGTAATGGTCGAACCCATAGGGAACGGTGGACTTATTTCTTCTAAAATGTGTAAAATAAAAGATATTTGGGTTTTTGACTACATTCCTAAAAATAGAAGAAAAGTAAAAGAAAATAAAATCAAGAAAAACTCCAGCTAACTAATTATTTCCCCCTCAATTCCTAAGATTGATCATCGATTCACGGATGACTCGTTAGATTATTAATAAATTGGTTATAGTTGACCGCGACCGCGCATCAACCAATCTCTCATAAACTCGATAATCAAGACATGGTCGTTAATTATTCTCTAACCGGAAGACACCCCTAGACACGATCATAAGAGTTTGGAATCCCGGAAGCATTAAGATTTGAGAGACCCAATTCAAGGTATTAATCCAACCGGACTAATTTTATCATAGATTATCTATTTCTAGAACAGGGAATCCTACGGGCTACGAACCGGTAGGTGATGTGTTGTTTACCACTAAAAATCCAATCTTTTATGGCAACCGCCTAAGATAGATTTTGGCACCAGATCAAAATAACAGCTTAATCATCACGCGCCAACAATTAAACGAGTAATTCTAATCCTTTATCCGTGAAATCAGAAAACAAATAAATACTAATAATCAAACGAGGAGAAAAACGTTTAGAGCTCACAATTACATGAAATCGAAGGGTAAAATAATCAATTAACTGGAAAGAAAATCTAACTTCACATTATTATACTATAGAAAACAAAATTGAATAAAATCAAATCAATACCTCAACAATGGAAAAGAAAAGAGGAAGAAATGTTGCCGCCGACTTTTTTGGGTATGCCAGCTTCTGTTCACCATCAAAAACACCTCCGTTGCCTTACTCAAAATATAAAACTAATATATCTAATAATAATCCCTTCTCTATTGCTGCTGCTCACGTGAAACCGGCTAAATTACAATTTTGGTCCTCTAACTAGACACGTTTTTCGATTTTGGTCCTGGTTTTTCTCAGACGGCAATTTTAGTCCTATAAGTGGTCTTTTTTTACAAAAATAGTCCTGAACGCCGGAAAGACCACTTACAGGACTAAAATTGTCGCCGGAAAAGACCAATTTTAGTCCTGTAAGTTGTCTTTCCGGCGTTCAAGACTATTCTTGCAAAAAAAAAAAAGACCACTTACAGGACTAAAATTATCGTCGGAGAAAAACCATGACCAAAATCGAAAAACGTGTCTAGTTAGAGGACCAAAATTGTAATTTAGCCCATGTGAAACCTATACCAAAGAATTCACAAAGCTAACTTGGGCCAAGCCCAATCATTTCTTAAAAGTCTTTCCTAATACTAATGCTACTGATAATAATAAAAATAAGCAAGCTTAATTACTAAAAAGGGTCTTGTATATAATAATAAAATCCCAATGTGTTAAAAAGCGAAAATTCACGATTGGCTTTGACAGATTTTGTTTACATTTTGTTAGTCGAGATCCCAAAATAGGCGAAAACTGAAATTCACGATTCTTGAAATGATGCTTTCCTCCGTTCTCCAACAAAACATTCGAACATTGCTCTATACGTCCAGAATTCCTCCGTCATCTCTTCCGAGCTCTTAAAACCTGAAAATCATAAATAAACATACCCGAAACAGAGATCTCCCGACAAAATAGATATATAATAAGCACAGAAAAATCTCATACAATACGGTCTCATCACACCCCCCCCCCCACTTAGATCCCTGCTTGTCCTCAAGCAATGCAGTCTCATCAAAAAAATAAGAAATAAAATAAAATAAAAATGCATGAACGTAAATCCTAAATGAACGACCTAACTATATGTATGCAAAGCACCAAAAGAATTCCAAAAATGACTCCCGTCCAACCTTTTCAGCAACCTCGTATTCCATAACGCAAATCAAATGACACTCAAGCAAGGCACACCACACACTAGAGTTCATACAACTTACTTTAACTCACTCGATCGTAAACTTTAAAGTGGCAAAATAAAAGAGTTCCAACTTGTCCTCACGGGTAAAACTCTCAATGTAATGCATAGGGACAATTCACTCCCTCTAAAAAATCATCACACAACCAAGAATTACTATAAGTTTGCATATCAATCAAATCTCCACCACTATAAATTCAAAATGCAATGCACAAATCCTGAGGTCTTTATCAAGGTTGTAACGGGGCAAAGGACTGAAAACAAGGTAGGGAAAAGGGAATATTTGGGGCTAAAATGTGAAGAAGAATGCATGAATAACCACACCAATCATCTCCTAGTCGCCAAGAATAAATCCCATTGAAACAGAATGTGGCTCCAACTTCTATCACAATATCCTTTGAATAGAAGTGCAAACAACACTTTCCAAAGAAGCTTGCAAAAACTGCGCGAGAACAAGCTACTTCTTTAATATATAAAACACTTCTCCAATGTAAGCTCTTTTCTTTTTTCTTCCTTTATTTTGAATTGTTTTTCCTTCTTTTCACCACTTTTTTTAAGCATCTTGAAATACATCATCATAACATAATCTCGAGCCATACTTATCCAGATATTCACTTCTAGGTACTTCTCCAAGATTTCATGCATCTATTCATACAATCTCATGACAATAGGGTCAACAAAAGAAGAGACATCGTAAGAAAATGCCATGGGTTTATTTTTTGGAGTTCAAACAAAGAAGGGTATGGCTAGAAAGGGCTCACTAGAGGGTATAAAATATGGGTAGGCCTACAAAAGTAGGTCCAAAAGAGGTTAAATCCTAGGTGCCTCAGTCACTTTAAGTGCACTGAACCAGAAAAAATGTGGTCTCGAAATGCATGTCAAAGAAAATTCTAGAATGACATTGGATGTGTGGATACCACTTAAAGGAAAATATGAGCGAGTGCGCTTTATGGCTAGGTGAAACCTCACTTTTAAGTGTTTTTTCGTTAGGGCTCAATTATTTTACCTCCGAAGTTCACAAACAAATGGCCTAAGGTGAGTGTGTATCAACAAAAGTGTGTTCTTGCATTGATCAATTACCATTTGATAAGTATTACTTCACACAAAATTTAAATGAAAAAGTTGGTAAAGTGTCATCAAAGGCATACTCGGTGCATATGAGGTCCTAATATGTCTTAAAGATGCAATTCTAATATGCAAATGAATGAAAAGCCCCACCCCCCACACTTAAACCATACATTGTCCCCAATGTATGCTAAAAGTGTGTGAGAAATAAAATAAAATAATGCATGAAATGACTACATGAAATGGATGATTTGGAATAATTATCTAAACTAACATAAAATGCAAAAAGAAAGATCGATAAGAATACATCACCATTCGGACCGTGGGGCGATGGAAATAAGGCTTGGAATCCATCGTGATTTCCGTATAGTCAATGGCATCCGGGGTGGTGCGGGAGGGAAAGAGCGTAGGAATAATTCCGGACACGCAGATGATGCTTGTGGATGAAGGAGAGAAAGGGTGGAAATATGGGCGGTGGGTGGGAGTAGATGTCGGGGTGAGAAGTAAAAATTCTGGGTGGGAGAGGCATTTAAATTATTATTATTTTTTAGTAAAGAGTGACGGGTAGGTAAGGTGAGAAAAAATGGAGAAAGAAAAAAAAAAACAATTTTTTTAATATTTTTTTCTATTTTTTTATGAATGATTTCCAGCTCCTTGAAATGATGTGATCACATCATTTATTTTCCACTCACTGTTTTTCATCCATTTATTGTCGTAACACATCTCCGAATTCGATGTGATCACATCGTAATTATTTTACGTGCCTTTTTTTGAGATTAAACCCCTTCCGATTACCTTAGGATCCCAACTTCATTTAAAAGTGAAATTCGCCTTTCATTATCAAGTCCCCCAAGCTTGTGCCTCCACATATGAACTTCAAATAAACGCCTCACATTTCTTTACAGAATTCAGCTCTTCACCTATAAAACAGACAAAAGCCTCCACCAAACATGCAAATCTCTCCCTTTTTCACTTATTCATGAGAAAAAACAAAAAAAATTAACAAATTTATTTTAATTGGGTTGGCTCCCAACAAGCACCTTTCTTTAAAGTTTTTGGCTAGACAGACTTACCTCGGCTATCCATTGTCAAATGAAATAGTTTTCCGTTCACAATTCTTCCTTGCATACTCAGTAAGTGAGGTATCCATCTCATCTTCAGGATGAATCAGTCGTGCCTTGGCTCTAGGCGCTTTTGTGAAGTATTTTCCCAAGAAAATCTTAACCGGATTAGGGGATTCCACATCCAAGTTCATTATGTAGTGATCATGGGGGAAGACTACTTCTTTCCCGTTCACTTGCACGTCCAGAGTTACATCGAAAATTATAGGAACCAATGGCTCCTCAAATGTGATTACATCCGGGTGATTTTCTTCTTGATTAGACACATCATCCTCTAACTTCTCCAACACCATGTGAATTTCTTCACCCTTTGGTTGATCAACATCTTCAACAATCTCTAGAGTCGGATCAATCATAGGACAGTCATCTTCGTCATCATACCACATAGGATGAGAGGATTTTTTAACCTTTGTTCTTTAAGCCGATCCACTGCAGTTTTCAGCTTGCCAATTTGTCTTGCATATTCTGAACCCAGACAACATGCTCTTCTCTAAACTGTGAAGTCTCTTGTAACAACTCTTGAATATCATGCTTCCACTTTGTTGAAGAGGCATCATTTCTGTTTGGATCATTTGTGCAATACTTGTAGAAAACATCTTCACAAGTGCTTCAAAATTATTACCTGAATTCAAAATTGACCCTCCGTGTTGACTAGGCGGCTGGAAAGTAGAGTCGTAGCCCAAATTTTGATGGTACGGCTGACTTGGATAATATCTCTCCTCATACATGTTGTTCACCCGGTATCCGTAATGATCATGATTCACCATAGAACTTGTGTTGTTGTAACCTGACATGATTGCAAACTAGGGCAACACAAAAGAAAACAAAAAAAATAAACTAAATATAAAATTTCAAAATAACTCACTTAACACCGTTACCCGGAAACGGCGCCAAAATTTGATGGGTCGTCAAACCACCAAAGATAAATCACCTACTATTTCTATAGGTAGTATAGCGGAAGTAGGAGTCGAACCCACAGGGAACGGTGGACTTATTTCTTCTAAAATGTGTAGAATAAAAGATAGTTGGGTTTTTGACTAAATTCCTAAAAAT
Source organism: Gentiana macrophylla (assembly GCA_026214975.1). Lineage (NCBI taxonomy): Eukaryota > Viridiplantae > Streptophyta > Magnoliopsida > Gentianales > Gentianaceae > Gentiana > Gentiana macrophylla. The sequence continues at coordinate 26,359,661 of CM047805.1, forward strand.
AGAAGAAGTAAAATCAAGAAAAAAAACTCCAGCTAACTAATTATTTCCCCCTCAAGTCCTAGGATTGAACATTGATTCAAAGATTATTCGTTAGATTATTAATAAATTTGTTATAGTTGACCGCGACCGCGCATCAACCAATCTTTCCTAAACTCGTTAATCAAGACACGGTCGTTAATTATTCTCTAACCGGAAGACACTCCTAGACACGGTCATAAGAGTTTGGAATCCCGGAAGCATTAAGATTTGAGAGACCCAATTCAAGGTATTAATCCAACCGGACTAATTTTATCCTAGATTATCTATTTTCACAACAGGGAATCCTACGGGCTACGAACCGGTAGGTAATGTGTTGTTTACCACTAAAAATCCAATCTTTTATGGCAACCGCCTAATATAGATTTTGGCACTAGATCAAAATAACTGCTTAATCATCGCGCGTCAACAATTAAACGAATAATTCTTATCCTTTATCCGTGAAATCAGAAAACAAATAAATACTAATAATCAAACGAGAAGAAAAATGTTTAGAGCTCACAATCACATGAAATCGAGGGGTATAATAATCAATTAACCGGAAAGAAAATCGAACTACACATTATTATACTATAGAAAACAAAATTGAATAAAATCAAATCAATACCTCAACAATGGAAAAGAAAAGAGGAAGAAATGTTGCCGGCGACTTTTAGGGTATGCCAGCTTCTGTTCACCCTCAAAAACTCCTCCGCTGCCTTATTCAAAATATAAAACCTAATAGATCTAATAATAATCCCCTCTCTATTGCTGCTGCTCACGTGAAACCTATACTAAAGAATTCAGAAAGCTAACTTGGGCCAAGCCCAATCATTTCTTAAAAGTCTTTCCTAATACTAATGATACTAATAAATATAAAAGTAAGCAAACTTAAAAAAGGGTCTTATAATAATAAAAGCCCAATGTGTTAAAAGAGCGAAAATCCATGGTTGACTTTGAAATATTTTGTTTTCCTTCTGTTAGTCGAGATCTCGAAATAGGCGAAAACTGAAATTTACGATTGTTGAAATGTCGTTTTCTTCCCTTCTCCAACAAAACATTCGAACATTTCTCTATACGTTCGTAATTCCTCCATCATCTCTTCCGAGCTCTTAAAACTTGAAAATCATAAAAAAAAAAAAAAAAAAAAAAAAAATACCCGAAACAGAGATGGGAGACAAAATAGGTATATAATAAGCACAGAAAAATCTCATAAAATACGGTCTCATCAGAGGCCCTTATCAACCGTTCCAACAAGATTCGCTTAATGAAGGACCAATGAATATCAGTACGTGCATGCATGATTTGAGTGAAATTTTTGACAGCAAAGGCAATATCGAGACGGGTAAACAACAAGTATTGGAGGCTGCCAACCACACTTCGAAACAAAGTAGCATCGGAGAGAGCAGTCCTTAAAGTTGGAGTGAATGCGAAAAAATTGGAGGGTATTGGTGTGGAGATGGAATTAGCCTTATCCATGCATGTTTTGGCAAGGAGCTCGAGGATATACTTGCGATGAGATAAAAGAATGTCGTTAATTGTGGGAAGAACTTCAATAACTAAAAAATATGCTAGTGGTCCGAGGTCTTTAATAGAGAAGCGAGCCCGAAGATTATCAATCAAAGACTGTATAATAGTCGGGTTCGAGCCAGTGACAATAATATCATCCACATAGACAAGTATGTATAAATAATGAGAACCATCATGAAAAATAAATAGGGATGCATCTTCCTGAGCATTGTGAAAACCTATACAGATAATATACGAGTGGAGCTCAGAGTACCATGCTCGAGGAGCCTACTTGAGGCGCGCAGTATAGTGTTGTATTTAACCGACACACATAATCAGGATGAGCATCATCAGAGAAACCAGGCGGTTCCTGCATATAAACTGTCTTAGATAAACATCCCTGCAAAATGGCGTTATTAAAATCGAGTTGGCGAAGTGGCCAACCATGTCAAATATCAAGGGCAAGAATAACACGAATGGTGGTGGGCTTAACCACCGGTCTAAAAGTCTCAAAATGCTAGTAAGAAAGCTTGACTGCTATGTTGATTTTTGTTTTCCACGGTCTTAGTCTAAGAAGTTTTATAAGTCTTGTGAACTAAAGTTCTTTGTTTTAGTGAACTAGGGATCTATTAGTTCTAATGATGTGTTGTAAGAGCTTGCATTTCTTACCTTTTATTTGGGAAGATAGTGCCTTCTCTTCGATTCCTCTCTCAACCAACGTGAGGCTTTTGCTTATTCAAACATTTTCCTAGTAAAATGAGAATTAAGATATTAATGAAAATAATCCTTTATATTAAATTGAGCTTTTAATTAATATCTAACAATTAGTTTCCAACATTTATATTCCAACATTATTTATTCACTATATACAAACTAAAACCCTAATCTCATAATTATTATGGGAAATTAGGGATAATGACACAATCTGAAATATTTTTAAATAACAGAACAGCTACATATTTTTTATAGGTATTTGTCCAAAAAGACTTATTTGTGAGTTAATAGGGTTTCCAGGACACAGTTATTTTATAAGGACAAAAAATAATTTTTTGACTAAATTGCCCTTTTTTCCTTTTCCCTTTACATGTTTTAATATCCCCAAATTTTGGCCACTGTCTGCGTTGATTGTACTGTGCAATTGGGAGATGGTGAAGAAGCTGCCGGAGACGAATAGGTCGAGCGGAGGGAAGAATCAAGGAAAAGGTGCCGGAGAAGAGAAGAAGATGCGAAATTTGCCGGAGAAGAGAAGAATCACCAAATCGGCTGTCTTTCGATTCTTTGCAAACCTTAACAATGGCGGGCTTTGAAGTCGGTGTTTGTTCCGTTCAATCCGACGGTTGGGGCCGCGGATGCCTCTCTCGCATCGATCACCAATCCAATGTTCCGTTTGCTCCTTTTTCGAGGTCGGAGAAGCTCGGCCGGATTCTTGATTGACGAATATATCCGATTCGACTTTTGATTTCTCCGTCGATGATTCATTTTCTACCTTAGTCGCAGAGGAAGATTTGTCTTTCCGGTTGGTCGAAAACACTACTACCACCAAGACGCCGCTTCTTCATCTCCTACGGCGGCCGTGCCGCCAGTGAGGGCCATATGCACAGGCGAAAGAGTTAACGGCGGCCATGGTTGCCGGAGAAGCGATCAGTTTTTTTGAAAAAGTTTAGGGTTGTTACTATTAATTTCGTAACGTTATTACATTTTTGGGACGGTTACTACTTGTTTATGGGATGTTACAACTTGTTTTTTGACTGTTGACTTGTTTATGGGATGTTACGACTTGTTTATGGGAGTTACTAATTGTTTTTTGGCCGTTGCTATTTTTTACGGGCTGTTACTACTTGTTTTTAGGCTGCTACAACTGTTTATTGGCTGTTACTACTTTTCCATTGGATGTTACGACTTTTTAGAATCATTACTTATTTGTTTCTTGGTTATTCTGACATTTTATGGGTTGTTACTACTTGTTCCTTCGCTGTTACTATTAAAATTATAAAGGGGCATTTTTGTCACTATATTAGCAATTTGTCCTTACTAATCTCTGATTTTGAAATTTGTCCTTCTGGACCCATTTATCATTTTTTTTGTCCATGTAGCCCCTTCCCCCTATTTTTTATAGGGAGAAGGACAACTGCATAATTTTTATAGCGAGAAGACACAAACGGTGAATCCTGAAAATCGATGAATCTCCTCAGTGAATCCCGAAATCGATGAATTTCGACGGTGAATCCCGAAAATCGGTGAATTTCGACAATGAATTTTGAAAATTAGTGAATTTCGACAGTGAATTTCGGCAGTGAATTTAAACAGTGAATTTCGAACACAAGTGAATTTCGACAGTGAATAAATAGTTTTGTCCTTTATGCAAAAGTTTCAAAAGACTGTCCTTCTACTCAATTGATGAAATATTTCTGTCATTCTCCCTCATTCCCTCTAATTATTATCCTGGACGCCACTTTTCACAAAATTGAAAGAAATGGTTTCTCACTTAAACACTTACAATATTGATAGAATATCGGAACTTGGGAAGCTAAGTCAGTAGAGATTGGATGAGGTGCTAAGGGTTCACCACCTATCCCGAAGGATGCATTGCCGGAAGATCTTGATGTTCACTTCATCATCATCTTCATCCTCTCATGGTGTTGGCAGAATCTCTTAACCCCCATTATATCTTGTTAGGAAAATCAAACTGAGTAATAACCTTTAACGACGGTAACACAAATTAACAACCGGAAAGAATGAGACAAAACACAAAATTTTCGTGGTTTTCGGCAATGTGTCGACTAATCTACGGGCGAAAGAGAAAATATTACTATAGTCGAGAAATAAGAAAAATACAACTCTCATGAAACCTAAATACGAAAACCAAAATAGCTAAGGTATTTGAGAGTTTATCTTAATTTGGACATCTCAATAATACCTGGTACATCATAATAAAATCCCCAAAGGTGATTTTTATACTTAAGCTATGTCGGCTCAGGCAATTCAAATTTCTGATGTGGGAAACAATTGCAAGCAACTAGGCCCAAACATTTGGCCCATTACCTATTACTAACAAACCTCCACCTTGGGACAATTGTACCCATCCAGAAATAGCAATAATACTCTTTCTCCACAAGCTCCAAATTCTTCAAACACTGTCAAATAAGTCCAAGCACTACACGAACCTAATAAATGGACGACGCTTCGTAATATCTAACTTCGAACATAACGAGATTGCAGAAGGAATTTAAAATTTTGATTTCCTTTTACCCAAGATCGACTTCGTTTAAGCAATAAACAAATAGATAGTAGACGGTGGTTACCTTGGTTGATCCAAAAGATCGACGCTTTGACCGTCTAAGGAGAGTAGTTCTGCATAGAGCCGCCCAAGTGTTCGGCCTCTACCGCTAGTCCACACGAACAGCCCGCCGGAATCCCATCATGGATTGCTATTGGAAAACTCCGGTTGCTAGACCGGCCTTTTTCCCCTCTCTCCAACTCTCTATAGGATGCTCTCTATTTTACACAAGAACTATTAGCTCTTGGAATTATGATGTACAAAAGAGCTTGACACCCACCTCTTATTTATAGTGTAGGTGGCACCATCTTCTGGAGTGGAGGAGAAGAAAACCTTCTTCCAATAAAATAAGGAAAATATATTTGATTGATTTATCTCATTTATTATAATATCTCATATCAAATAAATCTAGGATATTGTCAATATCTTATATTGAATATTCCCAAGATATTGTCAATATCTAATATTGACTATCTTTATTTTATTACCATAAATCAATTTACACATGTGTATATATCACATATATATATAACACACATAAATCTATTAATATATATCAAATATGAACACTATGATGCGCATGCATGCAAATCCAATTTGCATTTAATACACACATACACGCATGCATTCACAATGTATATATATATATATATATATATATATATATATATATATATATATATATATATATATATATATATATATATATATATATATATATATATATATATATATATATATATATATATTATTTTATCTTATTAATATCTAATATTAATAATAGTAATATCATTAATTAAATTGCACAATCCAAGTGTATCTTATACACATTAAATGTGGCGCCCATTTGACCAACAAATTGGCTTCCGAATATTCTTTAATTAATATAATTAATATCTTGTATTTTATTTATTCATAATAAATAAATAACACCATATTAATTTACCACTATAACCTTTATAGTACGAGATAAATTCTTTCCTTATTTGGTTATCATCTATAACCACATTTTAATCCGCTAGATGTTCTTATGTGTGTGACCCGATAGGCTTCCGAATATGTTGGCCGTGAGACACAAAGTGCAAATTACGAAAATGCCATTCATGCCTCACGATCACGGGATAGCGTCAGCAACACACCGTGACCCCCAATCATCGGAAGAGTCAAATGCAATGACTACTACCTTTCATGTGAAAGCTTGATTACCGTGTAACTTACAATCCTATCATTTGTAATAATATCCATACGGTCGTGCGTCGAGTGTCAAACATTAACGACCGTATCTTATAATCTGGATATCATGCTCTATCGAAGTAACTCGTTTACTCCCACTTTGCAAAGATTCACGAGTAAGACATTCCTTATAAGAAGGCCATTTCGGATATTCGATCCCAATCATAGGATACGCGATTCCCGGACGACCAATCATGTATACTCCGCGATGCTTCAATATCATACCCAATCACTACCGCATGATCGCCCGTGGCTGTGGAAACCTCAATAGTGTCAAAGCATGACAATCCACACCGTGATGCCATGAAGACTCGGTCCAAAGGATAATTACACAACCGCCATATAGTGTGACACTTATCCGTGTAAGTGGGTCGATCTAACGTCGCGATTCTCTAATACACGTCCACGCATACCCAAAGTGTCTCTACACTTCGATAGATTTAGATCTATCCCCGCCTTAAAGACAGAAGACATCTAATACGTGCTAGTCTGCTTATACTATCAATGCCCTGTTTTAATAGTACATCGCCTAGAGACATTTAAGTATCAAACTTATTAAAGTGATTAGAGATCTCATCAACCATAATCGCCTATCATGGTTTCTATATCACGCTTAATACTAAGGACGTTATCATATAACAATTCATAATTGGTTCTTTAAAAGAACATATATATGACAACATAAAAGCCATTTAATATATGTATAAACATAAAGAAATAGTAGGAATGATCCGACCCGGTCGGATCCGGTCCAACCCGATTGCGTTTAGGACACTATTTCAACAATCTCCCACTTGGCCTAAAACCAATCACTCGTACACATAAGACCAAGTTGAAACACAAGAATCTCATGCAATACTCGTGACCAGCCCTAGCCATAAACGGATCGCTATCTGTGGGGACTCAGACTATCTTCATATCATGTTCCAAATGACCAAGTCAAAGGAACCGCCTCAACACACACACGAATCTCTAACGAGACCCTGGTCATTGCTTCAAGCAATAAATCCACTTACTATATCAGCTATACAGAAAAGGTGGAAGAACCGTATAAGGTTCAGGAATGAACCTTCTAGATCCATGTCTCGCCTCATTTAGCCGCGCTACTAAGGCACTACTGTGTTTTGGCCTAGTTGTAGAATTTACAGTGACCCATAGCTAAGAACATTTCCGGCTCACTGTATCACTTATTCAAAGTGATTGCAAACCCAGACAGTAGCTCCCACTCGCCTTCATAAGACTCAGGATCTACGTCTGTATATCTACGTTTATTTAATTCCAAGTTTCAATAAACTAGGAAACTTTCCTTAACTTGTTTAAGGGTATTCTCAACCTTCACCAGATCTACTTTCATACTTGCTCATGACTATTCATGGAGTATGAACATCCGGCATTACCTATAAGATGGTTCCTATCGCAGTAGCGAAGGAAACCTTCCATAAGCATCATCTTTCACCTCATCTTTAGGACCAATGTCCTAACACAGATAGATCTTGCGATCTATGCTAAACTTCTTTTAGCATCACATCTATATAGGTAAACTATAATTTAACAGCAGTTAAATCTATCGCTATAGATTCTTATTTCCAAAATAAGAACTGCCAATCCAAGTGCTTTCGTAAAGACCTTGAACTACCAAACATTAATTGACTATGACATGGGGTATTAATTCTTGAGAGAGATATCCAATACCTTACTCAAAAATCGTAACACACTCCCACTACCCATCTTGCACATTGGGCATATCCTTCTTTTGACTAAATCAAACTCCTTTGATTATCAACAAAGAAATTTTCTAGAGAAACTTGTTTGAGTCCACAAATGGATCTCATGGGCTTACATATCATGTTATCGTCTATCAACATTGAGCTTTCTGCTCAACGTCATCAACACTATAATATAGCCATGATACGAAGTTATAACAAGAATTATCTGAATAGAACTGGGCTCAGCCTTACAGGGACATTCCCTCTAGGTAAGACAGACTAGGTTCATAACCTGGTTGTCACTGATGGAATCTTATTCAGATATTATGGCTCCTGGCCATATCTCTCAAACTTGCCTTTCAAACATTCTTTCATGAGTCGTGAGATATTCATTTTTCAAGATGAACGCATTCGCAACCCTTTCGTGGCTTGAGGTTATCTGAGACTTACTGTAACTTTTGTGTGCACTGAGCGTTGATCTACACCTCATCGGTATGTGGCGTCTGCTCACGTTCCATTGGTTGAATATATCTTTGTGGTTCTCAAACTCTTTTGAGATCTGATTCCCTCCCACTGTTTCTCTTGGAAGAAACACTTCCTCTAGAAGACAGCATGTTTGGAGACAAACACCTTTTCCTCCACGGACGAGTAAATAATATCTAGCGTACTTGCTAAGATACTCCACAAAGTTGCATATGTCGTACTAGGCTCCAATCCTTTCTGACTTTGCTATGACAACTTCAAATCATCGGTTAAGATAGATTCGACATTATCCTCTTCCATATCTAATATGGAATTTATTCAACCTTTATTCTTTGGAACTAGGTTAAGTATAAGGGCACTATCCCGAAACGGGTAAGGGATACTTCGCATGGCTTGCGTCATACCTTTATCATATAAAGTGTTATTTTCCATTTTGGGAACACAATCTAATTGCGTATCCCAAAGATGGTATCCTTCAAGGGAGAATCTTATTCCCTTTCAGACGACTTACAAACACCCTTCAGTATTAATTACTTCAATCCAATTGAAGATTAATTCCTAAGTAGCTCATCAATCTCATATTCGTACTAGCTCGAACTTTTCGGGCTTTCCGAATTATGCACTTCACTGAGTACACTTGACTATTTCTAAAAATAGTCGTAGAGACTAATAAGCAATTATTTGTGGCATTAATTGTCACAAGCCAACAAACATCGGTATGTTTAGGCTTCAGACAATTTTTCTAGAATTTATAACCTTTTCATAAAAGGGTATTTTAGTCCTCTTTGGATAAGATACGTATAACCCACATGATTCATAATCATATGGTTCAACATCATCAGAATGACGTTTAATTACACGCTTCTCTTCCAGAGAGTCGACATCTAGAACAACTACAAATATCAAGGATAACAGCCATACAAAAATTTAGTTGAGATCTCATTACATATATCAACCATATAGTGACATCAATCTAGTATGTTAGATTCAGTGACCTTTCAACTTTATCGGAATAACATTTATTCTTTACAATTGAATATGTATACTAAATCCTAACAAATAATCAAAGTATGTTCTTCATAAGAACCGAACATAAAAACATTTATTTAGTTCCCTTTATCGCTTTACTAGATCCGAATGTGTTAAGTGTTACAACGTTTGCTTCACCTTCCATATCTCAGTATTAACCTTTCCAATTTAATCACACTCGTAAGATATCATATATCTTAGAGTTGACTTGAACTTAGATAGGTTTATCTCAACTCACTTGCCTAGAATAGAAACTTCAATAAGTTCTCTATTTAAGCACATGTCCTAACTTTCTTTTTCAATCCTTTAAGCACTTGAAAAATGTTTCTTATTGTAGTCTTCATAAGACTTAAGAAAAATCACAAGAGCTATGTCTTTGATTTCCTTTCATAAAGAAAATCTAAAGTTTATTAAATAGTTTATTTAACCTTTTGAATTGTATTCAAAACATTGACTATTTAATTAACCTTTAAGCAATGATAGAATTAAGTCGATACTTAAATCTTACAATTTTGAAAACAACCTTTCCAAAATTAGATGTGGTCATTCTTATCCAACGTTCGAATTAATTGTCATCGTATGACTGAATGATCATCTTGGATCGTATCCAATATATGACTAATTCGTTGAAACTTATTTCAAATGATTTAATCATATCATGAGCTTCAGCTTTCATTAATAATTAAAGTCTCGAGCAATGCATCAATTATGTAATCTCCTTGTCTCTAACTACTATAACGGGATGGCTCATGTCATTGCTTATTTTAAAAGGATTAAAATTACTTAACCACATGTGAGAACGTTTCTCAAAATTACAGTCATAATTTGGTTTTACTAATCGAGAAAAACATAAATATAAAAGTTTGCTAAAAAAACTACAACATAAAAAAAATGAAGATAAAAGAGTGTTGTTGTCTATACACGCAAAATCAAATATGGTCTTTGGGATTATGATTTTGCTCCCACTAGTCAACTACTCCCTATTGACTTTCAAGAATTTTTTATCAAAATTCTTTAGTGGCTGGAATCCTATCTAGTTGACTCGATCCCCGATGTGGGCCGATCGACCGGGTCAATTTCGACGGGTAGGTACTTCTTACCAATCGCGTCCAACGCGACTTCCAGTGGTTTGACTAGTTAACTCTATGACAATTCACATCGTCTATGTGATAGTCAACTGTATGTCTCTAAAATCAGACGGTCCTGACGTGGGCCAATCACCGCAAGATTCTTAGTCGAGTCGTAACCCAAGTATTCATGAGATCTCATAACGATCATATCTCGATAATGACGATATACCCGTGGTAGGTCAACTCCCGACGTGGGCCGATCAGTTGGATCCGAACAAGGGCTATTCACCGTCACTATAATATTGGGAGACATATTATAACTCGATTTTTGTTGTGGGAGTAATTTTTAAATTAATTCACTTAATTAATTTCGAATTAATTCTCTTAATTAATTTATTACGGTCTCATCAAATATATCTATCTCTATAGACATACATCCTACACATTTATCTAGATCGTGCCCAGTCATGCATCTATCGTATCATATAAAATAAATACAAGCACAGAATAAATAAATGCGTAAAGTAACCGGTATGATCATGGACTTTTCCTAGGTGCGGTTTCAATACAAATCGAGCGAAACCGCTGGTCACAATCTAAGGGTAGTATGCAACCGCCAAATAGGATCTTTAATGCTTCATTCTCCAATGGGATTTTTATTTTCTTCTTTCGTTGGTCTTCATCTTCCGCTCTATTCTTGTTACATTTAATTCTATCTAATAAAATAAATACACCCGCCCGAACACGGGGAGCTATGAGGAATGGGATAAAATGCAGAAAATAAACTAGGTCACGTTCTTCATAACGGCCTAGGACAATTTTTAAACCAACAGAAAAATTAAATCATTCGCATCTATCCTATTGGTCGAGTCCATGATCAATCGGGGTCCATATAATCATATTATATCTACTATATCTAATCCATACAATAAAATCTTATGAAAAATATAAAATTAAAATTTAACTACTTGCGTCTTAATTAATCAATTAACATTTTAATCTATCAAATAATTTTATCCAATCAATTAACTAATTAACATTTAATTAATTAAATGATTTTAATCGAAATAAAATTAACGATTAATTTTAAACCGATTTTAATTTTAATTTTAATTAATTAGAAATATTCCAAAACAAATCAAAATTAAAATTATTTCTCTTTTGTTTCTTTCCTTTTGATTCGTAATTAAAAGTGATGCATTTGGTTTCTAAACCAAATTTGGCTTAAACTTTGGCCACTATCCAAAATCAAAATTTTGGAAGTGTGGTGCGCTTTGCCTTTTACAAATCAAATATTTGAAAGAAGCTGGCTTATTCCAAATCAAATATTTGGAAAGGCCAAATAATTTTGGTTTAGGCGCAGCCACTTTCCAAAATCAAAATTTTGGAAGTGGCGCAGCCAGCTTTTCCCAAATCAAATATTTGGAAGAGGCTTGAGCCTATTCCAAATTAAGTTTGGAAAGGCCATTATTATTTTAATGTCATGTGGCATCCCAATGGCCCAAATTATTTGAACCATTGGTTAGCCATATGACACAACTAAACAAAGGAAATATCAATCACAACTATGAACCATATTGAATCACAAAACACACAAAACAAAAGTTTGGAGATCCGCCAGCATTGACCGGCCGACTGCCGGCGAGAAGCCGCCGCCGCCACCATCGGTGGTGCCGCCGCCAGTCGGCCGAGCACCACCAGATCTCGTTTTTTTTTCTTTTCGTGTATCAATTTTGCAAATCAAAAAATCTTTCATCTTTTAATTACGTGATTTAAATGATAAAATTAACTACGCATAATAACATGCTTATTGCTTAAGCTCGAAGCTCGCTCCGATACCACTGTTAGAAAATCTACGCGGGAACGCAGCGGAATTTAAAATTTTGATTTCCTTTTTCCCAAGATCGACTTCGTTTAAGCAATAAACAAATAGATAGTAGACGGTGGTTACCTTGGTTGATCCAAAAGATCGACGCTTTGACCGTCTAAGAAGAGTAGTTCTGCATAGAGCCGCCCAAGTGTTCGGCCTCTACCGCTAGTCCACACGAACGACCCGCGGAATCCCATCATGGATTGCTATTGGAAAACTCCGGTTGCTAGACCGGCCTTTTCCCTCTCTCCAACTCTCTATAGGATGCTCTCTATTTTTTTTACAAGAACTATTAGCTCTTGGAATTATGATGTCTGAAAGAGCTTGACACCCACCTCTTATTTATAGTGTAGGTGGCACCATCTTCTCTGGAGTGGAGAGAAGAAAACCTTCTTCCAATAAAATAAGGAAAATATATTTGATTGATTTATCTCATTTATTATAATATCTCATATCAAATAAATCTAGGATATTGTCATTATCTTATATTGAATATTCCCAAGATATTGTCAATATCTAATATTGACTATCTTTATTTTATTACCATAAATCAATTTACACATGTGTATATATCACATATATATATAACACACATAAATCTATTAATATATATCAAATATGAACACTATGGTGCGCATGCATGCAAATCCAATTTGCATTTAATACACACACACACGCATGCATTCACAATGTATATATATATATATATTATTTTATCTTATTAATATCTAATATTAATAATATGTAATATCATTAATTAAATTGCACAATCCAAGTGTATCTTATACACATTAAATGTGGCGCCCATTTGACCAACAAATTGGCTTCCGGAATATTCTTTAATTAATATAATTAATATCTTGTATTTTATTTATTCATAATAAATAAATAACACCATATTAATTTACCACTATAACCTTTATAGTACGAGATAAATTCTTTCCTTATTTGGTTATCATCTATAACCACATTTTAATCCGGCTAGATGTTCTTATGTGTGACCCGATAGGCTTCGAATATGTTGGCCGTAGACACAAAGTGCAAATTACGAAAATGCCCTTCATGCCTCACGATCACGGGATAGCGTCTAGCAACACACCGTGACCCCAATCATCGGAAGAGTCAAATGCAATGACTACTACCTTTCATGTGAAACAGATTACCGTGTAACTTACAATCTATCATTTGTAATAATATCCATACGGTCGTCGTCGTCGAGTGTCAAACATTAACGACCGTATCTTATAATCTGGATATCATGCTCTATCGAAGTAACTCGTTTACTCCCACTTTGCAAAGATTCACGAGAGTAAGACATTCCTTATAAGAAGGCCATTTCGGATATTCGATCCCAATCATAGGATACGCGATTCCCGGACGACCAATCATGTATACTCCGCGTGCTTTAATATCATACCCAATCACTACCGCATGATCGCCCCGTGGCTGTGGAAAACAATAGTGTCAAAGCATGACAATCCACACCGTGATGCCATGAAGACTCGGTCCAAAGGATAATTACACAACCGCCACATAGTGTGACACTTATCCGTGTAAGTGGGTCGATCTAACGTCGCGCATTCTCTAATACACGTCCACGTCGGTCCAAGTGTCTCTACACTTCGATAGACGAGATCTATCCCCGCCCTTAAAGACGTAAGACATCTAATACGTGCTAGTCTGCATTATACTATCAATGCCTGTTTAATAGTACATCGACTTCGAGACATTTAAGTATCAAACTTATTAAAGTGATTAGAGATCTCATCAACCATAATTGCCTATCATGGTTTCTCTATCACGATTTAATACTAAGGACGTTATCATAAAACAATTCATAATTGGTTCTTTAAAAGAACATATTTATGACAACATAAAAGCCATTTAATATATGTATAAACATAAAGAAATAGTAGGAATGATCCGACCCGGTCGGATCCGGTCCAACCCGATTGGTTTTAGGACACTATTTCAACATGTGGATCCCTAAAAACATGCAAAACCAGACCTACAAGTTTTCATAACAACAAAAGCACCTTTAATTAGCCTCAGAACTCCACCTTCAGTGGTATACCTAAATCCAAGAGTCTCAAGTGTACCCAAAGAGATGAGATATTTCTTAAATCTGGAACATGTCTGACTTTCTTAAGTGTTCTGACATCACCATAATGAGTCTTGATTCTAACCGTACAAATACCAGCAACCATGCAAACTGCGCCGTTTCCCAACGAAACAACTCTACATTGAACGGAATCATACATGGAAAACCAATCCCTATTGGGACACATATGTTACGTACAACCAGAATCAAATATACATTCATCAACTGACCTTAATTTATCGTCACCAAAGAAAATATATCCATCACTCTCATCTTCTACGATACTGGCCTGGGCAGACTCTTTTCCAAACTCTTTTTTTTGTTCGCGCTTTTCTTTGTTCTTAAAACTAGAGTAATCAAATTTTATATGGCCAATCTTTTTACAGTAATTTCATGTCAAATCTTTATGTCTGGGATTCAAAACATAATTTCACTATTTGCATCCTTCTAATTTGATCTGCCGCGAACTACTAGCACGTCTGCCTGACTACTACTACTTCCCCCCAGTTATGTCTGTATAAATATGCTCTTTCGATTTCAAAATTGACTTAATTTCTTTGTAAGAATTAGTATCCTTATCATAAATCATCGTTTCCTTAAAATGCTTTAACATTTGGAGAAGCGAACACTATAACAATAGGGCATGATCCTCATGATCAATCGTAGCATCTATATTACTCAAATCCATAAGCAGGAAATCAAATTTATCTAAGTCTGATAATATAGATGACCCTTCAGACATACGAAGCATATACAAACTCTACTTTAAATAAATCCTATTCTTCACGGTTTTCTTCATATACAAGGATTTTAATTTTTCCCACAATCCTTAGCAGTAACCTCCGTGTCTACTTCTCCTAAAACCTCATCACAAATATACAAGATGATACTTGACCTGGTCTCCTAGGCGAGACCAACAAACTCCTCATTTGACATTTTCTCTAACTTTTACTCCTTCCCAAGTAATGCAATATCGAAGCCCTCCTGAATCAACATGGCATCCATCTTCAACTGCCACATCCCGAAGTTGACGTTTTTGTCGAACTTCTCAAAATAATACTTAGTTACCGTCATGGTGGCTAATTTTCAAACCTCGAAAAAAAAAAGCAACAAAACCTTGAAAAAAAACCTCAGCTCTGATATTAGTTTGTTTTTCCTAACCGATCTTAATATTATTTAGTTTATACAAGTTTTTTGTTCACATTTCGACTTGGCTTTATTGGCTTCTGTTGCTTAGTTGAATTCAAATCACCTGGGAATGATTCGAACGAAATTTTGAATTCCTGATCTAAACAAAGGCTTGTGCGGCGGGGGCTGCTCCCGATGAGGCGAGCCCGGTGAACTTTTTTGGGCCGGATCCTAATCGTTCTGGTTTGGGTAGGGTCAGGTCGTTTGGTTTCCAACAATATGATCTAAAAATATTTTGAAATTTGTCTTATTCGTCAATTGTCTATAATACTTTGACTATAAACAAGGATATAAATTTTATGGTTTATATTTATTCCCATGCCATGCCATGCCATGTGCACTCAAAACAATTATGAGTTATGGAGTACTGACAAAAAAGCGACATTTTTTCTAGTGATGAATCAATGTCATCAAATTTGATTATTTATCATTATTCAACGCTTCGGAATATGGTGATAAAATTGTTGGGAAATGAGGAGAAGGACAAAAATATTTAATCAATTGAGTAGAAGACAATCTTTTGAAACTTTTGCATAAAGCGACAAAACTATTTATTCATTGTCGAAATTCACTTGTGTTCAAATTCACTGCTTAAATTCATTGTGCCGAAATTCACTGTCGAAATTACTAATTTTCAAAAATCATTATCGAAATTCACCGATTTTGGGATTCATTGTCAAAATTCATCATCCGAAATTCACCGATTTGGGATTATTGAGGAGATTCACCGATTTTCCTGATTCACCGTTTGTCATTCTCATTATAAAATTATATAGTTGTCCTTCTCCCCTATAAAAATATATGTAGTTGTCTCTATTCTTAAAAATATTTCAGATTGTGTCCTTATCCCTAATTTCCCAAAAATTGTTTTGTTTATAACACTACAATAAATTAATAAATAAAGAGGTGGGAAATAAAAATACTACTTATAAAACAATTTTTGAAGCCGGTCAAAAAAATCTAGAACACACTAGGGCTCACACTAACCCCTATATAAGTGCGCATACCAAAACCCGTTATTTCCAAGATTCTTAGGAGAGCCCATTCTTTCAAATATTTTTAATGTTAAATATAGCAGAGATGCAATTTGTCTTCAAAAAAAATTGTGGTAGGGTTTTTGCTGAAAATTTAAATAGCGGCGGGCCCTTTTTTAATCTTTCGGTAAAAAGGATCTTGCAGAAAAATTTAATGGCGAAAAGATCATTGATCATGACATATCATTTCTCTGAGATCTCAATTCACAGGTATTCTATTCTTGTTTTCCCATTTCCAGTTTTGTACTTGTTCTTTTTTCCTTTCAGATCTCTATAGAATTTTTTTTTAGATCCTGATCCGTGTAGAATTGGAAGCATTTTTGTTATTGTTTTTTTTGGATCTCTAAAGATTTTTTTTTCCAGATCCAGATGTGTAAAGAATTGGAAGACCATTTTACAGTTTTAATTTTATATTCCTTTAAATCTTTTACTTGGTTGAGAAAGAGAGGCGAATACATAAGGAAACAAAGAGATACAATTTTATTATTTAACATGTTTCATACTGTCCGAATAAGAAAAAAAAAAATTGCAAAATTAGTCACTTTTGTTCGAATTTCGTACATATATTCCTGAAAAAAAAATTAAGAAAACACTTAATTCATATGAAGCCGCATCCTCCTATATTAATTTTTTGGGGGAGTGGTTTATAGGAACAAAAAATAGGGGGAAAATGAAAATCAAGACAGTGGAAATATAAATTAGGTGATAAGGACAAATCCACTGTTCATAACCTCAAATCCACTGTTTGCTGTAGTAGAACTGACTCCAAATCTAATGTTTCACTATCACAGTGGAATAAAGATATGTCCTTTTTACCCAGAAAAGTATTCCAACTGTCTATTTCAGATATTTTTATGTACAAATTGTATTTTTGACAATAAACCCTAATTTTTTTTTTTTTTTGGGGGGGGTTACTGGGAGTTGGAATAAAGGACAAGAAAGAGTTAGAAAATAGGAATAAGGACAATGAAAATAAAAATTTGGTGATAAGGACAAATTCATTGTTCGTTATAGTGGAGCATGCCCAAATCCACTATTCCACTATTTTACTGAAAGTTTCGCTATTTTTACGACAATGACCTTGAAAAAGACATTGAAATAATATCAAATGAGATGTCAAAATATTGAAGATGAAAAAAGGAAAAATATGGATTATGATCTTTTGATGTTTAAATCAAAAGATATGTCTCTTTTTGTAATTGAGCATTAGAAAATGCTAAATTAGTGGAATTTGAATCATTATTTTTTTCACCGGACTAAATGTATGTTTTCATCTCTATATTGTCTTTTTTTTTTAACATTTGTCTATTTTTTTCGCATAGTGAAAGGAGGAAAAACAAAATCGAATATAGGATTCTTTAAAAATACAACTCAAAAATGACGATGGTATCACATTTTTTTTGTTCAAAAAACACACATTCAGTCCATCAAAAGAGAATTATATAGTTTAGAATCAACTTATAAATTATCGATTATTATAATTGACTATCTAAAACGGAGTATTTGATTTGGAGTCGACCGTGAAACAATAGGTGCCCCATTAATTTGTAGTGAAAACGAAAAGCTACGAGCACTAAACAAAAGACTTCCCATTACCAATACATCCTGGTCTAACTGCCTTTTTGGCCTACCCACAAGGACCAGTCTGAAGTCAGTAATCAGACAAGGCAGTGTGAATATTCCATTTATCGTAAAGACTGAAACATTTAAGAAGTGATGAACAAAAGATGTACGTTAAGATTAACACTTTTAATTCGTTTATGCACATATACATAAAACGAAAGTTATTTTTATTCATTGATGGTGATTGTAATATTCGATTTTAGGAAGAGCGGGCGTGTCATTTTGCAGCGAAATATTGAGTTCGATTCATTTTTATTTGGAGTTTAAATAATTGGATATTTATATATGTAATTTTCAAGATAATTATGTATATAATAAAAGAGATTTCCTGATTTTTTTTAATGGAAAAAAAATGATTTAATTGGGATTAACTATATAAGGGATCTATTATACACATTAATCCCCTAACCTAAATCATTAGTCAAAAAAAAGAGAGAGCAGCCGCCCTTTTCTTCTTGCCGTCGACTTGGGAGAAAAAAAAGGGTTGGAACAGTTTCACCAAAATCTAAAGCAAATCTCAATCGTTTTGGATCGGTTTGAACGCCGAATCGTCGTGAGAAGAGCATCGTTGGATAGCGACTTTGTTGGAAAGGCTGCAGATTTCAAGGCTGATCGGACACGGTTTTTGGTACATAAGACAAGTAAGAAGCTCTTCCTACAATCTAATTAAGGTTTAGATTAAGGTTTTAAGTGTTTAGATGTAAGAAGGTTATGGCTTTTTAGTTGGTTAATGGTCTTAGATGCCATGGTATGGTTAGATATGTTTCCCTGTTATTTTATGTGTTGAAATTGCTGTTATTTAGGTTAGAAACGGATTGAAAATCGTATTTGAAGATTTTAGGGTTTTAGGTAAACCCAGGCAGACGGGCGTCTGAACTAGTCGACGGGCGCGTCTGTGATTTTGGTAGTTCGACGGGCGTCGGACTAGCCGACGGGCGTCTGACGATGATTTTTGATTCGAGATTGTAGCGTTCTTAGGAGGGCGGGCGTCCGGGATTAGTGACGGGGCGTCGATTTCAAACGGGCGTTTGAGGGGGTGATTTTACATACTGAGTTGTAGCGATTTTAAGTGGACGAGCGTCCGGTATTAGTGGACGGGCGTCCCATAAGGTTTAAACGAGCGTTGGGATTTGTTACCTTATTTCTATTACTTTAATTGTTTCAAGCTTGATCATCATGTCCTTTATTGTTTTAAACTCTTAATCACGATGTATTAAGATTAATTAAACATAAACAAGCTTCGATTGTACTTCGATGCGTTGATTAAAACACCGAGTGTACTCTTAAAGGAGTTGAAGTTCGATCCGTCGGAAGGGCATGAAGGGGCTTGTGCTTTGGTGAACTAGGGTTCATCAATGTCGGTGTATTTGCTAGGACTTGTCCGCGTCTGAGTGGTCTAAGTAAATGCGAGTAGGAGATGTGAGGAGCTTACTTGAAAACACTAGGGATGGCTAGTTAATTCACATCAATACATACATATGTGTAGTAAAAGATAAAACATCATCTATTCTCGGTTAGACACTTATTTCATATCGGCGATGTGATACGTCCATAAAAGGTGGACAACAACTGCCGCCTTAAACGGTGAAGGGTAGTGGAGGAAATCCATCGGACGTATCACGCATACCGGGAGACCCGGAGCTAATCGGTGCTAATCACCGTTAGTTAGCAAGTTTATCTTCAGTGATGAACGCCATGCGCAGTGATGTCCTTGGGTAGTGATGTAACAAAGATAAGCTAAGTAGAAGCGTATAGTCACGACGTGTCGATGGGCATGAAGTGAACCCTAGATTGAGTCGTTCTCGCCAAGATAAGCTTTTAATAATAACCTTAATTAAATTGTATCTTCTACTTCTTACTATGTACATTGTACTTACCTCAAATGCATGTTTATTTATGTGTTTGGGGAGAGAAAGACGAACATGTTGGTGAAGGTTTGAGGAGGACTTTGATGACGACGTTTGAAGGCGCCGGAGTTGAAGACTCTTATTTATTTTGGTTCTTTCATTTATGCTATTTCATAGACTTGGATTAGTTGGATGTAATAGTTATCTTAGTATCATTGGATTTCGTTGGTTTCTTTGAATGTAATAAGTATTACATTTATTCTATCTTTAGTGGTTTCTATTCTTTAATGTTTGGAAAAAAATTTTACCCGAGTCTTTGCTTCCGTTTGCTTTTATTTGATACTGACGTAGTAGAGGCTTACGTGTAATATTATTTATTTAATGTTATGCGTGCGAGCGTTTGATTTCCGGATAAGGACTCGGTGTCCGGAACGGGCGTTACTGATTGGTATCGAGAGCGTCTTTTAGGCTTCTATTCTTTTAAGATAAGTTTTCTCTAGATCTGTTAGTAACGTTACGGTTTTCTTTGATCATCGTGGATGGTGTTCACGAACCTGGGCCGGTGCGAATCGTCCGAGTCCGACGGGAGAGTCCAACACCGGTCGTAGGAGGAGGTGTTGTGAGGCCAAGTCATCCACCTCGTGAGTTTGTCACCACCACCACATCAAAGAACCCCCACGGTTTCTCGGCGAATTCGCCACCACGACCTCAAAGATCCCCACGGTGGCATGTGGGAAGTTCGGTTCCATTTTCTCTAGTCGGTGATGTTCCAAAGAAGTTCGATACCACCGCCCGTGAGCTACCCTCCGCGACCGCCAAATCTTTTGCCTCCACCAAATGAGCCACACCTCACCCATTGTGTTCCACCAAAGAACAACGTGTCCTCTATCCACCTTCGATGAGTCTACGTCACGACTCTGACACCACCGTCACCCCGCCTCGACTTTCAAAGAAGGTTTTGGCTACCCACCCTACGGTTTCCAAAGAACCCCATATCACCAAAAAGTGCCTTACGCGTACCCTCCAATTTATCCGCAGACCCACCAGATTGGACCGGTTTTGAGCAAGCGAGATCGCTTGACTAGTACACCCGGTTGAGAAGGAACAAAGTCCAGATTTCTTTGGAAATGTTGAGCACTCAAGGCTGAAGAATGGATTAGGAGTTTTGAGAAGGCATGTAGAACATACATGTCCCTGAGACTGAGATGGCACAGTTGGCGGTCAGTTTTCTTTTGGGTGCAGCTGAAGCTTGGATTGATTCGATCTGAGTAGCGGTGGTAAGGTGATGAGATTGGGAAGGTTTCAAGACCATGTTCTACAATGAGTACTTCCCAACTACAAGCAGAGGCGAGATATGGAAAGACAGTTTAAAGCTTACGCAGGCTTGACTATGATGATTTCACAAAGACACCAACAAGTTTAACGAGTTGAGAAGATTCTATCCTGAGCTAATGAAGGTAGAAGAGAGGAAAATGGCCCTATACAAAGAAGGGTTAGCATATCATATACTGATGCAGTATGCTAGGTTTCACGGCTAAGAATATGGCGGAGTTGTTGAATAAAGCTTTGGAAGTTGAGACCTTCGGAAGAAGGCCACCGTGGTTGTTGGGAATAAGAGGAGCTTTGGAACGAGCCAGGGTAATAACCGAGGAGCACCACATCAGAGTTTCAAGAAGACCACGGCCCCTGCAGCAAGTAAACCACCTACCGGAGCACCCCTTTGCCCTAAGTGCAACAAGAATCACTCAGGTGAGTGCCGAGTTCATACAAGCGGATGTTATCTCTGTGGAGAAACGGGACACTTTGCCAAGAAGCGTCCGACCAAGGGTCCAACGGGTAACCAGAAGCAAGGAAGTGGTAGAAGCGGCCCAAGTCGCCCAGTTCGTGTTTTTGCAGCTGATGCTAGAGAGGCAGAACCTGAGGATGACGTTATATCAGGTACTTATTGTTAATTTGTTCTTTTAAGTTATGTTTATAGCATGTTTATTCATGTTGTGACTGTAGTTAATTGAATAAATGTGCATCGTAGGTACGATAATGTTAAATAATTTTATGGTCAGAGCTTTGTTCGATACGGGAGCGTCTAATACTTTCGTGTCGACTAAAGTAGCTAAGAAATTGAGTCTACCTTTGGAACCTTTAAGGAATACGTTGGAGATAACCACACCGTTAGGGAAGGTAACGAAAGTAACTAAGATGATACCACAAGTGGAAGTCCAAGTTGGATCTTATCGATGCAAAAGCGACTTCACGGTTTTAGACTTTTCGGATTTCGATGTGATTCTTGGAATAGATTGGCTATCCGAGAACTTCGTCCATCTAGATTGCCGAGGAAAGAAAGTGATCTTTAAGGTACACAGGAAATCGATAAGACTTATCAAGGCAATGTGTACAAGCCTAGCAAGAAGCGACATCCGATAATATCGGTTAAGGCTATAAGGGCTTGTCGAAAGGCATGTGAAGGCTACTTGTTGTCTGCAGTGGATGTGGAACAAGTAAAGCCCGAGTTAAGGAGACCCACTGTGGTCAAGGAGTATCTGAAGTGTTTCCGAAGAGTTACCGGGAACATGCCGGATAGAGAGATCGAATCGAGATCAAGTTGATACCGAGCGACGACACGGTTGCCAAGGCACCTTACTGAGAATGGCGCCGGCCGAGTTGAAAGAGTTGAAAGCTCACCTTAAGGACATGCTCGAGAGGAATATAATTCAACCTAGTACTTCGCCTTGGGGGCCCCCCAAAGGTTGTTTGTCAAGAAGAAAGACGGTAGCATGAGGATGTGCATCGACTACAGAGCGTTGAATAATCTCACCATCAAGAACAAATATCCTCTCGCCAAGAATTGATGACTTGTTTAATCGATTTGCAAGGAAGGAGCGTGTTCTCTAAGATTGATCTTAGGTCGGGATATCACCATTGAAAATCAAGGTAGCAGATATACCGAAGACGGCTTTCAAGATGCAGTATGGACATTATGAGTTCTTAGTTATGCCTTTTGGACTCATTAATGCTCCATCTGCATTTATGGACTTAATGCAGCGTGTTTTCATGCCATACTTAGATAAGTTTGTGATAGTGTTCATAGACGATATTCTAGTATATTCCAAGGATGAGAAAGAACATGAAGAACACTTAAGGATAGTGTTGGAGACTTTGAAGAGGAATCGGTTGTATGCTAAGTTTTCCAAATGTGACTTTTGGTTGAATCAAGTGAGTTTCTTGGGTCATGTCATTTCGGAGATGGCATTAAAGTTGATCCTCGAAGGTTGAAGCGGTTGAGAAGTGGTCCGGACCGACTCTGATTTGAGAGGTTAGAAGTTTCCTTGGTCCAGGCCGGCTATTATAGGAAGTTTGTTCAAGACTTCTCAAGGATAGCTACACCACTTACCCGGCTCACTCGGAAGAATGTGAAGTTTGAGTGGACTAGTGAGTGTGAAGAGGCCTTTCAGACGTTGAAAAGAAGTTGACTACGACCCCGGTTTTGGCGATTCCGAGATCTTTGATAATTATGACGCGTTTACACGGATGCTTCGGGACAGGGTTTGGGTTGTGTGTTGATGCAAGGAGGAAAGGTAATTGCTTATGCATCTAGACAGTTGAAGGTGCATGAGAAGAATTACCCAACACATGGCTTAGAGTTGGCGGCAGTAGTGTTTGCCCTAAAGACTTGAGAGGCACTACTTATACGGAGTTAAGGCGAGGATCTTCACCGATCACAAGAGCTTGAAGTACTTCTTTACCCAAGAGAATCTGAATATGAGACAAAGGAGATGGCTAGAGTTCGTAAAGATTACGACCTAGATATTGAATATCATCCGGGTAAAGCCAACATAGTGGCGGATGCTTTGAGTAGAAAACCCGTGTTCGCGGTTTCAAGTGTTGAAGTTGTGGCGAGAAAAGGCTGAGACGGGCTGCAAATCCGAAGTTTTGATCAGATTGAAGACCGGCAGGTTGTGGCGCCGTTGTTAGCAAGGTCCGAGTTGATGGATGATATTCGGGAAAAACAGGATGAAGACCCGCTTGGTTGATTTAAAGCGAGTTGCAAGAGAAAAGCCTACAAAGGGTTACGTGCTAGACAAGAACGGGAACCTTTGGTACCAGATCGCTTTGTGTGTGCCCAATATTGGGGATTTGAGGCAAAGAGTTATGGAAGAGGCACATAGGATTGCATTCTCGGTTCATCCAGGATCCACTAAAATGTCTGAGAGACTTGAAGGAAAAGTTTTGGTGGCCTCGATGAAACTGAAATAGCCAAGTTAAGTGGCGAGTGTGATATCTCGCCGAGAAGGTAAAAGCGAGCATAGGCGACCAGGAGGAATGCTTAAGCCATTGGATATCCTGAATGGAAGTGGGATAAGATTACGATGGATTTCATTACCGCTTACCTAAGACAAGAGGCGGTCATGATGCAATTTGGGTGATTGTAGATAGATTGACCAAATCCGCTCATTTCTTACCGTATAAGGTTGATATGCCCTTGAAGAAGATGACGACACTATACTTGGATAACATAGTGAAGTTACATGTGTTAGGTGTGATGCCCGAAAGACAATTTTTGTAATTGTTTTATTTAATAAATGAATTGACGTTATTATTCATATTTATTATTCTCATAATCACCGATGTGACAATAGTATTTACACTTCTGAGAAAACCCTAAGTATATCGTTTATGTAATCACTTAACTTTCGGTGTATGGTATATACACGGGAGGATTGAGTTAGTGAAGATGTACTTAAAATACAATTAGCCCGTAGTGAAGTTAATCGAGAGTATCGGGTCTCTCCTTTAACGTGCTATTAATGCGCCCAGAACACAATTGGTGTGATTGTCTTATCCGGTCTTTCGGTTAAGAGAACCTAATGGGGCATTTATATATGATAGATATATCGTATAGAAATTTGGACCGATTTGATTAGAGTTCACGATATAATTCCGTGTCGAGAAGTCTTATCGAATCAATGGATGATCATATTTATGGATATATCTTAATCCTGAGGTGATCACGATCATTTCGCTTGAATCGATATGAAGTTTGACTTGACGGTTAAGGATTACACCGAGTCAATGGTCCGAATTACCCCATCTTGGCATTGTCTTGGATTGAGTGAGTAGTACGTGTTATCACAGATCACGAATCCATTCCTTCCATTTATGGAAGTAGATAGACGATTCCACTTATTTGTTAATCCTAAAACCGATCGATCCATGGAGTTCATATCACACCGATTGATCACCATGAGTTGTATGAATTAATTGATCACTAGGGGTTAATGGTAAATAAGGATAAGAGGTTCTAAAAGGGTTAACGGTAACTTCCGATTTAGAATGAGCGATCTATGGAGGATTGATCCATATGTAATGATTATATCAATGGGCGCTTATTATTATTCTCGTGAGGAGATAAATATAATCTCATAATCGGAGGAGTGCGATCACGGGATTATGGTGGCATATTCTGTGATTGATTTATCGAATATAATTATTCTATAATTATTTATTTGATTTATCGGAGCCACGATTATTAGTCCATGGTCCCGACGTGCTTCTAATATATAAGCATAGCTATTCTCGGACGTCGAATCCTAATAATATTAATTTAGTTCTTGTTGGACTTTATTAAAACGATATGTGAATTAATTGTTTAGTGGACTATTAAATTGGTTGGGCTAAATAATTAAATATGTGGAAAAGACATTTTCCATAATCTTGCCCAAATTATTGTGTAGTGGCAAAATTAATATTGACTAGGTCAATATTTGAAAGTGGCGCCCCATATGTCTAATTTTGGCAAGGAATTAGTTTTCTTGTGTATTAAAAAGACATGTGCATAAAATATTTATTGGATAAATATTTATGGTAAATAATAAAGATAAAAATATTCTTGATTTGTTCTAGAATATTTTGGGATTATCTTTTATTTAATAGGATTATCATAATTGATTTTGTATTAATTATAAAATCCTTGGGGCTTAAGTTTTACTCTCCTATATAAAGAGAGTTCTCTCAAGCCAAACAACACACATAAATTTCGACTTCACCTCTTAGAGGAGAAGGAAAATTTCGGCCAAGGGGAGTCAAGGGGAAAATCTTGGAGATTTTTCCGGGTAGCATATCGGAAGGGTTCGAGTCGAAATTTCCTTCCACCGGGAGTTGCTTGGATCACACGTCACGGAAGATCGTGGTGCTCTTCACGCTTTCCTTCGTTCATCCTATTGCGGTTCTTCAACTTGGATTTTGAGATCCAAGAGGTATGATCTACAACCCTTGTAGATATAGATCTAGTTATTTTATTACGTGTAGTTTATAGATCTAGATCCATAAATCGTTTCATTGCGGATGGTATTACTAACAGTGGTAGCGATCGCCATGGTGATCTATATTTATACGTATAAAATATTAGATCTAGGAGTGGTAAAACATGTAGATTTTTGTCCCAATTTTTTAAATGGGGCGCATGCATGATTATTTTTTATGCTTATGAATGTCGTGGTTGAAGAGATGGATTGGGGTTGGCACTGTTTACCCGTTAGATCTATTGTAAACTCATATAAACGATGAAAATTCATCCATATGAGTATAGGAAATTATGTAATTCTTTTTTTATTGCAATTTTAATTTCCAGAAAATAGATCTGTTTAGTAGCTGTTTAGTTATTTCGTGTTTCCCGTTGATCGAACCGTTGAAACGAAGATCCCTCCGGTCAGAATCAAGATTAGAAGATGATGATCAACTCCATAAATTTTGGCGTCGATCACAGTCCGTTTCGATATCCGTTTGATGCTGCGAAGAGGCTGCTGTAACAGAAAAACGCAGGATTCACAGAAACACTATCTGTGACTTCCTCGATTTTCTGGGAGAGTTTGGACCGTTGAAAAGCAAATCCGACCGTTCAGATTGATCAACTTGGAGTTTTAGACGTACCATAAAAATTTCAGGTCGATCGGAATTCATCTCGATTCCCGATCTGCCTCAGGAAGTCCTTGATGCAGTGCAGTCAAAGTCAGATTCAGCAGCAAGTTTGGAGGTTTACTGGAGAAAATTGGTAAGTCAAAGCACCGATCCAACCGTCCATATTGAAGTTCAAGGAGTGAAGAAAAGATCTGGAAATTTTCGTCCCGATCCAAGTTCCTTTGGTTTCCCGATCATCGAAGAGTTCGTACAGCTGCAGATTTAGTTAGAAAGTAGTAAACCCTAGTTAGGGTTTTGGTTTTATTTTCTAATAGATTAGATACGAAGTGCCAACGATCCATCTCGGTGTTTAAATTTTCCGTACTTTATTTTTATGTGTTTGATCATAAAATAGATATAAAATCGAATTGCCATGACATGCATCATATCATAAATCCACTCCATGCATACATGTAGAATTTTAATTTTGGTAATTAAAATAGGCATGTATACAAACTCGTGTAATTAGTTGAAATTTAATTAATCGTGGTAATTAATTAATTTAGTAACTAATTAAAGATCCGAGGACGGGTTATGAAATCGTTAGGCCTTTAGGTGTGTGTTCTCGGTGAACCGCCTTAAAGCCCAAACGAGATCACGTTTTCGATTCGTAGAGTCTACGAGATTGAATGATGGTCAAAGAACAATAAATCTTGGATAAAAGCGGTTCGCCTATAGGTTGGGTGGTCAATCGAGCTTAGCTCGACCGACTTAACCCTCCTAGTGTGATGTATGCACGGGGTCCGGCAAGACTAAGCTACACCGGAGAACGGAGGGGTGATTCCTTCTTATCTCAATGAGGCCGTCTTGACCCGATTTCGTCCGGATCATCACATATGTTCCAACGAATAGGGCGGGTAGGCTTGCCTACGTTACCGACACCATTCGAATCCTTGATTTGATGTGCTTTTATGTTAACATCAAAAGGCGTGGTTAGTTAACCCACAACCACTTCCAAAATATTGAGTGGGAGCGGGGAGGCGACAGCCAACCCCACGGCCTCTACTATAGATACAAGTAAGTGAGAGAAGGGTGACGCCGAGGCGCTTTGATTTCGTCCCCCTAAGGATGGTGTTCGCCTATCAACATTCATGGCTTGGTCTCCGAAAGGATAGGTTTTACGGGTACTCGTCGGGTCACCGACCTATCCTAAGACGGCATACTCAGGCGTACCTAAGAGAACCGATATAGTAGGTCACACTCATCATGGGTATTATTGATAATATCTAGGCTAAAAAAGGAAGGTAGTCAATGAATAAAGGGATGTTCGATTCCCGTGGGATGTTTGATTCTCACAAGTTATTCATTGATGAGATTGTCTCGATTTAACCGTCATCTCTTTGACCTACCCTAAGGCGGCACTGAGATGCGAGGTTAAAACCTTGGAATGGTAGAGTAGACTTAATTTTAGTTTACAATTCCTAAAATAAAATATAGTAATGTTAAACTTGAATTAATACATGTCATTTTATTTACTGACATTATATCCTTACTAATTTGCTTAAAATTTAATTGACTAGTAATGACTTTGTTAAAAGTGGAAAGTAACTAGGGCGTTGAACTAGTTAATCGATAATGCAATTATTTTTCGAAAGAGATATTTTCTCTTAAGCCTTTTAAAAACCAGTGACATATAGGTATGTCACTAGTGTCATTCGTGTCAAGCGGAAGACAAACTTAGTTTGACCAAAGGTGATCTAGGACTTTGAAATTCTTCTAGTGAATTTTGAGTATGTAGTAATTACACGAGTAATTTTCTAATTGAAAAATTGGAAAATCATGAAGTGTTACTAGTTGGACGATATTTGGAATCGATGAACTAGTGGTAGCTTTATGATTTGTTGTTTTCTAGAACATTAGAAAAGTGTAATCGACTACACACGTAACCGTTCTAATTGAAAAACCGGAAAGTCATGAAATGTTGCTAGTTAGGCGATATTTGGAATCGATGAACTAGTGGGAGTTTCTATGATTTGTTGTTTTTCCGAAACAATAGAACTATATACGAAAGATTTTCTAATCGAAAAATCGGAAATTCATAAAAATAAAGCATTGCTCGTTAGGCGGTATTTGGAACCGATAAACTAGTGGGAGCTTTAATGTTATGATTTGTTGTTTTTACGGTATATTAGAAAATCCGAGAAGTCTCGACAGTAACACTCGAAATAGACATCCCACGGTTCAAGAGTAGTGTCTACTCAAACGAACCATTGGTTCAAGACTGCTTTCCATTCACGGAAAGTCAAGAATGGGTGAATATGTCTAAAAGTGTTAGTCACCTAAATCGAGAAAACTTTAAAGTTTGAACCGAAAATTAATTAATCAAAATCATAGGACAAGGAAAGTGATTTTGGATCACCAACCTATTAATCCTTGGTGATTTTCTCGAGCTAAGTTCTTTGGAAGAACAAGGTAGCGGTGCATTTAACGATTAAAAGAGTAAACAACGGGCAATTAATTTTAGCTAGAATAGTGGGAGTGATATAAGGAAATGAATCTCGGGTTCAATCCTTGGATATCGCGGAAAATTTATTTTCTGTTTAAGAATCGTTGGAACGAATGGATTTACCTTCTATTCGATAATTTGTTTGTCATATAGAAAGTGAATATACAATTTGTAGTACGAATCCAAGACTCGGACTTTTGTTTGATAAAGTCAAAACCACTTAGAACTGCTGAAATATGTATATAAAACACATCTTAAGAACTATTAAGAGCAATTGGTTTCTATATTTAGATAAACGCTTCTTCATATTCCATAGTTAGTGCATAGTCCCTAAAAGACATGACTGAAGACGGCTCGGGGTGATTCCTTTCTCCCGATCTGGTTATATTGTCTCAAAGGTTCAATGACTAAGTTTCCTTTCAATCGGAAAAGGATAATGGTTATAAAGAAGTAACATAGCTTGTTTATGACGCGACCTTCGAGTCCGATGAAAGATACAAGCTAGTAGGAGCTTCCGAGTAGTGACTTCTTGTCCGATAACTATTCGAACACTCCGGTCGCTTTATCCAAAATATTTTTGAGGTTTCTCTGTTTTCACAGAGATAGAGTAATCTATACTCGGAATAGGCCATTCATAGTCCTCGAGACTGATGCTCAGCCTGCCTCATTGTGACATGTTCTCACTAAGTGAGAAACCGTTAAATTGCCTTATATAGTTTTTTTTAGATGTGCTACAATACACTGCATAACTCAATAAAGATATTAGAAGCGAAATATCGGTTTACATTGAAATGTAAGACCGAGAAGTCTACCTAGGATATGCTTTGGAATTTACGGATAAGGTGTGGATTCGGTTCACCCCACTTCCATAAATATAAGCATTTAGCACACGGTGCTTGAAGGTAGGTCTGGAAATTTCGCGAACACGTTCGGTCAGTGACCAATCGTTATATATCTTGTAGAATTGAGAAAAAGGTGTGTTATCAGATTCTTGAAATCGGAAAGGGACAGGTTATCTTTGTGGCATCCTTTTACGATAGAGTCCATGAATAGCAAAACCTTGAACCTTGCAAGATGCGTTTACTCAAGGTAGTTACTAAGCGATTAAAATCGGACCACATCCAACATCGGTTGTTGGTGATAACACTAAATACTACTAAACTAGATCGAAATTTTGATCCACCCGAATGTAGTGGGAGTATGGTTTATCCATTACCCATTACGGGTTCTGCGGACTTTGTAGTCGAGGATAGATTGATGACCTATGGCTCTTTTGTGAGCGAGATAGGATTACGATAATAGAGGTTGGTTTTAATAGCCATAACCACGTGAATGGAGTTCGGTACTCCAGTGCATTCATGCTCTTGTAGAACCACCCGAGCATCTCAGGGCCAGTGGGAGTAATTGGATCTACATGGAAAAGAGTAGAATGAGTTCGGTATTGCATGATTTCGTTCAAAAGCGAGAAAATAGGGTGATTCCTAAGACTTTCTTGCCAAACAAACGGAGTCTGGATTCATTCAAACAAAAGGGTATTGACTTATGAACTTATGACGGGATGACTTGTCAAGGCTTATGTCCTTTGTGGATAAAAGCAAACCTCTCGGTCACTTTGGAAGTCATATATTTCTACAATATGTGGATTTGACGAAATATTGATAAGTCTTTTGTAGACTGGATATCAATTTTAGTGAAAGTGAGTGAATATATATATTAGTGTTTGTGAAGGATAACACTACACCAATTGGAATCAACATGGGTGTGTTATCCGAAGTCGAAATCGACAATGCCACAATTCTCTGCAAGAGATTTGGACAACATTCTTAAGAGTTTGACTCGGTCGAATTCATTAGAATCGATCCTTTGGTTTCCCATCCATCTTATTGGTTAAGATGATGCAACTGTGTATGCAACATTCAACGAGGAAGTTCTACCCTATGCCTCGGGAATGACTCTCTAAATCTTCGGATCAAGAGAAATGGGATAGATTCTCTTTCTAGTAAGAGATGGTCGAGTTATTGAACGTCAACTTTGATCGAATCTTAGATTCGCGGTTAACAAAGCAAGTTTAGTATGTCCTTTAGTATCTTGAGAGAAAGAGGAACAATATGCGGACATATTCATGTGTGAACCTGGATATGTGTGATACAATCGATTTTGACTTTAAGTCGAGATTGAGGATGATCGTTAAATCGATCTCGGGCTCGATGTTTACTCGGTTACCACATGATTTGATGGACCGTAACGTTTGATTCTACGGATCGTCTCGAGCCGACAACCTGACTAATCATTAAGACCCATGACATTTAGATGTAGGTACTCACCGAGTCACTGACCTATCCTACGACGGCATACTCGGAGTGTACTTTGGAATCTGAAATGGTTATGATATGCTTAATGGGTACTAGAATACGGGATGAGTCTCCATTGCTTTAGAGCAAGTGGGAGATGTAGTTTGTTGTAGTTTAAATAATAGGGTGTGCTCTAAAACAATTAATCACATGCTTTCGTGCAAGTGGGAGATTGTTAGGTGTGATGCCGAAAGACAATTTTTGTAATTGTTTTATTTAATAAATGAATTGACGTTATTATTCATATTTATTATTCTCATAATCACCGATGTGACAATAGTATTTACACTACAGAAAACCCTAAGTATATCGTTTATGTAATCACTTAACTCAGTGTATGGTATATACACGGGAGGATTGAGTTAGTGAAGATGTACTTAAAATACAATTAGCCCGTAGTGAAGTTAATCGAGAGTATCGGGTCTCTCCTTTAACGTGCTATTAATGCGCCCATAACACAATAGGTGTGATTGTCTTATCCGGACTTTCGGTTAAGAGAACCTAATGGGGCATTTATATATGATAGATATATCGTATAGAATTTGGACCGATTTGATTAGAGTTCACGATATAATTCCGTGTCGAGAAGTCTTATCGAATCAATGGATGATCATATTTATGGATATATCTTAATCTGAGGTGATCACGATCCAAGCGCTTGAATCAGTATGAAGTTTGACTTGACGGTTAAGGATTACACCGAGTCCGTGGTGCGAATTACCCCATCTTGGCATTGTCTTTGGATTGAGTGAGTAGTCTGTGTTATCACGAATCACGAATCCATTCCTTCCATTTATGGAAGTAGATAGACAGATTCCTTTATTTGTTAATCCTAGAAACCGATCGATCCATGGAGTTCATATCACACGATTGATCACCAAATGAGTTGTATGAATTAATTGATCACTAGGGGTTAATGGTAAATAAGGATAAGAGGTTCTAAAAGGGTTAACGGTAACTTCCGGTTTAGAATGAATAATCTATGGAGGATTAATCCATATGTAATGATTATATCAATGGGCGCTTATTATTATTCTCGTGAGGAGATAAATATAATCTCATAATCGGAGGAGTGCGATCACGGGATTATGGTGGCATATTCTGTGATTGATTTATCGAATATAATTATTCTATAATTATTTATTTGATTTATCGGAGCCGTGATTATTAGTCCATGGTCCCCGACGTGCCTCCTAATATAGCATAGCTATTCTCGGACGTCGAATCCTAATAATATTAATTTAGTTCTTGTTGGACTTTATTAAAACGATATGTGAATTAATTGTTTAGTGGACTATTAAATTGGTTGGGCTAAATAATTAAATATGTGGAAAAGACATTTTCCATAATCTTGGCCCAAATTATTGTGTAGTGGCAAAATTAATATTGACTAGGTCAATATTTGAAAGTGGCGCCCCATATGTCTAATTTTGGCAAGGAATTAGTTTTCTTGTGTATTAAAAAGACATGTGCATAAAATATTTATTGGATAAATATTTATGGTAAATAATAAAGATAAAAATATTCTTGATTTGTTCTAGAATATTTTGGGATTATCTTTTATTTAATAGGATTATCATAATTGATTTTGTATTAATTATAAAATCCTTGGGGCTTAAGTTTTACTCTCCTATATAAAGAGAGTTCTCTCAAGCCAAACAACACACATAAATTTCGACTTCACCTCTTAGAGAGGAGAAGGAAAATTTCGGCCAAGGGGAGTCAAGGGGAAAATCTTGGAGATTTTTCCGGGTAGCATATCGGAAGGGTTCGAGTCGAGAATTTCCTTCCACCGGGAGTTGCTTGGATCACACGTACGGAAGATCGTGGTGCTCTTCACGCTTTCCTTCGTTCATCCTATTGCGGTTCTTCAACTTGGATTTTGAGATCCAAGAGGTATGATCTACAACCCCCTTGTAGATATAGATCTAGTTATTTTATTACGTGTAGTTTATAGATCTAGATCCATAAATCGTTTCCGCTGCGGATGGTATTACTAACAACATGGAGTTCCTATATCGATAGTCTCGGATCGTGATTCGAGGTTCTTCAGTCGATTTTGGAAAGGTTTACAAACAGCTTTCGGAACCAAGTTAGATTTGAGTACGGCCTTTCATCCTCAGACAGACGGACAATCTGAGAGAACCATCCAAACACTTGAAGATATGTTGAGAGCATGTGTTTTGGAAGTAGGCGGATCATGGGATGATTACCTACCGGTAGCGGAGTTTGCCTACAACAACGATTATCATGCAAGTATAGGCATGCCGCCATTTGAAGCGTTGTATGGAAGAAGGTGTAGAGCGCCATTGCTTTGGGATGATGTCGGAGAAAGACAAATCACCGGGCGGAATTGGTTGAGCGAGGCTAAGGAAAGAGTTCGATTGGTTAAGAAGAATCAAGGCGACTCAAGATAGACGAAGAGAGTTGGGCGGATGTTAGAAGAAGGCCCTTAGAGTTTGAAGTTGGTGAAAGAGTGTATCTACGAGCTTCACCAATGAAGGAGTGAGACGTTTTGGACAAAAGGAAAGTTGAGTCCGAGGTATGTTGGACCTTTTGAGATTCTCGGAAAGGATTGGACCGTTGGCTTATAAGCTTGAGCTACGAGTAATCCATGTCAAGAGTCCACAACGTGTTCCACGTGTCGATGTTGAAAAGGTGTTTGACCAAGACGGATGTTGAGACTACGGTTGATCCGGAGATCCTTCAAGATAACCTTTCGTATGATGAGAAACCGATCGAATTTTGGACGGAAAGGAAAAGATGGTTAAGAGAAGAATGATTCCCTTGATTTTGGTGCAATGGAGCAATCATTCACCGGAAGAAGCTTCGTGGGAAGTCGAGGATGAGATGATCGGCGAGTTCCCGATTTAATGGACTTACCAGTATGTTCTAAGTTTCGAGGACGAAACTCCTTTAAGGGGGGAGAATGTAATATTCCGATTTTCGGAAAAGGCAGACGTGTCATTTTAAGCGAAACGAAATATTGGTTCGTTCCTTTTATTTGGAGTTTAAATAATTGGATATTTATATATGTAATTTTCAAGATAATTATGTATATAATAAAAGAGATTTCTGATTTTTTTAATGGAAAAAAATGATTTAATTGGGATTAACTATATAAAGGATCTATTATACACATTAATCCCTAACCTAAATCATTAGTCAAAAAAGAGAGAGCCGCCGCTTTTCTTCTTGCCGTCGACTTGGGAGAAAAAAGGGTTGGAAACAGTTTCACCAAAATCTAAAGCAAATCTCAATCGTTTCGGATCGGTTTGAACGCCGGAATCGTCGTGAGAAGAGCATCGTTGGATAGCGACTTTGTTGGAAAGGCTGCAGATTTCAAGGCGATCGGACTGGTTTTTTTGGTGCAAGACAAGTAAGAAGCTCTTCCTACAATCTAATTAAGGTTTAGATTAAGGTTTTAAGTGTTTAGATGTAAGAAGGTTATGGCTTTTTAGTTGGTTAATGGTCTTAGATGCCATGGTATGGTTAGATATGTTTCCCTGTTATTTTATGTGTTGAAATTGCTGTTATTTAGGTTAGAAACGGATTGAATTTGAAGATTTTAGGGTTTTGGGTAAACCCCATGCAGACGGGCGTCTGAACTAGTCAGACGGGCGTCTGTGATTTTGGTAGTTCGGACGGGCGTCCGGACTAGCTGGACGGGCGTCTGACAGTAGATTTTTGATTCAGGATTGTAGCGTTCTTAGGAGGACGGGCGTCCGGGATTAGTGGACGGGCGTCCAGTTTCAAACGGGCGTTTGCTTTAAGCGGACGGGCGTTTGAGGGGTGATTTTACATACAGGTTGTAGCGATTTTAAGTGGACGAGCGTCCGGTATTAGTGGACGGGCGTCCATAAGGTTTAAACGAGCGTTTGGATTTGTTACCTTATTTCTATTACTTTAATTGTTTCAAGCTTGATCATCATGTCCTTTATTGTTTTAAACTCTTAATCACGATGTATTAAGATTAATTAAACATAAACAAGCTTCGATTGTACTTGATGCGTTCGATTAAAACACCGAGTGTACTCTTAAAGGGAGTTGAAGTTTGGATCCGTCGGAAGGGCATGAAGGGCTTGTGCTTTGGTGAACTAGGGTTCATCAATGTCGGTGTATTTGCTAGGACTTGTCCGCGTCTGAGTGGTCTAAATGCGAGTAGGAGATGTGATGGAGCTTACTTGAAAACACTAGGGATGGCTAGTTAATTCACATCAATACATACATATGTGTAGTAAAAGATAAAACATCATCTATTCTCGGTTAGACACTATTTCATATCGGCGATGTGATACGTCCATAAAAGGTGGACAACAACTGCTTTGGCCTTAAACGGTTTGAAGGGTAGTGGAGGAAATCCATCGGACGATATCGCATACCGGGAGACCCGGAGCTAATCGGTGCTAATCACCGTTAGTTAGCAAGTATATCTTCTTGGTGATGAGCGCCATGCGCGATGTCCTTGGGTAGTGATGTAACAAAGATAAGCTAAGTAGAAGCGTATAGTCACGGCGTGTCGATGGGCATGAAGTGAACCACTAGATTGAGTCGTTCTCGCCAAGATAAGCTTTTAATAATAACCTTAATTAAATTGTATCTTCTACTTCTTACTATGTACATTGTACTTACCTCAAATGCATGTTTATTTATGTGTTTGGGGAGAGAAGACGAACGAGTTGGTGAAGGTTTGAGGAGGACTTTGATGACGACGTTTGAAGGCGCCGGAGTTGAAGACTCTTATTTATTTTGGTTCTTTCATTTATGCTATTTCATAGACTTGGATTAGTTGGATGTAATAGTTATCTTAGTATCATTGGATTTAGTTGGTTTCTTTGAATGTAATAAGTATTACATTTATTCTATCTTTAGTGGTTTCTATTCTTTAATGTTTGGAAAAAATTTTTACCCGAGTCTTTGCTTCCGTTTGCTTTTATTTGATACTGACGTAGTAGAGGCTTACGTGTAATATTATTTATTTAATGTTATGCGTGCGAGCGTTTCGATTTCGGATAAGGACTCGGTGTCCGGGAACAGGCGTTACGATGATCGATTTGAATCATGACATTCTTGGTCTTGTCTATGGTAATAGGATATGAGCAGAATGGAAGCCAACTTATCACAGGTGATGCATTGTCTATGGTAGGTTTTAATGGCGCAGGAGATGAATCCGAGTCCAGTAAAAGGTTCTTCACATTTCCTTATATAATTTATCCTTTGACTTGTGCTAAATTTGATTTTCAATTGCAGAGAATATCTGACACAACATTTTTTCACTTCATGTTTTAGGAAAACTGAAACTATTGAATGGGTAGCATTGCATGCCCGGCCATTTGATTATTCTGTTTAATTTGTTCTTGTTGTGGGGGTATATATATGTCAGGAAACATCTTGAGAGTCGATCCACGGCCAGTGCAATACCGATGACGATGTTGGTCATGCTTTTGGAGAATTAAGGTTACCATTGACGTGTCCCACTGCACGCATAACGAATCAGATTTAGTTCTCGACAAAATGGTAAAGCTTAGTGAAGACGGATTGAAAGAGAACGGAGAATCAACAATGATTGTTATAGGGGCAGATGTGGAAAATCGTGCGCTTCCTTTGATGTTAAACATATCCAACGGTGTTGAAAGTCCAAAATCACAGTCGACGGGTCACGAAATTAAGTAACGGATCAGATAATGTTCACGAAGAATCATGTCTCGTTAATAGACTGTTTCTTGGAAAATCAGATGAAAGAACACATTGCAAGCCTCACGTATATATGAGTTGGATTTAAAATCCCAAGATGAATGCAAACAGCTACGGCAAAGCATAAAATTTTGTTGGATTAATGATTGCTTTCCATTGTTAAATCAAAGAAATTCGGTTCAACAATCTTAGGATTAATGTCTCCATCTTCATTCAAATCGTTTCATTTGACTGCCGTAACAAATAGCTCCATTACTTGAATCGTATTCACCAACCTTATACATTAGTTTGATCTTAATGTTATTTGGTTTATACAAATATTCTGTTCAGATTTCGAGTCGGTTTTATTTGCTTTCGATCCGTTGCTGAGTTGAATTCAATTCATCTGGGAATGACTTGAACGGAATTTTGAATTAAAAATCTGGAAAAAGGTTGTTTCACGTAATTGGGTTATTCGACAGGTGGATATTCAAAATGCATTTCTTCATGGTTATCTTTCTGAGGATGTTTATATGCAGCAGCCATAGGGTTTTTATTCATCCGGACTTTCCTTCACATGTATGAAAACTCAAACGGACCCTTTATGGTCTCCGTCAGGTGCCTCGTGCCTAGTTTTCTAGCTTCATGGATGTTCTTCGTCGCTCCGGATTTACAGCCTCCAAGGCTGATTCGTCCCTCTACATCCACACTCGTGGTCTTCACTCAATTTATATTTTGATTTATGTTGATGATATTCTTATTACAAGTAGCTCTGAGGCATTCGTTCGTGATGTTATTTCTCACTTGGCTTCGCATTTTCTCGTCAAAGACCTTGGGAATCTATCTTATTTTCTTGGTATTGAAGCTCTCCGCACCACTAATGGCTTGTTGCTCACTCAACGGAAGTATATCTATAATCTCTTGACTCAGGCAGACATGGAAAATGCCAAGTCCTCTGTTACTCCGATGGCTAGTAATTTGTATCTTAGTAAGGATGCTGGCCATCCTTTGATGATCTGTCTCTTTATCGTAGTATTGTTGGGGGCCTTAAGTACCTTGGTTTTACACGTTCGGATATTGCCTTCGCTGTTCATAAGGTCAGCAAGTTT
The DNA here is from genome assembly GCA_026214975.1 of Gentiana macrophylla. Classification (NCBI taxonomy): domain Eukaryota; kingdom Viridiplantae; phylum Streptophyta; class Magnoliopsida; order Gentianales; family Gentianaceae; genus Gentiana; species Gentiana macrophylla. The sequence goes on from CM047805.1 coordinate 26,398,176, forward strand.
ATGCATGCCCCTCGGGATTCTCACTGGGCTGCCGTTAAACGCATACTCCGCTGCTTGAAGCACACCATTTTTTAGGGTCTCTTATTTCGTCCCACTCCATCTGTGGACTTACAAGCCTTTACAGATGCTGATTGGGCCTATGATCCGGATAATCGCCGTTCTATTAGGGCCTTTTTTGGGTCTAATCTAATCAGTAGGCGTTCCAAACAACAACTCACTATCGCCAAAAGTAGTACCAAGGCCGAGTATAAGGCCCTCTCTCTTGCAGCTGTTGAGATGCAATGGCTCTCTACGCTTCTTCGGGAAATGTCTGCTGTTCCCTCGTCTCCTCCAACCTTGTGGTGTGACAATATTGGTGCTGTAATGGTGACTTAAACTATGCTACTAAGGTCTGGTATGGAAACATGTTCGGGACAGCATTGTATGAAACATCTGGCAAAAAATCGGTGTTCAAAGAGTGCGAGTTCAAAGCGAGGTTGATCAACCTGCTGATGGCAAGTCTACTGGAGACAAGTCTGATGATGCTCCGCAGACTTGCTGAACACGTCTACTGCATGTTTGTTCGAGTTACTTTTGGGATATTTCAGTCATTTACTGCGTCTGCTGTGTAGTCGGTTAGGGTTGGATTCCAGGGCTATAAATACCATCTGTATTAATTGTAAGTTGATGTAACGTTCTGGTTATAATAAAATATCCTCGTTTGTCCGTGGAGTAGTCGGCACATTGCCGGAAACCACGTTAAATATGTGTTCTTCTTGTTCTGTGTTTGTTTACTTGTTATTCTTTTATCTTTACTCACAATCACCGTCACTTCTTGATCGATCCGTCATAACAAATTGGTATCAGAGCGTCCAGGTTCATCAAGAAATCTGTTTATCTGTTTTAAGCAAGGTAGATTGGCACCAAGGTCATAATTGACGTTAGGATTTGGGATCTACACAATCTTGAAATTAAAGATGTCTGCTTTAAATGTTAAGATTGACAAGTTTACAGGAATGAACAATTTTAGTCTATGACAGATCAAGATGCGTGCTTTGTTGAAGCAGCAGAGATTAAGGGGTCCCTTGTCTAAATCAATTGAAGGAAGTGCTGCTGAGAGAGCCAGTTTGGAGGAGAAAGCACATTCTACAATTATGTTGTGCTTGTCAGATGATATTATCACAGAGGTTGTTGAGGAGGACACTGCTGAAAAGTTGTGGGCCAAACTTGAGAGTTTGTATATGACTAAGTCCCTAACCAGCAAGTTTTTGTTGAAACAATGTCTGTTTAGTTTAAGAATGCATGAGGGTACTCAGCTGAGAGATCATCTAGACCAGCAGAAGGCAATATTTCTTGATTTAAGGAATATTTATGTGAAGATTGAAGATGAGGATGCTGCATTGATTCTACTTGTATCATTGCCTACATCATATGAGAACTTTGTGCAGTCCTTTATTGTTGGGAAAGACTCTGTATCATTGCAGGATGTAAGGTCATCACTCCATGCACGAGAGTTACGCCATAAGGCATCTAGATCTGGGACAGATAGTCAGTCTGCTGGGTTGGTGGCCAGTGAAGTTAGCAGGGGGCAGGAAATTCTAGAAAGAAGAAATTCTAGAAAGAAGAAATTCAAGAAGAATTCTAAGGGTAAAGCTAAGGATATCTGTAATTACTGCAAGGAGCAGGGACAATGGAAAAATGAATGTCCAAAAAGGAAGAAGCAGCAGGGTACTCAGCAAGGTATAGTTGCTTTGGCAGAACAAGGCACCAACTCTGAAAAAGATCTGGCCTTAACAGTTTCAGAGTCAGTAGGGCATAGAGATGTGTGGATTCTGGACACTAGGGCATCTTATCATTTGTGTCTAAACAGGGAGTGGTTTTTAACTTAGCAGCTGGTTGATAGAGGTCATATTGCTATGGCCAACAACAAGGTCTACAAAAAATAATTGGGATTGGATCAATCCAACTTAGGACACATGATGGTAAATTCTGCACACTGAAGGAGGTTAGGCATGTTCCACAAATGACCAAGAATTTGATATCACTTAGTCTACTGGATAGTAAATGGTTCAAGTTCAGGGGTGAAGGTGGAGTGATGAATGTCTATAAGGGTTCAAGTGTGATTCTGAAGGGTATCACGCAGGGGACATTGTACATACTACAAGGGTCTACTGTATCACGTTCTGCTGCTGTTGCATCATCAGAGGTTCACCAGTCACATTTGACTATGTTGTGGCGTATGAGATTAGGTCATATGGGTGAAAGAGGGATGCAAATTCTGTCTAAGTCTGATCTACTTGGGGGACATAAGGTCAAGGAGCTGGAATTTTGTGAACACTGTGTGTTTGGGAAGCTACATAGGAGCAAGTTCCCAAAAGCAATCCACATCACAAAAGGGACACTTGATTATGTCTATTCTGATTGTTGAGGACCTTCAAGGGTGGAGTCACTGGGTGGTCACAGGTATTTTGTGTCTTTTATAGATGACTATTCAAGGATGGTTTGGGTAGTTATGATGAAGCACAAGAGTGAAGCATTCAAGCACTTCAAGCAATGGAAGGCTTTGGTTGAAAATCAGACATGGAGGAAGATCAAGAGACTTAGAACTGATAATGGACTGGAATTATATGTTAGGACACTACGCGGTAACGCAGCGGAATTCAACATTTATTTCCTATCGACCCAAGATCGACTTCGTTTAAGCAATAAACAAATAAGCTAAATACGGTGGTTACCTTGCTTGATCTAAAGATCGACGCTTTGACCGTCTAAGGAGAGTAGTTCTGCATAGAGCCGCCCAAATGTTCGGCCTCTACCGCTAGTCCACATGAACAGCCCGCCGGAATCCCATCATGGATTGCTATTGGAAAACTCCGGTTGCTAGACCGGCCTTTTCCCCCTCTCTCCAACTCTCTATAGAATGCTTTCTATTTTATACAAGAACTATTAGTTCTTGAAATTGTGTTGTTGTACAAAAGAGCTTGACACCCACTTCCTTTTTATATGCAAAGTCGTGCCCCAAATATGAGTGGAGGAGAAGAAAACTTTTTCCCAATAAAATAAGGAAAATATATTTGATTGATTTATCTCATTTAATTTAATATCTTATATTAAATATTTCCAAGATATTGTCAATATCTTATATTGATCATATTTATCTAATTACCATAAATCAATTTACACATGTGTGCAAATCTATAGTCATTAATAACTAATATTAATACATGGTAATCTTATTAATTAAATTGCACAATCCAAGTGTATCTTAATTATGTGCCCCATATAGCCTTTCATTGGCTTCCGGAATATTCTTTAATTAATAATATAATACTATGATTAATTAATTTGCAAAATACATGTATATCATATACACACATAAATTCGACATACACATATCTAATATATGTATATTTAATTAATCAACATAATTAATATCTTGTATTATATTTATTCATAATAAATAAATACCACCATATTAATTTACTAGTATAACCTTTATAGTCGTGAGATAAACTTTTCTTATTTGGTTATCAACTATAACCACATTTTAATCCGGCTAGATGTTCATATATGTGTGACCTGATAGGCTTCCGAATATGTTGGCCATAGACACAAAGTGCAAATTACGAAAATGCCCTTCATGCCTAACGATCACGGGATAGCGTCTAGCAACACACCGTGACCCCCAATCATCGGAAGAGTCAAATGCAATGACTATTACCTGTCATGTGAAACAGTTACCGTGTAAATTACAATCATATCGCTGTAATAATATCCATACGGTCGTACGTCGAGTGTCAAACATTAACGACCGTATCTTATAATATGGATATCATGCTCTCTCGAAGTAACTCATTTACTTCCTTTTTGAAAAGATTCACGAGAGTAAGACATTCCTTATAAGAAGGCTCTTTCGGATATTCACCCTTACTGATAGGGTACGCGATTCCCAGACGACCAAACATGTATACTGCGCATGCTTCAGTATCACACCCAATCACTACCGCATGATCGCCCCGTGGCTAGGGGAAACCTCAATAGTGTCAAAGCATGACAATCTACACCGTGATGCCATGTAGACTCCGGTCCTAAGGATAATTACACAACCTTCACATAGTGTGACACTTATCCGTGTAAGTGGGTCAGTCTAACGTACACATTCTATAATACACGTCCACGTACAGTCCAAGTGTCTCTACACTTTGATAGACGAGATCTATCCCTGCCCTTAAAGACAGAAGACATCTAAAACGTGCTAGCATGTTCATACTATCAATGCCCTGTTTAATAGTACATCAGCCTAGAGACATTTAAGTATCAAACTTGTTAAAGTGATTAGAGATCTCATCAACCATAGTCGCCTATCATGGTTTCTCTATCACAGTTTAATACTAAGGACGTTATCATATAACAATTCACAATTGGTTCTTTAAGAAAACAAATATATGACAACAGAAAAGCCATTTAATATATGTAGAGACATAAAGGAATAGTAGAAATGATCTGACCCGGTCGGATCCGGTCCAACCAGATTGGGTTTAGGACACTATTCCAACATTATGTTGGTCTGAGTTTGATGAACTTCACAAGAATGAAGGCATTGCTAGGCACCATACTGTAAGAGATACTCCACAGCAGAATGGTGTAGCAGAAAGGATGAATCAAACTCTTCTAGAGAAGGCAAGGTGCATGCTCTCTAATTCTGGTCTTGCAAGGAGATTTTAGGGAGAGACTGTTAATACAGCCTGCTACTTAATCAATAGGGGCCTCACACTGGGATCAAACTTAAAACACCACTTGAAGTTTGGTCAGGAAAGTCAGCAGACTACTATGGACTTAGGGTTTTTGGAAGCACTGTCTACTACCAAGTCAGTAAGGGTAAATTGGGGCCTAGGGCCAAGAAGGGTGTGTTTTTTGGATATGGAGATGGAGTTAAGGGGTATAGAATCTGGTCATCAGCTGAAAATAGGGTTATACTCAGCAGGAGTGTAGTCTTTGATGAAAACTATATGCTTAACTCATCTATGAGAGCCACATCTGAATCTGAAATTGGATATGAGACTGAGAAGATTGACAAACAGGTGGAGCTTCAAGCAGAGCCTGCTGGATTAAAGGAATCAAGTAGGGATAGTCAGCGATCGGCCAGATCGAGCAGGATCCAAGCCATCTGGCCGAACAAGTCGTCAGAGACTCAAACTAGCGATGTTGGTCAAGAGGGTATAGCTCTCAAAGAGATGGGGAGGACCAATATCAGACTTCCAAAAAGATATTGGTTTTAGGAGGATATGGTTGGATATGCACTATAGGTTGCTGAAAAAGTGGATGGTTTTGAACCTACCACTTACGGGGAAGCTGTGACATGTTCTGAGGCATCCCAATAGTTTGCTGCCATATGAGAAGAAATGGTGTCACTTCAGAAGAATGAGACTTGGGATTTGGTCAAACAACCACAAGATAGAAGGGTGGTCAACTGCAAATGGATATTCAAGAAAAATAAAGGTTTGGCATCTGCTGAAGATATCAGATATAAGGCACGTTTGGTTTCTAGGGGGTTCAGTCATAAAGAGGGGGTAGACTATGAAGATATATTTTCTCCAGTGGTCAGACATACTTCCATCAGGGTGCTGTTAGCAATAGTGGCACATCAAAATCTTGAACTTCAGCAATTGGATGTGAATATAGCCTTTCTACATGAAGATGTAGATAAGGAAATTTATATGACTCGGCCAAAGGGTTTCCAAGTTCCTGGCAAGGAAGGATATGTTTGCGAGTAGAAGAAGTCCTTATATGGACTTAAGCAGGCCCCAAGGCAGTGGTATAAGAAAATTGACAGCTATATGATTCAGCAAGGTTATAGCAGGAGTCCATATGATTGTTGTGTGTATCACAACACGTTGAAGGATGGTTCAATCATCTATCTCGTCTTTGTATGTAGATGATATCTTTGATATAGTCTTTGCAAACAAGTCTGACATTCAAGATCTGAAGAATCTGCTCAAGGCTGAATTTGAGATGAAGGATTTGGGGATCGCAAAGAAAATTTTGGGGATGGAGATCTATAGAGATAGGAAGCATGGGAAGCGGTTCTTGTCTCAGTAGGGGTATATTTAAAAGATATTATCCAAGTTTGGCATGTCAACAGCCAAACCTATAGATACTCCTATGGCACCAAATCTACATCTGTCTACTGTATTTGCTCCACAGTCAGCTGAAGAGGAAGATTACATGTCAAGAGTTCTATATACTAGTGCAGTAGGCAGTCTTATGTATGACATGGTCTACACTAGGCCTGATTTGGCTCAGGTAGTCAGTTTTGTCGGCGAGTTTTATGGCTCAACTGGAAAGGAACACTGGAAAGCAGTAAAGAGGATATTCAGGTACCTTAGGGGTACATCAGATCTTGGACTCATTTATAGAGGTGGTACTCAATGTTTTGTCACAGGTTACTGTGATTCTGATTATGCTGCTGATGTGGACAGCAGGAGGTCTATGACTGGATATGTGTTTACTTTGGGTGGTTTTGTGGTAAGTTGGAAGAATTTACAGGGAATAGTGACATTATCTACTATTGAAGCAGAATACATGGCACTGACAGAAGCAACAAAGGAGGCAATCTGGTTAAAGGGACTAGTCAATGATCTGAGTCTGCATTTAGATCAAGCCAGTGTGTATTGTGACAGTCTCAGTGCAATATGTTTGGCTAAGGATCAGGTTCATCATGAGAGAACCAAGCACATTGATGTTAGGTATCATTTTCTAAGAAATGAGAGGAGGGTTAAAGTGGAGAAGATCAGCACTGATGTGAATCCTGCTGATATGCTCACTAAACCAATTCCAAGGGGCAAGTTTCAGTTGTGTCTGGACTTGCTGAATATCCAAAGCTGTTAATTTGAATCTGGGAATACTCAGCTGATGTTGGGGGTCCGCTAAGGTATACAAATCTGAAGACAAAGAGGATTTCGGGCACTTGGTTGTGCATCTGGTCAGTTTGCATGAAGTTGAAGTCAATGTGGAGATTTGTAATGGTGACTTAAACTTATGCTGATGAGGTCTGGTATGGGAAATTGTGGTGGTCGTGAGCATGAAGCATCAATCGAATCCGTGTTCGTTCGTTTGGCAAAGACAAAAGTTGATCGATCTGCTTGAAGCTATGTCTCTTTGATGCGAGGTATCAGCAGAGTGAAGTCTGTTGGTTCACATCAGACTTAAGGGACACGTCTGCATGGTTTCCTAATTCGATGGAGTTATTTCTGGGTATTTCAGTTATTTACTGGGTTGACTGATTAGTCGGTTAGGTTGGATTCCCAAGGCTATAAATACCGTCAGTATTAATTGTAACTCGATGTAACTTTCTAGTGATAATAAAATATCCTCGTTTGTCCGTGGTGTAGTCGGCACATTGCCGGAAACCACGTTAAATCTGTGTTCTTCTTGTTTCTGTGTTTTTTTACTTGTTATTATTTTATCTTTACTCACAATCACCATCATTTCTTAATCGATCCGTAATAACAGTAATAATTCAAATTAGGGATATACATCAAAAACTATTTTAACACAAAGGTATCTATTTTAAATTAAATTAACTTTTTTCGGGTCACATTATAATCGTTCTGATCCGGGACATGTCGTTCGGTTTCCAACACTAATATCTACAAATATTTTGAAACGTTTCTTAGTCGTCAATTGTCCATATATTTGACTTTAAACAATGATGTAACATTTATGTTAAATATCGCATCCCATGTTCCATGCCATGTAAACTGAAAACTATTCTCAAATATTGAGTACTGACCGAAAAAAAAAACGACATATTTTTCTATTGATGAATCGATGACATCAATTTTTATTATATATCATTAATCAACTCTTGCGTAAATAAAGATACTTCTTAATAAACAATATTTGAATCCTGTCAAAAAGAAAAAGAAAAAAACAATATTTGAACACACTAGGAGCAGGAGCATGTGCAGATTTATGATAACACGTATGCCGCAAAATGATAAACTACTAAGTTTTACCTATAAAAAATATGGAAAATTAGGGATAAGGGACAACGTCAAATATTTTTAAGAATAAGAGACAATATATATTTTTATAGGAAAAGGACAATCTGCGTAATTTTTATAATGGAGAAGAATGACGATTGAATCCCGAAACCAAATAATCTCCTGAATCATCCCAATCGGTGAATTTTGACAATGAATCCCGAAAATTAGTGAATTTAATTTATGAATTTTGAAAATTAGTGGATTTAAACCGGTGAATTTCGTCAATGAATTTAAGCAATGAATTTGACACAAGTGAATTTTGACATGAATAAATAGTTTTGTCGCTTTATCAAAAGTTTTAAAAAACCGTCCTTCTACTCAATTGATGAAATATTTATGTCCTTCTCCCACATTCCCCCTAAAAAATAATTGTGTACATCAGTGAAAATAAAAATCTCATAAAGAATTTTATGGACCCTGCTGAAAAATTTTCTGGATCTGCCACTAACTAGGACTCACACTAACCCCCTATAGAAGTGTGCATACCAAGACCCATTATTACCAAGATTAGTAGGAGAGTCCATTCTTTCAAATATATTTAGTAACGGAGACATAGTATGTTTTCAAAAAATTTGTCGTAGGGTTCTCGCTGAAAATTTATATGGAGGCCGGTTGTATATAAATTTTTCTGTAGAAGGGATCTCGCAGAAAATTTTAGTGGCGCAAATATCGTTGATCATGACGTATCAATTCTCAAATATCTCAATTGATAGGTATTTTGATCTCGTTTTTCTCATTTTCCTCATTTTCTATTTAGTACTGGTTAATGTTTCCTTTTAGATATACATTTTTTTTTTAGATCCAGATCCGTATAGATCGAATTGAAAGACCATTTTAGTTATTGTTTTCTTTCGGTTCTCTATAGATTTTTTTAGAGCTAGATCCGCATAGAATTGCAAGACCATTTTACAGTTTTCTTTTTTATATACCTTTAAATCTTTTAGAGGTGAAGACCTAAGGAAACAAAGAGATACAATTTTTTATTTTTTGAGAGAAAAGCCCAAAAGGACAAAAAATGAAAACTATTAGACAAGTAGGACCGGTTTAAAAGTTTATTGTTTACAAGGACAAATGGTGGGGAAAAGTACAAATATGACCTTAATTAATATTTAGAAAGAAAATAAAGGAAATAGACGTACTAAAAAGAAGGGGAAAAACCAAAAAAAAAAAAAAGACATCATTCTTTGTCTCTCCTCCTTTTTTTTAAAATCCATATATTTTTATTAAATCTGCGTCATTATAATTTTTTCAGCATAATTCATATTTTTCCTAATTCATATTTTTTTGTATTCTTTATTATGATACCTCATTCAACATTTTTCGGATATAATTTATGAAATTCGACTTTTTTTTCAATACTTAACCACGAATGCAGTGACACACGATTGATGCAATGACATTAATTTTTTTCCCAATACTTCACCACGGATGTAGTGACATACAATTGATACAGTGACATCGAATTTTTTTTTCAATACTCAATGACATACAATTGATGCAGCGACATCGAAACTGTTATGCCAGTGATATACATTAATTGACCACGAATGTAGTGACATACAATTGATACACTAACATTGAATTTTTTTTCAATACTCAGAGACATACAATTGATGCAATGACATTGAAACTGTTATGCAGTGATATCTTAAAACCAAATTATCAACGCAATGACATCAACGCATTAACACTTGTTTATGCAGTGACATCAACATTATCAACGTAGTAACAACACAATTTTCTATGCCGTGATATACATTAATATATGTTTTTACAAAAATTGAAATGCAAATTCGAAATGGCAGAAAACAAAAAAGTTGACATGTATCAATTGCCTAATGAATAAAGAAAAATACAATTGTTTAAAAACAAAATTGCAGCCGTTTTGCAAATCTAATGAAAACCCAAAAAAAAAATAGACAGCAAGTCTGAGAATGATGGAAGAGAAATTCAAGTGTAGAGAATCAAACAAGCCTTTGGATGCGTCGGTGAGAATACGCCAGATATTGTACACAGTCAGACGGAAATTGGACAGCAGGAACATCGGCATGGGATTCCGAGCCTTGTCGTTGATCAAGATCATGTAGACGTCCTCGTTGGCCGTACCACAGGCGCAAGGGTTCAACGGCGACTCAGATTCAACATATGGATTATGTGTTCTATGGGTCCAAAAAAATTTGGAACGATTCTGATTAATTTCAAAGTTGAATACAAAAGTGGAGAAGCAAGGAATACAGAAGGGAGGCGGCTAAACGTTTATTGAGATTAGGTTTTTTTTTTTTTTTTTTTTTTTTTTTTGAATTGAATGATAAACACATAAAAGGGCAGGGGCGGACCCACGTACCCCAGGGGAGGGGTACGTGACCCTACTGGAATTTAATATTAAAAAAAAATAAAAAAAATTAGTATTAAAACTATGTAGTTTTGGGGTGCGGATCATCTGCTTTTGTATCCCAGCTTTTCACTAGATATCCAGGTGGATATCTAGTGAAAAATAAAAAAATAAAAAACGAACACAGTTATCCACCCTGATATCTCTAGTGAAAATTTGAGTAAAGTTGGGATCTGGCGGAGGATTCGCACCCGTAGTTTTGTTGTTAAAAAGTGTCATTTTGTAAATAAAAATTGATGTTTTAGACCCCGGTGACCCCACTAAAACTTTTTTTGGATAAAATATGTAGTTTTAGACTCCGGTGATCCCACTGTAATTTATTCCTGGATCCGCCACTGTAAAAGGATCTTATTGGACTACACAATAAGTTTGTCCTTATTAACTATTATTTCTTAATCATGTCTTGTTTTCCCTTCTGTATTTCTTAAAACTGTCCTTCTCCCCATTAATCCGTAATTTTTTTAACTTGTCTCATTACTGGCCAGATAAGAAAAGATTATTAAAATCAGTAATTTGTTCAAATTTCGTACATATATTCCTGAAAATTTGTAGAAAATACTTAATAGATGATTTTTTTTGGGCATAGTGGAAGGAGGAAAAACACAATTGATTAGAATTCTTTAAGGATACTACTCAAAATCGACTATGGTATCACTTTCTTTTTTTTTTTTTTTTTTTTTTTTTTTTTTTTTTTTTTTTTTGCATCAAACAAACACACATCAATCTTTCAAAAGAGAATTATATAGTTTACGATTCAGTTATAAATGATCTATTGTTATAACCGACTATCTGAAATGGGGTATTTGATTTGGAGTCAACTTGAAACAATAGGTGCCCAATTGTGATCGAAAACACTAGGCTACGAGTGTAACGCCCCGCTCCCCGGATCTGGCCTTTATCCGGAAGAGAAATGTTCGGCACGTATAGCATTAAATAAATCTAATATTATACGCAAGCCTCTACGTCGTCATATCAAATAAAAGCAAACGGAAGCTAAAAGGACTCGGGTAAAAACATAAATGCTACTATGAATAGAAAGTAACCATACTAAAGATGGATAGATAAATTACAACGATGAAAACCCAAAGACTTATACAATACGAGGTCTTAAAAGTAGAAGTACAACAAATCTAAGAAAAAAACAACTAGTATAGTACAATCTTTACAAAGAAATAACTAAAAGCTTCGTCAAGACTTCAATGTCTTCAAAAAGTCGTGATCAATCAACTACTCTTGGTCAACTTGTTTTAAATTTCTCACCCCACAATGCATACAAAAGAAATGCAAAGGAGGTAAGTACAAAGTACTTAGTAAAAATGAGAAGCTAATGGATAACTAAGTTATACAACGAAAGGTTATTATTATGATTATTAAGTTATCTTTATAAGACCGAGTCAATGTAGGGTTCAATCCATGCCCATCGACATGTCATGCTAAACTTTTCTAGCTTAGCTTATCTTGGTTACATAATTACTCAAGGACACAATGCATGATGAAAATTCCACCACGAGATATACTTGCCAACTACGGTGATTAGCACCGGTAGTCCCGAGATCTCCCCGGTATGCATATACGTTCGATGGATTTCCTCCACTACCCTTCAGCCTTTTGAGCCAGTAGCGTTGTCCATCTTTTATGAACGTATCACATCGCCGATTTGAATCAGTGCCTAACCAAGAATAAGTGGCGTTAGTTTTAGCTTTTACTACACTTATGTAATTATTATTGTGAATTAACTAGTCACCTAAGTGTTTTCAAGTAAGCTCCTCACATCTCCTACTCTGCATACTTAGACCACTAGACACGGACAAGGCCTAGCACATACAGACATTGATGAACTCTAGTTCATCAAAGCACAAGCCCTTTCATGCCCTTCCGACGGATCCGAACTTCAACTCCCTTTAAGAGTACATTCGGTGTTTTAACTGAACGAATCGGAAGTTCAATCGAAGCTTGTTTATGTTTAATTAATGTTATTGAATCAAAAAAATAGAAATTTAAAACTCAACACAAATATGCCAAAACATATCACAACTCATTAATTACAACTTAGCATGAATTCTATCACCAAACAACACCAAAACTCAACCTATCATTAAAAAACTATAATTACTCATTAGGAAGAGCCTCTTACCTCAATTTCCAGCAAAACCAAAAGCAAAACGTCAAGCAACTGCAACAACTGTTGATCCTCAACCCCAAAACCTATTTGATCAACAAGAAACCCTAAAATCCTATTTTCTTTGCAAAAACCGAAAATGAAAAAGTCTGTAAAACTGTAGATTACCTGGATTAACTGCTGTGAAACTATTTTTAGATTAATCTACGCTTCAAGACGATCGTTTTGACTACTCATGGCTGAAAAACAGAGCTACGGATTAAAAGATACGAATTTCTGAAGATCAAACTCAACGGTTACCAAAAACTAGGAAACTTACGAAATTACGAGAAGTTATTTTCCAAAGTTGCGTCTCGTCGCGCTGATCACTTTTCTCTCCTGCAGCATCTTGAATTGATGAACGGATTTGCCACACGGTTGAAATTTACGTTCTCTCTTTTTTTCGCTTTCTTCTGCGTCCTTCTCATATGTGCGCCGTTCCTCTTCTATTTTTTTTGTCATAATATGCGCATGATGAAAATAAAAGATTTTGGGGATTATTTTCTTTTATAGTTATTAATTAAATTCCATTTTAAATAATAACTAATCCCTTAATTAAATCCTTTTTAATTAAATAAATAGGATAAATAATAATTAGGTCGTACTAACTACACCCAATGACTGTTTTACCCTTTTTGAAAAGTCGGGATGTTACAACGAGCACTAAACAGACCAAACAATGTGAATATTCCAGTTATCATAAAGATTGCAATTGATACAATGATGGGGCATTTAGAAAGTGATGAACAACAGATGTTTAGATTACATTTTTTATTTGTTTATGCATACATATATATATTTATACATATACAAAACAAATGTTATTATGTAACAATAAGAAGGGGAAACTTTCCTAAAAAGGAAAGGTTAAGAAAGGAAATATTAAAGTTCATTTTCCTATGTCTTTGTTCTTTATTCTTGATGTCACCATTGTTAAAGGAATCTTGTTTGCATTCTGTTATTGAGTTTGTTAGGGAATTGCGTGAGCATGCTTCCCGAGTGGTGTGTGCGTGGTTTTGCTAGAGGGTTAGTATTTATAGTAGACATGAATGTACTGGTGGATTGTCAAGTAATTAATGAAATTTCCTATTTCTCTACTTCATCTTCTTCGTTCTTCTTTTACGCAATTCTCCGAATTACATTCTTCCCCCTCCTCATCCCAATTTCTACCATTTCCTTGTTCTATTGTTACATCTGGTATCAGAGAAAACAATGGCAGATGGAACCAGATCAAAAGCCGTTGATGATGTTCATAAGACACAAACAAAGATCAATGATGTGATCTTTGCAATTTAATTGATGAAACCAAGGCGAAATGATGAGATCGTTCACAAATGAACACTATGTTAGCATTACTCCAGAATTTAAGCAAAGAGAAGGAATCAGCTGCTGATCAAAGTGATAGATCTGCTCCTCTGTTACCCACTCCAACAAATTCCCATCTGATAACTAATCAGGTTAGATCTGAATACGAAACTTATGATACCCGTCATCCCAAAATTGATTTCCCAACATTTGATGGCAAAGACCCCCTAGACTGGATTAGAATGTGTGAAGGCTATTTTCATATCAACAAGACCCCAGATGACCATAAGGTCGGATTAGCGGAATTGTATTTAAGGGGAATGGCCAATACGTGGTACGGTGGTTGGAAGACTGAATTCCCTAAGTCTTCATGGCATTTTTTTAGTCAAGAGGTGTGTAGAAGATTTTGTAATCGTGCATTAGAAGACGTTTTGGATGAATTCGAAAAATTGAGCCAACAAGGAACCGTGGATGAATACTTAGCTGAATTTGAGGATTTAAAGATCCTGGTGAAGCAGTATAATCCAGAATTACATGATGAATACTATGTCAAACGGTTTATTGGGGGACTTAACACCGAAATCAGGCCTATGGTGCGTTTGATGTGCCCAAAAACTACTATTAAGGCTCTGGAAATTGCTAGAGCACAAGAAGCAATGGTGAACTCAATTGTAAAGAAGGCCAAATCTAGTCCTAAGCCTACAATCCAGCAACCTAAGACTTCAGTAAATGCAGCCAGGTTCAGTGGGGCACCTAACTTGATCAAACCAGCCAGCATCACACAAAAGTTCATATCACCAGCTCAATTGCAAGAGAAGAGGGCCAAGGGCCTTTGTTTTAGATGTGATGAGAAATTCAGTCCTGGACACCAGTGTAAACAGAAGCAACTCAACTGTATTTTAGTGGATGAAGAGGAAACCATTGCAGAAATAGTGGCCGAGGACGTGATACCCCATGTCCAAATCAGTGAAGAACAGCCTAGTGAGTTTTCTCAACTTTCCCTCAATACCATGTCTGGACAAGTCTCTGCTAGTACAATGAGGATACAAGGACAACTAAAAAAAAGGTACATATCTATTTTAATTGACAGTGGAAGTTCACAAACATTTTTAGATTCTAAATTAGCCAGGGACATGAAATGTGTCATTGAACCTGCCAAGACAATGTTGGTTACGGTTGCTTTGATGGAAATAGAATGTTTAGTGATGCAATCTGCCCCAATTTACCTTGGCTGATGGGAGGACAGAGATTTCACCATGATGTGAGATTGATTAAATTAGGAGGCTGTGATATGGTGTTAGGAGTAGATTGGATGAAGAAATACAGTCCATTGACATTTGATTTTGATAGACTCCAACTTCAGTTTAAGAAGGATGGTGAAGACATCATCCTTAAAAGTATGGGAGAAGGGGGACAACTCAAAATGATCAGCTGCAAAAAGTTAGAGAAATATATGAGGCAATGAGCTTGGGGTCTTTTGGGATGTTTAAATGCAAGATCTGATCGAAATTGCCCTCATAATCGGACTGAGATCTGAAAACTTACGGATTCTTATCTTTGATATATTTAAGGAACCAAAGGAACTTCCACCAGAAAGAGATTGGGTACATGGCATTGAATTAACACCAGGAACTGTCCCTTTTAAAAGCAGACCTTACAGATATCCACATCAGCTCAAAGGTGAAATAGAACAGATGATTGAAGATATGCTGAAGCAGGGTATCATCCAACCTAGCTACAGCCCCTATGCTTCACCAATGTTGTTAGTTAGAAAGAAAGATGGAGGATGGAAGCTATGTGTTGACTACAGAAAGCTCAATGAACATACAGTTAAAGATAGATTCCCAATCCCAATAATTGATGAATTATTAGATGAACTTGGGGCTGCTAAGTACTTTACAAAGATAGATTTAAGGTCTGGATTTCACCAAATCAGAATGAGGGAGCAGGATATGGAGAAAACAACATTTGTCACCCATGAGGGCCACTATGAATATAGAGTTATGCCATTTGGATTAACTAATGCACCAGCCACTTTTCAGAAATGCATGAATGGGATACTCAAACCTTATCTCAGGAAGTCAGTGTTAGTCTTCTTTGATGACATTTTGATCTATAGTCCGATTTAAACTCTCATCTCAGACACATCAAGCAAGTTTTTGAGCTTTTGAGGAACATAAGTTATATGCCAAGGCCAGCAAATGTTCCTTTGGACAAACAAAGGTGGGATACTTGGGACATGTTATTCAAGATGGTGAGGTCCAGTGAAAGCAGAAAAAAAGATTGATGCAATGAAGACAGTGGCCAAGACCTAAAAATGTAAGCGAAGGCGAGGGGTTTTACGGGTCTTACTGGTGTTTTTACTGAAGGTTCATTAAACAAGATGGGATAGTGGCTAAACCATTGACGAGCTTTTGAAGAAAGATGGATTTGAATGGAATCTGAAGTTTGAATCGCCTTTGAGGACCTCAAACCGGCCCTATGTGGAGGTCCCTGTATTGGCATTACCAGATTTTTCAGTCCCCTTTTGTATAGAGACTGATGCCTGTCAACATGGAGTAGGAGCTGTATTACAACAAAATGGGAAACCAGTATCATATCTTAGCAAGGCCTTCAAACCTAGAGACTTGGGACTATCCACTTATGAGAAAGAGCTTATGGCCTTGATCATGGCAGTTACTAGATGGAGACACTACATACAAGGGGAGAATTCATTATAAAAACAGATCAGCAAAGTCTAAAGTATTTACTGGATCAAAGGGCAACCACCAATCTTCAACAGAAGGGAGTTTCTAAATTGATGGGGCTGAATTTTAAGATAGAATACAAGAAGGGAAGAGATAATGTGGTTGCTGATGCTCTCTCTAGGCAACCCCAAATATCTCGAGCAGCTGACAAACTATTACTACTAATTCTCCTATGTGGCTTCAGGATGTGATTGATAGCTATGATCAAGATCAGTGGGCTAATGATAAAATTCAGGCATTGTTGGTCAATGGTGCATCTCTACCAGATTTTGGTTGCAGCAGGGCATACTTACTTATAAAAACATAATTTGTGTGGGTAGTAATGGGAATATCAAACAGAAAATACTGCAGCAGCTCCATGACTCTCCCATTGGAGGTCATTCAGGAATACAGGCATGCTATGAAAGGGTCTCCTCCCTGTTTTATTGGCCTAATCTCATTAAAGATGTGGAAAACTTGGTAAAGACTTGCCTCACTTGCCAACAGTGCAAGGATGTTCATCATCACCCTGCAGGGTTGCTCCACCCTTTACCTATTCCAAGTCAGGCATGGGAAAGTGTTGGTATGGACTTCATTGAAGGCCTACCTGTATCAGATGGGAAGGAGGTGATCTTAGTAGTTGTGGATCGATTCACTAAGTATGCCCATTTCATTCCGTTAGAAAAAGGGTATACTTCTGAAAGTGTAGCACATGAGTTCTTTTCAATAGTTTACAAGTTACATGGAGCCCCACAATCCATTATTACTAACAGAGACAAGGTATTTACTGCAGCATTTTGGTAGACCTTGATGTCCTTAGCAGGGGTGAAATTGAATATCAGTTCGGCCTATCATCCTCAAACCGATGGGCAGACTGAGAGGGTAAACCAGTGTGTGGAGATGTATTTAAGATGTATGAGCTTTCACAGACCACAACAGTGGAAAAGATGGCTGGCACTGGCAGAATTCTGGTATAATACCAGTCACCACTTGTCTTTGGGGAGGTCTCCCTTTGAAGCTTTATATGGATACTCACCAAAATCACTACCCTTGGGAAGTTTTGGAAATTCTGGGGTTACTTCTGTGGATGAGTTCCTGAAGAACAAACAAGTTATTTCAAGAGAGCTAAAAGATCACTTGACTAGAGCTCAAGCAAGAATGAAACAGAATGCTGACAAAAACAGGGTTGAAAGAGAGTATCAGATTGGAGATATGATTCTGGTGAAGCTGCAACCTTATAGACAGTCATCTATGGGGGTGAGAAGCAATGTCAAATTATCAGCCAAGTTCTTTGGACCATATGTGATTGAAGACAAGATTAGTGCAGTAGCCTATAGGTTGAAGTTGCCTACTTCCTCACTTATACACCCAGTCTTCCACATTTCTATGCTTAAGAAGTATTCTGGAATCTCACCACCTTCTACTGAAGATCCTCCCATCGTATCACCTGATGGTCAGTTAGTATTGTATCCAGAAGAGAGGTTAGATATCCGGATGATTAAGAGGGGAAACCAGGCTGTGGTGCAATGGCTTATCAAATGGGTGAATTTGGATCAGGATCAGGCCTCTTGGGAGGATGCTACTTTCATCCGTTCCCAATTCCCAAATTTTCTTCCACCTTGTGGACAAGGTGTTGCTTAGGGGAAGGGGATGTAACAATAAGAAGGGGAAACTTTCCTAAAAAGGAAAGGTTAAGAAAGGAAATATTAAAGTTCATTTTCCTATGCTGTTGCTGTTACTGATGTCACCATTGTTAAAGGAATCTTGTTTGCATTACATTATTGAGTTTGTTAGGGAATTGCGTAGGCATGCTTCTGAGTGGTGTGTGCGTGGTTTTGCTAGAGGGTTAGTATTTATAGTAGACATGAATGTACTGGTGGATTGTCAAGTAATTAATGAAATTTCCTATTTCTCTACTTCATCTTCTTCGTTCTTCTTTTCTGCAATTCTCCTGAATTCTGTTCTTCCCCCCTCCCTCATCCCAATTTCTACCATTTCCTTGTTCTATTGTTACTTATTTTTCCGGAATAAAATTGATGCCATAATCGAAGGGAGCAAGACGATGAAGATCGTGGACACATTTACAATCAAATGTGTACACCGATCCAAGAATTCGCCGAGTGTATATAGGTTTTTAGCATATATCTTGGTGAAACAAGTCAACAAGGGTCAGCAACCAAGTCAACCCTTCACCCTAATGCAAAAGAATGGTTCCCTTCAAGTGCATCTGTGGAGACGACACAACTCTGGATTATTTCCTAGATTGCTATTGTAACATCCCGACTTTTCAGAAAGGGTAAAATAGTAATTGGTTATACCCGCGACGACTTAATTATTATTTATCCTATAACTTAAAAAAAAGGGATTTTAATTAATGACTTGGGAATTAGTTATGGGGAATAAAGGGGATTTAATTATTAAGAAGGATTTTAATTAAATCTATAAAAGGAAAATAAATCCTTTAATTTCTCATAACTCAATTTCACGTTAGTTGTTGAAAAAAAAGAAGAAGAGGAACGCTAGCAACAGGCAGGAAGAAAGCGAAATAAAAGGGAGAACCGTGTGATCAATCCGTTCATCTGTTCAAGATGCCGCAGGAGAGAAAAGTGATCAGCGCGAGGAGACACAACTTTGGAAAATAACATCTCTCAATTTCGTAAGTTTTCAGTTTAGCCCTAGTTTTCGGTATTCGTAGAGTTCGATTCTTGAAAAATTCGTATCTTTCAATCCGTAACTCTGTTTTTCAGTCATGAGTAGTCGAAACGATCGTCTTGAAGCGTAGATCATTCTAAAAATAGTTATGCAGCAGTTAATCGAGGTAATATGCAGTTTATGGACTTTTTCAGTTTCGGATTTCTGCAAAGAAATAGGATTTTAGGGTTTCTTGTTGATCACATAGGTTTTGGGGTTGAGGATCAACAGTGGTTGCAGCTGCTTGGTGTATTGTTGTCAGTTTTGCAAGCAAATAAGGTAAGAGGCTCTTCCTAATGAGTAATTATAGTTTTATAATGATTGGTTGAGTTTTGGTGAGTTTTGGTGTTATTTGGTGATAGAATTCATGCTAAGTTGTAATTAATAAGATGGGATATGTTTTGGTATATTTGTGTTGAGTTTTAAATTTCTACTTTTTTGATTCAATAACATTAATTAAATATGAACACGCTTCGATTGAATTTCTGATTCGTTCAGTTAAAACACCGAATGTACTCTTAAAGGGAGTTGAAGTTCGGATCCGTCGGAAGAGCATGAAAAGGCTTGTGCTTTGATTAACTAGAGTTCATCAATGTCTGTGTATTTGCTAGGACTTGTCCGTGTCTAGTGGTCTAGGAAAGAGAGTAGTGTATGTGAGGGAGCTTACCTGAAAACACTTAGGTGGCTAGTTAACAACAGATAATAAATACATATGTGTAGTAAAAGATAAAACGTCACTTATTCTCGGTTAGACACTCTTTCATATCGGCGATGTGATACGTTCATAAAAGGTGAACAACGCTGCTGGCCTATAAACGGCTGAATGGCAGTGGAGGAAATTCATCGGACGTATATGCATACCGGGGAGACCCCGGAGCTAATCGGTGCTAATCACCGTTAGTTAGCAAGTATATCTTCAGGCTGATGAACGCCATGCGTAGTGTCCTTGAGTGATGACGTAACCAAGATAAGCTAAGCTAGAAACGTTTAGTCATGACATGTCGATGGGCATGGATTGAACCCTAGATTGAGTCGGTCTCATAAAGATAATTTAATAATCATAATAATAACCTTTCGTTGTATAACTTAGTTATTCATTAGCTTCTCACTTTTACTAAGTACTTTGTACTTACCTCCTTTGCATTTTCTTTTGTATGCATTGTGGGGTGAGAAGACGAACAGGTTGACCAAGATAGATGACGACTTTTGAAGGCTTTGAAGTCTTGACGAAGTTTCTAGTTCATTTTCTTTGTAAAGGTTGTACTAGACTAGTTGTATTTATTTTCTTAGACTTATTGTATTTCTACTTTTAAGACCTCGTATTGTATAAGTCTTTGGGTTTTTCGTCGTTGTAATTTAACTATCCATCTTTAGTATGGTTAATTTCTATTCTTAATAGAATTTATGTTTTACCCGAGTCTTTTTAGCTTCCGTTTGCTTTTATTTGATACGACGACGTAGAGGTTTGCGTATAATATTAGATTTATTTAATGCTATACGCGCCGAACGTTCTCTTCCGGATAAGGGCTCGGTATCTGGGAGCGGGGCGTTACAGTTGGTATCAGAGAGAAGCGTCCTTTCTTTCTTAGGCTTCTTCCCTCTAAGATAAGACTTCTTTAGACCTTTTTTGAACCCTTCTAATCTCTCTTGATCTTGGTGATAAATTCTCGTAAGATTAGGAATCCGTAGAACGTGGTTAAGTTGCACTAGGACCAAGTGAAAAATCTCCTTAGGCGAAGGTTAGGTTGAGTTTTAAGCTCATATCTCTTATGTGATCCTCTTAAGTTTTGTTCCTTTTGAGAACCCTTACTAGGATCCCTCTTTCCTTTTGGAATCTTCGAATCTTTCTCTATTTTTCTTCCTTTTTGAGGTTTTAATGCTTTCTTAATGCTACATTTGGTTCAATCACTTCCTTGTAACTTGGTGTTATGCAAAATGAGTAAACGATTTTGTTCACGTTTCTACATATCATGTTATATCATTTTTTTTTTGTTCTAAGAATTCTGTAAATTTTCAGCCACATAGAAAGTTGTCTTATCTACAATTTCTCTCTTTACATCAATTTAGTTTTCACTATGGATTGTTCACAAATTGTTTAACAAGGAGGGGTACTCTGTTCAGAAAATTCTGCAGCGGTACTGTTACTTATCATTCTGTTTTGAATAAGCTAAACACCTCCAAATGACTTGAATTTTTGATATGTTGTAGAAAACATCCTGTACTATGAGTTTTGTTTTTGAACAAAGTGCAAATTCGTTTTTCTTTGAGCACAATCTGCAACACACGACAGTTGATGAAGTCCTAGAAATTTTTGACAGTTTATAGCAGTAGATGAAAAGAATTATTTTGACCAACCTATGGCTTCCCAAAATTTTTGATTTTTGAGCATCATATGTAAAAATTATATACTCACAGATTTTCTCTTTGCATCATGTTCAAAATCAGTTCGGTTTGTTTTGTGCAAATCAATTATTTCATGGCTTATGTATGCACCCGAATTTTTCAAAACCATTTAAGCCCTCTGGTCAAGGAAGGATAGATGTCTTTCTTTCACCCTGTAGGTTATAGTGTAGTAGGTTATAGGAGATGAGAATACTTTGATTTATCTGATTCTTAAGCTAGTTGTTACCCAGGATAAGAAGTTTGGTAGGTAGAGACTAGGTGTTGTCGTTATAGTGTTCCTCGATGGCAAGATACGATTGCGTGGTGATTTTCCAATCTTATGTCTTCATTAATAAGATCCTCTTTTATAATCATCTAGTTTCCTACTTGGTTATCCCGATTTCAATGTTTCCCCATCCATACTAATTGTAACTCATGCTCTGGTTAAATCATCCATTTGAAACTTCTGAAACTCGGTAAAAGTCTCTTATTACGCAGTTTTGTTTTCCAAGTGTGTACATTCATTTGATGTGACTTATTTTTTTTAAAGATGTTTTCATCGTGTCAAATGCTTGATTTAAGAAAAATAAGTTATCCTTCGAACTATTTGAACTGACAATTGCATATCCTTCCAACTATATCATGTTTAGCTATTTCAGGGCAACACACTTTTGCATCCTAGTGGTTACCCTTAATGCATCCCCTACAAGATGTTTTACTACATACAAACTTTTGTTTAAAGACTCGACTCTACAAAGCCTCCGTTTTCTCTCTTTGCTATCGCTTGGTTTATGTTTACAAAAATTCTCTGACCTTTGCTTTGCTTGAGATGGTTCTACACGAACTCCATGTGTAATTCTATTCTTTCCAAGTACTCCTCAGTCATTTCAACTAATAGTGTTAAAGGTCTCTTACTTTGGCACATACTTTTCATCATACTCGTGTTTGGCTTTACCCAACATGAGTGAATGCTTTTGTTTCCGTGTTTTCCCTTCAGGTTAAACAACTTACAGTGTTCCAAAAATTCTGAAAATTTTCAAAAAAGTAGATTAATGTCTTATGTACAATTTCTCTTTTTACATCAACTCGATAATCATTATGGATTGTTCATAAAATTCATGTTTATGCCGGACACTCTGTCCAGAAAATCTGCAGCAGCACTTTCACTTCTTCTTCCGTTTTGAACAGGTTAAACGCCTTCAATTGATCTGAATTTTTGATATGTTGCAGACAAAACTTTTATCTACAATTATCCTTTTGAAATTAAGCTCAGATTCGTTTTCGTTTGATCTAGATTTGCAAATCAACTCAGTGTTTACTAAACTGGAAATTCTGACAGCTTGTGTAATCGTCAGAAATAACTGTTTTTGACCAACTTATTTTCATTCAAAAATTCCAATATTTTTATTTCACCTGGGAAACTCCAGTATCTAAATCTTTTCTTTTTGGATCGTGCTCAAATTCCTCTTCGTTTGTTCTGTATGAATTGATAATGTCAGATCCGGAGTAAATTTCATACACAGCAACCTAAAAGGAATTTTCACCTCTTTGACTTGGGGTTTGGGCTAAGAGTGTAGCAAGTTACGAGTGTTATGTCATAGAAGGTTTCCGAAGCGATATTTCCCTAGGATATGTCTCATGGTAGAAAGTTTGTATAGTTAACATTGTTGTTTCTTTTGCAGTTGTAGACAAGAACCAAGATACCACCCTCCAGCATGCCATGTTTGATGTTCAGACTATTTTCATACCCTTTTGTAATTATAACTTATCTCGGTACTTTATTTCTCATGTAATCCCTCATTTGAGATCTTTAAGCTCAACAAATCCTTTTCACATGTTGTCATGAATTACTTAAGAAACATATCTCCATAGGCCTTTCTTTTGAACAAATCCATGCTTCCTTACTTGTCCAATCAAGAAACAAGTTCCTCTAACTCTGCATTGTTGCACCCCATTCTTCTTTTCAAGTACAAATTTGATCGAACCTTTTAATGTCGAACATTCTTTTTACTTGTGTTTATTTTCAAGTTCCCTCATAAGGGTAGTGTTGATTTTGTAATCTTTCCATCTAATGCTACTTGTTCTTTCAAGGTATGCATCCCATCTTCTTACCAGCTTGGATCTTTAATCCTACCTTGACATCCATCTTGATTACCTATCTTTAACCTTCTAGCAAATTATGCTAAACCGAGTTTCAAGCAAAAGGTAGTCCTTGCCAAGTGTGCCTTCAACCTATTTAGCCAATCAACTTTTGAATTCCTAAACTTCGATTTCCAATTCAGATTAATGTACCTTGTACCCTTCAGTTTTAACTCTCTTTCAGGCCATTTAGAGCCATGAACCGCCAGATTCAACTTTTGATATTCCCTTACCATTCCTTGAGGAAATTTCTATTTCTATTAAATCTTGAGATAACCTCTCTTTGACTCATCATAAAACTTGGACACTTCTTGACAAGTGTTTATTTTATTCTGAGATCTTTTGGTGTACTCGTTTTATCTCCATGGCTCCTTCCATGTTGAGATTCTTGCTCTCTTTTGATTTCTATCTTTTAGTCCTTCCGTGCTCGACCTTGCACCTTTACCTTGATTCTCATGTGTGATGTACCTTTAACGCCTCCACTTTCTCAAGGCTTATATGAAAGCTTATTACCATCCTTTCAAGTTACCTCTGAAGTCTTTGCAGACCACCGTATCTTGCAGAATTTCACTCTCTCAAAAGAACTTCATCTGCAAGGTGTTCTTTCGTTTTCCTTCTGGTGGCTATCTTGTGTATTGTGATACAGTGCCTCCTTCTTCATTCCGGAACCAACTTCAACTTTTCTCAACACGGATTTTTCATGGTTTGCTTGCAACTCAAGCAACCTTCCTTATTTCAAGTGCATTGTACCCTTCCTTGGCTTACCTAGTTGATATACCACCCGGGTACTCAACTTGTCACTTTTCAACTCCTTTTACTTTCCAAGTTAATCCTAATTGGCACGAGGATTGGATTAGACCGTCAGAGAGAGAAAGGGTGGCAGATGCATGCTTCTCATTTCCCCAAGAAGTCTCAGAAGTCTTTCAGTCGGGATCCTTGCAGTTCTTCATCAAGCTTGTGGTGCCATGATGGAAGTTGGGATCGAAAGATGTCAAGTGTGCCAGTAGTGTGGTTTCGGCTGGGAAGATTCAGCTTTCCGGGTATAGGGCAGCAGGAGCAAGCAAAGAGTGTTGAACCGATGATTTCAAGATTCGAGGCAGTTGATGAGTTCGTGAAAGAAGCAAGACAAATACCCAGTTGTCTCCGGTTACAAGTGAGTGGCTGGAGCCCAACCAACCATTGGTCATGAGTTAGATGAAGATGGCAATAATTGGCATCAGAATCAGCTTTGGTGTCTGAATGCGGAAGATTGTGAAGGACAATGAAGAATGAAAACCTCGAGATGGAAATTTCAGTTCAACTCGGAGCGACCAAGATGTACAAGAGTTGGAACAGTACTGCTGATGATCTTTCATGAAGATAGAGATAGAAGAACGTGAGTTCCAGGGCTGAAGTGGAGCGACAACAGAATACGAGACCAAAGTTGATACATCAAGGCGACGTGAAGATTGAAGCGGATCGTCGCAACCTCAAGTTGGCTCAAGACAAGTGGAAGAGTTGGGAAGATGGAAGAAGAATAAGACTGTACGAGTTAGGAGACGAAACGCTTCGCAAAGTCCAGAGTTCAAATACCTCTCGGTTACATTCGAGTTTCGAGGACGAAACTCCTCTTAAGGGGGAAGGAATGTAACATCCCGACTTTTCAGAAAGGGTAAAATAGTAATTGGTTATACCCGCGACGACTTAATTATTATTTATCCTATAACTTAAAAAAAAGGGATTTTAATTAATGACTTGGGAATTAGTTATGGGGAATAAAGGGGATTTAATTATTAAGAAGGATTTTAATTAAATCTATAAAAGGAAAATAAATCCTTAATTTCTCATAACTCAATTTCACGTTAGTTGTTGAAAAAAAGAAGAAGAGGAACGCAGCAACAGCGCGGAAGAAAGCGAAATAAAAGGGAGAACCGTGTGATCAATCCGTTCATCTGTTCAAGATGCCGCAGGAGAGAAAAGTGATCAGCGCGAGGAGACACAACTTTGGAAAATAACATCTCTCAATTTCATAAGTTTTCAGTTTAGCCCTAGTTTTCGGTATTCGTAGAGTTCGATTCTTGAAAAATTCGTATTTTTCAATCCGTAACTCTGTTTTTCAGTCATGAGTAGTCGAAACGATCTTCTTGAAGCGTAGATCATTCTAAAAATAGTTATGCAGCAGTTAATCGAGGTAATCTGCAGTTTATGGGCTTTTTCGCTTTCGGATTTCCGCAAAGAAATGGGATTTTAGGGTTTCTTGTTGATCACATAGGTTTTGGGGTTGAGGATCAACAAAGGTTGGTTGCACCGCTTGGTGTATTGTTGTCGCTTTGCAAGCAAATAAGGTAAGAGGCTCTTCCTAATGAGTAATTATAGTTTTATAATGATTGGTTGAGTTTTGGTGAGTTTTGGTGTTATTTGGTGATAGAATTCATGCTAAGTTGTAATTAATAAGATGGGATATGTTTTGGTATATTTGTGTTGAGTTTTAAATTTCTACTTTTTGATTCAATAACATTAATTAAATATGAACAAGCTTCGATTGAATTTACGATTCGTTCGATTAAAACACCGAATGTACTCTTAAAGGGAGTTGAAGTTCGGATCCGTCGGAAGAGCATGAAAAGGCTTGTGCTTTGATGAACTAGAGTTCATCAATGTCTGTGTATATTTGCTAGGACTTGTCCGTGTCTAGTGGTCTAGGAAGAGAGTAGTGTATGTGAGGGAGCTTACGAAAAACACTTAGGTGGCTAGTTAACAACGGATAATAAATACATATGTGTAGTAAAAGATAAAACGTCACTTATTCTCGGTTGTACACTCTTTCATATCGGCGATGTGATACGTTCATAAAAGGTGAACAACGCTTCTTTGCCTATAAACGGTGAATGGCGGTGGAGAAATTCATCGGACGTATATGCATACCGGGAGACCCGGAGCTAATCGGTGCTAATCACCGTTAGTTAGCAAGTATATCTTGGTGATGAACGCCATGCGTAGTGTCCTTGAGTGATGACGTAACCAAGATAAGCTAAGCTAAAACGTTTAGTCATGACATGTCGATGGGCATGGATTGAACCCTAGATTGAGTCGGTCTCATAAAGATAATTTAATAATCATAATAATAACCTTTCGTTGTATAACTTAGTTATTCATTAGCTTCTCACTTTTACTAAGTACTTTGTACTTACCTCCTTTGCATTTTCTTTTGTATGCATTGTGGGGTGAGAAGACGAACAGGTTGACCAAGATAGATGACGACTTTTGAAGGCTTTGAAGTCTTGACGAAGTTTCTAGTTCATTTTCTTTGTAAAGGTTGTACTAGACTAGTTGTATTTATTTTCTTAGACTTATTGTATTTCTACTTTTAAGACCTCGTATTGTATAAGTCTTTGGGTTTTTCGTCGTTGTAATTTAACTATCCATCTTTAGTATGGTTAATTTATATTCTTAATAGCATTTATGTTTTACCCGAGTCTTTTTAGCTTCCGTTTGCTTTTATTTGATACGACGACGTAGAGGTTTGCGTATAATATTAGATTTATTTAATGCTATACACGCCGAACGTTCTCTTCCGGATAAGGGCTCGGTATCTGGGAGCGGGGCGTTACAGCTATGGTCTTCCCCGGTTTGCCATTGCTGAAATCATGAACCATTTCTCAAGGTGATGAATTATTATTTCTGTTTTTTATTATTACTGTGTCACGGTCATTCCGACACAACAAATGATAGAAAATGATGTGACAATATGACTTATAAGGCAAAATTGCAAATTTAGTCATGTAACTAGACACGTTTAGTAAATTTGGATATGGTTTTCTCCCGTTACAATTTTTGTCCTGCATTTGTTCTTTTATTTGCAAAAATGGTCCTACACGCGG
The DNA here is from genome assembly GCA_026214975.1 of Gentiana macrophylla. Lineage (NCBI taxonomy): Eukaryota > Viridiplantae > Streptophyta > Magnoliopsida > Gentianales > Gentianaceae > Gentiana > Gentiana macrophylla. Next base: position 26,425,856 of record CM047805.1, read on the forward strand.
GAAAATACTGGCCTAACAACTTTTCCGATCAAAATTCATGCCATGTCATCCAAATATTGACTTGTCTGCCAAACTCATTTCCACGTCAGCACCAGTCAACATTTTTTACAAAGAATAAAAAATTGAGCCAAGAAAGATTTGGACCTGCAATCCAGGACTAAAAATCCAAGCAAAAGCTTCACTTTGGGTATTACGACACAACATATTACTTATGCACTCAAACACGTTAAAGCCTCTAAAGCTATCCCAGCCTTTGCAATTAGCTTCACATTTCGACCTTGAATTTGTGCACTCCTAAACAATAGAAATACCATAATGTATACCACTATTATTTTCGTATATTTCAATATTGAAGGCTGTAAAATTAAAAGTGACTACAAATAGAATATTATGGCTCATTTTATAAGCAATTTTACACTTTTGATCCCAACTCGATTAATAGAAAACTGATGGGGAGGGAGAAATTGATAATCTAGATATACGTGTAAAATTATGTTACACCATTTGCTTACCATTGCTAATCCTGGTCAAGAACCAGTTCACTAGTTATATTTTTATTCCTCAGCAAAAATCATAATTTTTTTAATAAACCAAGCCTTTTATTAATAGATCAAAAAAGGTTCGTACATTGTCATATCCTGGCCCTCCACTTATACCAAAAGACGTTGATGAAACATAACCCTGTCTCCTTAAAACCTATGAGTGTAAACCCAGTGTGGGAAAATTCATATCATAAGAAAGAGCGCAGCACCTTATGTTTCCAAAAAAATTCCCCTTGAAAAAACAAAAGATAATACAAAGAAAATGTGCAACTGAAAAGCTAAAAATGCCATATCGGTTCTTGAATCCTTCAGCCTGGGATGTGTGTGTGGCAGTTATATCTTTGGACCTCCAATAATGTCAGCTACAGTGTAAATTCTTGAATGAATTGGCAGCATCACCCTCTTTAAAGAGACCTGCAGAGAAGAAAATGATGGAGTACCAAAGCGAGTTCATATAATAGAGTTTCATATAATTAGCCGATAAAAAGGTGAGAATCAAAGATGATACAACCTGGTTTGCACCTTTCAAAAAATTATTGAAGGGTGCGTCCAGTTCAGGAGTCCTATTAACGAGCAAAGCGCATAGTCGGAAGCTCCTATCGGTTAGCACGGAGAATGAGCCGTAGTTGAAGTGGTTTAGGGTCGGCGTTGCTTAAACACGAACCAATCGCATGCATAGAAGCTCTCTTGGAGAGAAAATCAGCCCCATTGTTTGCTTCGCGATATATGTGTTTGAATGACATGCCATGATTACTAATGAGGTCTTTAATGGGTAAAATATCATCAGCGATCCTCCAACAAATTTCCAGAATGCCATGAATGATATTGACAAGGATCATAGAGTCTGTCTCAATCTCAACTTGATGGTATCCCTTATTAATACAAAAAGTAATACCTACAAAAAAAGGCTTTAGTTTCGGCAATGAGACTTGTGATAGTGCCATAAAATTCATTTGCAGCATGAAGGAGGCGACCATCCGAGTCCTGAATAATGAAACCTCCACTATACGGTCCGGGATTGCCAATAGAAAACCCATCCGTATTGAGTTTGACAAAGTTAGGTGGTGGTTTGGTCCAAGCAATCGGTCTAGGTGGAATTATTCTTCACGGAGTAAAGTGTTGAATGAAATTATTTGCAATTAAACAATCATCATCATCATCCACTCGATAGATCGTTTGGTAGAATAAAGCTAATTGAAGATTCTAATGAATATTGGTGGCGACATGAGTGAAACTAGGGCGAATATCATCATATATGACTAGATTCCGACACTTCCATAATTCCCAAATGATGAAGGATGGAATATGTTGACAAACACTTTTAATGACACCGGCTCGATTTGGAAACCACCAGGCTCTAAGATAAGAATTAAAAAAGCAAATGTTACTATTTAACCTACCAATAACTTGCTAGCTCCTATGTCTGTCTAATCAGTTTAGATCCACATGTTTAAGGGTGGGTCACGTGACCCCATTGAGATCCGAGAATTTTTTTAGTATTAAAATGATATAGTTTTGTTGTTAAAAAAAATGTAATTTTATAATTAAACGTGTAGTTTAGGCTCCGGTGACCCAACTCGAACAAATTTATGGATTAAAAACGTAGATTTAGATTCTGGTAACACTACTGAAATAAATTTTTGGATCCGCTGGTGGCATAAGTATAAAATATACTTATTATACTTGTTCAATGAACTATATACATACATACATATGTATATACTCTGTGTTGGCTCAACTCTTTATTCTTTGCAAAAAGTGCTGACTGGTGCTGACGTGGAAATTAGTTTGATTGATATGTCAATTTTGGGATGACATGACATGATTTTTGGTTGGAAAAGTTGTCCAGTCAGCATTTTCTGGATTGTAAGACTATTTTTGTAAAAATAAAAAACCACTTACAGGACAAAGGTTGTAACCGGAGAAAACAAGGACCAAATTTGCAAAATATGTCCAGTTACAGGACCAAATTTACAATTTTTCCAGACCTCTAACGATATGACATTTATTTAAAGATTGGTATGATCATTGACATGTGTATGAGGAGTCTTACGGTTACATCTTGCTGTTCTGATATTTGTTATGTGAGTATGACTATGACAATTTCATTACTCTAAAAATACACAAATCTATACATATCTTTTCTTACATGACAACAATTATCTAAAGCCGTTAATCATATGGATTTCATTAAATAATTAATACCTCTAATTATTATTTAGCCATACCTTATGTTGTGTTTTCTGAAAAAAATAAGATTATGTTGTGTTTGATGAATAGGAATCAATTAATGTGTAAGTATCACAATCTTAGGATTTATGTGTCCATCTTCATTCAAATCGTTTATTCTTTCGTATAGAGTTTCTGGACTTAAAGAGCTGCTATAACAAATTGCTCCTTTACTTGAATAGTATTCACCAACCTTATGCATTAGTTCGATCTTAATGTTATTTTGTTTATACAAGTTTTCTGTTCAGATTTCGAGTTGGTTTTATTTGCTTCCGTTGCTGAGTTGAATTCAATTCATTTGGAAATGACTTGAACGGAATTTTGAATTACAAATCTAGAAAAAGGCTTGTTGCGGTGGGGCTGTTCCCAAAGAGGTAAGCCCGGCAAACTTTTTTCTGGTCACATTATAATCGTTCTGATCCGGGACAGGTCGTTAGGTTTCCAACACTTGACTATAAAGAATGATGTAACATTTATGGTATATATTGCATCCCATGCCATGTAAACTAAAAACTATTCTCAATTATTAAGTACTGGCCGGAAAAAAGGACATTGTTTTTCTATTGATGAATGAATGACATCAAATTTGATTATATATCATTATACAACGCTTCGGTGTATGGTGATGAATATATTTTTTTTTAGTACATGTCGAGGACAATACAGTTTGAATATTATATTTACTTTAATTATTATTATTGTTATATTTATCTTGTAGTGGACTTATTGACTAAGTCAGCGAACCCTATATTTTTGTACTATCGGTTCAGTTGAATCAATTAAATAAGATTATTCTAAATATTGATATGGTATCAGAGCATCTCGATTTTCTCTCTCTCGGTATGCCAATTCTTCCCTAAACCCTAGCTCTTTTATTTTCCAAAAAAAAAAACGCAGCTTTTTCTGTGTCTCTGCAGGACGTTTCAGGCAACGATCGGATACTGAAAACAACTCCGATCGTGACGAAATTTTGAGGGTGTGTTCGAAATGTATTCTTCTACGATCTGAACGGTGGAATTGACGTGTGGACAGTTCAATTTCTCTGAATATTCCCGAAACCGAACTGCTGGGATTTAATTTGGTGTTTCAGCTGAACCTTTCTTGCAATGATCGGATATCAAAACAAATTCCGATCGTGATGAAATTTGGAGGTCTTGTTCGCCTCTCCTTTTAAAAAAAATTGAACGGTGGAATTTCTATTTGGACGGTTAAATTTTTCTGAATTGTGCCACAACCAAATTGGTGCGTTTTGGTGTTAATTCCACCGTTCAAATTTTTTTTAATTTTGTCAAATCGACGTCTCCCACGACCCCCGCCTCTGCCCCCTCAATGGCAGCTCGACGAAACAGTGTCTATGGTTCGCATTTTTCTCGAGAACGGGGGCGTTGCTACCATCATGTTGTTGTGCCTGTTTCCTGTCAAATTTGTAATCAGGCCAACCATATTGCTCTGTCATGTCCCTACCGCTATGGTTCCTCTCACCTCTCATCCTCTCGGTCACCACTACCTCGGACTTCCCAGTCATATGAGGCTTCTCTATACACACATCCTAATTCTGATTGGATTGCGGATACTGGTGTCACTCATCATCTCACTCATGACCGTCGCAATCTCACCCACTCATCTGCCCCCTATGCCGGGCCCGACAAAGTGCATGTAGGCGACGGGTTTACCTATTACTAATTACGGCTCTTCTTCTATATATTCCCATTCCCAGTCATTTCATTTATCTAATATTCTTGTTACGCCTTCCATCACTAGAAACCTCTTATCAGTACATAAATTTGCTTCGGATAACTCCATGTACTTTGAATTTCATGGGTCTTACTTTCTTGTAAAAGATTACTCCGGTCACACCCACCTTAGGGGTTTTGTAAAAGATGGCTTATATCACTTCTCCACTCCGCTTCACCATCCTCCTGCTCATGTTCAAGCTCTAGCCCCCTCCATCACCTCCTCCATCACTTGGCATCAGCGTCTCGGTCACTGTTCTTATTCCGTACTCCGTCAAGCCTTAAAAAGCTTTCTCACCTTCAAAGGCATCTCCGTCTGTCTGTGCCCCGTGTCAGTTAGCAAAAGTCATCGTCTTCCTTTATACACTTCTGAGTTTACCTCTACTGCCCCATTGGACCTGATTTACTCCGATGTCTGGGGCCCCTGTTCTGAGCCCTCAATTTATGGTTCCCGTTATTATGTCAGTTTTCTGGATGACTTCACCAAATATCTATGGCTTTATCCCCTGAAGAATAAATCAGATGTTGAAAATATCTTTCCTGACTTTCTTGCTCTGGTTGAACGTCAGTTTAATACCAAACTAAAGTCCATCCAAACTGATTGGGGTGGTGAGTACCGTCGTGTTTCTACTCTTCTTACCTCTCTTGGCATCCGGCATCGCCTTTCCTGTCCTCACACACATGAAAAAGTTGGTACCATTGAGCGCCGCAACCGTCAAATTGTTGAAGTTGGCCTCTCTCTTCTTGCCCAATCTAATCTTCCGCTTTCCTATTGGGAGGACGCCTTTATCACTGCCACTAATATTATCAACCGGCTTCCCACCCAAGTTCTTTATTATAAGTCTCCTTACGAAATGGTCCACCACCGGTCTCCTGACTATACATTCCTTCGAGTCTTTGGTTGTGTGTGCTGGCCCTATCTCCGTCCCTACAACAATCACAAAACTGATTTCCGCTCCAAAACTTGCATCTTTCTTGGCTATAGTCCTTCCCACCACGGTTATAAATGCCTGGACCTTGCCTCTGGACGTATCTACATTGCTCGCCACATGGTTTTCGATGAATCCATCTTCCCCTATACACATTCTCCCTCAAAACCCACTCTTGATACACTGACAGTCCCGCTTCCTGCCAGCACCTCCACAATATCCACCTCCCATGCTGGTTCCCTCCAACCCGGCGCCACTATGTTCAGCCCCGCTCCCGAGCCTTCCCCGCCCACCTCCCCTGCGTCCACTTCGACCTCGGCCTCTCCCGACTCATCTCATTCCTTTCCTGCTCCCGCTCATACCATGGTTACTCGAACCAAAACTAATTCCCTCAAACCTATCTCTCGTCCTGACTTTATCCGCTACACGCTTCCTAAAGCCCTTGTTGCTTCTACCGACTCCGTGGACCCTTCTTCCTATACCGAAGCCTCCAAACACCCGAATTGCCGTAATGCTATGAGAGAGGAAATTGACGCGGTGTTGCGCAACCAAACCTGGGATCTTGTTCATCTGCATTCTCGTATGAATATTGTTGGCAATAAATAGGTTTATCGCACTAAACGTCATACCGATGAGCGTTTTGAGCGTCACAAGGCTCACCTTGTGGCAAAGGGTTTCCATCAGGCCGAAGGGGTTGATTTCACTGACACATTTAGTCCGGTCATTAAACCGGTCACTATTCGTCTTCTTTTGTCACTTGCCGTTTCACACGTTGGTCTCTTCGCCAGGTGGATATTCACAATGCTTTCCTCCACGGGCATTTATCAGAGCCCGTTTATATGCAGCAGCCCTAGGGATTTGTTTACCCTGATTATCCGGATTATGTTTGCCGTCTTCGCCGCAGCCTTTATGGCCTTCGTCAGGCTCCCTGTGCTTGGTTCTCTCGCTTCACTGATGTCTTGACTCAGTTTGGCTTTGTCGGCTCCAAAGCTGACACATCATTATACATTTATTCTCGTGATGGTGCTCGTGTTTATATTTTGATTTATGTGGATGATATTATTATTACTGGTTCATCGTCTTCTCTGGTTGAGCAGGTTGTCTCTTATCTTGGTCAACACTTTCCGGTTAAGGATCTTGGTTCTTTGTCATATTTTCTTGGCATTGAGGTGCTTCCTACCTCTGACGGGCTATTTCTCACTCAGCGCAAGTATATTCTTCAGCTTCTGCAGCGTGCCTCTCTGGGCAAGGCCAAGCCTTGTCAGACACCTATGTCGGCCTCTACCCGTCTTACACTTGACGATGGCCCTACTTGTGCCGATCCGTCACTTTACCGTACTATTGTTGGTGGTCTACAGTATCTCAGTTTCTCTCGACCTGATATTGCCTTCTCGGTCCACAAGGTTAGTAAGTACATGCATTCACCCACCGAGGCTCACTGGGTTGCCGTTAAACGTATTCTTTGGTATCTTAAGCACACTATATCTAGCCTCTTCTTCTCTCGCCGGTCTTTTGTTTCGCTCCGGGCTTATTCTAACTCTGATTGGGCTGCTGACAGTGATAATCGCCACTCAGTTGGGGCATATTGTATTCTCCTTGGTGCCAATCTCATTAGTTGGCGTAGTAAGCAACACTTGACGGTTTCAAAGAGTAGCACCGAGGCCGAGTACAAGACCCTTTCTAACACCGCTGCCGAACTTCAGTGGCTTTGTAGTCTTCTTCATGAGATGCAAGTTCCGTTGCCTTCCCCGCCTACTCTTTGGTGTGATAATATTGGTGCCATTTATCTTGCTCACAATCCATGTTTCATGCCTGCATGAAGCACATAGAGATCGACTTCCACCATGTTCGCGAATTAGTTGCAGCTCGCAAGCTTGGAATCTCTTTTATCTCCTCGAAGGATCAGTTAGCTGATGTCCTCACCAAACCGTTGGCTCAGCCTCGTTTTGCCAGTTTAAAATCCAATCTCCGTGTTCAGCCACTTCCCACGGGATTGCGGGGGCGTGTCGAGGTTAATATAGTTTGAATATTATATTTACTTTAATTATTATTATTGTCATATTTATCTTGTAGTGACTTTTTGACTAAGTCAGCGAACCCTATATATTTGTACTCTTCGTTTAGTTGAATCAATGAAATACAATTATTCTAAATGTTGATAGTACACTACAACAAATTAAGAAATAAAGATACTTCTTAATAAACAATATTTGAATCAACTAGGAGCAGGAACAGATCTATGTGTGCCCATATGAAGAACACGGATGCCGCTAAATGATAGACTACAAAGTTTTACCTATAAAAAATATAGATTTTTGTCAAGAAGAACATATTTATTTATCAATCAGGATGCAAGGAAACTGAAGATTAATCAGGACAAAAAGTGTGTCAACTTCCAACAAAACCCTTCTGTTTATTAATTTTTATAAAAAAAAGCCATTATATGCTTCACATTCGGTTAGGATCTATCAAAATATGGCACTTAATACATTTATACCAAAAAATTAAAAGATAAAACGCCCTTTTTAATTCATTTTACAATCGCACACTAGGTAGTGATCACACACGAAGTAACAGTTCGAAATTAAATAACTATTGCACATAAAGTAACAATTCAACCCGAAGCAACGGAGTCACATGAATGACCAAAAACACATAATGTTAGGGAAAAAACCGAGCGATAGCCCTTCACGACAGTAACGCAAAATAACAAACAGAAGAAAAAAGACAAAACACCAAATTTACGTGGTTTCCGGAATGTGCCGACTAGTACACGGGCGAAAGAGAAAATATTACAATGGAGGAAAAAATACAAAATATACAACTCTCCTGAAGCTTAAAAAAGTAGCCAAAATAGCTAAGACAATTGAGAGATTATTTAATTGGTGCAAATTGGCACATCATAAAAACAATAGGCTAAACCTATTAAATACAACTAAAGCCGGCTGCTCAATTCTAATTTCTCGATGTGGGAATCAACAAAGGAAAAACTAAACTAATTTATTGGGTTTTGGCACATTACATAACAAATCCCCACCTTGTGACAAAGGCCCACATCTAAAGGGCCTGATCCTCATCCTCAATCTTAGCATCTGTATTACTCAAATCCATAATCTGATAATCAAATTTATCCAAGTGCGATAAGATAGACGGCCTTTCAGACATACGAAGCATAGACAAACTCTGCTTTAAATAAATTCTATTCTCCACGATTTTCTTCATATACAAGGATTTAAATTTTTCCCACAAATCCTTAGCAGTAACTTCAGTGATTACCTCTCTTAAAACCTCATCAGAAAGACACAGTATGATATCTGACTTAGCCTTCTTGTGGAGACCATCAAACTCCTCATCTCAAATCATTTTCTCCTTTCCAAGTAGCGCAATATTGAAGCCTTCCTGAATCAACATGGCCTCCATCTTCACCTGCCACATCCCGAAGTTGACGTTTCTGTCGAACTACTCAAAATAATACTTAGTTACCGTCATGATGACTAATTTTCAAAAGCTTGAAAATACCTCGAGAATAACCTGGCTCTGATACCAGTTTGTTAGGAAAAACAATCCGAGCGATAGCCCTGAACGACGTTAACAAAAAATAACTAATGGAAAGAAAAAACAAAACACCAAATTTACGTTGTTTCCGGTAATGTTTCGACTAGTCCACATGCAAAAAAGAAAATATTATCATAAAAACAATAGGCTAAACATATTAAATACAACTAAAAGTCGGCTCTAATTTCTCGATGTGGGAATCAACAAATCAACAACTTAACTAATTTAGTGGGCTTTGACCCATTACATAACACTTAAAATACCCTACATTTTTTAATGGTCACAATAACACCAAAATTTAAATAATTCGACACCATATTAAAGTAACATTTCGCCATTAAATAGCACCATGTTTAAGTAACAATTCGACGATAAGTACCGATTCCATATAATGTGACCATTCGATAACAAGTAACATCCTCACATGAAGATCCAATAACACATTAAATAATAATACTACATTTTTTTTTTTCTTTCTTTCTTTCAAAGTGAGTTAAGATTGAGAAGTAAATTTGAAAACCTTTTTAAGTGGTAGTGTATTGAAGGACCGTTGCCCGCATGTTATTCTTATATTTTACTACCTTCGTCTCATGAAAAATGTCTATTTTTTAAAAATGAATTGTCCTATTAAAGGTGTCAATTAGGAAACCAATACATCATTTAATGCACTTTTTCCAAACATAGCCCTATCATAACTTTATATATTCATTTCATATTCTAAATGAGCATTTATTATTTGATAGGGGTATATATGTCTATCACTACTTAAACTACAACACATTAATTGGTTTTTCGATCTATGTGCACAATAAAAAATGGACACTTTTTATGAAACGGATCTAGTAATTGTTTTATTTTCTTTTCCAATTTTATGTAGTCGGTTTGTATTTCATCAGTCAAAGGCAATTAATGATTGAGGCAGAAATTATGGCCGACTTTTGTGATTTTCTGGTTTTCTTGAATGATTTTCAGTTTTTTCAAAATGTTCGATAAATCGACGGCAGTTACTCCAAATTTATGGCTACACTTTCCTTGCCATTTCACGGAAGTTACTTCAAATTTTACTATAAAAAATCATAGATATTTCGGTCCATTTTTTTTTGTTTTAGCGTCGTTACATTTATTATAAATTTATCCTTTTTAACCACACAAAATGAGAGTTGTTCTTCCATCTCCATTTATGACATTTTTTTTGTCTTTCTGGCCTCTTTCCCCTATAAAATATTCGTGGAGATCGGTGAAAAAAAATCTCTTAAATAAATTTAGGGGTGTTCTATTTGGATCCCCCTATTTACTACTTGCATCTATTTACTACTTGTACCACAAAACTTTGCTTTTGGCACCACAAGATTATTTTGATTATTTTTCTACTTCAAACACCACAAAAATAATAGCACAATTACTTCTTATACACAATTCTTAAATAATACAATAAGTCCTTGACTTATAAAAAAATCAAACAACCACCATCTCCTTCATCCCTTCCACCAACACCATTCTTCTCCACCACCATCTCCTTCTTCCCTTCCACCACCCATAAACACCTCCCGCCCCTTCCTACCATAAATCCTCCCATCCCCCTTTATCCCTTGAATCAGCCCTTTTTCAAAACAAAAAACAAAAATTTGCCTCCTAAACCCACCCCCTTTCTCCCTTGAATCGGTGCTTTTTCAAAACAAAAAAAAAAAAGTTGCGAATCGCTTGCTACAGGAGCTTGGAGTTGTGATTTCGATGGGAGAGGAGCTGAGATTTGCTTATGGTGGGGGGAGAGCCGCGATTTTCCGATGGGAAAGAGGAGTCCGAATTTTCCGACGGGAAGGAGGAGCCCCCGATTGTCGGTTCCTTCTACGATTTTGGCTAATTGTTGAGATGCAAAAGCTGGGTTGCAAGAAAGCAATGGCGGTGCTGGTAATTGATGGTGATGAAATTGGGTTCTCTACGCCAGCGGATGTGGTGGTGGTAGAAAGGCCTTTTGGTAGGTTTTGGATAGAGAGGAGGTTGAATTGCTTGATGGGTTTGAGGAATTGATGGATTTACATTGACGTTTGAGGAGGAAGAATTGCGATTTGGATGCTTGAGTAGGAAGAAGGGGCCGGCGGCGGCTGAGGGAGGAGGAAGAAAGGGGTGGCGGCTGAGAGGGGAGGAGGAATCACGATTTGTTTAAGGACTAAAGTGTAATTATTTAGGGACTAAAGTGTATTTTTTTCCTTTTTTTTATTTTTATGTGGTGTAATAAGTAAAATGGGGGTGTGTAGAAGTAAAAAAAAAAAAAAAATCAAATAATGAGTGTAAGTAGTAAATAGGGGGTCCAAATAGAACCCCCCTAAATTTATGGACCCCATTGAAGAAATTTTCTGGATCCGCCACTGACTAGGACTCATACTAACCCCCTATAAAAGCGCATACCAAGACCCATTATTACCAAGATTAGTAGGAGAGTCCATTCTTTCAAATCATTTTAATGTAAAATATAACAGAGACACAGTATGTTTTCAAAAAAAATTTATGGTAGGGTTCTCGTTGAAAATTTATATGGAGACCGGTTGTTTATAAATTTTTCTGCAGAAGCGATCTCGCAGAAAATTTTAATGGCGCAAAGATCGTTGATCATGACATATCAATTCTCAGATATCTCGATAGACAGCTATTTTGCTCTTGTTTTACTCATTTTATATTTAGTACTTGTTATTGTTTCATGTTAGATTTATATTGATTTGTTTTTTTAGATCTAGATCCGTAATCCGTATAGAACGAATTGAAAGTCCATTTTAGTTATTGTTTCCTTTTAGTTCACTATAGATTTTTTTAGATCTAGATATGCATAGAATTGAAAGACCATTTTACAATTTTTTTTTTTATATACCATTAAATTTTTTACTTGGTTGAGAAAGAGAGGCGAAGACCCAAGGAAACAAAGACAAACAATTTTTAATTTTTTTAGCGTGTCTCATTACCGGCCAGATAAGAAAAAAAAAATTAAAATCAGTCATGTGTTTGAATTTCGTACATATAATCCTGAAAATAGTTGAATTTTTGAAGAAAACCCTTAATAGATGATTTTTTTTTTCCCGCATAGTGGAAGGAGGAAAAACACAATTGAATAGAATTCTTTAAAAATACTACTAAAAATCGACTATGGTATCTCATTTTTTTTTTTTTTTTTTTTTTTTTTTTTTTTTTTTTAAAAACACATCAATCTTTCAAAAGAGAATTATATATATAGTTTACGATCGACTTATAAATGATCTATTGTTATATATAATCGACTATCTGAAATGGAGTATTTGTTTTGGAGTCGACTGTGAAATAATAGGTGCCCCATTCTTACTGAAAACGCAAGGCAACGAGCACTAAAAAGACTAAACAGTGTGAATATTCCAGTTATCGTAAAGATTGCAACTGATACAATGATGGGGCTTTTAAGAAGTGATGAACAATAGATGTTTAGATTACACTTTTTATTTGTTTATGCATACATATATTTATACATATACATAACGAAAGTTATTTTTTCAGAATAAAATTGATGTCATAATCGAAGGAGCAAGACAATGAAGATTGTGGGCACGTTTACAATCAAATGTGTATACCAATCCAAGAATTTTCCGAGTGTATATAGGTTCTTAGCATAAATCTTGGTGAAACAAGTCAACAAGGGTCAGCAACCAAGTCAACCCTTAACCCTAATGCAAAAGAATGGTCCCCTTCAAGTGCAAATCGTGGAGGCGACGCCACTCTGGATTATTTCCTAGATGGCTACGGTCTTCCCCGGTTTGCCATTGCTGAAATCATGAACCATTTCTGAAGGTGGTGAATTAATATTTCTGTTTTTGAATGATTTTAATTATTACTATCACAGTCGTTCCGACCAAAATTCATGTCAGGTCACCGGTCAGCATTTTTTGCAAAGCAACAAATGATATAAAATGATGTGACAATAGGACTTCTAAGGTAAAATTGTAAAATTGGTATTAGAACCCACACGCTTTGTAAATTTGGTGCTCGTTTTTCTCTCTTACGATTTTGGTCTTTAATTAGTTTTTTTTTTTTTTTTTTTTTTTTTTTTTTTTTTTTTTTTCCAAATATGATCCTACACACCAAAAAAAGCTGACTGGACAACTTTACCGACCAAAATTCATGCCATGTCACTAGTCAGCATTTTTGGCACAGAATAAAAAATCGAGACAAGAAAAATTCGGATCTGCAATATAGGACTAAAACATTAAAGCCGCTAAAGCTATCCCAGCCTTTGCAATTATCTGCACATTTTGACCTTCAATTTGTGCACTCATAAACAATAGCAATACTAGCCAACATGGCATCGGCTCAGCGGTAAATGCTGCGGTCATTAACCCAATGTTGAGATTAAAAAGGCAAGAGGACAAGTTTTTGGATCTAAGAGACATTTCAACAAACACTTAAATAAGTGGTTAGTTAGTTAGTTAGAGTTGGTTACAACCAATTGAGCTTGTACTTCCAATATAAATATAAATTGGAACTACAGAGACTCAATTAAGTTGCTTAATTGCATTCTGATGTAAAGCTTTTACTGTAATTCGTTCGGATTCAATTTCCTGCCTTTTGTTTTTGAATTTGGGGAAGAACACGCTCTTTCATCGTAATTCGTTGTGTGTTCTGCTTTTGATTCATTCTCTATTCATTTTCAAAGTGTTATTCAACATGGTATCGGAGCACAATTAGTATCCGCTGTCAAAACTCAGTGGTTCTTGTTTTTCCTGGAAATTTTCTTCAAAATTCTTCAATGGAAACTGCAAATTCTGGAAGTTCACTTGACAATCCGAGTTTAGTTCTGGTTCAACCGCTAATCAAAGGATCGAGTAGAAAACTACAATCATTGGAAAAGATCCAGGACAAAGATGTTATCGTCACGAGGGAAACTTGGATTTATGGATGGTTCTTCAACCATGCCAGAGATTACGGATGGTACGTGGTTATTCAGCCTGGATGCAATTAAACGATCTAGTGCATGCTTGGTTAGTAAATTCCATGATCCCTTCTGTAGCTGAAAGTGTAATGTACTTCGATACTACAAGAGAAATATGGATGGATTTGCAGGATCGTTTTGGAAGAGGAAATGCCTATAGGCTTTACAATCTTGAAGAAGAAATCGAGAAAACCAAGCAGGGTAATCTTACAATGACTGATTTCTACACAAAATTGAAATCCTTATTGGATCAATATTTGATTCTCAAGCCTATTCCTCCTTGTATTTTCCCTGCATGACAAACCATTAGAGAACAGTATGATAATGCTTATACTACCAGATTCTTGAAAGTTTTGAATGGGAATTTCAACACTGTTAAGTCCAAGGTTTTAATGACTTTGCCTCTTCCTGATATTAAAACTGCCTTTGTTATGGCTTTGAATCATGGGCAGCATCTTAGTTATGCCATTGGTACAGAATCTATGGTTCTTGCTTCTAGGTCAGATCACACAAATTGTAATCAAGTTATGGGAAATTTCAGACCTCCAAATCCAGGAAGGGGACAAGGTAGAGGTTCTGGTGGTGGTGGAAGAAGTTCCCAAGGAAATGGAAGAGGTTTTCAAGGGAGTTCCAAGAAACCTTATTGTACCCTTTTGTGGGCAAGGAGAGGGACATACTATAGACAAGTGCTACAAGAAGTATGGTTTTCCACCAAACTTCAAGGAATATGGCAGAGGCAATGCAGCAGCTAATTATGTGGCTTGTGATCAAGATTCTGAAGATATGGAACCATGTGAAAGTCATCAACAAAATCAGAATTCTGGGGACACTACAATCGCCAAAAGTCAATATGATCATCTGCTTGCACTAATACAAAATCTGCAACCTTCAAACAACCAATGCAATTCAATGGTTATGGCTGCAGGAAATAGCTCACAAGGGCAAGGTATCAAGGGCAGTGTAGTCCATTGGATCATAGATTCCGGGGCCACTGACCACAAAACTTTTACCCTGACTAATATGGTTAATGTCAAAAGTACTAACAATCTGCATGTTAACTCCGCTAATGGAACTTCATTCTATCACACATATAGGCAATATTCATATCAACAGTGATATTACTCTATACAATGTTTATTGTATTCCCACATTCAGTTATAACTTGATATCTGTAAGAAAATTAATCGTGATAGTGGTTTGTCTGTTGTTTTTGGAACTAATAGCTCATTATGTTCGTGCACAACCAACTATGAGGAAGATTGGTACATCTAAGCTTCAAAATGGACTGTACATTCTGTTAGGTGTAGTGCCCGAAAGACAATTTGTGTAATTGTTTTTAATAATGAATGACATAATTTATCTCACCTTATTACTTGCTTTGTGCTTGTAAAGTAATACATCGCTTTGCAAAACCCTAAGTATATCTCAGATGTAATCGCTTAACTCGAAGGCATGGCATGCACGTGAGGATTGAGTTAGTGGTGATATACTTAAATCATTAGTCCGTGGTGAACTTAATCGAGTTTAGGGTCTCTTGATTAAAACACCAATAATGCGCCTGAAACACCTTAGGGTGTGAAAGTCTTATCCGGACTGCCGGTGGTAGGGTACTACGCTGGGCATTTATATATGATGGCATTCATATAGATCGGACCGATTTAATCTGAATTTCTCGGTATAATTCCGTAATCGAGGAATCTTATTAAATCATTAGATGATCATATATGGATCAACCTTAATCTTGAGGTGATCACAGGTGTCGCTTGTCTCGGGTAGTGTTTGATGTGTTAGTTACGGTTCACTTGAATATGTGTTCCAAGCCACTTCTCATTGGCACTATCTCCGATAAAGTGAGTAGTTCGATTTTCACGGACATGGAATCCATTCCTTCCTGCGGAAGTAGAGAGACATCCCCTTATTTGTTAGCCTTAAGAAAGTGATCGATCGGCCGAGTTCACATTTGACTAATTAGCTACTAGTCAGATATGTGCACTAATTGATCATTAGGGGGTTGATGGTAAATAAGGATAAGATATTCGAGTCGGGTTCACGGAGACTTCCCACTCGTAATGGACAAATGGCTATGGAGGGTTAATCCGTATGTAGTGATTATATCAATGGACGCTTATTCACTCTATGGGTTGAGTATAAGTATACATCTATAATCGGTAGAGTTCAGTTTCGGGTTTATGGTGGCGTAATCCCGGAATTAATAATTAATGTACTTATTCTGCTCGATGAATAATTAATTATTGGAGCTACTCGGTTATAGTCCATGGTCCCCGATGTGCTTCGTAATTCGGACTAATAATCTTGTTACTTGGGCCTCAATGATAATTAATTGGGTGCTTAATTAATTGATATGCTTGGATATTATTTAGCTGGGCTAGATAATATTATACACATAAAAGACATTTTATGTGGGCTTAATTAACCTAAAAAGTGGCGCCTCCACCTTTATTAATTATCACAAGAATTATTTTTTGTGATGTGGAAAATAAAAGATATTCTTGTTAAATGATTGGTTGGATGACTTGTTATTTGATTTCCTATTGGTCAATACATGTCACAATTAGTCATTAAGGAAAATATATTTTTATTTTGTTTAATTAATTATTTATTTAATTAATTAAAACTTGGAGGCCAAGGATTTACTCTCCTATAAAAGAAGAGTTATTCCAAGGGTAATTCACAAGTGTGAATTTCGACTACCACCACTAAAAGGAGAGAAATAATTAGTTTTCTCATCTAGGGTTTTGTAGAAGAAAAACTCTAAGTTTTTCTTGAGTGTTGCATATCAAGGAGGCTTGAGTATCAAGAAGGGTGTCCACCAACCGCCGTTTGGAGAACACATCGGAAGATCAAGGCTTCTCATCCCTATATTGGTAACTTGATTTTAACCCCCTTGTAGTTTTTAAGTCCTTTAACTATGTTTTATGATATGTAAATCGTGATCCGTCCGCTGCGCATAGATCTAATTTTGGTTAGATCTAAGAACCTGCATCCTTAATGTGGTATCGGAGCCAGGTTCCACGATTTATATAGTCATAATCGTAATTAAACGATTTAAAGGAGTGGAATTGCATGTAGGTGATATTTTACTTATTATTATGCATTAATAATTTTTTAAATTGCTATGGTTGAAGATATGGATTGGGGTTGGCATCGTTTACCCGTTAGATCTATTGTAAACTCATATGAACGATGAAAATTCGTTCATATGAGCATAGGAAATTATGTAATTTATGTATTATTGCAATTTTAATTTCCAGAAAATAGATCTGTACATTAGCTGTTTAGTCTTTACGTTTTTCCCGTTGTTTGAGCCGTTAAAACGAAGATCCCTCCGGTCAGAATCAAGATTGGAAGTTAATGAACAATCCCACAAATTTTGGTGTCGATCAGAGTCCGTTTGAGTTTCCGTTCATTGCTGCGAAGTGGCTGCTGTAACAGAAAAACGCAGGATTCACAGAAACCCTAACTGTGACTTCTTCGATTTTCTGGGAACAATTGGACCGTTCAAATTAAAATCCGACCGGTCAGATCGATAATCATGGAGTTTTGGACGTGAGATAAAATTTTCAGGACGATCGGGATTTATCTTCATCCCCGATCGATCTCGGGAAGTATATGATGCGCTGCTGTGAGAGTCTGTTTCAGCAGCAAGTTGGGCGGCTCACTGAGGAAGATTGACAAGTCAAAGCTCCGATCCGACCGTCCATCTTGAAGTCCGAAGAACGAAGATCAGATCTGGAAAGTTTCATCCCGATCCAAGTTCGTTTGATATGCCGATCGTCGAAGTTTCCTAACAGCTGCAGATTAGGGTTTTAATTTATTTTCGAATAGATTAATTCTGACGGGGTGCCAACGGTCCATCTCGGTGTTTATTTTCCGCACTAGTATACATGTGTAGATTGTATGAGTAGAACCGGAAAAATTGCCATGACATGCATCATATCATGAATTCCACTCCATATGCATACATGTAGAAATTAATTCGAGGAATTAGTTAGGCATGTATAAAACACACGATTAGTTTTAATTAATTGTTTGATATTAATTAGAAACTAATTAGGGTAAAAACCGAGGAACACGGGTTTTTTCAATCGTCGAGGTTGGGTGATGGATTCTCGGTGAATCCCACTCTGTGAAAGCATAAGGAGTAAAATCCGAAACCTCGTGGTTAAGGTGTTGGATTCTCGGTGAATTCCACCTTACCTGACGAGATTACGTTTTGTTCCGTAGTGTCTACGTGAAAGTTTGATGTTTAAGGATTGGATAATCACGGGCAAACAGGTTCGAAAGTGGTTTAACCACGGTTGGGTGGTCAACAGTAGCTACAGCTCGATCGACTTCACCCTCCACGTGTGGCGTTTGCACGGGGGTCTTGCAAGGCTGAGCCATCCGAAGAGCCACTACGGCTCAACGGAGCCCCCCTAGTCTTGTCCCGTCCGACGGTCACATATGTTCTAACGAATAGGTCGGGTGGGCTAGCCCACATAACCGACAACATTCGGGCCTATGATTTATTGTTCCTTAATGTAACATCAAGTCCAAAAACGTGATCAGTAAACACACCACTTTTTCAAATATTGAGTGGGAGCGGGAGAGGCGACAGCCGACCCCACGGCGTCTACTGTTGACACAAGCAACGTGAGAGAATGGTGACGCCTCGTGCCGGCCTGGGACCGGCCTCCCTAAGGAAGGCCTTCACCGCAATCAAAATTCAAGGCTTGGTCTCTGAAAGGATAGGATTTTGGGTACTCGTCGGGTCACTGACCGACCCTAAGGCGGCACACTCGGGGTCTACCTAAAAATCTGAGACAGTAGGTCACACTCATAAAGGGTATTTTTGGTAGTACCTTGGCTGAAAAAGGAAAGGTGATTGACGATCACAAATGAGATGTTCGATTCTCAATCTGATCTTCAATATTAATCGAAACCTCTTTGACCTACCCTAAGGCGGCACTGAGGCATTAGATTAAATCCTTGGAACGGTAGGATAGACTATAAGTACTTAGTTTATGTTCCTAAAATTTTAGTAGTGTATGATTTGGATTTATTTTCTGTCAATTTTATTTACAACTGTTATATATATCTCTAAGGTGCTAGACTGCTAGTGTAAAATTGACTAGTAATGACTTCGTTAAAAAGTGGTAAGTAACTAGAACGTTGTATTTATTAATCTCACATGCGATTAATTTTTCGGAAGAAATATTTCTCTTGAAGCCTTCAAAACTTAAGTGACGTAAATAGACATGTCATCTACTGCCACTCGTCTTGAGCGAGAGACAACCGTAGTTAGTTTGAAAGATGATTGGGACGATAAAATTCTTCTAGTGGATTGTGTAGTGTCTACACGAGAAATTTTCGATAGAAAAATTGGAGAATCATAAATTAAAGTGTCGCTAGTTAGACGGTATTTGGAACCGATAAACTAGTGGGAGCTTTTATATTATGTTTTTCTAATTTATTAGAAAATCGATCCCATTTGGGTAACACTTTCATTAGACATCCCACGGTTCACGAGTAGTGTCTACTCAAACGAATCGCTAGTTCAAGACTATTTCCTTTTAAGGAAAGTTAAGAATGGGAAAGAATGTCTATAAGTGTTAATCATCTTAACTAAAGTTTTGAGGCTAAACCGAAACATTAATTACAGAAAGTATAGGATAAGGAAAGTGATTTCGGATCACTAACCAATGAATCCTTAGCGACTTTCTTAACCGAGTAACTTGACTCAGTGGCTTAGTTCTTTGGAAGAACAATGAAGCTGTGCATTAATAAAGTAACAACGGGCAGTATTTTCACTAGAATAGTGGGAGTGATATAAGAAAATGAATTTCGGATTCTATCCTTGAATATCACAGAAAAATTTATTTTTCTGTTTACAGATTCGTTGAAACAAATGGATTCACTTTCATCTCGATACTACAGTTGCCTTAAACAAAGTGAAGATGACATTTGTAGTACGAATCTGTGACTCGGACTTTTGTTTGATAAAGACAGAACCACTAAGAAAAGCTGAATAGGTATGTGTAACACGTCTAAAACTATTAAAGGTAAAAGGTTTCCGTATTAAGATAAACGACCCTTCAATATCTATTAATTAGTGCATATATCCTAGAGATAAGACCTGCTGACTGGCTAAGGGTGATTCCTATCTCCCAGTCTTGGAACACTATCTCAAAGGAACAATGACTAAGTTTCCTTTCAATCGGGAGAGGGTAATAGATTTGAAGGGGTAACATAGCTTGTTCATCATGACCTTCGGGGTCTAGTGAGAGACACAAGCTAGTGGGAGTTTTTGAGTGGTGACATTTTGTCTGATGACTACTCGAAACGCGATTTAGCTTATCAAAAGAATACGAGGAGGATTCTCTGATTTTAGCAGAGAGTAGAGTATTCCATGCTCAAAAATAGGCTATCGCATAGTCTTGGGACTGATGCTCGGCCTGCCTCCTAGTGGAATGTTTTTTCACTGAGGAAGAAACCATACACTTGCCCGATATAGTTATTAATGTGCTACAATACACTGTTAAACTCGATTAAGATAATTGGTTGCAAAATAACGGTTAACATTATTATGTAAACCGAGAAGTCTACCTTGAAGATGCTAGTAAATTTATGGATAAGGAGTGAATTCGGTTCACACCACTTCCGTAAATATAGGCATTTAGCATTTAATGCTTGAAGGTAGGACAGGAGATTTTGCACATACGTTCAGAATGTGTCTGTTCGTGAAATATCTTAATGAGACGAGTAAAGGTTGGTTGTAAGATTCTTGAGATCAGAAAATGACGGTTGAACTGTCACAAGCCTTCTGATAGAATCTATAAGAAACAGCCTTAAACCTTGGAGTACGGTTACCCAAAGGTAGTTACTATCTGATTTAATCAGACCACGTCCAACATTAGTTGTTGATGATTACACTGATAAATACTACTAGATCAGAATGTCATTCCACCCAAGACGCAGTGGGAGTATGGTTTAACCGTTGACCCATTGTGATTTTGTTGACTTTATAGTCTGCTGGGGTGATTGATAACTTGTGGCTCTTAGTGGGCTGTATAGGATTCTGATCATAGAGGTTGGTTTGACAGCCTTAACCCTGTAAATGGAGTTTTTGTACTCCAGTTTTGTTCAGTCTATTGTAGAACCACCTGAGTGTCTCAGGCCCAGTGGGAGCAATTGGATCTACATAGAAAAGAGTCGAATGAATAGGAAAGTTTAAACTTTCAGCGCAAAGTTGAGTGGTATAGGGGTGATTCACGACAAGTAGAGAGTTAACCGGACCTTGAACTCTCTCACCACTCGATCTTGCTAGATTTCGTTAAAAGCGTAAAATAGGGGTGATTCCTGAGACTTTCTTGCCGAACAATGGAATCTGAATTCATTCGAATGAAGGGTTTTAGCGAGAATGAATAATGATTCGTTACAAAGCGAGAAGATAGGGGTGATTCCCAAGACCTTTTTGCGAGACTAACGATATCTTAATTCATTTAGAAAGAACCTTTGGTAGGAGGCTGCCGCCATGGCTTATATCCTTTGTGGATTTAAGAGAACCTCTCGGTCATTTAAAAGTCACATATTTCAAAATATGTGGACTTGACCAAAATATTGATAAGTTTTTGTAGATGGATATCAATATTGGTAATGTAGTAGTAGTATTAGTGTTCATAAATGATAACACTAAAGCGGTTGGAAACAACATGGGTGTGCTATCTGAGTCGAAAACCGACACGCCAAGATTCTCTGGATGAGAGAGATTGGACTATGTTCTAAGAATCGATTCGGTCAAATTCACGAGAATGAGTCATTGGCTATCCCACCGATCTTATTGAATAAGATGATTATGCATATATGGTTGCAGCATTCATCGAGAGTTGTCCTACCCTACCTCTCAGGAATGATTCTCCAAATCTTCGGATAAAGAGAAAATGGGATAGAGTCTCTCTGGGATAAGGGCAAGTCAGCTTAACACGAGTCAATAGTAATTGAATCTTGGATTCAAGCAATAAGTAGCGGTTTAGTACGTCCTCAAGTATCGTTAGAGAACGAGGAATCATATGCTTGTATATTCAAGTGCAAACTTGAATATGGTTTACTACACTGATTCTGACTTGTAGTTAGATTAAGGATGATCATTAAGTTGATCTCGGGCTCAGTGTTTACTCATAGTGCTTAGAATTTCCTTATTGGTGCAGGAGTAATTCCGGTGTCGATAAGCCGATATCACTTCATTGTGAAAACAAAGTGAAGAGATAGCTTAGAAGGATTTTCTCGATCCTTTAGAGGTCAAAAGCATATTGAGAGAAGTACCTTTGATTAGATGGACCGGCGATGTTTCGATCCTAAAGATCATCTCGAGCCGACAACCTAATCGATCGTGTACCAAGTCGAGTGCTTGGAGGGTGCGGCATTGATGGATATGTCTCATCCGCTTTTAGAGCAAGTGGGAGAGTGTTGTGAATAAGATGAGAAAGGGTGTGCTCTAAAACAATCGTTACTTGTCATTTCGCAAAGTGGGAGATTGTTAGGTGTAGTGCCGAAAGACAATTTGTGTAATTGTTTTTAATAATGAATGACATAATTTATCTCACCTTATTACTTGCTTTGTGCTTGTAAAGTAATACATTCTTTGCAAACCCTAAGTATATCTCAGATGTAACAGCTTAACTTTCGATGCATGGCATGCACGTGAGGATTGAGTTAGTGGTGATATACTTAAATCATTAGTCCGTGGTGAACTTAATCGAGTTTAGGGTCTCTTGATTAAAACACCAATAATGCGCCTGAACACCTTAGGGTGTGATAGTCTTATCCGGACTGTCGGTAGATGGTACCTACGTGGGGCATTTATATATGATGGCATTCATATAGAATCGACCCGATTTAATCTGAATTTCTCGGTATAATTCCGTAATCGAGGAATCTTATTAAATCATTAGATGATCATATATGGATCAACCTTAATCTGAGGTGATCACGAGTCTTTGCTTGTCTCGGGGTAGTGTTTGATGTGTTAGTTACGGTTCACTTGAATATGTGTTCCAAGCCACTTCTCATTGGCACTATCTCCGATAAGTGAGTAGTTACGATTTTCACAGGACATGGAATCCATTCCTTCCTCGGGAAGTAGAGAGACATTCCCTTATTTGTTAGCCTTAAGAAAGTGATCGATCGGCCGAGTTCACATTTGACTAATTAGCTACTAGTCGATATATGTGCACTAATTGATCATTAGGGGTTGATGGTAAATAAGGATAAGATATTATTCGAGTCGGGTTCACGGAGACTTCCCACTCGAGAATGGACCGATCTATGGAGGGTTAATCCGTATGTAGTGATTATATCAATGGACGCTTATTCACTCTACATGGGTTGAGTATAAGTATACATCTATAATCGGTAGAGTTCGATTTGGGTTTATGGTGGCGTAATCCTGGAATTAATAATTAATGTACTTATTACATTCGATGAATAATTAATTATTGAGCTACCGTTATAGGTCCATGGTCCCCGATGTGGCTTCGTAATTCGGACTAATAATCTTGTTACTTGGGCCTCAGTGATAATTAATTGGCTGGGCTAATTAATTGATATGCTTGGATATTATTTAGCTGGGCTAGATAATATTATACACATAAAAGACATTTTATGTGGGCTTAATTAACCTAAAAGTGGCGCCTCCTCCTTTATTAATTATCACAAGAATTATTTTTTGTGATGTGGGAAATAAAAGATATTCTTGTTATATGATTGGTTGGATGACTTGTTATTTGATTTCCTATTGGTCAATACATGTCACAATTAGTCATTAAGGAAAATATCTTTTTATTTTGTTTAATTAATTATTTATTTAATTAATTAAAACTTGGAGGCCAAGGATTTACTCTCCTATAAAAGGAGAGTTATTCCAAGGGTAATTCACAAGTGTGAATTTCGACTACCACCACTAAAAGGAGAGAAATAATTAGTTTTCTCATCTAGGGTTTTGTAGAAGAAAAACTCTAAGTTTTTCTTGAGTGTTGCATATCAAGGAGGCTTGAGTATCAAGAAGGGTGTCCACCAACCGCCGTTTGGAGAACACATCGGAAGATCAAGGCTTCTCTTCCCTATATTGGTAACTTGATTTTAACCCCCTTGTAGTTTTTAAGTCCTTTAACTATGTTTTATGATATGTAAATCGTGATCCGTCCGCTGCGCATAGATCTAATTTTGGTTAGATCTAAGAACCTGCATCCTTCACATTCTTGAATCATAAGGATCAGATAAAAGCATCACTAATATTCAGCATTTTCCTATTTCTTGCAATTCTTTGACAGACACTAGTCTGTGGCATTATAGATTAGGCCACCCTTCAGTTGATAGATTGAAAACTTTGAAAGTTTTAGACAGTAGAATAAAGATTCCTGATTGTAAATGTACTATTTGTCCTTTGGTTAAACAAAGAAAGCTTCAGTTTCCTGTTAGTCAATATTCTATTATGAATTGTTTTGATCTTATACATGTAGACATTTGGGGGCCAAATAGGATTCCCTCTATTGATGGTGATAGCTATTTTCTTTCTATTGTAGATGATCATATCATATACACTTGGATTTTCTTAATGAAAACCAATGATCAGGCTGCTGGTTTTCTAAAGGACTTTTGTATTCTTGTGCAAACACAGTTTGATAGATGTATTAAAACAATCAGGTGTGATCAAGGTGCATAATTTGGTATGAAAAATTTCTATAGACAGAAGGGCATAGTGCACCAAATGGCATATGTTAGAACACCACAACAAAATGGTTTGACTGAAAGAAAATATCAACACATTGTGAATGTATCTAGGGCACTCAGAATCAGTATGATGTTCCTGTAGAATATTGGCACTATTGTGTTCTTCATGCTGTCTATCTAATCAATTTATTGCCTACACCATTACTAAATAATAATACACCTCATTTTGTTCTCTATAATAAGGAACCTATGTATGATATGCTCAAGGTGTTTGGTTGTTTATCTTTTGCATCTACTACTTCTCGAGGCGTAGGTATTTGAAGATAGAAGCACAAAATCAGTGTTTCTAGGGTTTGAAAATAACATCAAAGGGTATAGAATCATGAATCTTCACAACAGGAACATCTCCATCTCCAGAGATGTGGTTTTTCATGAGAACTCCTTTCTTTTTTTTTTTCTAATATTCATTCATCGATAATTCACATGATCTTTGTCTTCCATTACCATTGCATGATTCTCATTGGCATGCACGATCAAACTATCAATACAATTGATATCCCATATGATAATTCATCACATCAGTCATCTAAGACCACAAACATGCCACCATAAAGGAGATCTAATCGACAAAGATCTCATGCCCATCCTACTTAACAGTTATGTCTCAGACAAATCAAGTGAAGAAGACTTCACCTCACATTTTAGATCATGTTGTATCTTATACTAACTTGTCTCCTAATTATCAGGGTTTTATTGGCCATATCTCTGAAGATAGAGAACCAGCATCTTAAAATGAAGCAGCTAAAGATCCTAGGTGGCAAGAAGCCATGAATTTGGAGTTAGCAACCCTAGACAAAACAAATACATGGTCACTAGTCCATTTACCAAAAGGACCAGACCAATATGATACAAGTGGGTTTTCAAAATCAAAAGAAAGCGAGATGGATCACTTTGGAAAGATTCAAGGCAAGATTGGTTGCAAAAGGTTTCACACAAGCAGAGGGCATTGATTTAAAAAAAAAAAACATTTTAACTTTGTGGCAAAAGCAGACAAGAATCAGGCTCTTTATGGCCTTAGAACCACAAAAGGATTGGCATTTACATCAACTAGATGTAAATAATGCCTTTTTGCATGGAGATCTAGAAGAAGAAGTATATATGAGACCACCACCTAGTTTGGTGTGCAGACTTAACAGGTCATTATATGGATTGAGACAAGCAAGTAGACAATGGAATGCAAAACTAACCAAGAAATTATTAGATCATGGTTACATGCAATCTCAGAATCATCATAGCCTCTTCACCAAAGGTCAAGGGGACAAGTTTGTGGCTTTATTGGTATATGTAGATGATATAGTTGTTGGTAGTTCAGATCTGACAAAATTCCAATACCTAAAAGATCCACTGCATTCTGCCTTCACCATAAAAGATCTTAGAACCCTCAAGTACTTCTTAGGCTTTGAAGCGGCAAGATCTAAAGAGGGCATAGTAATTAATCAGAGGAAATATTGTCTGGACCTTCTAACAGAATTTGGTTTCTTAGATTGTAAACCAGCAGCCACACCAATGGATACCTCACAAAAATTGACAGAAGGTGAAGCTCCACTCTTGGAGTCCAATACACTTTACAAAAGCCTGGTTGGAAAACTCTTATATCAAAGGAATACTAGACCTGATATAGCATTCCCAGTCCAACAATTGAGGCAGTTCTTAGCTCAACCAAATTAAGCTCACTTAAAAGTTGCTCACACACTTCTCAGATTTCTCAAATCAGCACTAAGAAAAGGATTATTCTTTCCTAAACAAGGTTCAGTCACACTAAAAGCTTTTAGTGATTCAGATTGGGCAGGGTGTACAAAAACCAAAAGGTCTACCACTGGTTACTTGGTCTATCTTGGTGATGCCCTTGTCTCCTGGAAATCAAAGAAAGAGCCAACTGTTTCTAGAAGTTCAAGTGAGGCAGAATACAAAGCCATGGCCATTACAGAATGTGAAATCCAATGGTTGATCTACCTACGCAAAGATTTCCAAATCACATATTCTCAGACAGTGCCACTTTATTGTGACAGCCAAAGTGCTTTGGACATTGTGGAAAATCCTGTTTTCCATGAAAGAACTAAGCACATAGAAATAGATTGTCATTTTGTTAGAGAAAAATACAGAGCTAAAGTCCTTGTTCCACTACCTATCAACACCAAGGACCAGCCAGCAGATATCCTCACAAAGCATGTTGATAGCAAGACACTGGACAGACTGTTGCATGCATTCCCTTTCAAAGACATATACAAACCTATTCATTCAACCTTTAAGGATTAAAAAGGCAAGAGGACAAGTTTTTAGGGCAAGCTTCACCTGGATCCCATCCATGTTCAGCTTGAGGGGGGGTGTTGAGATTAAAAAGGCAAGAGGACAAGTTTTAGGGTCTAAGAGACATTTCAACAAACACTTAAGTAGGTGCATGGTTAGTTAGTTAGAGTTGGTTACAACCAATTGAGCTTGTACTTCCAATATAAATATAAATTGGAATTACGAAGACTCAATTAAGTTGCTTAATTGCATTATGATGTAAAGCTTTTACTGTAATTCGTTCGGATTCAATTTCCCGCCTTTTTTGTTTTTGAATTTGGGGAAGAACACTCTTCAAGTGTTCTTGATCAGAATTTGTACTATGTTCTGTTTTGATTCATTCTCTATTCATTTTCAGTGTTATTTCATGTTATTCTACACCCGATGACTTCTGGTTCGAGTCCTAGTAGGGACAATAGTGTGCGTGCGTGGGTTTCTTTCATATCCGTAAAAAGAAAAACAATAGCAATACCATAACGTATACCACTAACATAAATTTTGAATTCACCATTATTATTATTTTCGTATATTTCAATATTGAAGGCTGTAAAAATTGTCTACAAATAGAATACTATGGCTCATTTTTTATGTAATTTACATCTATCTTTTGATTCCAACTCGATTAATAGGAAACTGATGGGAAGGGAGAGATTGATCATCTGGCTATACGTGTAAAATTATAACATCTAATTATAATGAAGACTGAATTATCATAATTATAATATATAGTTATGTTACACCATTGGCTTACCATTGCTAAACCTGGTCAAGAACTAGTTCACTAGTTTTTTTTTTTTTCTTCAGCAAAAAACTTATTTTATAGTGCACCGGTTATCTTGAAAAAGAATATTATATCATTATCAAGAAAAAAAGAAGCAAATATTACTTTTCAACCTACCAATAACTGGCTAGCTCCTCTATCTAATCACTTAAGATTTGTTATCATTTAGTACAATATTGTTATATTTATCCCTAGCACCTTAATATAAGCTAATTAAGCAACACTTGACTCTTTTTTGTTACCATATCTAATTAAGATCTTTTTTGTTGTGGTCTTTATCGAACAAGATAATACATTTGACTATTTTTTGTGATCTTACATTTACCGCGCACACACTCTGATCATCACCCAATTCTTTTGACTCTTGAGTCAGGTTCGTATCATGGCAATTTTGATAGGCCATTTCGCTTCCAGGCCTGTTGGCAGCAACATCATGCTTTTCGAGAATTTTTGCTTAATGCTTGGTATAATGCAAGTGAGTCCTTACATCTTTCCCTTGCTGCTCTTGCCTCTGATCTACGCACCTGGAACAAAAATGTGTTTGGCAATATATTTCATAGGAAGGCCCGTTGCCGAGCTCGGTTAAATGGGATCCAAGTGGCTTTCTCGAAAGCATCTTCAAAGATCCTCACTAACCTTAATAATGAACTGCTCCATGAGTTCTACGATATTCTTACTCAAGAGGAAATTTTCTGGTTTCAAAAATCGCGGCTAAATTGGATCGAGAGTGGAGAGAGAAACACTAGATATTTTCACCTCTCCACCGTTCGAAGACGGGGTAGAACCAACATTACCTATCTGAAAAATGGTAATGGTGATTGGATTGAGGACCCTCTGACGCTTCAACATATGGTTCGAAATTTCTTTATTGAGTTATATACGGAGGAGCCAGTTAATCCGTTCCCGGTTAATCTCTCTTTCCCGAGCCTTTCTCATTCAGATCGGAGACTTCTGAACCGGCCTGTGAGTAGTAACGAGGTACGGATAGCCATTTTTCACATGGGGGCCTTTAAATCACCGGGGCCAGATGGCTTTCCCCCGGTTTTCTTTCAACATAATTGGGAAGTCGTATGCGAGACTGTTATTTCATGGGCCACTAAAGCGTTCCAGCAACACTCTTTTCCTCGAGAGGCAAATCGAACCTTCATCTCTTTGATACCGAAAGTCCAGCCGCCAGAATCAGTCACTCAACTCCGTCTTATAGCACTTGCGAATTGTCTCGGATTTTATCTAGGCAAAATAAACAAG
Source organism: Gentiana macrophylla (assembly GCA_026214975.1). Taxonomy (NCBI): domain Eukaryota; kingdom Viridiplantae; phylum Streptophyta; class Magnoliopsida; order Gentianales; family Gentianaceae; genus Gentiana; species Gentiana macrophylla. The sequence goes on from CM047805.1 coordinate 26,454,892, forward strand.
TAATAAAATAAATCCGATTTACCCCAAGTGCAGGGATCGTAGTATAGCGATTAAAAACCGGAGTCGAATCACAGGGAATCGAGGTTGGTCTAGTTCTTAATTTTTCTAAATTGTCACGAGAAATAACTAAAAAGCGAAAACGAAAAAAACAATAAAGCTGGATGAGAGGTTGTCAATCCAAAGCCGGAAAGATAGTTGCTAAACCTAAATCTAAACTATAAACTAGAAAAGAAAACAATAAACAACTATAAAGTTGTGACGATGATCATGGTGATTAAACAATGAACAAGCAACGATCCACCGTTCCATGACCCTCAATTTCCTCTCTAAGGTTATCTTGTGAAGATTTAATTAAAATCGTGATTCACCTATCAAAAGTATGAATTTCTAATCTCTTAGATAATTCGTCTATTAATCTCGTCATCTCTCGATCCTTAAAGATTAACGCTTTCATAACCAAGGTGTAAGATTTATTCAATCTAGCAACCTAGATTCCTAACCTAACAACTCTCGTTATTTTTAGGTTAAAGATCCAATCTTTCTATGGTGATCTAGGTTTACACCGACTCTCGTCACATAGTTAACATCAACAACAATACAACTCTCGATTTAAATTGCATAACAATAATAAGCATATAGAAAGATCGACTTTAATTAAAATCACAAAATAAACCAAAGATTGAAAATAAAGAACTCTCTTGAAACGGTTTCACGAGCTTGAACAGTTTGCTCGACCTCGATCAACATCGTTACAATCCGAAAGAAAGCGAAACAAAATAAAAACCTAATCTAACCCTCGGTCGACCGGCGGGGGGCACTCGGTCGACCGAGCACGCTTCTAGCTCGAATTAGGGTTTTACGTATATGATATGATAATATTACGATGATCCTAGGGTTGAGATCTTTGCGTTGTATTTATAGGGTTTTAAGTCGGCCACGCTATGTCGGCCAATGGGCGCCCGTCCGGATGCTTAAAATCTTGAGTCGGGCGAGAAGCCGGATCGAGGCGCCCGTCCTTTGTAAAAATAGGCGCTCGTTCATCAATTTTGTCAAAACTCGATCCTATTTCTTCACTGGGCGCCCGTTCAAGAAGGTGTCGCCCGTCCAGTGACGGAACTTCAAGCGTGCGTTCGATTTACTTCAAATCCGATTTTTCCATCTCTATCTTCAATCAACTTCATCCTTATCCTATATACATCCGTTCTTTAACACCTCTTAATCCTCTTTTAAACCAATTTCGTGCATCTACAAGATAAATAAAACATTGCAAAGTGTAATAACATTCAAATCAATAGAAAATCAACAATAAAACCTCATAATTCAACCACTTTGCGATTAAACCGTTTCAAACCTCACTTGCTTAATAAACCAATAAAACACTCAACTTCTATGCAAATTATATGAATATGGAGGAAATTATTACGAAATATAACAATATAAATCATATAAAATCACCCTAAACAACTCCCCAGGACTTATCTTTTGCTCGTCCCAGCAAAACAAGACAAGATAAAGGCTCGGAAAAGATAGATACTTCAGCAAATATAACGCATAGTCAATAAATTAGAGGTTCACCCGGTGTGTGTGCAAAGCCATAGCAACCTTCCACTAAGTCCAAACTTGAAATTCATTCCAAGCAACTAGCAAATGCCCCATTCAAACTAGAAATAATTGACACTTATAACATGCACCCTACAAAACGTAACATATCCTCGAAAGGATGATAGAAGGTATTCTACGACCTTTACGACATACTCAGAGGATAATCCCTACAACATATCTCATCGGTTTATCTTTGGGGATAAGGTGACGATAACTAAGTCTTTTACTCATTCATACCGTAGAGATATAAGTTGATTTAATTAATTCTCATATATAAAGACACATCGAGAATGAGCTATTGCTCTATCATAGCGAGAATAGGATATTCGAGATATACCTACCTTACTCAAATCATAAGGCGACTTCTTCCGATTTGTCGTGAGCTTTGGTCATCATGGTGGTATAGGACATTCGAGATATGACCTACCGCACTCAAATCATCGACCGACTTCCGACACACCCGATTAATTCATCATATTTGTTTTTGAACATACTTTTTAAAGAACAATAATTACGTTTCACTTATCACATTCAAACCTAAGATATTCACAAAAGATGTCATACTCGACTCTAAACACAAACTATTATAATTCTCACGATACGTACATTAGCACTAAGCACAAGATACTTATAAGATAATCAAAAATCACTAATCCAAATGGGTACAGCTTTATATTTTAGCTCATCGCTCAGTATGGCTCGTGAAATGTATGTCGGGTGAAACCTCTAACCTACTAAACATACGGTATACAACATCAATGACTATTAAAAACCGAACAAAAATTTGCATTGCTTACTCGGGACAAAAACAAAAAAATCAAAAATTTTAGCTCATTTCTCAGCATAGAATAATAATAATATAAGCAAATGATAGATACATGTAACCATTCCCCTCCCCCACACTTAAACCACAACATGTCCTCAGGTTGTGCATAATTAAAGAAAAGATAAAGTACTTAGCTGATTGTAATTCGAAGGTGGCAATTCTGAAGGTGGTCTAGATCCAGATCCAGAAATGCGTGAAGAAATCAGTAGACTGTGGACCATCCACCGGAAAACTGGCTTCATCTAAAACTCACAATCGCTATCGAAAATATCCTGCACACTTGAACAAACATGGCAACATCTCGGGGAACATAGGGGGATATAACATGGCAAAAATAATCATAGACAAGATAGAAGCACAGGATATAATTGCTCAGATGGAAAAATAACCACACAGTTAAAACACAGAACATCTAAGCGTCAATTATAAAGCCACAGAGGCTTGACATCCATATAGGGTCCAACATGTGCATACAGAAATATCAAACTCCAACTGAAAGTGTAAACAGAGGACACTACAAAGTAGCAGGGCTAGGTGCACTAAATAAATAACACAATGCAACTAAGTGATATGCAACTATACTAATAAGGCAAAAAGAAAATAAAGAAAATGCTAGCCCAACTAATTTCCATAGATGTCGCCCTAATCTATAATTCGGACTAAGCGATGAAACATGTCAACTACAGAAGGAAGGTCAAATATATAAATGTCTTCTAAATAAAGCCACATAGGCTCGACAGACAAGTGTAGACGTGCCTTAAGATCCATAAGAAAATAATAGCAACGGAAAACCGACAGTAGATTCAACTAAAGCACAGATGAATCACATCAGAAAAGCCAACCCCTAAACAACCCTAACACCCTAAATAGACTACGAAAGGAACAACATAAATCATAGTAGAATCACGCCTAGCTGGGTGCTCCAGTGTCACCAGTAGTAGGGCCTTACTGAACTTCGTGAATAAATTTCGTGACATCCTCTTATAAGCGCATCCCATGTACCCAAAGTCATAGAAACAGAAAACAACAAAAAACCAGCATGGGACGTGGTCCACATACCAAAAGTATGCAATAGATACATGGGAGATGTAAAATAAAGAAGCCATGCCACATCAACAGACTCGAAACACAAACAATCACTCAACATGGACCACAATAGATGGAGAAATAACCAGAAAGGTGAAAGAACAGAACATCTGCGCATATATAAAGGCCACAGAGGCTCACATTAAAACATCCATGTCAAATAACAGAAGCATGTATCAAAATCAAATTCTATTCACTAAAGCCTGATGCACTGGATGGCCGTTCGGACAAGACAGGCGCTCATCTGGTGCTCTCAAAAACATATACTGTGGTCAGTGCGTTTGGTGGACGGGCGTCCACTCCTTATGGGCGACGTTTGGAATCAAGATGAGCGACGGCGCGTTGGAAAGGACAAACGCTTTCGTGCAGCCCTAACATGATGCACAATAAAGAGAAACTCGACCTCTCGTTTGATTCTCACCCTAGTCACCACGTGAGAAAATTCAAAACCTCAGAAACCCTAGCAACAAAAAAACAACTTTTTTCTTCTTTTTTTTAATAAGATAAAGAAACAGAAAAAGACACGGAAAACTTAAACAAAAACATACCTACGAAAAAAATTTAAAACAGAAAAACAGAAAACACTAAAAGGGAGAAAAACGTGTTGGTCTCTTCTGAGCCCAAAATGGAGGGGAAAACAGCAGATTTTGACCTCGAAAACGGAGTCAAACAGCCTCCGGTGTTTGCCACGTCGTCGGCGTCGGAACGAGCTTTCCGAATTGGGGTCCTGCGCGCCAAACCGACACCGGAGCCGAAAGTTATGGCCAAAATACTACCATGTGCCCTAACGATCCTTTTATCCAAACTTATAAACAAAAATCGAAAAATTAATAAACTAGACAACCGTACCGATTCCCGGCAGCGGCGCGAAAAAACTTGTCTCGGATTTTATCTAAGCAAAATAAACAAGTAATAAAATAAATCCGGTTTACCCCAAGTGCGAGGATCGTAGTATAGCGATTAAAAACCGGTCGAATCACGAGGAATCGAGGTTGGTCTAGTTCTTAATTTTTCTAAATTATCACGAGAAATAACTAAAAGCGAAAACGAAAAAAAACAATAAAGCTGACGAGAGGGTTGTCAATCAAAAGCCAGGAAAGATAGTTGCGAAACCTAAATCTAAACTATAAACTAGAAAAGAAAACAATAAACAACTATAAAGTTGTGACGATGATCATGGTGATTAAACAACGAACAAGCAACGATCCACCGTTCCCGCAACCCTCAATTTCCTCTCTAAGGTTATCTTGTGAAGATTTAACTAAAATCGTGATTCACCTATCAAAAGTATGAATTTCTAATCTCTTAGATAATTCGTCTATTAATCTCGTCATCTCTCGATCCTTAAAGATTAACGCTTTCATAACCAAGGTGTATAAGATTTATTCAATCTAGCAACCTAGATTCCTAACCTAACAACTCTCGTTATTTTTAGGTTAAAGATCCAATCTTTCCTATGGTGATCTAGGTTTACACCGACTCTCGTCACATAGTAAACATCAACAGCAATACATCTCTCGATTTAAATTGCATAACAATAATAAGCATATAGAAAAGATACGACTTTAATTAAAATCATAAAATAAACCAAAGATTGAAAATACAGAACCTGCTAAACGGTTTCACAGAGCTTGAACAGACTGCTCAGCCTCCGATCAGCATCGTTACAATCCACAAAGAAAGCGAAACAAAATAAAAACCTAATCTAACCCTCGGTCGACCGAGCAGGGGCACTCGGTCGATCGAGCCTGCCTCTAGCTCGAATTAGGGTTTTCTGTATATGATATGATAATATTCTGATGATCCTAGGGTTGAGATGCTGCGTTGTATTTATAGGGTTTTAAGTCGGCTGCTGCTATGTCGGCCAATGGACGCCCGTCCAGATGCTTAAAAATCTTCGAGTCGGGCCGAGCTGGATCAGACACCCGTCCTTTGTAAAAATAGACGCTCGTTCATCAATTTTGTCAAAACTCTGATCCTATTTCTTCAGCTTGGACGCCCGTTCAAGAAGGTGGACGCCCGTCCAGTAGACGGAACTTCAAACGTGCGTTCGATTTACTTCAAATCCGATTTTTCCATCTCTATCTTCAATCAACTTCATCCTTATCCTATATAAATCCGATCTTTAACACCTCTTAATCCTCTTTTAAACCAATTTCGTGCATCTACAAGATAAATAAAACATTGCAAAGTGTAATAACATTCAAATCAATAGAAAATCAACAATAAAACCTCATAATTCAACCACTTTGCGATTAAACCGTTTCAAACCTCACTTGCTTAATAAACCAATAAAACACTCAACTTTTATGCAAATTATATGAATATGGAGGAAATTATTACGAAATATAACAATATAAATCATATAAAATCACCATAAACACGAATGTGTCCTCAAAACTCATTACCAAAATTATTGCCAATCGCTTGCGCCTTGTGATTGGCAAACATGTGGATAACTGCCAGAATGCTTTCATTCCCAGAAGACAGACTTCAAATAATATAATCATTACCCAAGAAGTGCTTCATACAATAAGGAGAAAAACGGGTGTAAAAGGTATTATGATTATCAAAGTGGATGTCAAAAAAGCCTATGATAGGGTGAACTGGTCATTCCTACGACATCTTCTCCAGCTTGTTAGATTTAATAATGACTTGATTGAGCTTATTATGTACTCTCTGTCCAGCACTTCATTGAAGGTTCTTTGGAATGGGCACCCTCTTGAAGCCTTCACTCCACATCGAGGCCTTAAGCAGGGTGACCCTCTTGCCACATATCTCTTTGTTCTTGTGATGCAGGGGTTGAGCCAGATGATAAATACCTCGGTAAGTGACAAGAAGTGGAAGCCGATATCAGTTTCACGGGGTGGTCATCGGATTTCTCATTTATTTTTTGCGGATGATCTTTTTTCGGAGGCCTCTATTGATCAAGCTAGAGAAATGGACCGGGTCCTACCTGAGTTTTGTGGTATTTCAGGCCAAAAAGTCAGCATTGCAAAATCTAAGTTCGCAGTTTCCTCCAATGTCAGCTCTCAAACCGTCAACTGTATTGCGGGGGTTCTTGGAATGACTCACACTCAGCACCTTATAAAATATCTTGGAGTTCCCCTTCATCACGGGAGAGTCAAAAAGGAAGATTTTACGTTTATTGTCGATAAAGTCCTGTCCAAACTCTAAGCCTGGAAAGCGTCCTCACTATCTAATACGGGTAGGGACATCCTTACTCAAACCGTGCTTACCACCATGGCTTTTTACCATATGCAAACGGTTAAACTCCCAACTTCCATCACTAATGAAACGGACAAACTAGCGCGGTCGTTCTTTTGGGCTGATCATGAGGAAAAAAGAAAAATCCACCATGTTGCTTGGCACTCTATATGCCAACTAAAGCCCACGGTGGTTTGGCTATTCGACAGGCTCGGGTAATGAACACAAATTTTTTAGCTAAACTTGTGTGGCAAATTTTAACTAAGCATGACAAATTATGGGTTCAAATTCTGACACAAAAATATGGCTCACCATTTGCAACACCTAAACCGACTTCGTCTTTCATTTGGCGTCATATATGTTTTGCTGCAAATGAGCTGCGGCATGCCTTCACAGCCGATGCCTCGGGATCCCCATGCTGGGCAGCCGACCCTTCTAGTAAATTCTCAGTTAATTCGGCCTACCATGAATCCTGCAAGCCTCTGGCCCCTGCTAGTACTGATGATGCGTACTGGGAACGTACGTATTTGGAATATCAAAGGTGTTAAGGGTGAATTTATACGTTTTATAAGGCTATATTCTATGTTAATTTCCCTCATATCTGTAGTAATTTGCATAAGAAACAAGTGTTTAATGGAAATATTGAGTAAATGATGTTTTAAAAGAGTTAATCGCAAAATAGGTAGATTTATGTGTTTTCATTATGATTTTATGATTATTTGGACATTATTACATTTTGTGGTGTTTTTATATGATGTAGATACATTTTTCAAGGCTCAAATGATGATCAAAATAGATAAGAGTCGAAATATATGGTGATTAGAAGAGATAATGAAGGAATTGACAAGAAGAAAAGGGATAGAGATCAAGAAATCGAAATTTAATCAGATTGAACTGGCGTCCAGGTCCCGTCCGGTGGACGCGGGCGGTTCTTAAAACGAGAAGCGTCCAGGATGGAAAGTTGATTCGTGAAGTTTGGGCCATTGGGTGGACGCTGGATGGACGAGCGTCTGATCATGACTCGGCCCGATTTGAAGTTCATATGAAGAATGGACGGGCGTTCAAGGATCCAGACGGGCGTCTGGTAGCCGACTTAGCAAAACCGACTTAGAAATCTATAAATATGCGGCTGTTTCTCAACCCAAAATGATACCATACACTCATTATTCAAAACCCTAAACCTAGGGGCGGCTTTAGGCTGCGTTTTTCTTCCTTTTGTTCCCGTTTTTATGCACTTTAGTTTAGATTAAAACTAGTTACTTTTTATGCGCTGTTTATGCAAATTTGAGTTGCTGAGGATGTTCAGAGGCTAAAAGCTTCATCAAACGAGCATTGTGAAGCCATCCATCGATTATTGATTTCACTTTCTTCGATTGTACTGTGAGTTTTTATTTAAAGGTTGTTTCTTATTCATGTTTACTACGTTTAATTGCTTTTACATCGGAAGATATGCATGTGTGATTGTTTATTTTTGATGGAAATCTAAATAAACCCTAGATCATCATGAATAAGAATAGTAATTCGAATCTATCATAACGGAAGTTAATAGGTTTAATTGCTAGATAATAAACATAAAGTTTGCACCTTTGGTTAGAAAACGCGTTAATCTTACATCGAAAGATAATAGATTAATAAATGAACTTTCTAAGGAATTAGGGTTCATAATTAGATAAGGTGAGTCACAACCTAGGTAAAAACCACAATATAATCGAGATAGGAAATCAATGCTTGTTGGATAGATGGATCGATCCTCGTTTGTTCATTACACACTTGATTTAAACCCTTAAAACTTGAATTTGTTTAATTAGTTTATCTTAGATTAGTTTAGTTAAAGGTTCGCAACCCGTATTCTTCCTAGCTTTGGATTATATCCTCTGTCTAATTTTATTTTCTGTTTTGTTTGGTTTTTATTCACTGTTTAGATTAGTCTCGTGACATAGGTTAGTTAGTTAAACAAAAACTAGGGTTAGCAATCGCCAGTTCCCCGTAAGATCGACCCGGCATTAACCACTATTACTACGATCCTTATACTTGAGGTTAACCGGATTATTACTTGTTTGTTTTGTGTTGATAAAATCCGTGGACAAGTTTTTGGCGCCGTTGCCGGGGAACCGGACGGTTGTCTAGTTTTTGTTTTTCGTTTTTCTGTTTGTTTTTATTTTTCTTGTTTTTATTTCGTTTTAAATTCTTGTTTTTAGTTGATAATCGTTTAGGTAATTAGTTAATTAGGGTTTTAGTTTAGGGTTTAAGGTTCTCTTGTGATTAGTTCTCCTCTTTTGTCCTTTACATTTCGCTTTCTATTCTTTCGTTTCCTTCTTTTACATTTATTTTCGCAAATTTCTGTTTTACTGTTCTAAATTTTCCCGCTACCAAATCGGCGTGCGGGATATCGGACGTCCGTCTGCTGGAAAATTTCCAATTTTGTTCTGTTTTCTTTTACCTAGACGAGCGTCCATAAAATTTGGGCGCCCGTTCAAGAATTTTTCCTTCAGACGGCGTTTGAACCACGAGCGCCCGTCCAGTCAAAAAGTTGAGCGGCGCCCGTCCAAGCCTTTGGACGCCCGTCTGTTTTGTCTTTTCCTTCATAATCTTCTTTTCTTTTCTTCTCTTTTCCCTTTCTTTTCTTTAGGCTTTTAATTTTTAGTTTAGGATTTTCAATTTCTTAGTTTTTAGGCTTCATTTCACTTGTTTTTGGTCCGGTTTATGCAAACCCGGAGTCAAAAGGGACCGTTATTATACACCCCTGACCCCGAGCGAACCGTAGTCCGGCCAAACAGGCGGATTTTCCGTTCTGCGGTTCTGGCAGACAGAGCCGAGCAAGATCTCGAAGATCAACTAGCAAGGGAAATCACTGATTTTGTGATAATGGCCGCTAATAATAGACGTACGTTGGCAGACTACGCCATGCCTGGCGAAGTCAAAGTCAACCCGCTATTGTTATTCCAAATGCATTACCGCACACACCTTTGAGCTAAAACCAGGACTTATCCGGATGATGCAAAGACGCATCAATTTTTCACGGCTATCAATCGGAGAATCCATGCCCCACTTACATACGTTCTTAGAGATATGCGGCACTACACGCATCAAGGAGTAAGTGAGGATGCGATTAAGTTTGAACTTTTTCCTTTTCTCTCTGAAAGGAGAGGCTAAAGAGTGGTACACCTCTCTCCTTCTGAATCTATCACCACCTGGGCAGAACTCGAAAAGGAGTTCTTGAGTCAATATTTTCCACCTTCCAAGACGGCCCAGTGTTTAAATGAAATATTCACTTTCTATCAGAAAGAGAATGAATCCTTCTTCGAATGTTGGAAGAGATTCAAGTCTCTCCTTAGAAAGTGTCCCCATCATGGCTTGCCCATGGAACGGCAAGTCAACACATTCTTCAGTGGATTGACCGAGCTTACCAAAGGCATGGTCAATAGTTCTTCTGGTGGGGCATTTTTGAAGAGAACGCCTGAAGAGGGATGGGCACTGTTTGAGGACATTACGAAGTATAACTATGCCCCCTCTTATCAAGCAATCCAGGCACCTCCTCCTCCCAAGGTTGAGGAAGTCAATTTGCAAAGTTTGATCGCCATGCTGCAGAAGCAGATGGCAACACCTCAAGTTCCAAACCCGGTAAATCAAACTTCTTCTTTCCCACAGAACCCTCAGGTTCTGTATTACGAAAACTGCTGTCAGACTGGCCATATGAATGGCCAATGTCAATTAAATCCCCCTGCACCTTATCAAGTGAATGATGTCCATGATTATGGACAGTACAATCAAGTCACATGTCAGAATTGTGACGAGGTGGGGCACACTTCTAAATTCTGTCCTATGAGCGGACAGAATGCGGAGGTGAATGCATTCTATGGCCAGAACAATCCAAGGTTCACTCAGTTTCCTGGCTAGAATAATTTTCAAAACCAAGGGTTTAATCCATCTTCAAATTTCAATCCTAATTCGAATCAGAATTTCAATAGAAACCCTGGGTTTAATCAGAACCAAAACTCGAATTTTTCCAATCCTACGCCAAAATTCAATCAGAATTGGCCTTCCAATTCAAATTCTCAAATCCAAAGTCGGCCCAGCCAGCCCTATTCTTCAAACTTCCAGAACACTCAAGGCCCCTCCCAACCTACCAATCATGAAGCTAAATTGGAGGAGCAAAGTAGGTCAATGAAGAATCTAGAGAGACAAATTGGGCAACCAATTTGAGCAGTTAGCTTCTAGACCCCAGGGCATCCGCCCGATTTCACGAGAGAAGAATCCAAAGGGTGGTCAAGTTGCTCAAGCCGACTTGAACAAAGGCCCATGTACTGACCTCGTGCCATCAATTCAATACGGTCAAGAGGAGGCGAGTGCAATGAATCTGAGAAGCGGTACTCAAGTTAGTGGTCCTTCCCATCAGGGAAACCACTAGCCCCTCCTGCCATCGATAAGGCGGGAGGGAAAGCTGAGCACCTACACTCCCCTCAATCGCAAGAGAAAACTCGGGTGGCTGATCCTGAGAGGTGAAAAAGTTGGAGATCCTCAAGTGGTGATCCTCGAGGACCGAAAAAAGCAGCGAGAGTCGGAGGTGATCCCCGACTACAAAGAAATCAAAAAAGCCGTTCGTTGGAAGGATCTGGAAGACAAAGTTTGTAAGTGCATCCTCAAAGAAAGTCTTCTCTCACGAGAATGACCTTAAGAAACTTCCATTTACGCGAGAAAGAGGAACATTCCCTTGATTGAAGACAAAAAGTACGAAAGGTCTTTGAACCTTTTGAAAAATACTCGTAAATCTTCCATTATCGAAGTCTTGGTTGAAATGCCTAAGTATACAAAATTCATCAAGGATGTTGTGTCTTGAAAAAGAAATTAGCAGAGGCATGGAAAGGCAAATTGGTGAGGATCGCTCCATGATTAATTATGAAAACTTACCAATTAAAAGAGGTGACCACTGCAAGTTCAGTACTTACAAAGGTGTTAATGGGAGGTCTAGTCTTCCCTAATTCTTTGTGTGATCTAGGTGCCTCTATAAGTCTTATGCCAATGTCTCAGATGCAAACAAATTTCGGTTTACAAAGCCTTCTAGAACCCACTACTATGAGTTTACAATTCACCGATAGATCTTCTAAGAAAGCTTGGGATCCTGAAAGACGTCTTGGTTCAGATTGACAGATTTACCTTTCCAGTTAATTGGTATGTTTTAGATATGGAGAAAGATGAAAACGTCCCCCTGATTCTTGGAAGACCTTTCTTATCTACAGCTAGGGCCCTCATCGATTGCGATGGTGGGCAAGTGACTATCCGAGTTGGTGATCAAGAGGTGAGTTACAATGTCTTAAAGTCCATTCAAGTACCCTCTGGTCCCCCAACCGGCTTTTCATCGATTATATGACGGATGATTTTACCGATTATATGGATAAGCAAGTCATGGCTGTAGAAGCGGAATATAAGCGATTGGTTGACAACCTAAATACTCATGGTGTGGTTAATATAGATCAATTAGCAGCTGATGTTGAGGAGGAATTGTTGGAAGGAGAAGCTTTGACAGTGGGACCACAGAGTAGACTCAGTGATATTGAGTTGAAAAGTGGAGATCTTAAGTCAAATTTAGAAGACCCCCCTGCAGATTTAGTGTTGAAGCCGTTGCCTAAACATCTTAAGTATGTGTTTTTAAGATAAGGTGACAAGCTTCCATTGATTATATCTGCCAAGCTTTCTCGTTTAGAAGAAATGAAGTTAATCAACGTCTTGAAGAAAAATGAAAAAGCCTTCGGTTGGCAGGTAGGAGATATCAGAGGGATATCTCCGGACATCTGTATGCACAAGATCAAGACGAATGAGGGTGCAAAATGTGTACGACAGCCCCAGAGGAGGCTCAACCCTCATATGCAAGAAGTCGTTAAAAAGGAAATCATCAAGCTTCTGGATATGGGAATCATTTATGCCATCGCTGATAGTGAATGGGTTTCCCCGACTCAAGTAGTTCCCAAGAAAGGTGGAATTACGATTGAGAAGAATGAGAAGGGAGAAGAAATAGCATTGAGACTTGTCACTGGTTACAGAGTCTGCATCGATTATCGAAAGCTCAATGAGGTGACCATGAAAGATCACTTTCCCCTTCCATTCATTGATCAGATGCTCGAGCGTCTGGCGGGACACGCATTCTACTGCTTCCTAGATGGATATTCAGGGTACTTCCATTTACCCATTGATCCAGCTGACCAAGAAAAAACCACTTTTACCTGCCCTTATGGTACATTCGCTTACAGGAGAATGCCATTTGGTCTCTGCAATGCCCCAGCCACATTTCAAAGATGTATGCTGGCTATCTTTGACGGGCTCGTAGAGAAGTGTATGGAGATTTTTATGGACGATTTTTCGGTTTTTGGTCAGTCTTTTGATGATTGCCTTGACAATCTTGATCAAGTGTTATCCAGATGTGTGGAAAAGAACTTAGTACTTAATTAGGAGAAATGCCATTTCATGGTAGATGAGGGAATAGTTCTTGGCCACAAAATCTCCGCCAAAGGTATAGATGTTGACAGGGCAAAAGTAGAAGCTATCGAGAAGATGAGCTACCCTAAGAATGTGCGTGAAGTGAGAGGCTTTCTTGGGCATGTCGGTTTTTACAGAAGGTTCATTCAAGACTTTTCCAAGATAGCCAAGCCCCTGTCCACTTTACTAAAGGAAGACGTTGAGTTTAATTTTGATGAGAGCTGCAAGCAAGCGTTTGAGGAGCTTAAGGATCGTTTAATATCTGCTCCAATTCTTATATCGCCCGACTGGAATCTACCTTTTGAGCTTATGTGCGACGCATCAAACTATGCTGTTGGTGCTGTTTTAGGACAAAAGATCAAAGGGAAATTCCAGCCTATCTATTACGCCAGTCACACATTGAACCCCTCTCAAGTTAACTATACCACTACTGAAAAGGAATTATTGGCCGTAGTCTTTGCTATGGACAAGTTCCGTAGTTACTTGTTAGGAGCTCAAGTGATCGTGTGGACTGATCACGCTGCTTTGCGTTATCTGATGACTAAGAAAGAGGCTAAACCGTGCCTCTGCGCGTTGGATATTGACCTACAAGAATTTGACGTTCAAATTAAGGACAAAAGAGCAAAGGAAAACGTAGTGGGCTGATCACGTTTCTAGAATGTTAAGTGAGGAAAAGGATGATCCAGATGATATAGATCTTTACTTTCCTCTAGAAAACATTATGTTGATAGACGGTTGTCCACCTGATGTCCCATGGTATTCTTCCATTGTAAATTACCTTCATGCCAGATATCTAGACCCAGAAATGTCCTATCAAGAGAAGAAAAAGTTCTTCTCAGATTTGAAATATTTCGTTTGGGATGAACCTTATCTTTTTAAGAACTGTAAAGATGGTTTGCTTAGGAGATGTGTTTCAGAATCCGAGCAACGCGATATTATTGAGCAGTGCCACAGTGGACCCATTGGAGGTCACTTTGGTCCGTGGAAAACCGTTGCTAAGATCTTCCAATCTGGTTTCTATTGGCCTACGATCTTTAAGGATACAGAAGCTTTCTGTAAAGCTTGTGATAGGTGTCAAAGAACCGGAACTTTAACGAGGTGTTTTGACATGCCTTTGAAACCCATCCTAGAATGCGAGGTCTTTGATGTATGGGGTATCGATTTTATGGGACCATTCCCATCATCTTGTGGTAACAAATACATCTTAGTCTGCGTAGATTACGTGTCAAAATGGGTAGAGGCTCAAGCCACTCCTCACAATGATCATAAGATCAGAATGAAATTTCTGAAGAAGAACATTTTCGTGAGGTTTGGATGTCCACGCGCCTTGATCAGTGATGAAGGGACGCATTTCTGCAACCGACCCCTAGAGAAAGTCCTTGAAAAGTATGGTGTTCGTCATAAAACTGGCACACCATATCATCCGATGACTAGTGGTCAGGTTGAAAGAAGTAACCAAAGCATTAAGAAGATCCTGGAGAAAACAGTCAACAGTCATAGAAAGGACTGGAGTTTGAAGTTGGATGATGTGCTTTGGGCATATACAACTGCCTACAAAACCCCTATGGGTACATCTCCATATCAAATGGTCTATGGAAAGCCATGTCATCTGCCTGTCGAGTTAGAGCATAGAGCTTATTGGGCAACCAAGTTTCTGAACTTTGATTCCCAATCTTGTGGAAAACATCGACTGCAGCAGTTACACGAGTTAGACGAATTCAGACTCCAGGCCTATGAAAGTGCCAGGATTAGTAAAGATAAGATGAAGCTACTCCACGACGCTAAGATTAAGAAGAGAGAATTTCAAGTCGGAGAACAAGTCCTTCTATACAATTCTAGGTTACACCTGTTTCCTGGAAAGTTGAGGACACGTTGGTCCGGACCTTTCGAGATTCTCCAAATCATTCCTGGAGGCGTTCTAGAACTTCACGGTTATAGCGGTAAACCGTTTCGGGTGAATGGTCAAAGGTGTAAGCACTACATTGGTGAACCTAAAGAAAAATCTTTGACTGTTCGTTGCCTCGATATCCTCGGATGTGGTGCTACGCAAGTCGATGAATTTGACGTGTTTTCACCCGACCTATTTTCAGAGGATGACGGTAATATTCAATCTGAAGAAGTTCTAGCCGGTAGTTGGGATATGGAAGAGTATTGGAGGGAGCATCAACTGAAAAGTCATCAGAGGAATCATAAGAGGAAAAAGTCAACCATGGGGAAGTTTAAGCGTATTTGGAAAACTATTAAAGATTTCACCCAATGTGTTAGATCTTTGTTTCTGC
This sequence comes from Gentiana macrophylla, assembly GCA_026214975.1. Taxonomy (NCBI): domain Eukaryota; kingdom Viridiplantae; phylum Streptophyta; class Magnoliopsida; order Gentianales; family Gentianaceae; genus Gentiana; species Gentiana macrophylla. Next base: position 26,470,363 of record CM047805.1, read on the forward strand.
ACCCACACTCTTGATCGAGCTTACACGGTAGTGGTGGCGAGAAAAAGTCAAATGGCCTGATCCAGCCGAGCTTTAAGCGGTGTCGGGCTAACGACATTAACAAAAAAAGCGCTATTAGGAGGCACCCTAGCTATCCCTTATTATATTAGTTAAATTCTCGTTTATCTTTGTTAGTGTTATATTTATTTAAGCTTTAGTTTAATTAAGTTTTAGTTGACTAAGTTTTTCTGTTTATCCATTCCGCTTAGTTTGCTTTTTAGATATGGATTACGGAGTTCTTCCCGAGGAGTTCCCCATCGTTAGTCGGATCCCACCGATTACATGGGCGATGGACCAGGAGGCACTATAGTCTTGCACGTAGATTTTGAGCTTAGTACCCGTCACGCGAGACCATCACCTATGTTCTCATTGTTCCCATTGTTCGGGAGGTAGTGACTTCACTCTTGAGGAGCTACTGAGGAAGCTATAGGACATCCATATACGGTCCTAAATGACCCTATCTTTGACGATCTAGCGGCTAGTACTACTGAGCTTCACATTTTAGAGGTTTAGAGGTAGCCGGAGATGACCGGGCGTACAAGGACGACTATGATTTCCCTCCTGCTATTGAGATGCTTCGTGCGTCTCATCCGTTTGGTGGATTGGGACGAGATTTATGCAGAATAGCGTTAGTTAGGTTTGTTTCGTCGAGCAAACGACGTAAAACAAAAGCGCTTCGTGGGAGGCAACCCACTGTTCTCTATTTGTTTTTATTTATTTTCTAGAAATTTTATGTACTTCTTTTGATTTTTACTTGTATTTTTGAAGCTTTATTTAAGTTTAATAAGAGATGAAATTTTGAATTTGAGTTATATGGGAATTTTATGATTTTTGCACATTTTCCTGCTGGGACGCCCGTCCAGACGACCGGACGCCCGTCCTCTATGACCAATCCTTAGACGAACGTCCACTAAGCCTCGACGCCCGTCGATATTTTCCTCCAATCACAGTATGTGATTTAAACTCTTGGGCGAAGCGTCACCGGCACGGGCGCCCGTCCAGTTCATCTGATTTCTCAGTGGACGCCCGTCCACTGAGTTGGACGAGCGTCCAACCTCTGTCTATATATACCCCTTCTTCGAGTGAACCTTCACTTTTCAGAATTTTCAAAACCAAAAACGGTTTCTCTCCCTCCTTTTGCCCTAAAATCCTCAATTCTAAACCATTTTGAGCGATTCAAAGTGCTACAGGCCGCTCTTGATCCCCTCTCTTTGATTTTCATAACCAAATCCCCCAACCCACAATATTTTTGGAGAATCAGACCCCATTGAAGTCCGGCTTTTTGGAAGAAAAATTCGATTTTGGAGGTCATTTTTGTGTTGTTTGGACTGATTTTCACCTCGATCAACGCTCACTCACCCTACTTGGTAAGTTAGTCACAACTTTTCTAGATTTCATTCACGCTTTTAGAGTTCGATCTTGGTTGGCTCGTTCACTTGAATATCATCTTAATTCGTTTATTTTCTGGTTTGGTGTTTCTTTTTGCTTTGTTTTGGTGATATGGTGTTGTGATGGGTGGTGAATGGGTTGTTTGGTGATGGTGATGGTTATGGTTGTGGTTTGGTTGATTTGAAATCCCGCTTTGGATGTTAAACGGGTATCTTTTGTGCGTATTGGGATTGTTTTGGCTTAGTCTAGGCTTGAAAATGGTTCATAAGAAGGGAGTTGTGAAGAGGCATGGTAAGGAAGTAGCTAGGGAGGCCGGGAAGAAGCGCAAAGAGTTCGACCCTACCTTAGTTGATCCCAACCGAGGTGTGAGCATTCGGGAGCAACCCCTAGAGCCACCCAAACTAGGGCAACCTTAAGAGATGAACCAACCTCAGACTCTGAGACGGATGACGATATTCCTTTAGTTCGGATGCCTAGAGCTCAGAGAGGCGGAGCCTCGTCTAGGGTTGAGGAGGTTGTGGAAGCTCCACGGGAAGATGAGCCGGTTGAACCTAGTGCTGCTCCACCTAGAAAGAAAGCCAAAACCGTACCCCCTATGCCTTTGCCTCGTAGATTCGTGAACCCTAGAGCTCACGATGCGTATAAACAGCACTATTTCTCGAGGACGATGTTGATAGAAAGGGCCACTTTGGAGGCGGAGGTTGATCCCGGGTTTGTCAAGTCATTGTTAGGGATCGGAAATGGGGCGCTTTGATGACGATTCCAACTACCCCGGTCAATAGTTCCTTGGTTCGGGAGTTTTATGCCAATTGTTCAGAAACCGACTTGGAAACGAAGGTAGTTGTGGTTCGAGGAGTCCAAGTTCCGTTTACGCCGGAGGTAATCAATGCAAAGTATGGGTTGGCGGCTTTTGAGGGTCGGGATTACAAGGAAGAGATTTTACATAGGTAGAGTTTGGGGCAGGATCCGTTGGAGGAGTTGTGATTGCGAGTTTGCCCGGATGTGGCTTGGACGTTAAGGCAGGGAGGAGACCGGAAGGAGCTGGTTACCACGACCTGGACAGAAGATTGGAAAGTCCAGTGTCGATTTATTCAGAGTCGGTTGTTGCCTAAAAACAACTTGACACATTTTCATATCGGTGACCTCGGCATGCTGTATGCATTGACGTTCGGTTTGAATGTGAATGTGGGACAAGCTTTGTATGACGAGATCTCGATCAATCGAAAGGTTTATACGCGAGCTTGATCGTCCCTCACCGATCCACGCTTTGTGCATCGATGCCGTGTGCCTGAGTATGGAGCCGATCACAAGCCGAAGAATCCGAGGCCTATACAGAGAGAGAAGAGTAAGCCTTCGGGTCAATCTGAATCAGGGGCACCGCAGGAGCCTGGTTCTTCCTCAGCACCGCCCCGAGCATCTACACTTCCTGCTTTATCGCTTTCGGTTCGGATGCGGCTAAGTATAGCCAATAGTGTGCGAGATTGGCTGGAGGACATCAGGACGTCTCAGAACAACATTTTGTCGATTTTGCAATGTATCTGTGAAGGCCGGCAGCCGAGGGATGACAGGGTTTTCAATCCGAGCCTCATTGATTTCCATTATTCTTCTGAGATTGAGCAGGCCATAGCCGATGTTCTTCACGAGTCTGAGTCGTCTGATGAGGAGCAACGACCCGTAGCTAGGATCAAGGGCACCACCTACGGACCTCCTCCGATCCTCCGGCCGATGATTCTGCGGCACCGAGCCAGTCTTGATTTTCTTTTTCTGTTTCTAGTTTTTCTTTTTCTTTGATTCGATGGATGTATGTTATTGATACTTTTCCTTATATGATTCGTTGTAATTTTGATATTGCTACTGATACTTTTCCCGATAGATCATGTAAGCCATAAGGCACCCGTACTTTCACTTCTTCTGTGTATATACTTTCTGGATGTATTGAATGCTTTACCTTTTGCTTTATCTTCATTTTTGATATCTCTTTTCGTTCTGGTATAATTCCCCGTTTTCCCCGAGATGTTTCCGTGTTTGTCAAAGTCGTGCAGGTATCATTTTACCGGTTTTGTCGAGCTACATTGTACGGTTACAAGTTCTAAGTGTCACTATGTAGGCTCCGGCCTGACCGACGATTCGAGTTTCGATTTAAATCAGCTAAGTCTTTTCCTTTTTCTTTCGTTCTGCACAACATGAGGACATGTTGACTTTTAAGTGTGGGGGAGGGGAATGTTTCGATATGTATCTACACATTTGCTTAATTCGTAATGTTTCTATGCAAAATGAGCTAAAATTTTCGGAATTTTTCGACACTTTTGTTTTTGTTTTGTCCCGAGTAGGTAATTCAATTCAATGTTCGTTATTTTTATAGTCGTTCAAGCTATATATCATATGTTTAGTAAGTCAGATGTTTTACCCGATATCTATTTTTCACGAGCCATAGTAAATGATGAGCTATAATATAAAGTTATACCCCTTTTGATTAGTGATTTTTGTTATCTTATAAGTCATGTGCTTAGTGCTACGTATATATCTTGAGATTTATGATAGTCTGTATTTAGATCCGGAGTATGTTATACTGTGAATATCTAAGGTTTGAATGTGATAAGTAACACGTAACTTATTGTCAAGTGAAAAAGTTGAAAAAAATATGAAGAATTAATTGGGTGTGTCGAAAGCTAGTCGATGATTTGAGTGCGATAGGGTATACCACGTATGTCCTATACCACTATGATGGCTAAAGCTCACGGCGATCGAGAAAAGTCGCTGATGATTGGAGTAAGGTAGGGTATATCTCGAATATCGTATTCTCACTGACACAGGCAACAAATGCTCATTTCGATGTGCGTTTAAAAGTGGAAATAGTTGAATCAACTTGTTATGAAATGAATGAGAGACTGAGTTATCGTCTATCTTATCCCCAGAGAGAAACCGATGAGATATCTTTGTAGGGATTATCCTCTGAGTATTTCAGAAAGGCCCTAGATATATTCTATCATCCTTTTCGGGATATGTCACGTTTGTAGGGTACACCTTATGAGTGTCATTTAGCGCTAGTCTACGAGGGGGTGTTAGCTAGTTTTGCTCTGAGTTTCTCGAGTTTGGATTTAGTGGAAGTTTTCTATGGCTATGCACACACACTGGTGAACTTCTGATTTATTGGATATGTGTTATATATGTTTAGATGTCTATCTTTTCTCGAGCCTTTACTTTGTTTTGTTTTGCTCGGGACGAGCAAAAGCTTAAGTGTGGGGGAGTTGTTAAGGGTGAATTTATACGTTTTATAAGGCTATATTCTATGTTAATTTCCCTCATATCTGTAGTAATTTGCATAAGAAACAAGTGTTTAATGGAAATATTGAGTAAATGATGTTTTAAAAGAGTTAATCGCAAAATAGGTTGATTTATGTGTTTTCATTATGATTTTATGATTATTTGGACATTATTACATTAGTGGTGTTTTTATATGATGTAGATACATTTTTCAAGGCTCAAATGATGATCAAAAGAGATAAGAGTCGAAATATATGGTGGTTAGAAGAGATAATGAAGGAATTGACAAGAAGAAAAGGGATAGAGATCAAGAAATCGAAATTTAATCAGATTGAACTGGCGTCCAGGTCCCGTCCGGTGGACGGGCGGTTGCTGAAACTGAACGAGCGTCCAGGGATGGAAAGTTGATTCAGGAAGTTTGGACGCTGGGGTGGACGCTGGATGGACGAGCGTCTGATCATGACTCTGCCCGATTTGAAGTTCATATGAAGAATGGACGGGCGTTCAAGGATCAAGACGGGCGTCTGGTAGCCGACTTAGCAAAACCGACTTAGAAATCTATAAATATGCGGCTGTTTCTCAACTCAAAACGATACCATACACTCATTATTCAAAACCCTAAACCTAGGGGCGGCTTTAGGCTGCGTTTTTCTTCCTTTTGTTCCCGTTTTTATGCACTTTAGTTTAGATTAAAACTAGTTACTTTATATGCGCTGTTTATGCAAATTTGAGTTGCTGAGGATGTTCAGAGGCTAAAAGCTTCATCAAACGAGCATTGTGAAGCCATCCAACGATTATTGATTTCACTTTCTTCGATTGTACTGTGAGTTTTTATTTAAAGGTTGTTTCTTATTCATGTTTACTACGTTTAATTGCTTTTACATCGGAAGATATGCATGTGTGATTGTTTATTTTTGATGGAAATCTAAATAAACCCTAGATCATCATGAATAAGAATAGTAATTCGAATCTATCATAACGGAAGTTAATAGGTTTAATTGCTAGATAATAAACATAAAGTTTGCACCTTTGGTTAGAAAACGCGTTAATCTTACATCGGAAGATAATAGATTAATAGATGAACTTTCTAAGGAATTAGGGTTCATAATTAGATAAGGTGAGTCACAACCTAGGTAAAAACCACAATATAATCGAGATAGGAAATCAATGCTTGTTGGATAGGTGGATCGATCCTCGTTTGTTCATTACACACTTGATTTAAACCCTTAAAACTTGAATTTGTTTAATTAGTTTATCTTAGATTAGTTTAGTTAAAGGTTCGCAACCCGTATTCTTCCTAGCTTTGGATTATATCCTCTGTCTAGTTTTATTTTCTGTTTTGTTTGGTTTTTATTCACTGTTTAGATTAGTCTCGTGACATAGGTTAGTTAGTTAAACAAAAACTAGGGTTAGCAATCGCCAGTTCCCCGTAAGATCGACCCGGCATTAACCACTATTACTACGATCCTTATACTTGAGGTTAACCGGATTATTACTTGTTTGTTTTGTGTTGATATAATCCGTGGACAAAAGGTCTACTCCGAGGTAATCATTTTCTCTGACTTATCCGTAAGAACTCCCTGCCCACGGCTGGTACGCTCGCTATGAGTAATATCATTGCCGATGATTCATGTAACTCCTGTGGAAATCACAGTGAATCTATTTTACATGCTCTTAGAGACTGCACATGGGTGCGTGGTATGTGGAAGGATGTTGTGCTCCACCACTACTGGCACGAATTTTTTAACATTCACGACGCCCCAGATTGGCTCGACAAGTGCCTCCAGAAGGATATGTATAAGAAGGATAATGTGGCGTTCTGGCGATTTCTCTTTCAGGAACTAATATTAAGTATTTGGTATTTGCGCAATGAAGAGTTCCACAATGAAGACCAACGTCGACCCCCTAAATCGGTGTTCATATCGCAGGCTATCCGAAAAGCAAGGGAATTACACGTAGCCTGGCATTCTTAGTTCTATAATTCTTTGTTAAATTATGCTGTGTATAGCTTTTTGCTCCTTTTTGGAACCGTTTGTACAGTTTTTTCTTATAATAAAATTATCCCATTTAAATTATAAAAAAAAAGATAATACATTTGAATTATCAAGAAAAACTTGTTAAGACATATATATATATCCTCTATTGTACCCATTTATATAATATAATACATTTGTATAAGTTTAAAATATACTTTTAATACTTGTTGAATGAACTATATATATATGGAAAACAAATAGAATGATTGCTATAAATAGTGAACTAAAAAGCAATAAAAGATTGTCACTTTTGAGTGCTAACTAGTGCTTGCGTGAGATAAGAAAAACAGCATTGTGAAAGATGAAGTGAGTTTATTAATTAATTTGTGTCATAACACACAAGTATAAGTTTTAGCTCGGATGACCAAGTGCCTTTATTTTCACTCCTAGATTGCATTCGAATATGTCTTGGCTCAATTCTTTATTCTTTGCAAAAGGTGTTGACGTGGAAAATGGTTTGGCTAATATGTGAATTTGTAGATGACATTGCATGAATTTTGGTCGGAAAAGTTGTCAATCAGCATTTTCCGGCGTGTAGGACTATTATTGCAAAAAAAAAAACCACTTACAGGACCAAAGTTGTAATCGGAGAAAACATGACCAAATTTGCAAAACGTATCTAGTTATAGGACCAAATTTGAAATTTTTTCAGACCTCTAATGATATGACAATGATCTAAAGATTTGTATAATCATTGACATGTCTATGAGGAGTGTTACGATTACATCTTGTTGTGATATTTGTTATGTCAATGTACTTCGAAAATTTCATTACTCTAAAAATACACAAATCTATTCATATATTTTCTTACATGACAACAATAATCCATGAAAGACAACCAGGTTTGGAACCTAGTTAATTTTACACGTATAGCCTGATCATCAATTCCTTCCCATCAGTTTCCTGTTAATCGAGTTGGGATCAAAAGATAGATGTAAATTACTTATAAAATGAGCCATAGTATTAATTCTATTTGTAGTCAATTTTTACAGCCTTCAATGTTCAAATATATACGAAAATAATAATAATGGTGAATTCAAAATTTATGTTAGTTGTATACATTATGGTATTGCTATTGTTTTTTTATGGATACGAAAGAAATCACGATGCGCACACTATTGACCCCACCACTGACTCGAATTGAGCCACCGGGTTAATGAAAGACAAAGATTTACATCAGTCGATCCATGTTAGGTGGTATTGCTATTGATTAGGAGTGCACAAATTGAAGGTCGAAATGTGATGTTAATTACAAAGGCTAGCATAGCTTTAGAGGCTTTAACATGTCTGAGTGAATAAGTAATATGTTGTGTCGTAAAAACCAAAGTCACAGCTTTTAGCTTGGATGGCTGTCAATGACTTTTAGTCTATATTGCAGATTTGAATTTTCTTGGCTCAATTTTTTTTTTTCTTTGCAAAAATGCTGACTGGTGACATGGCATGAATTTTGGTCGGAAAAGTTGTCAGGTGTGCATTTTCTGGCGTGTAGGACCATTTTTGCAAAAAAAAAAAAAAACCAATTACAAGGCCAAAATCGTAACCGGAGAAAAACAAAGACCAAATTTACAAAACGTGTCCAGTTACAACACCAAATTTACAATTTTACCTTAAGGGTCCTATTGTCACATCATTTTATTTCATTTTTTTGCTTTGCAAAAAAAGCTGACCGTTGACAAGGCATGAATTTTGATAGGAATGATGGTGACAGTAATAATAAAAATCATTCAAAAATAGAAATAATAATTCACCACCTTGAGAAATGGTTCATGATTTTAGCAATGGCAAACCGGGGAAGAGCATAGCCATCTAGGAAATAATCTAGAGTGGTGTCGTCTCCACAGATGCACTTGAAGGGAACCACTCTTTTGCATTAGGGTTAAGGGTTGACTTGGTTGATGACCCTTGTTGACTTGTTTCACCAAGATATATGCTAAGAACCTATATACACATTTGATTGTAAACGTGCCCACAATCTTCATTGTCTTGCTCCCTTCCGATTATGACATCAATTTTATGCTGAAAAAATAAATTTCCAATAAATCTATGTATGCATAAACAAATAAAAAGTGTAATCTAAATATCTATTGTTCGTTACTTCTAAAAAGCCCCATCATTGTATCAGTTGCAATCTTTACGATACTTAGAATATTCACACTGTTTAGACTATTTAGTGCTTGCAGCCTGGCGTTTTCAGTACGAATGGGGCACCTATTGTTTCACGGTCGACTCCAAATCAAATACTCCATTTCAGATAGTCGATTATAACAATAGATCATTTATAAGTCGATCGTAAATTGTATAATTCTCTTTTAAAAGATTGATGTGTTTTATGCCAAGAAAAAAAGAAATAAAAATTTGTGATACCATAGTACATTTTGAGTAGTATCCTTAAAAATTCTATTCAATTGTGTTTTTCCTCCTTCCACTATGCGGGAAAAATTTCATCTATTAAGGGTTTTCTTAAAAATTCATCTATTTTCAGGAATATATGTATAAAATTCAAACACATTACTGATTTTTATTTATTTTTATCTGGCGTGAGACACGTTAAAAATATTAAATCGTATGTCTTTGTTTCCTTAGGTCTTCGCCTCTCTTTCTCAACCAAGTAAAAGATTTAAAGATATACAAAAGAAAACTGTAAAATGGTCTTTCAATTTTCTGCGCAGATCTAGATCTAAAAAATCTATAGAGAACTAAAAGGAAAAATTAACTAAAATGGTCTTTCAATTCGACTATACGGATTATGGATCTAGATCTAAAAAAATAAATCTTTATAAATCTGAAAGGAAACAATAACCAGTACTCTAAATAGAAAATGAGTAAAACAAGAGCAAAATACCTGTCAATCGAGATATCTGAGAATTGATATGTCATGATCAACGATCTTTGCGTCATTAAAATTTTCTGCGAGATCCCTTCTGCAGAAAAAAATTATAAACAACCGGCCTCCATAAAAAATTTTAGCGAGAACCCTACCACAATTTTTTTTTGAAAACATACATATGTTATATTTTACATTAAAAAGATTTGAAAGAATGGACTCTCCAACTAATCTTGGTAATAATGGGTCTTGGAAGTTGCTTTTATTGGGGGTTAGTGCGAGTGAAGGATCCAATTTTTTTTTCCAGCAAGGTCAATAAATTTATTTAAGAGATTTTTTTTTCACCGATCTCCACAAATATTTTTAAGGGAAAGGGGTCAGAAGGAAAAAAAATGTCATATATGGAGATTGAATGACAACTTCCATTTTGTGTGATTACAAATGATAAGTTTATACTATAATAAATGGACCGAAACTCAAAAAAGAATTATAATAACCGACCGAAATGCCCATGATTTTTTTATAATAAAACTTGAAGTAACTTCCGTGGAATGGCAAGGAAAGTGTAGCCATAAAATGCGAAGTAACTGCTGTCGATTTATTGAACATTTTGAAAAACTGAAAATCTTTCCCAAAAGACCAGAAAATCACAAAAGTTGGCCATAATTTCTGCCTCAGTCACTAATTGCCTTTGACTGATGAAATACTAACCGACAACATAAAATTGGAAAAGAGAAAAAAAACAATTACTACATCCGTCCTACAAAAAAGTGTCTACTTTTTGTAGTGCACACATATTAAAAATACAATTAATGTGTTGTATTTTAGGTAGTGATGATATATATACCCCTATCAAATAATAAATGCTCATTTGGAATATATATTGAATGAATATATAAACATTAAATGTTATTATAGGGGCATGTTTGGAAAATGTGCATTAAATGATGTATTGGTCGAAAACCGGATATTTTATTAGAAAAATTAACTTTACAAAATATACATCTCAGCAAATTTCTAAAAGACTACCAAAGAAGAAAAAGCATATGAGGAAACTACACGTGTTACAGCCAAGCTACTTTAAATGATGTATTGATTTTTCAAATGGACACTTTTTATGAGAAAATTCATTTTAAAAAAATGAACATTTTTTATGAGAATGAGGTAGTAAAATATAAGAATAACATGCGGGCAACAGTCCTTCAATACACTACCACTTAAAAAGGTTTTCGAATTTAATTCTCAATCTTAACGTCACTTTGAAAGAAAGAAAGAAAAAATGTAGTATTATTATTTAATGTGTTATTGGTTCTTCATGTGAGGAACGTTACTTCTTGTCGAATTGTCACGTTATATGGAATAGGTACGTATTGTCGAATTGTTACTTTAATATGGTGTTACTTAATGTCGAAATATTACTTTAATGTGGTGTCGAATTATTTAAATTTTGGTGTTATTGCGACCATAAAAAAAATGTAGTATTGGTATTTTATGTGTAATGTAATGGGCCAAAGCCCACTAAATTAGTTAAGTTGTTGCTTTGTTGATTCCCACATCGAGAAATTAGAATTCAGCAGCAGACTTTTAGTTGTATTTAATATGTTTAGCCTATTGTTTTTATTGGTATTTTAGGTTTAGACTTTTAGTTGTATTTAATATGTTTAGCCTATTATTTTCTCTATCTTTATTTATTATTGTGCTGATGTAGAGGTGACACGTGGGTATGGTCAATTTTTGGCATCGTCATAAGCCCCCCAGATCCAACTGAGCCCTTGGGGTCAGCTTGATCTGCTTAAAGTTGTAGCTCACCACGGTCCTCTGAACTTGCGAGTTGATCGCAGCCTATTCTCGCTTAATCTGGCGAGTTCCATCGTAACCCCTCTGCTATGACTTTGCGGAATGCGAGGTGTTTCAGCCCATGATGGTGGTTGCACAATGGCACTCAAGAAAAAGATGAATAAAATGTTGTGTTTGCGATTATGATTATGATTATGAGCTGATCCGTAGAACGCTGCCGACGTACCCTTAACTTGTAAGGGATCAAGCCCTATTTACGTAGTTCTTCGAAGATGAGAGCCCCCTTTTGTCGAGGGGGTGCGGTTATTTATAGGTTCATGAGTTGGTATCACCGGGCACATTGGATGGTAGCAAGCGGGAAGTCGCCGAATTGAGATCGGTCTTAGAGTGCCGAGCTGAAGAGCTGGCGAGCTGAGAGCTTTGAGACATGAGAGCGTTGTTTATGAACTTTGTTACCTAATTGTGTTGGCTTTGTTCGCGTTGAAGGATGGCGGACTGGAGGGGCGAGCGGGCCGAGCCCTCAGTGCATTGCATCAGACTAGCTGCTTGGTGCTTCATTCCCATTGCGGTGGATCGTGACAGGAATCGTGATGGTGCGAGACGGGCTTAAAGTAACATTTTACAGACTCCTACACTTGTAAAATATATATTTTTTCTGTAGGAAAATTGTGCTTGGAGCAGGGTATGAACCCAGGACCTCCTGCTCCGATAACATGTTGAATTACAATCTCTCCCAAAAAATTAAGCAGATAGGTAGATAGGCAATTAACATTATATCTTAAACTGATGGGGAGCTAGGTAATTCACATTATATCTCAATAAGATTAAAAAACAGCTCGTTGATTTTAAAGATATTAAGCATGCTAGGATGGATCGTCAAATTTGTTTATTTGGTAGAACTTTGCAGCTGCGTCAGGAAAGTGCTCTAAGTCCGAGGTTCAAAATGAATAATTTTGTTTCTTTTGGAGAGTTATGTTACCGTCCCCCGCGTAATGAATTAGGATTAGTTCAAGACGCGTGAAATGGTAAAGCTTTGTGAAGACGGATTGAAAGATAATGGAGTATCAACAACCGTTACATGGGCGGAAGTGCTAATTCGTGTTTCATTCGATGTTGATCATATATATCCAACCTAGCTCCTTGGAGTAGTATGATTCGTCATTGGATAGACGTTCTGATCTTAATCGTTCCCTATGAGGAACATAATCGTATTAATATTCCAGAGAACCAAAAACAACTGTTGGATCAATCTTAAAGATACCGAACCTCCTTTAAGTCATACCGAACCTTGTTTAGTCCAACCTCCTTTAAGTCACACCGAACCTCCATTAAGTCACACCGAATCTTGAAGGTGTAAATGAGCTGGATTAGGAACGTGTTCAAAGTCCACGGTGCAAAACTCGGATCATCTCGTTCCTTTTGATGACCCAAAATCACAATTGACGAGTCACAAAATTAAGTATCGAATCAGAATTTGTTCAAGAAGAATCAAAAAATGCGACGTAGCATTTGAAAGAGCACGTGCAGAAAATCATGTCTCATTAATTGGCTGTTTCTCGGAAAATCAGATGTAAGAACACATTGCAAGCCTTAATGATCCATCGATGATTCAGTAGCAAAATATAACTGAATAATCCTTGCTCTTGTATGATATATTATTCATAGTTAGTAAATTTGAGTTGGATTTAAAGCCAAGGATGAATGCAAACAGTAACAAATAGTCTTCGGACTGATTAGGATTATATTCCATGGCTTATCACTGATCCATAAGATTGTCTTTAACTTAATTAACGATTGTTTTCCATTGTTAAATCAAGAAATTCAATTCAACAAGCTTAGGATTAATGTCTCCATCTTCATTCAAATCGTTTATCCTTTCAGATAAAGTTTCTAGACTTATAGTGCTATAACAAATAGCCCCCTTACTTGATGAACCGATATTTACCAGCTAGCCTTGTGCATCAAATCTGAACGTTATTTAGTTTATACAAGTTTTCTGTTCTAATTTCGAGTTGGTTTTATTTGCTTCCATTGTTGAGTTGAATTTAATTCATCTGGGAATGACTTGGACGGAATTTTGAATTAAAAAACCTTGGATCCTACTAAGGATTTTAGTCTTTTTAAATGGTTCTACTCGCTGATAACGCTGACCGACACCGGATTCTTTTAAAATTGCTTATGTGGCTGCCACTAGGCTGCCACGTTGGATCGTACGTGGTTGTGGGTCTCATTTTCTCCTCCATTTACTGAAAACAAAAAGTTGTTGCAAGACAGATTTGAAAATACGACCTAATAGTAAATTTCCAAGCACTTTGCCATCCAAACTAAAGCTTCAATATGTATATTATGACACAATCTAGTACTTATTCACAACTACCCTTTTATAGGGAGATGGGACGCCATGTCGTATTTTTTTACAAGGCCCTAAAAAAATAATAAAATAAAAGAAAAATGTCAAGCTTTTGTATTTTTATTATTATTATTGATGATATTAAAAGATTACGAATCCCTACTAGGCTTGTCTTCGTCTTATTTTTTAGGCTATTTTTTTCGCTTGAAGCCCCCGGTATCCGGAAACCAACCGGTTCGACTAATTCGAGTTCGGCCCGGTCGTGCCTGCAGATTCTGACTTTTACTCAAGGGTAAGGCTCTAGCCAAGAGCTCATTCAACGTGGCGCCTCATAGGAAAATTGAACCGGTGACATCCCTAGACATTCTCAAGTCACTTACTACTTAAGTCGAGCTACTTGGTTTTTGAGGCAATTTTCATATATATAGTGTTTTGAACTATTTTTTAGATTTACTTTCTTAATTTGATTTGTGATTAATGGAAATTAAATAGATACCTATACGAGTTTTAAAACCCAAAAACCTATTTATCAATCATGGCCATGATATATGCTTAGGAAGGAATATAATAACAACACATTAATTCTGCTATAATTAAAGGGAATCGTTATGTTTATTTCGTATTGTAGTTAGTGTCTTCTTTTAAAAAAGCTTAAATCACATTGTGAGCCTTTCAATTGGTGAATCAATCATGTTGAGTTGGAGTCTAATCGAAGTTGGGATTTCAATGTTCAATCGGGTTTATTGTAATTTAAGCTGGGAAAATCGAAATATGGGTTTGGAGATTGAAGAAAATGCTCAAATGGATTTTCTATCTTGAATACGGTTTTTGGAGAACATGGAGCTGAGGAATTTTACTAGAAGAATCAAATGCGGGTCGTTGTTTTTGCAAACATGTAGCTCAGAATTTTCAGAAATACAAAAACGAGTTGAATTGAGCTGAAAATGTGTGTTTAATTGAAGTTACATTTTGAGCTGGTTACCCTATAAAAAGGGATCTTCATAAGTAATAGATTGTGTCATAGTTTTCAAGCTTTAGCTCGGTTGACCAAGTGCTTGGAATTTTAGTATTAGGTTGTGGGTTCAAGTTTGTTTTTGAACTTTTTATTTTCAGTAACTGGAGGAGAAATGGAACCCACAACCACATAGGATACAACGTGGCAGTCTAGTGGCAGCCACGTAAATAATTTTAAAAGAATCCGGTGCCTAGTCTACGTTATCCGGCGGGTAGGACCATTTAAGAAAGAACAACTTAGAGGACCATTTTCCTCACCGGAGTAGGAGCAGGACTAAAATCCTTAGTAAGCCAAGTTACAGGACCATTTTTGCAATTTTGCCCTAGGACGCACAATAACTGGGATGAGGTCCCTTACTGTGTGGTAGCACACAATAGCGTCTCACGGGGGAAGAGGGAGGGGTAGACGGGCCATTTCACATCTAAAAAACTCAAACTCGAATTTACACGAACATTAGGGTATACGGCCCAATTTTTACAGCATGGGATCCTAATTGCACACTAACCACTTATAATAGTGCGCCTATCAAGACCCATTATTTCCCAGATTTCTAGGAGAGTCAATTCTTGTAAATATTTTTAATGAAAAATATAACAGTTTGTTCTCGAAAAAATTTGGTAGGGTTTTCATTGAAAATTAAATGGTGGACGGCCGTTTATAAATTTTTCTATAGGAGGGACCTCCCAAAAAAATTTTATGGCGGAAAGATCGTTGATCATTACATAATGTTAGAAAAAAAACAAACCGAGCTATAGCCCTTAATGACGGAAACACAAAATAAACAAACGGAAGGAAAAAGATAAAACACCAAATTTACGTGGTTTCCGGCAATTTGCAGACTAGTCTACGGGAAAGAGAAAAATATTACTAAAGAGGATAATTACAAAAGATACAACCTCTCCTGAAGCCTAAAACAATAGCCAAAATAGCTAATGCAATTGAGAGTTTATCTTAACTGGTACATCTCAATGATACCTTGGTACCCAAAATAATAGGCTAAAAATCCTATTAAATACAATGCCAAAGTCGGCTACTAATCCCCAATTGTCAATGTGGGAATTTGACAAAACAAATACTTGGGCTTTGGCCCACTTAACAAATCTCCACCTTGGGACAAAGACCAATATCCAGAAATAATAATACTACTCTTTCTCCATAAACATCAAAATCTTCAAATAGTGTCAAATAAGTCCAAGCACTGCTTGAACTTAACAAATGGACGACGCTTCGTAATGTCTAACTCTGGACGGGATGACATAGTGATTGCAGAATTGCCAATAACTGTGGATCCTTGCAAAACATACAAACCACCAGACCTGCAAGCGTTCATAACAACACGAGCACCTTTAATTAGCTTCAGAATACCACCTTCAGTGGTTTACATAAATCTAGGAGTCTCAAATGCGCCCAAAGTGATGAGATTTTTCTTCAAATCCGGAACACGTCTGACTTTCTTAAGTGTTTTGACAACACCATCATAGGTCTTGATTCTAACCGCACCAATGCCAGCAACCTTGCAAACTGCGTGATTGCCCAACGAAACAACTACACGTCGAACTGAATCATACGTGGATGATCAGTCCCTATTGGGACACATATGATACATGCAACCAGAATCCAAGATCCATTCATCAATAGACCTTAATTTATCATCATCAAAGAAGATATCTCCATCACTCTCATCTTCAATGAAACTGGCCTGAGCAGACTCTTTACCACGCTCTTTCTTCTGTTCTTGCTTTTCTTTGTTCTTAAGACGAAAGCAATCATATTTGATATGCCGGATCTTTTTTACAATAATTGCACGTCAAATCTTTATGTCTGGGATTCAAAAAATAATTTTCACTATCTGCATCCTTCTTATTTGATCTGCCCCGAACTACCAGCATGTCTACCTGACTACTACTACTTCCCCCAATTATGTCTTTATCAATCTTCTCTTTCGATTTAAAAATTGACTTAATTTCTTTGTAAGAAATAGTACACTTACCATAAAGCATCGTTTCTCTAAAATGCTTAAACGATAGAGGAAGCGAACACAATAAAAACAGTGCATGATCCTCATCATCAATCTTAGCATATATATTACTCAAATCCATAAGCAGGGAATCAAATTTATCTAAGTGAAATAATATAGATGACCCTTCAGACATACAAAGCATATGCAAACTCTGCTTTAAATAAAGCCTATTCTCCTCGGTTTTCTTCATATACAAGGATTTTAGTTTTCCCACAAATCCTTAGCAGTAACCTCGTTGGCTACCTCTCTTAAAACCTCATTAGAAAGACACAAGATGATACCTGACCTGGCCTTCTTGTCGAGACCAGCAAACTCCTCATCTGACATTTTCTTTGGATTTTTCTCCTTCCTAAGCAGCGCAATATCAAAGCCCTCCTGAATCAGCATGGCCTCCATCTTCAACTGCCACATCCTGAAGTTGACGTTTCTGTCGAACTTCTCAAAATAATACTTAGTTACCGTCATGATGGATAATTTTTCAAAAGCTCGGAAAACACCTCGGAAATAAATCTCTACTCGAAAAATCTCAAATAAACTTGGCTCCGAAACCAGTTTGTTAGGAAAAACCAAACCGAGCTATAGCCCTTAACGACGGTAACTCAAAATAAACAAACGGAAGGAAAAAGAAAATATTACTACAGAGGAGGATTACAAAAGATACAACTCTCATGAAGCCTAAAACAATAGCCAAAATATCTAAGACAATTGAGAGTTTATCTTAACTGGTACATCTCAATGGTACCTTGGTACACCATAATAATAGGCTAAAAATCCTATTAAATACAAAGCAAAAGTCGGCTACTAATCCCCAATTGTCGATGTGGGAATTTTGACAAAACAAATTGGCCCACATAACACATATCAATTCTCAGAGATCTCGACTAATAGGTATTCTGTTATTTTTTTTTTTCCCATTTCCTATTTAGTATTGGTTATTGTTACCTTTCAGATCTATTTAGATTTTTTTAATTCAGATTCGTACAGAATCGGATGACCATTTTAGTTATTGTTTCCTTTCAGACCACTAAAGATGTTTTTTTGAAATCCACATCTGTATAGGACGACCATTTTACAATTTTTGATATAGATAAATGTTAATAAGGACAAGGTTGATTTGAAAATAAGCACTTAATCCAGTGGAATATTTTCTATGGAAAAAATGCTAATTTATATTCCACTGAATCTTTCATTCTATCTCCTACTTAATTCCAAAATTGAATATATCGTTTGATCTAAAAGTTTAAAGATCCTAATTACTTCACCATATTTTTCCTTTTTCCGTCCTCAATATTCTGATATCTTATTTGATATTTCTCCGTTGTCTTTTTCGTGGTAATTTTTGTAAAGAACATCTTAATAGTGGAATAGTGGATTTGGGGGTCCATTCCAATGTAAAATCTTGTAGTGAACAATGTATTTGGTGTAACGAACAATGTATTTGTTCTTATCTCTAATTTTATTTTTCACTGTCCTAATTCATATTTTGTCCCCATTTTTTGTCCTTCATTCCCACACTTTTTTTATATACCTTTGTTGTAACATATGGCAACAAAGAACATGAACAAAAGCAATCTATCGTAAAAGTAATCATACAACCAGAAAAAAAAAAACCAAGAAGAATCTAGCGATTTAACATGGTTTCTGGCATTGTACCGACTGCCCCACAGATATAAAAGGAGATATATATTATTATGCACAAAAATTCACAAGAATTTTGTACACTTGCATTGATTACACTCATTGGGTATTTATAGCCTTGGAAACCTAACCATAACCGCCTTTATGACCTATGCTGGGATTTCCATAAATGCCCAGATGTGACTCAGCTCAGCTGGGTCACCAGCTATGTAACAAGCTCAGAAGAAAAAGCTCAGCAGTATCCAACAGACTTAGTAGACCCACTCTGCTGACAAACAGTCCTCAGCTGCACTTCACTCAGCTAACTCCTCAAACTTGAACGCTCTTGTCAGCAGCCCATCACCCAGCTAACCCTAGATAGCTTTTCCAAATTAAGACGTATAGATCAAGTCACACTTGATAACAAATCTCCACCTTGACTTGAAGTCTCTTTCAAATGGATTGCATAAATAGATGTACTATACCAGATGCATTCGTCAATTCCAGATGTAATGTACCAGACTTCTCTGCTGAAGCACTCAGATGAACTGCCCTCAGCTGAGTCTTTCCAGATTTAGATTATAGGTTCCGTATGTTGAGAAAATCCAGAAACAACTGAAATTTGCTCTGCTAATCTTCCTCATCTGGATTGTCTTCTAATTTCTCAAAAAATGATACCTCACATCTATATGCTTGGTTCTCTCATGATGAACCGGATCCTTAGCCAAACATATTGTACTAAGACTGTGACAATATATCTCAGCTTGATCCTGATGCAGACCCAAATTACTGACCAATCCTTTCAACTAGATCCTTGATGACCAAAAAACTTGATGACCGAAATAGTAACGACCAACCTTAACCGGTAGAGTACTAGGTCAGAAACACTATAGAGGAGAGCAAGGTCATATCCCTCGAGGAATCAATTGAGTACCAAAGCCGTTATCAAACTTAGTTTAGGTCAATAATAGGTTGTTCATGCTATCAATTATACTACGACGACAATTAACTGAAAGGTACTTATAAGAGAGAAGCATAGCCAAGACATGGTCCAATCGAATACTTTCACCTCTCTAATAGACTATCTCGGGAACGAGCTTAACCAACCAACCAACCTAATGATCATATAGACTCATTCACGGGTGCAAACTCCTAAGCTAGTGTAAGACGCCATGCAACAATCAAACACCCTTTGCCCGGTTCAACAGTCCGCCTTTAAGGATTTAACTGAACGAAACAAGATTAATGCGCTAGAGTTGCTTGATTTCACAACCGAATGAACCTCACTCCCTAATCAATCTAAACAACTCAGTTGATTATAAGAAATGATCTTAAAACCCTTTTTTCCCATACCCCTCCGCAACATACATTTATAAAAGTGGTTGTGTGTTCATGAACTAGGTGTACAGTCTAATTCAAGCATTATGAACAAGTTTTAAGACATGAATTCATCGATATAGCATCAATTAAGCACTACCCATTCCCAATTTCATCAATTAGAGGGTGATTTCTTCAATCTTCACATGACTTAGCTATGATATATTTAGCTACTCATAATTAAAGAAGAAATAACAATCAAAGGAAGGATCAAAGCCATAAAACAAGAAAATAAAGGATATTAATTACCAAAATAAGAAGAAGATGACGTTACATCAATCTCCATACAAGCCCATGTCAATTGGAGAAAAAGAAAACTCCAAAAGATCAAAATCCAAGAGTTGAGCTAGGATCTAAGATATGATTATGCTTAATTTAAGTAAAAAATGGTGTAAGAGTGAATCTAGGGAATAAAAAGGGAAGAGGTCGACCTAGGGAGTAAAATGTGTAAGTATGAGAGTGTGAAGAAGTGTGTGAAAAATCTGTGCAAAACGTATTTATATGTGCTCCAAAATGTACTTGAAAACGGCCCAATGCGCACACATCTCTTTCCAATGCGCACGCATTGCTCTGTGCTAGCTGGGAGGGACTGATTCTGCTGTGATGAACGCGCACACATTCTATTGAATGCGTATGCATTAAATGGGTTCTTTCAATCCCGAACTTGCTGCTTCTGAAATGCGCACACATTACTCACAATGTGCATGCATTGTCTGTGCTTCTTCTAGAATGAGCATCTTGTTCCATCTGCTATGTATGCATTACCATGAATGTGCACGCATTGGTTGAAATCTTCCAAAACTTAGCTTTCTGTTCCTCTAATGCGTACGCATTGCCATCAATGCGTACACATTGCATGCTGCACCTCTAAATCTTCACTTTTTCTTCAACTTTTCCATCCCCGAGCCTCGGTTTTGCCTTCATAAACTCAATGCCTTACCTCCTGGGCTAACAAACATCTATATCCTACATCATAACATCCAAACACATACCGAGCATAACTCCACAAGATAAATAGGGCTCGAAATGGGCCAAAAACACAGTAAAATGGTTTACCATCTAGGTGATGATTTGCCTCGAAGTGCAAGCCCTAAGTGATTTTGCCCTATAATAGGTCAAAAGCTACCCGGAATGAGCCAAAAGTGCTGTAAACGAGGGTTAAAACACGCACCGGAGCGTAGTAAGGTTGACTCTCATCAATCCCCTTCTCGGCTGCTTCAGTAAGAGCCATGTATTCTGACTTAGTGGTTGATAATGCTACTATTGCTTGAAGAGTTTCTTTCCAGCTGACCACACAATTACCCAAAGTGAAAACATAACCAATCATTGATTTTCTGCTAACCACATCACTTGCATAATCAGAATCACAGTACCTTGTGACCAAACACTGAGTATCACCTTCATAAATGAGTCCAACATTTGTTGTACCCCTAAGGTACCTGAACATCCTTTTCACAACTTAACAGTGTTCCTTTCTAGGTTGAGCAATAAACTTTCTAACAACACTGTCTGTCTGAGCCAGATCAGGCCCAGTGCAAACCATAGCATACATAGGACTACCCACTACACTAGCATAGGGAACATTTGAATTGCAGTCCTTCTCCTCACCGATCGTGACGCATAAATAGATATATGAGCATTGGATGCCATTAGAGTATCTATTGGATTAACAGCAAACTTTCCAAACTCATCCAAAATCTTACGAATATAGCCTTGTTTGAGACATGAAAATATTTTTCTTACTCCTACATCTAAAGATACCCATCCCAAAATTCTTGTTTGTTGCACCCAAATCTTTCATTTGAAATTCAGCATTATGAAAACCTACAGGACTTTGAATTTCGAACTTTTTTACAAACAACTATCAACATGTCATCCATAAATAGGAGAAGATAGATGTATGATCCATCTCTCAACTGAATGTGAAACACACTTCTGATCATATGGACTTATAACTGATGGATCATGTAATCACAAACTTTTGAACCGCTACCTTGGAGTTTGCTTAAGTCCATACAAAAACTTATTCAACTTGCAAACATATCCTTCATTTCCAGGAACTTGGAACCCCTCTGGCTTAGTTATGTATATCTCCTTATCTACATCACCAAGCAGAAAGGCTGTCTTCGCATCAAACTACTCAAGTTCAAGATCTCCCTGTGGCACCATTGCTAGTAATACAATAATGAAAGTGTGTCTGACCACTGGTGAGAATATCTCATCATAGTCCACCCCTTTTTCTGACAGAACCCTCTTGAAACCAAATGTGCCTTACACTCGATTCCCTTAGTAGATGGAATTCCTTCCTTTTTCTTGAAGACCCATTTACAAGTGACTATCTTCCTTTCTTGTGGTTGTTTGACCAGATCCCAAGTCTAATTCTTCAATAATGACTTCATCTCATCTCCCATGACAACATGCCGCTTAGTGACTTAGAACATGACACTGCTTCCATATAAGTAGATGGTTCAGATCCATGCACCTCTTTTGCAACTTGAAGTGCATATCCAACCATATCCTCAAACCCATACCTTCCGGGAGGTCCAATATTGGTTCTTTTAGCTCTTGCAGTAACTATACTCTACTAACCATTATCTGCTATTTGAGTATCAGCTGATCCCCGTTCTGCTGACTTGTTCCGATTCAGATTTGCTTCTATTAGATCAGATGAGTGCTGACAGTGATCAACTAAGTGTTGCTGCTCAACTGTCTCGACGTGAAGATGCACCTCTACGTTCTTAGATTCAGATTCAGCAGACCTCTTCACAGCATTTAACCGAGCATAGAATTCTCATCGAAGATCACATCTCTACTGAGTATGACCCTATTCTTTGATGATGACCAAATTCTATAACCCATCACCCTATCTACATACCCTACAAACACTCTCTTCTTGGATCTTGGATCAAACTTACCTTCACTCACATGATAGTAGACTGTTTATCCAAAAACCCTTAGACCTGAGTAGTCAGCAGGCTTTCCTAACCATATCCCAATTGGTGTTTTGAGATTGATCGCTGTGTGAGGTCCCCTGTTGATTAAGTAGCAAGTTGTGTTCCTTCTTTGTTCTTGAAGACCCATTTACAAGTGCTTATTTTCCTTTCTTGTGGTTGTTTGACTAGATCCCAAGTCTGATTCTTCAATAATGACTCCATCTCAACTCCCATGACAGCAAGCCACTGAGATTACTTGGAACATGTCACTTCTTCCCTATAAGTAGATGGTTTAGATACATCCACCTCCTCTGCAACTTGAAGTGCATATCCAACCATATCCTCAAACCCATACCTTTTAGGAGGTCCAATATTGGTTCTTTAGCTTTCTGATAGCGATACTCTGTTGACCATTATCTGTTGTTTGAGTATCAGCTAACCCCTATTTGCTGATTGGTTCGGATTCAGATCTTGTAGATTAGATGAGTGCTGACAGTGATCAACTGGGTTTTATTGCTCAGCTGACTCGACCAGAAGCTCCACCTCTCGATTAGCTCTCTGAGACTTAGATTCAGCTTTGGTTACAAATTCAGATCTTGTTATACTAGATTAGATGTGTGCTGACAGTGATCAACTGGGTTTTATTTCAGCTGAATCGACCAGAAGCTCCACATTTCGATTAGCTCTCTGAGATTCATATTCAGCTTTGGTTTCAGATTCAGCAGACATCCTCATAGATGAGCTGAGCATAGATTTCTCATCTACGATCACATCTTTACTGAGTATGACCATATTCTCCATTGATGACCAAATTCTATAACACATCACCTCATCTCCATATCGTACAAACACTCCCTTCATGGCTCTTGGCTCAAACTAAACTTCACTCACATGATAGTAGACTGTTCTTCCAAAGACCCTTAGACCTGGGTAGTCGGCAGGCTTTCCTGACCTTATCTCAATTGGTGTTTCGAGATTGATCGATGTGTGAGGTCCTCTATTTATTAAGTAGCAGGCTGTGCCGACAGCCTCCACCCACAATCTCCTAGATAAACCAGAATTATAGAGCATTCATCTTTCCATCTCAAGATGTGTATGATTCATCCGTTCCGCAACTCCATTCTGATGAGGTGTATTCCTGACTGCATGATGCCTGGAATTACCCTCATCCTTGAAAAAATGATCAAACTCAGATTAGCTGAATTCCAGACCATTATCTGTTCGGAGCCTTTTGATCTTCTTGAATGTTTGATTCTCCATTACATCCTTCCACTGCTTGAAACTATTGAATGCATCACTTTTGTGTTTCATCATTGATGATGTATAAATCGTCACAGGCGTCCTTGCGGTGTATAGATGGTGGATATCTGGGTCAGTATTAAGGTGGTGTGATACTCCGGCGGGTGGCGGTATGGAGGAATAGAAAATGGATAGAGCTTTGGCTTGCAAGTGTCATGTATATTTCATCCTCCTCTAGTTTACAATGACCACACCTTTTATAGAGGTGGGTAACTTAGGAAATAAGTAATCTATTAGACATTCCACTAACAGTTAGGTTTAACTTAGATATTTAAGTAAGACGAAATATCTAAGATACAAGTGGGGAAAAGATCTGGATCAACCGGCGACCATCTCTCTGAGGTCGCAAGGAGCAAGCCTTTTCCTGCCTTGTCCCCTTGGCGCCCCTTCTTGACTTGCCTGGATGAGATCCACAGGACCTGTTGCACTTGCCTGGGGCCGCAAATGCTTTGGTCGCGGCGAGGTGAGACACAGTGGCCGCCCTCTTTGCGATCTCTTCTGTCATGCCGGAGGATGGCCGCAGTGGGTTGTCTCTCACTGTTGAGGTGGTGGAATTATTTATACCCATCAATGGCCCCCTACTCCGTGCTTTAATGATATTCCCTGAGGATATGAAGGAGGGAGTAATTATCAACACCTTTTATGACCTCGTCGTCGGATGCGACTTGTACACTTAGGACCGTGCTTTTAAAGCAAGCGACCTCAAAGTAACTTTGGGTCAGTTTTTGCGACCTTGTCGTCTGATGCGACTTGTTCACTAAGGGCCGTGCTTTTAAAGCATGCGGCCTTCGAAGCAACTCGGGCCTGCTTTTGCGACCTTGTCGTCTGATGCGACTTGTTCACTAAGGGCCGTGCTTTTTAAAGCATGCGGCCTTTGAAGCAACTCTGGCCTGTTTTTGCGACCTTGTCGTCTGATGCGACTTGTTCACTAAGGACCGTGCTTTCAAAGCATGCGGCCTTCGAAGCAACTCTGGGTCTGTTTTTGCGACCTTTTTTTGCGACCTTGCCGTCTGATGCGACTTGTTCACTAAGGACCGTGCTTTCAAAGCATGCGGCCTTCGAAGCAACTCTGGGCCTGTTTTTTTGCGACCTTGTCGTCTGATGCGACTAGTTCACTAAGGACCGTGCTTTCAAAGCATGCGGCCTTCGAAGCAACTCTGGGCCTGTTTTTGCGACCTTGTCGTCTGATGCGACTTGTTCACTAAGGGGGGTGCTTTTAAAGCATGCGGCCTTCGAAGCAACTCTGGGCCTGTTTTTTGCGACCTTGTCGTCTGATGCGACTTGTTCACTAAGGGCCGTGCTTTCAAAGCATCGCGCCTTCAAGCAACTCTGGGCTGTTTTTGCGGGCGAGATCGTCAATCGTGGCTGACGTCGATCCTCCCGTACCATTCTCGTTGAGTAATGCGGCGCTTTTGCAATCGCCAGGCGCTTGCACGTGAGCATTGATGGGACGCCTTCAATTCAATTTGAACGATAATCGCCGCCCCAATCTGAACCGTCGGATGAAGGGTTCCCAACCGTTCGATCGTGGCCCCCTGCCTATATAAGGCTTTCACCCTCAACCTCCTCACACTTTTAGCATTCCTTATTTCCTTCATTTGTTTATCGATCATAATTCTTAAGGTTTTGCGCGGAGCTTTGAAGGTTCAAATGGCGTTTCTTTGGTGGTTTTAGGATTTCAAGGTGGTTCTTTTGAAGATTCCGCCACTTTCTTGAGCATTTCCGTCTTCACACGCGGATTTCCTCTTTTCCTCCAAAGAAATTGGGTAAGAATTCCTCTCTTTTAACTCTTTTATTCATCCATCCTGCGTTATTTTTCCATAGGCATCATTTTCATCTTTCTTTCTCGCAACGGGATTCAACCTCGATTTGTTTCGATTAATAATGGGGTTTTTCCTGGGAGAGATTATAGTTTTCTGGGAAAATTGGGGCTTCACCCGCTCCCTCGCTTTCTCTCAGTAATTTTATTTGCCATCTCTCTTGCAAAACGGAGGAGGCGGCATTGAAGTGGGTGCGATCACCTTCCTGGCTAATTTATTATTATACCAGTCCAAAGCTCCACCTTTTTCTCCCTTGTTTTTGCGGGATGTCGGGAATGATTATTCTCAGCGATGATTCTGGAAAGGGAGATTTATGATTATCTTTGAGGATGACCCCATATTCATGCGGCCTCGATCGGCGATCTACCGGACGAGGTGGAAGTGGAAAGTACTCGCACAGTGTTGGCGAGATTATCTGCGATGAGGTCGCTACTATGGATGCCGACCCTTTGAGAGTTGGAGGCCTTTATCTCTCGCGAAAATCCGCCCGCGTAGAGAGCCCTTAAAGAGAAAGCGGGGCTCAAAATCTCCAACTGCTCACGGGCTTTGAAAAAAAATCGCGTCCCGGTGAAGGACAAATCTGCGTCCCAAGTACTAGCGGCGCTCCCGACCACGACGAAGCTTATGTTCGGGGCGCGCAGCTTCATGAGTTAATGGGGTCCAGTGAGGATGAAAATGCTGAATTGCCTCGGAAGGATATCTGGGTGCCCGCAAAAAAGCCGAAGAAGAAGAAAATTGCGAGCCAAACCATGACAGTCGGTGAAGCCGCCGCGGCCGCCACCCAGCCGAAGAACTCTCGACCTAACAATCCTGAAGCTATGCGGGAGTTTGCGACCATGACGGCGTATGAGAAGGATGTTGAGAAGAAATGGTCCCGACTGTGTAAGGGCAGCGATCTCAATAGGACCATAAATCGTATATTTGGAATCGACACCAGTGTGTATCGGTTTTCTTTTTTCGATTATGAGAAGGAGGCCGACAAATTTAAGCCCGGGGATCACAAGGATTACGTATGTGCGCGCCGCTCCGAGGACACCCTTATCCTCCACTTCCATCATTTGCATGCGGGTCTGAGACCGCCTTTCGATCCTTTCTTTGTGAAGATCTGCAAGGAGATGCAGGCGCTTCCTTCTGATTTTGCCGTCGGGGCTATTATCCAGTTGATGGCTTTCACAGTTATGTGCCGGATTCTGAAGATTGAGCCGACGTTAACTTTACTGGGGCAATTTTATTTTTTCTGTGGGACGACTGTTCCTGGACAAATCTCCCTGAGGACGAGGACTCCCCGCCTACTATTCCCGCTTCCCAATAAGTTTCACAAATAGGGCGCGGATGCAAAGTCGAGTCGAAGGTAGGTTGGCCTTTTCCCAGGGCAGGAGTCCGCGGAGGCAAATCCACGCTTTTAATCCTTGACCCCCCTGTGAGTGAGCGGCGCTATGTAAAGGGGCTGATGACGTTAATTCAGTCGGATGGGGCGGCGCCATCTCGGAGAAATGTTGCCTGGGTTGAACTTCTTGACCTGGCCGAGCCTTTTGTATGTATGGCGGGCCTAGTAGGTAGGGGGAATGCCGTGCCCTTGGTACGAATGGGTCCTGAGAGTTGCGATCCGGACTGGATTGGGGATTGCCATATCAACAAATGTTTTCCCTCCGAGTGTCCAGAATGTGGGGGCGATCCTTTACTTAGGCCGCTTTGTAACTTTCTTTGTCCACTTGTATTTATTTGTATATGTTCATTTTGTTTTGTTGGGTTCTAAACCGCTTTCCTTTTGTAGGTATGGATCCAAATGCTCGCAGGGCTCAAAGAAACAAGCTTAATGCGGAGGCAGACAATGCTCGACAGGAGGCTCTGAAGAAAGCTCTAGGGAAAGTGCCCCGAACTGTGGATGCCTCGGTTGTCGCCGAGACATATAACCCGGAAGCTGCGACCTCTTCTGCCCTTGTTGCGACTTCCTCTGCCCTTGTTGCGAGCCCAGGTCAGGCTGGTGCCTCAAAAAAGACTCATCCCCCTGCTAAAGAGTCGCAAGGCGTAAAGCGACCTCAACCAGAGAAGGCGAAGAATGATCGCCCACCCAAACGGCCCGCTCACAGCCCGGTGCATCTTGAAGAGGTTGAAGCTCCGGTGGAGAAGAGCGCCCACCGAGACACTTGCCACAAAAACCTTGCCTCGAGGTTACTGCGGGAAAGAGGCCCTATGGTTGGATCCGAGCTTTACCTGGCTCTTGACCTATCCAAAGCTCGCCGGGTTGGTGAAGCAATTGCTGATGTGATTCCTCTTGGGCCGATTCCTTTTGACTATCCTGATCATGTTCAAGTGGAGGATTGGTCGGGCATACTAGCCCGCTTTGCGGCTCAAGATAATACTCCGCCTCAAGATGAGATCGCCGAAATCGAGAGATTTGAGCGCCGCTTTAGGATTGCCGCTTCATGGTAAGACCACCTCTTTCTTCTCTTCTTCCTTTTTCTTTCTTCTTTTTTTTTTTTTTTTTTTTGGCCAACTCCCCTTGCTTTCCCAGCCGGCGCTCGTTTGAATAGGTGCTCGAGGCGGCTGAGAGCGCGCGCGAGGCGAGATGATAAAGGTGACGGCGCAGTAGGGGCGTGACCAGGCAAGAGTTCTTGCCGAAAGAAAGCTAGGCATCGGGTGGCGAGGTGGAAAAGATGAGATCAATCTTGGAGGAGCACTCTAAACTTGATCTTTGAAATCAATGAGAAAGTTTCCACTTTGACCAAGGATTTTCTTGGGGCGCAGGAGGAGATCGCTAAGTTGAGGGGTAAGCTCAGGCGAGGCGGATCTGATTGCTAAAGAGGCTGCTTGAGAAAGCTGCTTGAAGAAGCTGCTGAGAGTCTTTGCAGAGAGAAGCGTGAAGAAAATCGCCGAGGCCGTTGAGGAGGCCAAGTCTGGGCCGTCGCCGCCTACAAGAATTCGGATGACTTCCTGACCTCATGGAGCATAGCTTTGATCGGGGGTTTTAGTCACTTAGCTCATTTGCATCTGGGGTGACCGAGGCAGAGAGCACATTACTCTGGAAGATATCTTCATGGTGGGTGAATATGCACCAAGGTCATCCTGATTTAGTGGTTTTTCACCCGGAGATTCCTATGCCAATGAGCTTATTACCTCGATCTGGTGAATAACTTTTAGTTGCGGCGAGCTGTTTGGGATCCCGCTCCTGTTAATCCTGTGAACTTTGAGGCGTTGAAGAAGCCGCCGTCCTCTGAGCAAGGCGATGAGTTCATCAGCGCCCCACCTACCCCTCATGATCTCTAGATTTTTGGATTTTCCTGCGAGCCCTTTTAAAAATTTGACTTGTAACCTTGACTATTTATCTTTGTGCTTTGCCTGAATTTTGAGTTGTAATATCTTGACAATTTACTCTCTGCATTTTCTATTTATAAGATTTGGTTTTTTCCGTCCGTGATTTGTGTTGACTATCTCAAGCGGTCTTTAGCGAGGCCATGATAGGCATTACTTTATCCTCTCAGATGCGGTCCTCTTGATTTGTGCGAGGTCTTTTACATAATTTGTTGGAGTCGCAGTCACGAAACGTCGTTTGTCTTGTCCTAACCATGGTCGCTATGCGGTGTCAATTGTCAAGATTTCCGCGCCCTATGAGCGATGTTGTCGAAAATTTAGCCTCTCAGAGCGACCTTTGACCATGTCATTAACGCAGAGTTATGACCCCTAATAAATAGGTGTCAGGTGTAACTGTAGCCATAAATTTTGTTCCTGCTGCCTTGGTCATATCCCCCTTTTAGTATAAAAAAGGGGAGTGCCTTGGAACTCATTCTGCCTCTTGCCTTATACTGAATTTGCTTTCTTTCTTCTGCAATTTGTTCATTATCCTCTTTATTGTTTTATCCCCCTTTTACTTTACGCTATGTCCCACCTGAAAAAGCAAACCGGGTTCGGATATGGAAAGCTCGTCCCTATTCGTGATGTATCCCTTTCTTCTTTCTTGCCTCGGCGTCGCTAAAGATCATTTAAGCGCGCTATTTTGAGTGGGTTGAGCCTGCGAAGGAGAGGGGTTTAGATCAGAGCAAGGTCGAGGGTGACGGTTCTCTTCTGCGCGTACGTTTTTCTAGGTGGGCAGATTTTGTTGCACCACCTTCGTCAATACTTCCCAATCTTTCATTAGTGAGGGAGTTCTATTCCATCTTGTCCGAAGTTGCTTCTGAGGGGACTGCCAGCTGCATTACCCTTCGTGGCGTCGCGGTCATTTTTACTCCGGAATCCATCAATGGTGCCCTGGGTATACCCGTTATCGACCCCTCATCCCATTATGAGCTCGCTTGGAACCTTGCCGATGAGTCAAGTAGACAATCTTGCTTGCGACGAGCCCTTCGCGAGCTCTTTCCTGATTATGAGCGACCTCGTGTACTGGGACCTGCGTCTGATCTTTCTCGCAGCAATCGTGAGTGGAAAAGGTTCATCAACTCGCGCGCCCTCTTGTCCACGGATAACGAGGCTGTTAGTGAAGCCGAAGCTTTGCTTTTGCACGCTATTCGCGATCATCGCGTTGATATTGATTGGGGGATCTTGATTCATCGGGAAGCGGTTAATTTTGCGGTTTCTATGGACCGACATCGTCGCTTCCCTTTTGCTTCATTAATAACGAAGCTATGCAGCTTAGCGAGGGTGCCGAAGCATTCACTGGATCGTTATAGGTACACTCATTAGATAGAGTGTAACCCGTTTTTTTTTTTTTTTTTTTTGAGATCGCAAAGCATGGTAGGCCGCAGATTTGCTGGAAACAATTGTATTTCTTAATAAACGAAGATGGCTCTTCTATTTCGATTTCCCTTTCCATATGCCCTGTTCGTACGCGGGCATACATACGCTTTACATATAATATTTTTTCAGATTGTCCGCATGCCAGGGTCGGTTGTACTCGCGACCTTGGTTGTCACTTAGTACGTAAGTTCCTTTTTTGACTATCCGGCGATCCTCTCTCGTCCTTCCCGTTTTCCGATAGTTTTCCTTCTTGGCCTCGTGGCGGTGGCTTGTCTCTTTCGCAAAACATAATCTCCCCACGGCGGTGATGCCCGCGAATACGTTTGTCGTGATGACGCTTCGCCGCTGTGTTATAATTGACTAAACGGTTTGTATGCCTGGATGCGCCGCTCTCTACTAGATCAAGCTCGAGTTTACGTGCGCGGTATTATTGACCTCGTTATAAAAAACGACCTAGGGCTTGGTAAGGCCATTTCCACCGCGCCATAGCCTCGATCCCATAAGTTAAGGCAAAAGGAGTTTCCCTCGTTGTGATTTTTCGCGACGTCCTGAGTGCCCATAGAGCCGCCGGAAGGTGATCCGGCCAGTGACCTGCTTTCTCACCCAGGCTCTTCTTTAGTACACTTAGGACCTGTTTGTTGGCATTTTCAGCTTGCCCATTTCCTTGTGGGTAACACACGGATGATTGCCAATGTTTAACATTGTTTTCTTCACAAAATTTGTCGAATTCGTCTCTGAATTGAGGTCCGTGATCGGAAACCACAACTCTCGGAACTCCGAATCTTGTCCATATTTGATCGAGCAAAAAGTATGTTATATCCCTGGTGTTGGTTTTTACCAAGGCCTTAGCCTCGACCCATTTAGTAAAATAATCCATCTGCGATTTACCACATACTCGCATCCCGGCGACCACTTCCTCAAAGGTCCGATGAGGTCAATTGCCCACATGTCGAAGGTCCAGGCCGCTACAACTATGCTTTGTTCGACTGAGGGTAGCCTGGGGATACTGGCGAACCTTTGGCAAACATCACATGCCTGGGTATATGCTTTGGCGTCTTCTGCTAATTTTGGCCAATAGTATCCGGCTAGGAGTACTTTCTGTGCTAGCGTTCGATTGGCGGGATGGCCGCCGCACATTCCTCGTGTAGTTACGTTAGAATGCCCGTTACCTCCTCAGTCGCACGCATCGCGAGAAGGGTTTTGAGAATGAATGACGGTAAAGCACATCGTCCCATAATCATATATCTTGCGAGCCCTTTTACCAAGGCCTTAGCTTCAAGACGGATCACCGGGAAGCTCCCTAGCTCAATGTAAGATTTCATGATGTCGACCCAACACGTATTCCTGGGTTGGAAGTCCATGACCTCGATTTGAGAAATGGCGGGCTCAAAGAGATGCTCGACCATGATGCTAGGATCGCACGACGCATCTTCATTGGTCAATTTGGATAAATAGTCCGCCTATGATTATCCTCTCGGGATGTTTTTGAACCGGCAATATGCGGTTGCTTTGAGTTTTTGACGAGGTTGATATACCTTTGTAATATTTCGCAATGAATGCCGAAAGAGCCATTGATTTGATTCACAACCAAGCGTGAGTCGCAAAATACCTGTATATTTTCGACTTTCATGGCTTTGGCGAGCTTTAAACCGGCGATGACGGCCTCATACTCGCTGGTTATTAGAGAGGCGGTGAAATCGAATCTCGAGCCTGCTCGATTTCCTCGATGTGCCCGGCTCTAACAGATTATCCTGCGCGCACCCTTTGTGATCAAGGCGGCCCATCGACGTAGAGTTGCCAACGGTGACTTGGCCTAAAAGGCTCGTCCTCTGTGGCTATCTTATCCTGGTTGCATTTGGGGCAAACTCGCTCCGTTGTTTCTTCGTTGAAGCTTGTTTCTACTATGAAATCAGGGAGAGCCTGGGCTTTTATAGCCTTCCGAGGCTCATAACGGATGTCGACTTCTCAGTAAGTTCGATAGCCCACCGGAGCGATCGACCGGACAAGTCTGTTTATATGAAGAACTGTCTTTAGCGATGCATTCGATAGGACTACGATGGTGTCGATGAGAAAGTAAGCCCTTAATTTGCGGGCAGCTATAACAACACAATAAGCTAACTTTTCAATATTAAAATAACGACTTTCTACGGGCTTAGAGCCTTGGAAACATAAAAAGCGCTTCTGCGAGCCCTCCTCTTCTTTTACAAATCATCATGGCTACGGCCCTATCTCGAGGTCGCCAAATACAAAAACAAAATATCCCCTAGTTTTGGGTCAAGTTAACAACGGCGGGCTTGACAAGTATTCTTTAAGGTCTTTAAAAGCCTGAGCATTCCCGTTGTCCAAGAGAAGGTACCGCCCTTTCAAAATTTTGAAGAAAGCGGACTTCTTTCTGCAGATTTTGAGACAAACCTACCCAAGGTTTGTGATTCGCCGTTTAGCGTTGTACTTCCTTGACACCGGTGGGCTCGCTTGATGTTGATTAGGGCTTCGATTTTTTCGGGATTTGCCTCGATCCCCCTCTGACTCACCATGAAGCCCAGAAATTTTCCTTCCTGGACTCCAAAAATACATTTCGCAGGGTTTAGTTTCATTGAGTGGTCTCTTATATTGGCGAAGGTTTCGCGAAGGTCCACCAGGTGATCCTGGCGACTTGATTTTACGACCATATCATCAATGTAGGCCTCCATGTTCCTGCCTATTTGCGTGCTAAAAACTCTGTTCACCATTCTTTGATAGGTCGAACCTGCGTTCTTCAGGCCGAAAGGCATCATCTCGTAGTAATAGAGTCCACATGCTGCCCTAAAGGCTGTCATCTCTTTGTCTTCATCTGCCATTTTGACTTGGTGATAACCGGAATATGCATCCAGAAAACTCAGCGTTTCGAATCCGGCGATCCCGTCGACCATTTTGTCAATTCGAGGCGTAAGGTAAGTAAGGTCTTTAGGGGCAAGCTTTGTTCAGTCTCTGTGAAGTCGACACACATCCGCCACTTGCCATTATGTTTCTTTACCATTACTACGTTTGCCAACCAGGTGGATATCTCAAAGCTCTTGATTATGCTGCTTGCGCGAAGTTTTTTGATCTCACCTTTTATTGCGATCTCTTTTCCATAGAAGCTGCGCGCTCTTTCTCAGATGTCGGCCTGAAGTTGGGGTTGGCACTTAGATAGTGCAAAGCGACCTCGACTCTCGCGCCTCATATCATGTTACCTCCCGCGGCGCGCTCATGTTGGCTTTCGAAGCCCGATCAATTCTTCCCTTTCTCCCTCGGTGGTCCGCGATCCTATTTTTATCCTTTGATCGGGATATTTGTCGTTTATTATGACCTCGACCAACTCGTCCTCAGCAGTGAAGTCGGGCTCGTCTCGAACTTGCAATGTTTCAACCTCCACTGCTCTTTCCGGCATTTCATTCAACGTGGCGACATGATCCCGAACCAGGCAAAAACCATCCACTCTGGGTCGCTTGGAGTCGACCCTGTTCTTTGTCATATAATCGAGGAAAGATCCGGATCGGCTGATGGCGACCCCAATCTCCTCCCGTATGTGAAATTTGACCCTTTGATGGGGAACGGATGCCACCATTTGAAATTTTTTCATGGCTGGGATCCCCAAGATAATGTTGTAGTATGAGGGGAGATCAATGACTAGAAAGGTGATCATCTCGGTTCTGCATGGCTCGTAGTCACCCAAAGTGATGCTGAGGTCGACCGTTCCTTTAACCCGCACAGTGTCGTTGGTAAAACCCTCGAGCACCCCGAGGTAGGGTTTCAACTTAGCCTCTCCAAATCCGATCTGTTTTAAACAGTCGAAATAGATGACGTCGCGACCAGCCCCTGTGTCGATCATTACTCTATTGACACCATGCTTGTCGTTTATTCCGATTTTGAGAATAAGAGGTACTTCCATGGGGCCCTCGCTTGTGGCCAATTCGCTTTTAGTGAACATGATTCCCTTCTCGTTCTCCCCTAATACTACCTGCTTTTCAAAGCCGCGCGTATTAATCTGGTGCATCTGAGATTTCAGTTGATTGTTGCTGGGGATATCCCCATGGATAACCTGGACCTCCTTCTGATAGACGCGGGGGTGGCGACCTTGTCCGGTACCAGTGTTCCCGTCTCGCTTATACTTGGTCGCTGGTCCTTCGCGGATTAACCTTTCTATCTCTCGCCTTAACGTGAAACATTAAATGCGTGATGTGACCGTGGTCCTTGTGATAGTCGCAGATTTGGATTTGTCGTGACTATCGGGATCACCCCTCATAGGTTTGGGCTTGTCAAAATGTTCACGGATTTCGAACAATATTTG
Source organism: Gentiana macrophylla (assembly GCA_026214975.1). Taxonomy (NCBI): domain Eukaryota; kingdom Viridiplantae; phylum Streptophyta; class Magnoliopsida; order Gentianales; family Gentianaceae; genus Gentiana; species Gentiana macrophylla. Next base: position 26,505,183 of record CM047805.1, read on the forward strand.
AGATGCTTTAGTGTTGAGCGGGGTAAAATTGTCCTCGCTGAATTTATAGGGCTTTTTTGTCTCGCGGTCGTGGTTAGCATCTCGCCATTTTTCCTTCTTACGCTCCTCTCGCGATCCTCTTTTTGTGAAGGTCATTACGCTTGGGCTTCCGCCCTCCCGAGGACGGCGCTTGGCGACTCCCATCATTCGAGCCCTTTCCAACATTTCCCGAGACCCGCTTTGGGGGCCGCGAGTTGAACTCGATTTTCATTGGACCCTTGGCGATCCCTCAGCGAGGAAGCATGTGACAACCGCATCATCCGGAATGTTTCTTGTCCGATCGTATATTCGATGAAACGTTCATAATATTCTTTTCGGACTCATGTCCTCCCATGCGAACCGTATAGGTCCTCTATAGTTTTCTTTGGTCTACTCACGCCCGATTCAAACTCTCGACGAATTTCTCGGAGAGATCCTCCCGCTTTTTCTTGAGCCACGGGAAGTCCACGTATCAAGAGGCGGCCCTATCCTCGCATGCTTCCGACTAAGGCGACGCACAGGCGGTTTATTTTGGGTCGCCAGGTGATGCGACCTTGGAAAGCGGTGAGCGGTCGTTTGGGCAAGAATTTCCATTGTAGTAATTATAGCTGGGATAGCTAACCTTTTCGTGACCGGTAGGCAATGTTTCTGTAATTCTCTTGGCGAGCACGTCGATTCCTGAGATTGGGGCGGCTCTCTCGGCTGGCCTTGACTTTTTCAAATCGGCGAGCTCATTTTTCATTATCTCCATCTGTTCTGCCCAAACAGGGTCGAAACTGGGTCGCAACAGCGCCTGTGTATTAGCCTCTCTCGCTGCGCTCGACTTCCCGCGATCTTCCGACTCCTCCCGGCGAGCTCTTTTTCACGGATAATTATGCGGGCGTCGGTGCGTCCTGTCTCGTCGGGAAGAAATCCTCCTCGGGAAGGCCGAGACGACTTGGGGCGAGGCCTTGTCCTTCTCACCCAACCTTTGAAAGCCGAACCTTTTTCGTGTGATTTTTCCTCCCGATGATCGCGATCCGGGAGAACCGAAGTCTGCACAACGCTTTTCCGGGTCCTTGCGGCTGATGAGCGCACACTTTCTTCTATCTCGATCCCGTGAATCTGGCTCTGCCGACCCTTATTCACCGCCGCGGGAGCGATTTCATCTCTGGGGGGATTTGGGGGTCGTATCGACATTGGAGCTTGGCCCTTTGCTACCAGACGGGAATTGGCTAGGTACATAGTTTCCGCATACCTCGCGTATTCCCTTATTTCCGCAGTCTCCGGATCTTCTTGGAGATCCGGCTCGCCTCTGGGGTTGATCTATGGCTTTGTCTTTGCGATCGAGATGATCCTCTCGATTTTCCCATCCGATGTTTTACGACCTCTCTTGACTTAGCCTTCGATTTATCAAATTTCGGGCATCGCTAGGGCCGAACTCCCTTGTGATCCTTCCCCACCCGCTTGCGTAATCTCTTGTGTCACTACCGCGACATCGCCTTGTATATGTGTTTGTACAACGCCTCGCGCAGAGTTTGGGGTTCAGCTGTTGCCGCTTTGCTTCCAAATATAGGTTATGACTATACTTGTGATTAGGACTCGCCTTGAGTCGGACTTCCTGGCAATCTGATATGTGATTTCTATATGATGGAGCCGGTCAGGTGAACTGCCGTTTTTTGATTTTGTGTGGAGTTATGAGCTGATGAAGCTTTCGTTTCCCGGTAACGGAGCCAACTGATGATGTATAAATCGTCACAGGTGTCCTTGCGGTGTATAGATGGTGGATATCTGGCTGTATTAAGGTGGTGTGATACTCCGGCGGGTGGCGGTATGGAGGAATAGAAAATGGACAGAGCTTTGGCTTGCAAGTGTCATGTATATTTCATCCTCCTCTAGTTTACAATGACCACACCTTTTATAGAGGTGGGTAACTTAGGAAATAAGTAATCTATTAGACATTCCACTAACAGCTAGGTTTAACTTAGATATTTAAGTAAGACGAAATATCTAAGATACAAGTGGGGAAAATATCTCGATCAACCGGCGACCATCTCTCGAGGTCGCAAGGAGCAAGCCTTTCTCGCCTCGTCCCTTGGCGCCTCTTCTGACTTGCTGGATGAGATCCACAGGACTGTTGCACTTGCACAGGGCGCGCAAATGCTTTGGTCGCGGCGAGGTGAGACACGATGGCCGCCTCTTTGCGATCTCTTCATGCATGCCGGAGGATGGCCGCAGTGGGTTGTCTCCCACTGTTGAGGTGGTGGAATTATTTATACCCATCAATCATCACCACCCAAGTCATTCATGAATAGTCATCAATAAAGGACACAAAATATCTATGACCTCCCAAAGATTCCACCTTTGATGGCCCCCAGCAATAAGAATTAATATAATCAAGTGATGCCTATGTGATGTGTATGCCTTTTGAGAACTTGCTCCTATGTAGCATCCCAAACACACGGTGCTCATAAAAGTCTAGATTCTTGACCTTATATCCCTCAAGAAGATCAGCTTTTCAAAGAACTTGCATCCCTCTTTCACCCATTTGACCCAGTCTGATATGCTATAACTTGGTCAGATGTGACTGAGAAACTGCTTATAATGCAACAACAGCAAACCCTGATACAACTTTTGAAAGAACTTGCATCTCTCTTTCACCAATGTGACCCAGTCTCATATGCCACATCTTGGTCAGATGTGACTGAGGAACTACTGATAATACAACATCAGCAAAGCCAGATACGGTAGATCCCTGTAACAAATACAAGGTTCCTTTCTTGTCACCCTTGAGGACCACAATTGAATCTTTGAAGACATTCAACACTCAATGTTCACCTTTGAAATAAAACCCATCGATGTGCAGTAGACTAAGACATAAAAAATTCTTGGTCATATATGGAACATGTCTAACAACTTTCAATGTGCAGAATCCACCATCCTCTATTCTCAACTGAACTTAGCCAATCTCCACTATCTTGCTGACACTACTGTTGGCAATAGAAATATTCCATCCATCTATTTGCTCATTAGTTGAGGACCACACCGTGTGTGGACAGATATGACAGGATCCTCCAGAGTCTAAAATACCTAGATCATCATGATATGCTAACTCCATTGCTATTAGAACCAGATCCTCATGCGAGTCATGCTCAGTTGACACAACAGTTGTGCCAGAATTGCTCTCCTGCTACTTATTCTTCTTTGGACAAATGAACTTCCAATTCCCTTGCTCCTTACAGTAGTTATAGACATCTGTGGACTTTGGGGAACCAAATATCTTGGATTTCTTCTACCTAGGATGTCCATGTCCTTTCCTACTGGTGCTGCTGACTACCAAGCCAACTGCCTGACTGTTGTACCTTTTGCCTTATGTCTCAGCTCTCTGGCTTGTAGATATGATCTCATATCCTCCAAAGCCACCGTAATGACACCAACAGGATTAGAGCTGCATCTTTATCCTCAATGTTAACATCAATATTGCTCAAGTCAAGTAATATTGTGTTCAGCTGATCAAGATGATCTCTCAGCCGAGCACCTTCATGAATCCTCAGGCTAAAGAGACATTTCTTCAACAGCATCTTTTTGGTTAGTGAGTTAGTCATAGACAAGATTTCGAGCTTCGACCAAAGCCTAGTTGCGGTGTCTTCCTCTGCAACTTTTGTGATAAAATCATCTAATAAGCACAACATGATGGTTGAGTGTGCCTTCTCCTCCAGACTAACCATCTTATCAGAACTGACGTCCCACTTATTATATAAAAGAGCCCACAACCCTTGTTGCTTTAATAGGCCCTCATATTGATCAGCTATAAACTGAAGATGTTCCACCCTATAAACTTGTCGATTTTTACATTACATGCAGTCATCTTTCTTGCCGAAGAACAGACCTTTGATCCCAGAACCTAACGCCGGTGACGACCTTGGTGATGATCAAATCTATTCGAACTATGGAGATTCCCGAATCTGCGCCCTGATAATAGTTTGTTGTAACAGATGGGCAAAAAAGAAACAGAAGCAATCTAACATGAAATTAATCAAACAACATGAACCAAAAACAAGAAAAACACAACAATTTAATGTGGTTTTCGGCGTTGTGCTGACTACTACACGGACATAAAATGAGATACTTATTATGTGCAAAAATTCACAAGGATTTTACATATTTGCATTGATTACACTCATTGGATATTTATAGCCAGGGAAACCTAACCCTAACCACAATTATGAACTATGTTGGGATTTTCATAAATGCGCCCGATGTGACTCAGCTCACCTGAGTCACCGGCTATGTGGCCAGCTCAGATGTAAAAGCTTAGCAGTATTCAACAGACTCAGTAGACCCACTCTACTGACAGACGGTCCTCAGCTGCACTTCACTCGACTGATTCCCTAGACTTGAACACTCTAGTCAGCAGCCCATCACTCAGCTAACCCATATAGCTTTTCTAGATTCGCACAAGTCACACTTGAGAACAACCTTTAAATCTTTTACTTGGTTGAGAAAGAAAGGCAAAGACCAAAGGAAACAAAGAGATACGATTATTCATTTTTTAATATGTCTCATAACTGCCTAATAAGAAAAAAGGGAATGCCCGTTCACACAACAAAATATCTTAGCACACATATTTGTTTTTCAACTTTATCCTTCAAAATTTCGCGCAAATTTATTCTGACCCAAATTTAGAATGAATATTGACTTTTTTTTCTGCTGAATTGGATTAGAATGTATGAAATAGAATTTCTGACCGATATTGAGTCTAGAAAACATTTAGGTTCTAGACCCAATACTGGTCAGATATTCCTTTAATTCATACCATGACGGATAATCGTTGATAGACCTTTGGAGCTAGCTGGCTCAGGAACGTGTTGACAGTCCACACTGCAAAACGGATCATCATCTTGTTCCTTTTGAAGACCCAAAATCACAATTGAAGAGTCACAAAATTAAGTAACGGATCAGAATTGTTCAAGAAAAATAAAAAAGACGTGATATAGCATTGGAAGAGAATGTGGAGAGAATCATATCTCGTTGATTGACTGTTTCTCGGAAAATAATATTAAATTACACATTGCATGCCTCAACACATTGATGATTCAGGTGCAGAAATTAACCGATCGAATCGTCCATGGTCGTCTTGTATCATTTATAATTCATAGTTAGTAAATTTGAGATGGATTAAAATCCCAGGATGAATGCAAACAGAAAGCGAATACTCTTCGGGCTGTTCAGCAGACAAGAACAAATCACCAAATCAAAAGGTCTACTACCTAATGAAGCATAGTACCCCGGCTTGAGGCGCTTTGTAACATCCTGACTTTTCGAAAAAAAAGGCAAAACCGTCTTTTAACAAAAGTTTCAAATTTATAATATTTAAATAAAGAATTTAAGTTTTATTTGAAATATAAAGGGAAGTTATTGGGAGTTAATAAATAACATCAATCTCTGGGAGGTTATTTTCAAGATTAAAACTTCCCACACTCATAATTCTTCCTTTCTAAAAATTTGAAAAGAAAAAAAAAACTGCTGTGCGTTCTACCATCCTCTGCCAAAGTCGACTTCTACATTGGAGAAGGAGATAAACTTTAAAAATTCATATCTTCCAATCCGTAGTTCCGTTTTACAGCAATGAATAGTCAAAACGAGCGTCTTAGAGCGTAGATTATTCTAAAAATACTCTTAGAGGAAATAATCCAGGTATGGTTAACTCGTTTTCTGCTGCAAAATCGTAAAAAATCATGATGTTTTGTGTTTTAGGGTTTTGGGCATAACTTTTGATCCGTGAATCCGTTTAGAAATCCGAATGTACCGCTGGAATCATGAGAAGACGAGGATAGTTTTGATACCAGAATTTGGGTTTGATTCTCAGGTATGTTGGAGTCGAATTTCTGCTGTAAATTAATGAAAAGGATCATGAATTCATGTTCTACGGTTTTGTTTCGTAGTTCTTTGTTTAGAAGCTTTGATCATCAATTAATTCATGTTAATTGTGATCTTTTAGATCTTGTTTGAGGCCTGTTTAAGTGCTGCAGAGATTAGTTTTGGTTTGTGGCTTCAATCAAGTAAGAGGCTCTTCCTTTTGAATGCTTTAGTTGTATGATGACATGATTAGATGATGTTAGAAGGTTTTTATGTTATGAATTGTTTGTAGAAATATGTTTAAAGGTTGTTGTTGTGGTTAGTAGTACTTTATGAGACTTTTAGAGGCTGTTTTGATGTTGTTTTGTTGAGTTTTTGGCTGAAAACGTATTAAAAGCAAAGATGATTTTCATTAGGTTTTAGAAAGTTGTTTTAGCTTGTTTTGAGTACTTTTCAAGTGTACCAAGTTGGGAATCAGTTCCCAACTTTATAATGATGTTATAAAGAAGATAAATGAACATGAACAAGCCTTGATTAAGCTTCTGATGCGTTTAGTTCCGGCACCGAATGTACTCTTCAAGGGAGTTGAAGTTCGGGACCGTCGGAAGAGTATGATTGGCTTGTGCTTTGTTGAATTAGTATTCATCAATGTCTGTGTAATTGCTAGCTTGAGTTAAAGAGTCTAAGAAGAGGGAGTAGGGAGATTTTTGTCCTGAATGAACCTAGGTTGCTAGCTAATCACTTAATAAACGTATTTGACTAGATAAAAGATTAAACATCATGAGAGCTTGGATAGGCACAGTACAATATCGGCAATGTGAGGTTTGGCCAGATAAAGTGGTGATGATCACTGCCGGATTCTAGACCCGCCAGATAAAGTAGTGATCATTCTGCCGGACAAACTCACGAACGAGATAGACATTCACCGGTCAGCTCTCTAGGGTTGGCCGGACAAAGTGGAATGACTGTCTCGGGACCGCTAGAGATTTATCTCTATAGGGTTGCGTCTTTTGTCTTAGTGCATATCTCACTAAGTGTAGTGCCCTCGCAAACATGCTGTAACAAAGATAAGTTAAGATAGAAACGCTTAGTCACGAAATGTTGATGAGCACTTAGTGAACCATAGATTGAGTCGGTCACTTGAAAGATAACTTAAATAATAATATGAATCTTAACGTTGTAAAACTTAAAGTATACAATAGCTTCTCACTCTTACTAAGTACTTTGTACTTACCTCAATTGCATATGTTGTTTTGTGTGCTTTTGGGGTGAGAAGACGAACAGGTTGGCCTTGAGCTTGTTGAGGAGTTCGATGATGTTTTGATGACGTTGGTGCTGATGATGCTTTCTTTTACTTTTCTATTAAAGGTTGTACTAGTTTATGTTGTAGATTCCTTAAATAACTTGTTGTACTTTCTGTTAAGACTTTTGTAAGACAAGTTTGTACTTTCAAGACATCGTACGTTGTAACCTTTGGAGAATTGTCGTTGTAATTTATACAATTCAGCTATAGTCGGTTTTAGTCTATTCTAGTAGCATTTACGGTTTTGCCCGAGCCTTTTTAGCTTCCGTTTGCTTTAATTTTGATACGACGACGTAGAGGCTGGCGTATAATATTGGATTTATTTAATGTTATACGCGTCGAACGTTCTCTTCCGGATAAGGGCTCGGTATCCAGGAGCGGGGCATTACATGCTTCAAACAAGACATTCGGTATGCTCAACATGCAAGGGTTGTCTTAGCTTTGAAATAGGGGCACACAAAACAGGATCATCGGAAAGTCCATCCACTGATTAATAATTCTACTTCGTATGGGTATGTTCAACATCCTAGCTAGGGGTGTATGCAGATCATGATATCCGATGCACTTTGAAGGAGGATTATATTGAACATTATGTGGATTAATTAGGATTGTATTCCATGGCTCACCACCGATCTATAAGATTGTCTTTAACTTAATTAATTATTGTTTTCCTCCGCAAAACCAAAGATACTCGGTCAACAAGCTTATGAATGCCTCCATCTTCATTCAAATCCTTTATCCTTTCGTATAGAGTTTCTAGACTTAAAGGGCTATAACAAATAGCTCCCTTAGGGCATCTCCTCCAACCAATTGTATCAAAGTTTACACCAAATCATCAATTTGCTGTAGTTTTTGCATAAAAAATTATCCACCAACACCAACCATTCCACATCAAAATTTCCCACAGAAGAATATTCTTAGAATATTCCTTAACATTCCATTTTATAAAAAAAAATTATTTGATCAAATATCAATTTATATATGAAAAAACTTAAACGAACAAAAAAACTAAAAATAAAAAAAATGGACAAGGCATTCGAATTTTCCTGCTGGGTATAAGCCGGCGGCAAATTTGGTGAGAAATAGGTATCAACATCAATTTAGTGCAAAACACCACAAGCCATTGTTGTAGCATTTTTCATAAATTTGTGGATTTGCTGTTGGGTTTACACTCCCGTTGGAGATGCTTTTGTTGGTAAAAGTGTATCGTGTGTGAAGTGATTTACGGAACATATTCGTAATTAACGGAAGAATTACCGAAAGATGATCATAGAGAATAAATAACACGAAGAGAAGATTCGTTTTATTAACTAGATGTAGAAAATCTAGGTTCAAGCCCATAGTAGAGGAGGGGCCTCATTCCCAAAACCTAGGTTGTGAGATGAGGGAAGTCAATCTCTTAATATAGTGGGTGATACAACCACAAGTTCTCAATGCGGGACACTTTAACACTAGATTTGACAAAATAACTATTACCGTACAAATCTAACTCGTGCAATGAAAAATGAAAGTTTGATGGATAAAATAAAGGACTGGAGATCAAACCGAGGTGAGTAGTTACTCTTTCCTGAAGACAAATTGCTCCGGCATGGTGCATACGGTAGTAGCAATTGTCTCCCAATATACAAGGCTTCACATCTCGGATTTAGAAGTTGACACGAATTCTTGAATTTTGATTGGTCGGATGACACAATGACTTGCCAAAAATAAAATTAATTTATGGTTAATTTCATAAAAAAAATCGTCCGAAAAATTAATAGTAACATCCGAACCGAACCGAGCAGTGGCCAAGCACGAGCCTAACCGGCCAGACAGAGGCGGCGGCACGCGCGCGTGTGGAATTATCTAAGTCCTCATTCATGCACAAAAGTGCTTTGCCCTCTTAGGCCACATCCATAAGAGTCACACTAGCTCTTATATGGAGCCCAAGTCTCCCATTTCTTGAGTGTGGAGAGTTTGAGTTTATCACACCTTCAACTACTCTCCCACACATGTTTACACCAACTTTAGACATTAATTTCTCTTCACCCGATATCTGAATTGAGTGATTTTAAAGCCAAACATTATCTACTCTGTGATTAGTATTTTTAGATGTAATAATCTCCCGATGAATTACTCCGGAGCGTAAATTTGTGCTAAAGTTTACTGTTTTAACCTATGATGCACCTTCATTCTGGTCGTCGTACGCCGTGTCCGACACAAGACACGACACGACATACTCCGACACCGTGTGCGACACGTATCGGCTGATTAAATTAATATTATTTAAAATTTAAATATCCGACACGCTTCCGACACACTGTCGACACTCCCTGACACGGCACCGACACTCCCCGACACTTCTGAACTCAATTTTTAATTTTTTTTCTTTATTTAAGTTTTCTTCAATTGAAGCGTTAAAATACACGATTTTAATTTCTATAATAATTAAATAAATAATACGCCATATCAAGTTTATATGTTTTTTTTTCGATAAACAATCATATTACAATTTATAATTTTTTGAAGGTCAATCACAATTTCTTTTGCCACCGATTAAAGGTCGAATATCTATTCTAGATATTCATAGAGTTTATGTAATACCTATTTTACTTTGTCAAGTTTTTTTAGATGTTTGCGAATATTTTTTTTGATAAATTGAATTTTATTTACATTATATATATTGTAATGGTGACTTAAACTTATGCTACTGAGGTCTGGTATGGAAACATGTTCGGGTCAGCAATGTATAAAGCGTTTGCTGAAATCTGGTGTTCAGCCAGGGGGTAGGATCAGCAGGGTCAATCAACCTGTTGATGGCAAGTCTACTGAAGACAAGTCTGCTGATGATCAGCAGACTTGTAGAACACGTCATGCTGCATGTTTGTTCGAGTTACATCTTGAGTATTTCAGTCATTTACTGGGTTGGTTGTTTAGTCGGTTAGGGTTGGATTCCCAAGACTATAAATACCGTATGTATTAATTGTAACTTGATGTAACTTTCTGGTGATAATAAAATATCCTCGTTTGTCTGTTGAGTAGTCGGCATATTTCCGGAAACCACGTTAAATCTGTGTTCTTCTTGTTTCTGTGTTTGTTTGCTTGTTTATCTTTTATCTTTACTCACAATCACCATCACTTGATCGATCCGTCATTAAAACTAGTATCAGAACCAGGTTCATCAAGAAATCCGTTTATCTATTTTAAGCAAGGTAGATTCGCACCAAGGTCATAATTGACGCTTGGATTTGGGATCTACGAAAGATTTTTTGGTGAGAAAGATGTATGCTTTAAATGTTAAGATTGACAAGTTTACAGAAAGAAACAGTTTAGTTTGTGGCAGATCAAGATGCGTGCTTTGTTGAAGCAGCATGGATTATGGGGTCCCTTGTTGAAATCAACAGAAGAAAGTGCTGCTGAGAGAGCCAGTCTGGAGGAGAAAGCACATCCAACAATTATGTTGAGCTTGTCAGATGATATTATCACAGAGGTTGCTGAAGAGGACACTGCTGAGAAGTTGTGGTCCAAACTTGAGAGTCTATATATGACTAAGTCTCTAACCAACAAGTTGTTATTAAAACAACGTCTATTCAGTTTAAGGATGCATGAGGGCACTAAGCTGAGGGATCATCTAGACCAGCTGAACACAATATTGGTTGATTTAAGAAATATTGATGTGAAGATTGAAGATGAGGATACTGCATTGATTCTACTTGTATCATTGCCTGCATCATATAAGAACTTTGTATAGTCCTTTATTGTTGGGAAGGACTCAGTATCATTGGAGGATGTAAGGTCATCACTCCATGCTCGAGAGTTATGCCATAAGGCATCTAGATCTGGGACAAATAGTCACTCTGCTGCATTGGTGGCCAATGGAGTCAGCAGGGGGCCAGGAAATTATAGAAAGAAGAAATTCAAAAGAACTCCAAGGGTCCTAAAGCTAAGGATATATGTAATTACTGCAAGGAGCAGGGACATTGGAAAAAGAATGTCCAAAGAGGAAGAATCAACATGGTATTTAGCAGGGTACAGTTGCTTTGACAGAACAAGACACCAACTCTAATGAAGATATGGCCTTAGCAGTTTCAGAGTCAGTAGGGCATAGAGATGTGTGGATTCTAGACACTGGGGCATCTTATCATGTGTGTCCAAACAGGGAGTGGTTTTCAACTTATCAGTAGGTGAATGGAGGCCATATTGCAATGGCTAACAGTAAGGTCTGTAAAATTGTTGGGATTGAATCTGTTCAAATTAGGACACATGATGGTAAATTGTGCACATTGAATGAGGTTAGGCATGTTCCATAATTGACCAAGAATTTTATATCACTTAGTCTACTGGACTACAAAGGGTTCAAGTTCATGGGTGAAGGTGGAGTGGTCAATGTCTATAAGGGTTCAAGTGTGGTTCTGAAGGGTATCAGGCATGGGACATTGTACTTACTACAAGGGTATACTATATCAGGTTCTTATGATGTTGCATCATCAGAGGTTCATCAGTCATAATTGACTAAGTTGTGGCATATGAGATTAGGTCATATGGGTGAAAGAGGGATGCAAATTCTGTCTAAATCTGATCTACTTGGGGGACATAAGGTCAAGGAGCTGGAATTTTGTGAACACTGTGTGTTTGGGAAGCTACATAGGAGCAAGTTCCCAAAAGCAATTCACATCACAAAAGGGACACTTGATTATGTCCATTATGATTGTTGGGGACCTTCAAGGGTGGAGTCATTGGGTGGTCACAGGTATTTTGTGTCTTTTATAGATGATTATTCAAGGATGGTTTGCATAATTATGATGAAGCACAAGAGTGAAGCATTCAAGAACTTCAAGCAGGGGAAGGCTTTGGTTGAAAATCAGACAGCGAGGAAGATCAAGAGACTTAGAACTGATAATGGACTAGAATTCTGTTGGTCTGAGTTTGATGAATTTTGCAAGAATAAAGACATTGATAGGCACTATACTGTCAGAGATAATCCACAGCAGAATGGTGTTGCAAAAAGAATGAATCAAACTCTTCTGGAGAGGGCAAGGTGCATGCTCTGTAATTCTGGTCTAGCAAGGAGATTTTGGGTGGAGGCTGATAATACAGCCTGCTACTAAATCAATAGGGGGTCTCACACTGTGATCAAACTTAAAACACCACTTGAAGTTTGGTCAGGAAGGTCAGCAGACTACTCTGGACTTAGGATTTTTGGAAGCACTGTCTACTACCATGTCAATGAGGGGAAATTGGAGCCTAGGGCTAAGAAGGGTGTGTTTGTTGGATATGGAGATGGAGTTAAGGGGTATTGAATCTGGTCATCAGCTGAAAATAGGGTTATACTCAGCAGAAGTGAAGTCTTTGATGAAAACTCTATGCTTAACTCATCTATGAGAGGCACATCTGAATCTGAAATTGGATCTGAGACTGAGAAGGTTGAGAAATAGGTGGAGTTTCAAGTAGAGTCTACTGAATCAAAATACTCAGCAGGGGATGGTCAACAATCACCAGATCCAGAGCTGGATCCAAACAAGTCTACTGAACAAGGGTCAGCAGACACTCAAACTACTGATGTTGGTCAGCTGGGTATAGATCTCAGTATAGTTTGGAGGACCATTATCAGACCTCCAAGAAGATATGGGTTTGAGGAGGATATGGTTGGATATGCAATACAGGTAGTTGAAGAAGTTGATGTTTTTGAACCTAACACTTACAGGTAAGTTGTGACATGATTTGAGGCATCCTAATGGCTTGCTACTATGAGAGAAGAAATGGAGTCACTTCAGAAGAATGAGACTTGGGATTTGGTCAAACAACCACAGGATAGAAGGGTGGTCAACTGCAAATGGAATGACATATGCTGAGGATATCAGATATAAGGCACGTTTGGTTGCTATGGGGTTCAGTCAGAAAGAGGGGGTAGACTATGAAGATATATTTTCTCCAAAGGTCGACATACTTCCATCAGGTGTCTTTAGTAGCAATAAGTGGCACATCAGAACCTTGAACTTGAGCAATTGGATGTGAAGACAGCCTTTCTACATGAAGATGTAGATAAGGAAATTTATATGACTCAGCCAAAGGGTTTTCAAGTTCCTAGCAAATAAGGATATGTTTGCAAGTTGAAAAAGTCCTTTTATGGGCTTAAGCAGGCCCCAAGACAGTGGTATAAGAAGTTTGACAGTTATATGATTCAACAGGGTTATAGCAGGAGTCCATATGATTGTTGTGTTTATTGATGAGCTAAAATTTACCCCTCGAAAATATATTTATAAAGACTCGAAAACCGTGGGTAAACTAACTCTCTAACCGGCAGTGGACCGGGTCAGATTGTTAGAATAGCTACAGGAGAACGAGGTCGATCCCAAGGGACAAGTGTTTGTAAGTACCAAAGTGAACGTGTGTCTTAGTCTAGGCGATCAAGTTTTTGGAAGGTTTGTTACTACACGACACTAAAATAATTTTTAGTGTTATATCAAGTCTAAAGAGAGAAAAGAGAGAAAGAAAGTTAAACTACTAGATTTTAAAGATAGGTTAAAAGACATAGCCGAACCATGATCAAAGTAGCTAATTTCAACCTCAAGGATAGACAAAACCGGGAGTGTGCATTATAACAAACGAACTCTCACATTCAATCTCACGGGTGCGTGCTCCTAATTCTGATGTTAAGATCTGAACAACTCTCCTTTAACATCCTATGTGAGGTTAATTAATTCTCTTTTTAGAAAACCGATTATCCTAACATGATTAAGTGCTGTGAGACGCTTGATATAACCCTCATTACGGAAACAAGTCCGAAATCACTCGGTCGGTTACTACCGATTCATACTCATCAACATACTACACCAAACATCTTAACGAGATGTGTCAAAGCAATGAAACCAAGCTTTACCTAATCCATGGTCTACCCGAAAGACTCCGTGAAACAACTTGTCATCGTTGACTCAAAACCACCCGGCACTTCATAGTTCAACCCTGGGTCTAACACTAAACTACACTAATCTAAACTACCACATTCAAGTTACTATGTTGATAATAAAACACCGATGAGCGGGCCTGAATTCACGACCTAAAACCCGGTATGTTTTACCTCCCGATCTTAGAACCATTTTTCCCACACCACTCTCTCTCGAACAACTCTTAAGAATGATGTGTGTGATTTTTGACCTAGGTAGCTAATCTAGCCCAAATCGCTTATAACAAGTTCTAAGACGTGAAATATGTAAGATTCAACAATAAAAAGCACAACACACTCCCAATTTTATCTTCCAAAGGTTGATTTCACCAAATTTTACATGATTTGGCTATGAAAAGTTTAGCTACCCATATAGACGGATTCATCAACATGTCATGGATTAAAATGGCGGAAATTTTACATAATAGCCTTCACAATATGGCGAAATTCTATTAAAACCAAATTAAAAACAAATCCAATCATTTGTCGATTCTCCTATATATGGATACTACTATGATATACATATATATATATATATATATATATATATATATATATATATATATATATATATATATATATATATATATATATATATATATATATATATATATAGCAAAGAATGAAAGAAACAAGAAACAACTAGAAAGAAATAGCTAGATATAGATATAACAATAATGAGAGAAAACAAAAGCAAACTTACTATTATAACGGAGATATCTTCGATTACATAAAAAAAAACTTGATATTACAACGATTTCAGCAACACCGAACTTCCAATAATTTCTCGAGCATTACAACGATACTATTATTACTAAATTTATTTCGCATAAGGCCTTATATACAACCTAAAAATTAAAGAAAATAAGAAGGAGATATATATATATATATATATATATATATATATATATATATATATATATGGTGCATCTCATCTCGTCTCCCGATTGATCCTTATATAGGCAAAATTCAAGGGGCCGGACCAGTCGGGTAAGGGCCGGACCAGTCCGGCCTAATCATGACATGCACCCCCCTTAAATCCCAATTTTACGGATAAAAAATTATATTTTGGAATAAAACTTTAAAAATTCATATCTTGAGTTCTAGATCTCCAAATGACATGATTTAAGAGGCATTAGAAAGATCTCGGAAAAACCTACAACTTTCATGAGGGACTCTTCTTCAGAAAATGTCGTTTTGATGAGCCATTCGTTTGTCGAGGACATTTCTCGATTTCCACTAAATCGAATCGATTAGCCACTTGACCACTTGACTTAATGATACTTGAGTTGTAGAAGTCCGATTGACGTGATTCAAAATGCGTTGGAAAGATCTTTCAAAGATCTACAACTTTCATTCAGGACACTTCTTCAGAAAATGCCGTTTTAATGAGCCATTTGTTCGTCGAAGATATAATTCGTTAGTGGTACCACTAACCACTGAGCCACTTGACCACTTAAGTTAGTGGCACTCTCTTATATCCCTAAAAATACCTCTTTTAGGCCTCAAAACGTGTCATTACTCGAGATTTTGGTCAACCTATAATTTTGCATTAAACCACCAAAATACCAAACGTAAATCCGACACGACACTCCGGTTACTAAACCGGTACAAAACTTATAAAAACACGATAAAAATACGATATTTTACATAATAACTACTACTAACACATTTGGATGAATCTAAGGAATTAATGACTTGAAATGATATAAAAGTGCTCAAAATGATATCAGAAACGGGCTAAAAAGTTATAAAAATAACTATGAATTTTTCCCTTATCAACAACCCCCCACTTAGCTTTTGGTCGTCCTCGAGCAAAACAAGCGACAAAACAAAATGAATGAAGGAAAAATCCATGCAAAGATAAGATAATAAGGAAAACCAGATGATATAACCATTAGAATTACAACCAGGCGTTAACCTCAATATAAATGTATAACAGAGTGTGTGTGTGACAAGCCTTTTCAATTTCCACTATCCTCTCTTGAATAATTCAAGCAATACGCACAAATATCCATTCGATAGGCAGTCCTAATGACTTTCCTAGGTATAAAGCGATGAATTCCACACAAAAGTCCTCTTGTGTACTTATTAGGATAATCCCTAAAGCATATCATTCAGTTTATACTGGGGATAGTCAGAAGATAACTAAGTTTTCAACCATGCTTAACCAAATTGTCAAATTTTATTTTTTTTTTATTTTTTTTTTCCACATTTGTAGCATATGCCTTCATTCCCAGCAATAGGACGTTTCGTGATAACACCCTAGCTGGACTACTATCATCGGGCAGTCGGGAGCTTTTAAACCTCATAGTGATATAGGACGTTTCGTGATAACGCCCTACTGCACTCAAATCATTGGTAGCTACAACCGACATATATATAGTTCATCTTAATTTGATATTTTTCTTTTCATTCCACTTAACTTATATACTTTCTATCACATTCAAACCTTCAGATATTCACAGTACACGTTCAAAACTTAGGTACTAAGTTACTGCAATTATCTCTAGAATAACCACTAGGATACTGAATGGATACAGTTTAAAATTTTCGCTTCAATATCAAAGACTTACGTGAACAATGAATTCATGTTACACAAATAAATTTGGGGTTAAAATGCACTTACGGTTCACTTTGGTTATATACATCCAAATCGATCATTACATCATCAAATCCATGAAATATATACCTTATACACTTTATTTTAATCAACTAAATAATGCTCGAAAAAGATCGAAAACTAAGGGATTTTCTGATACAAAACAAGCACTAATGCCATTGCTAGACCAACCACGACGCTACCCCCCACTTACGAACTTGTAGTGTCCTCAATGCATAGTGAGGGTAAATAAAAGTGGTTGGAAAAATAATGGTTCACCAAAACAAGTCAAATAATTACCGAGATGATATAAAAGGGTGGGTGGGTTTTTCAAAGTTATGACAATTGTGTGTTCAAATAAAATAAAAGTGTGTGGAGTGTAACATTGTAGTGACAAAAGGTAGATAAACACACCACATGAACTTTTATTGATTTAAAGCACACAATATTACATAGTAGTTGAACTAATACATAATAAGAAAGATATGTCACACAATATTGGAAACAGACTAGATTATAAAATGAAATGTGCGGCAAAGTATTAAGGAAGACTTAGCTTATAAAACCGGCAGAAAGGCGCTATCGAATCCCGTATCAGCCTCGTGTAAGCACGACCCGAATCCCTATATCAACGTAGACAGAAAACAACAAAAAGCATACACGGGACATAGTTCTCGTGCCAGAATATAGAATAGGGATATGGGGGTATACAATGTTAAGGCACTGCTACGTCAGAAAACTCGATACGCAATATGCAACACACCTAATGGATTGCTATAGATGGATAAATATTCCCAACGGGTAAAGTACAGAACATCTAAGCATGAAAGAAAAACCACAGAGGCATATAATAGAAAAACAATATCCATAGTGTGTAGTCAATCATTATCCGGGTAAAAGCAAGTATCACATACTCATAGACTCCTAAGTCCAAGAAATGATGCATTTGAATTTTTTATTTGTTCTCCCTCGGGATTTTCGGATAACCACCTAATCGTTCCCTTAATTACATTCAAACTTTCATCCTAAGACTTATTTGTACTTTGTGTTGATCTTCTATTGTGTTCATTTTTATTTCTATTTTTTTTTCACAGATTTTTCATCTCATAAAACTAGTCTTATTATTATTATTATTATTAACGGGCTGCCTCCCGGTAGCGCTTTTGTTTAACGTCGTTGGCTCGACAAGATTAATTATACGGTGCCAACTTTTTCAAAGTTATACTATTGGCAATCAAGAGAGAAAAGATAGAAAAAGACGAAGGGTGGGTGAAAGATTAAACGAGTCAAAGTTTATAGTCCGTGACAAGACTTGCATGATTTGTCACAAGGGACAGGATCCTCGAGAGTCACTATCTCTAAAGCTTCATCATAAGGTAACCGTTCATACTTTTTCAACCTTAAGCCGTTTGTGGTAAACGTACCAAACTTACGGTGGGTGATCTTGATAGCTCCTGACGGAAATACTTTTGACACTACATAGGGACCGGACCACCTAGATTTTAACTTCCCTTGGAAAAGATGGAGGCGGGTGTTGTAGAATAAGACTTCATCGCCCTCATTAAAAACTCGAACTTTGATCAACTTATCATGGATCAACTTAGTCCTTTCCTTATACTTTGTCGAAAGATCATAAGCACGAAGGCGGAATTCATCCAATTCATTCAATTGAGCCATCCTCCTCTCACCAATTAAGGTGTCATCTAAGTTTAGCATTTTATTGCCCAATCGCCTTGTGTTCAACTTCCACGGGAGGTGACACGACTTTCCATAGACTATCATGTAAGGTGACATGACCAAATGGTGTCTTAAAAGCTGTCCTATGGGCCCAAAGAGCATCATCTAGTTTCAAGGACCAACTCTTAACATTCATATCTACCGTCCTTTCCAAGATACGCTTAATACCCCTATTTGTGACCTCAACTTGGCCACTCGTTTGGGGATGGTAAGCGGTTCCGAGTTTGTGCTCCACCCCATACTTTTCTAAGAGTTTATCAAATGGCTTGTAGGCAAAATGGCTACCATTGTCACTAATTATAGCTCGGGGTACCCCAAACCTACAAAAGATGTATCTTTTAAGAAAACGGATAACAACCTTCCTATCGTTGGTAGGTGAGGCTAAGGCCTCAACCCATTTTGACACATAATCGCAAGCAACTAGGATGTATTTGTTACCACACGAGGATGGATAGGGTCCCATGAAATCAATGCCCCAAACATCGAAGACTTCACAAATGATTATTGGATTTTGAGGCATCTCATTCCTCTTAGAAATACGACAGGATCTTTGACAAGCGTCACATGATTTCACATAAGCATGTGCATCTCTAAATAGAGTGGGCCAATATAGCCCACTTTGTAATACTTTCAAAGCGGTTCTCTCCCCCGAAAAGTGGCCCCCGGCCTCTTTATCATGACAAAACGAAAGTGCGCTTACGATCTCACTGTCGGGGATGCACCTTCTCAGGATGCCATCCGGGCACAATCGATACAAATAGGGATCCTCCCACACATACTTACCCACTTCACTAAGAAACTTACGTCTTTGATTCGAAACAAAATTAGGATTTACGAAACCACACTCATGGTAGTTGACAAACGGTGCGAACCACGGGCTACCTTCCTTACCAATTTTTAGAAAGTTTCCTTTCTTAACTGATAGGATGGTGTCGATAGCATAAAGTTGCTCATGAGGGAAAACATCATTTATCTCTCTATGCGCTTTAAACAACTCCTCACTAAGCTCTAAACGACTTAAGTGGTCCGCTACAACATTCTCACACCCTTTTCTATCACGAATCTCAAGGTTAAACTCTTGTAAGAGCAAGATCCACCTCAAAAGGCGGGGTTTGGCATCTTGTTTGGCAAAGAGGTATCGCAAGGCGGCATGATCCGTATGGACAACTACACGAGAACCAATAAGATAAGATCGAAATATATCGAACGCAAAGACAACTGCTAAAAGTTCTTTTTCTGTGGTGGTGTAGTTTTGTTGGGCAGGATTCAAGGTATAACTCGCATAGGCAATGGGCTTGAAAATTTTATCAATCTTTTGACCGAGCACCACACCAACCGCGGTGTCACTCGCGTCACACATCAATTCAAACTCTTGGTCCCATTTTGGAGCAACTAAGATCGGAGCGGATACAAGCAATTGCTTGAGCAACGTGAATGCCTTAATGCAAGCTTGGTTGAAATCGAATGGGACGTCTTTTCCAAGAAGAAGAGTAAGAGGACGGGCTATTTTCAAAAATCTTTGATGAACCTACGATAGAACCCCACGTGACCTAGAAACCTCTAAGAGTTTTTAGGTTGTTGGGTGGAGGAAGTTTATCTATCGCCTCAACCTTAGCCCAATCGACTTCTATACCCTTACTAGATATCTTATGACCTAAGACTATCCCCTCCGTAACCATCAAATGACACTTCTCCCAATTTAACACTAAGTGCCTCCTCACATCTACCCAACACTTTCTAAAATTGTCGAGACACTCCTCAAAGGAATCACCGAATACGCTAAAATCATCCATGAAAACTTCTAAAAACTTTTCAATCATATCCGCAAAAATGGCAATCATGCATCGTTGGAAAGTCGCGGGTGCATTACACAACCCGAACGGCATCCTACGGAAAGCAAAAGTGCCATAAGGACAAGTATAGGTGGTCTTCTCTTGGTCTTCTAAGGACACATGTATTTGATAATATCCACTAAACCCATCAAGAAAACAATAAAAAGCATGACCACTCAATCTTTCAAGCATTTGATCAATAAAGGGGAGGGGTGTTGGAAAGGTGTCCTAAACCCAATCGGGTCGGACCGGATCCGACCGGGTCGGGTCATTTACAGTCTATTTAGTTCATGTAATAACTTTATTATGATTAATAAAAGCACTTATGTTATTATATATTGTTTGTCTTCATATTATTTGTTGTATATATATAGTAACGCCCTGGTATCGATCATGATAGAGAAACCATGATAGTGATTATGGTTGATGAGATCTCTAATCACTATAACAAGGTTGGTACTTAAATGTCTCTAGTCTTACATATTATCAAATGGGACATTGATAGTATAATCGAGACTAGCAAGTATTGGATGTCTTCTATCTTTTAGAAGATAGGGATAGATCTCGTCTATCGAAGTGTAGAGACACTTGACCGTGCGTGGGCGTGTATTAGAGAATGCGACGTTAGGTGACCCACTTACATTAAGTGTCACACTATGTGGCGGTTGTGTAATTATCCTTTGACCGAGTCTTCATGGCATCACGGTGTGGATTGTCATGCTTTGACACTATTGAGATTTCTCCTAACCACGGGCGATCATGCGGTAGTGATTGGGTATGATATTGAAGCATGCGGAGTATACATGATTGGTCGTCCGGGAATCGCGTATCCTATGATTGGGATTGAATATCCGAAATGGCCTTCTTATAAGGAATGTCTAGCTCTCGAGAATCTTTGCAAAGTGGGAGTAAAGGTGTTATTCCGAGAGAGTATGATATCCAGATTATAAGATACGATCGTCAATGTATTGACACTCGAGATACGATCGTATGGATATTATTATAGCGATAGGATTGTAAGTTACACGGTAACTGCTTCACATGAAAGGTAGTAGTCATTGCTTTTGACTCTTCCGATGATTGGGGGTCATGGTGTGTTGCTAGACGCTATCCCGTGATCGTTAGGTATGAAGGGCATTTTAGTAAATTGCACTTTGTGTCTGCGTCCAACATATTCGAAGCCTATCGGGTCACACACATATGAACATCGAGTCGGATTAAAATGCGGTTATAGTTGATAACCAAATAAGGAAAGTTTATCTCTAGACTATAAAGGTTATAGTGGTAAATTAATATGGTGGTATTTATTTATTATGAATAAATAAAATACAAGATATTAATTATATATAAATTAGATTAATTAAAGAATATTCCGGAAGTCAATCTTTTGGGATATGGGGCGCCACTTTTGAGTGTACAAGATACACTTGGATTGTGCACTTTAATTAATAAGATTACCATAATATTAATACAAGATATTAATTGATTTTGAAAAATAGATTTATGGTAATAAGATAATTATAATCAATATATGATATTGACAAAATAAATTATAATTAAAGAGATAAATCAATCTAGTTGATTTTCCTTATTTTATTAGAAAAAGGTTTTCTTCTCCTACACTACTATTGGGGCGCCACCTCCTCTATAAAAAGGAAGTGGGTGTCAAGCTCTTTTGTACAACACAATTGCAAGAGTTCATAATTCTTGTGTAAAATAGAGAGCTCTCCATAGTGAGTTTGTGAGGGAAGAAAAGGTCCGGTCTAGCAGCCGGAGTTTTTCTGATAGCAATCCAAGGAGGATTCCGGCGAGGGGTTCGTGTGGATTAGCGATAGAGGCCGGACGCGTGGACGGCTTGCGCATTGAACTACTCTCCGTTGGCGGTCAAAGCGACGATCTTGTAGATCATCCAAGGTATAACCGTCAAACTACTTAACGTGTTTATTGCATTATACGAAGAACGATCTAGAAAAGGAAATCAAATTTTAATTTCCGCTGCGTTAAACTAGTGATTTCCTTACAGTGGTATCAGAGCCAGACTTCGTGCTTAAGCAATAAGCATAAATTAAATGCGTAGTATTTAATCGATAGATGCAAGATTTAAATCACGAAACGTAGAAACAAAAAAATATATATAGGGTTCATGGGGGTCGGCCGACTGGCGGCGCCCCCATCCCTCGGCGGCGGCGGCGGCGGCGGCGGTGGCCTTCGGGCTGCTGTCCGTCGGCTCTCCTCTTCCAATGGGGGAGATCAACCCTTTTCGTTTTGTGATATTTTATTGTGCATAGATATCTCGTTTGTTTAGTTGTGTCATATGGCCAACCAATGGTTCAAATAGTTTGGACCATTGGGAAACCATATGGCATATTGGCCTTTCCAAATTTTGATTTGGAATAGGCCTAGGCCCTTTTCAAATATTTGATTTGTAAAGGCCTGGCTTGCAACCACTTCCAAAATTTTGATTTTGGAAAGTGGCCAGGCCTAAACCAAAAATTATTTGGCCTTTCCAAATTTTGATTTGGAATAGGCCTAGGCCCTTTTCAAATATTTGATTTGTAAAGGCTTAGCTTGAGCCACTTCAAAATTTTGATTTTGGAAAGTGGCGTGCCTGGGACTAAAATAATTTGGCCTTTCCAAATATTTGATTTGGAATAGGCCTGAAGCCCTTTCAAATATTTGATTTGTAAAGGCTTAGCTTGTAGCCACTTCCAAAATTTTGATTTTGGAAAGTGGCCAGGCCTAAGCTAAATTTAGTTTTTGGAAAGGAAACAAATATGAGACCTTACAATTTTAATTTTATATTTTGAATAGTTCAGATTTAATTAAAATTGAAATCGATTTAAAATTAAATGTTAATTTTAATTTTCGATTAAGTCATATAATTAATTAAAAGTTATTTAATTATTTGACATGATAAAATAAAGACGCATGAGTAGTAGTAGTTAAAAATTAGAATTTAATATTTTTCATAAGATAAAATTGTATGGATTAGATGTGTAGATATAATGTGATTATATGGACCCCGATTGATCATGGACTCGACCAATAGGATACATGGGAATGTTTTCTTTATGTTGGTTTTTTGAAAAAATTGTCCTAGGCCGTTATGAAGAACGTGACCTAGTTTACTTTTGCATTTATCCCATTCTGAGCTCCCCTGTGCGGCGGGTGTAATTATTTATTATGTAACAAGAATGGAGCAAGAAGTTGAAGACCAAGGAGAGATAAAGAACCCATTGGCGTCAAAGAATAAAGATCCTATTGGCGGTTGCAGATACCCTTAGTTTGTGACCAGCGGTTTCGCTCGGTTGTATTCAAACCGCACTTTAGAAAAAAAGTCCATGATCATACCGGTTATTTTATGCGCGGAATGTTGTGTATGTTTTACTTTATATGATATCGTAGTAATATGCACATAGTAGATGAGACCATAATTAAACCAAATTAATTAAGTGAATTAATTAAAATTATTCCCACGCCAAAAATCGAGCCAAAATTGTCTCCCAATATTATAATGACGGTGAAGAGCCCTTGTTCGGATCCAATCGATCGGCCTCGTCGGGAGTTGACCTACCACGGGTATATCGTTATTATTGAGATATGATCGTTACGAGATCTCATGAATATTGGGTTACGACTCGACTGGAATCTTGCGGTGATTGGCCCTCGTCAGGACCGTCTGATTTTAGAGACAAGGGGTTGGCTATCACATAGAGATGTGAAACGTCAAAGAGTTGACTAGTCAACCACTGGGAGTCGCATGCGATGCGACTGGCAAGAGTACCTACCTGTCGAAATTATCTCGGTTGATCGGCCCTCGTCGGGAATCGAGGTAACTAGATGGGATCCCAGCCACTAAAGAATTAATTAAATTTTTGAAAGTCAATAGGGAATAGTTGACTAGTGGGAGTAAAACCTTATAAAATTTTTAAGTGCAAATTTAGGGTTTTTATACATGAGCTTTTACTTAATCTATCTTTATTTATTGTTGTAGAAAATGTCAAACAAATTGAACCTTCGTTTTATCATCGATAACAAGCTTGACGAAACTAATTTTCTCGATTGGGAAAGAAACCTCAAAATCGTTTTGAGGCACGAGAAGATTGGCTATGTCTTGACGAGGCCCTACCGGAAAAGCCCACGAGGGTTCGGCCGCAGATGTTGTTGAGAAGTACAACAAGCAATCGCTCGACGATCTTCGATGCTACATGTATCATGCTTGCTTCTATGACACTGAATCTGCAGAACAAAGATGAGTCTATGGACGCCTACTCTATCATGGTCCACCTGAAGGAACTTTATGCTTCTCGGTCTCTTTGAGAGGTGCGAGGTCTCGAAGGCCCTGTTTAGTTGTAAGATGGCATCCGGGAGTCTTTGTGGGGTCACACGTGCTTAAAATGATCGGGTACATAGAGAGGCTTGGGAAGCCGGGCCACAAGTTGGAGCGAGTTGAGTATTGACTTGATTCTCGCAATCTCTACCGACTCATTCTCACGGTTTGTGATGAACTATCACATGAACAAGATAGATTGCTCCCTCATGGAGTTATTGAACATGTTAAAGATCTGCTTGAGGGCACCGTAGTAGGAAGGGGAAAGCAAGTGTTGCTTTGGTCACTTCGAGTAAGGGCAAGGCAAAAGCCTGAAAAAGTCCAAGAAGGCGAAGGCGACACTAAGCCAACGCCTAAAATAGCAAAAGACAAATCCAAGGATGCTTGCTTCCATTGCGGTGAGACCGGACATTGGAGGAGAAACGCAAGGGCTTCTTGAGTACCAAGAAGAAGCATTACGATGCTTCGACTTCGGTATATTTATGATTGAGATCAACATTACTTCTTCTAAGTCTAACCACTTTGGGTATTAGATCTTCGGTTGTGGTTCTCATATTTGTACGAATATGCAGGCACTAAGAAGAACTAGAGATCTAAAGAAAGGAGAGGTGGACCTACGCGTTGGAAATGGAGCAAGTGTTCTTTGCTACCGGCCGTAGGAGTTTATTTTCTTTCATTGCCCAGTGGGCTAGTACTAGAACTCAATAAGCGTTATTTTGTTCCCGCTTTCTTCACGAAGAGCATTATTTCTATTTCTGCATTAGATGTTGATGGATTTTCTTTTACGTTTGAGAATAAATGTTGTTCTTTTCACGTGATGGAATCTTTTATGGTAATGCATATACTTAGCAATGGTCTCTACATATTAGATATGAATGTTGACGTACTTAATATAAATAACAAGAAAGCCAAAACAAATTACTTGAATGAATCCTATTTATGGCATTGTAGACTTGGCCATATAAATAAGAATCGCATTTCCAAACTCCATAAAGATGGAATGTTGGATCAATTCGATTACGAATCGTTTGATACATGCGGCTTGTTTACTTGGCAAGATGACAAAGTCACCTTTTAGTAGGCAAAGGATAAGATCCAATGAATTGCTTGAGCTTATACATACTGATGTGTGTGGCCCAATGTCGATTCAAGCCAAAGGAGGATACTCTTATTTTATCACTTTCACTGATGACCATTCTCGCTATGGTTATATATACTTAATGAAGTACAAGTCTGAAGCCTTCGAAAAGTTCAAAGAATTCAGAAGCGAAGTGGAGAAACAGCTGGGTAAAGAAATCAAAACACTTCGATCCGATCGAGGTGGAGAATACCTAGATGGAGAGTTTCAAAGTTATTTAAAGGAGAATGGGATTCTACCTGAATGGACCCCTCCAGGGACGCCTCAAATGAATGGCATTTCTGAGAGGAGGAACCGTACTTTGTTAGACATGGTACGATCCATGATGAGCTACGCAGTTCTTCCAAAGTCGTTTTGAAGTGCGCTCTAGAAACCGCATCCTATACACTCGAACCGAGTTCCATCAAAGACGGTTGAATCCACACCATACGAGGTATGGCATAAGAGGAAACCGAGTCTAGCCTATCTTAAACCTTGGGGTTGTCCGACTTATGTGAAGAGGATGATGCCCGATAAATTAGAAGCTAGATCTGACAAATGTCTATTTGTGGGTTATCCTAGAGAAACTAGAGGATACCAATTTTACCATCCTGAGGAACAAAAGGTGTTTGTTGCCAGGACTGGCCACTTTCTGGAGAAAGAGTTTATTCTGGATAGGGTCAGTGGGAGTAAAATTGATCTTGAAGAAATTCGAGAACCACTTACGGATAACGATCGGTTGATGGAAGTAGAGGACTTGCCACACACAGATGTGACACCACCTCTACCGTGGACACACTAGCACCTCGAAGATCCACGAGGAACGCCGTGAACTCAGAAGGTATATGGGCGTATCTCATGGAAGATGAGGACCCTAGAACTTATGAGGAAGTGCTATTAAGGCATGACAAAGAGAAATGGCTAGAAGCCATGAATTACGAAATGGAATCCATGAAAGACAACCAAGTTTGGAACTTAGTTGATCCGCTTGAGGGAATAGTTCCCATAGGGTGTAAATGGGTCTTTAAGAGAAAGACCGACATGGATGATAACGTGACCACCTACAAGGCTAGGTTGGTGGCAAAAGGTTATAAGCAAAGACAAGGAGTTGACTATGATGAAACCTTCTACTTTGTTGCCATGTTAAAATCCATTAGAATTTTGCTCGCTATTGCAAAGATACCATGATTACGAAATCGCGGATGGATGTGAAAACAACTTTCCTTAACGGGAACTCGTCTGCGAGGAAGTGTATATGACACAGCCTGAGGGTTTCACAACCAATGACGCCAGGATGGTGTGTAAACTGCAAAGATCCATTTATGGACTAAAGCAAGCTTCTCGGAGTTGGAATCTTCGCTTTGATGAGATAATCAAACAGTTTGATTTCATCAAAAACGAAGATGAGCCCTGTGTTTACAAGAAGGTTAGTGGGAGTGCCATTGTGTTCTTAGTGCTTTATGTGGATGACATACTGCTCATAGGGAATGATGTGCCTATGTTACAATCAGTCAAAGCTTGGTTATCCAAGAACTTCTCAATGAAGGACTTGGGTGAGGCAGCCTATATTCTAGGAATAAAGATCTATAGAGATAGATCTAAAAGGTTGCTTGGTCTGTCGCAATCCACCTACATAGACAAGATCTTTGAAGAGATTCGGCATGGAAATACCCAAGAAAGGATTGCTACCCATGTCACATGGGGTCTACACACAAAGGAATGAGTCCTAAGACAGAGGAGGAAAGGGCACAAATGAGTAAAGTCCCTTATGCTTCGGCAATTGGGTCTATCATGTATGCCATGTTATGCACAAGACCAGATGTCTCGTACCCTCTTAGTATGACTAGCGGTACCGGTCAATCCAGGTGATGGTCACCGGATTGTTTGTCAAGAATATCCTTAAGTACTTGAGACGTTACTAGGGATATGTTCCTGGTTTTCGGAAATGATGATTTAGTATTACGAGGTTACACAGATGCGGTTTCCAAATCGACAAGGATGACTTCAAGTCACGATGCGATTTGTTTTCACGCTTAACGGCGGAGCGATGGTGGAAGAGTTCAAGCAAGGAGACTACTGCAGATTCTACAACGGAAGCCGAATACATAGCGGCCGGAGGCGGCAAAGGAAGCGAGTTTGGATGAAGAAGTTCATTCATCGAACTTGGTGTGGTTCCTCCATTGAAGGTCCAAAGGCCTGCATCTTGTGATAATAATGGAGCGATATCTCGATCAAAGGAACCAAGGTCTCATCGAAGTCCAAACATGTGCTACGGCGCTATCACTTGATTAGAGAGATAGTAGATAGAGGAGATGTAAAGATAGAGAAAGTCCACACGGATGATAATATAGTGATCCGTTAACCAAGGCATTGTCTCAAGCTAAGCATGAGAAACATGTTCACTTGCACGGGCTTAGGCATATGGGTGATTGGCTTTAGGCCAAGTGGGAGATTGTTGGAAGGTGTCCTAAACCCAATCGGTCGGACCGGATCCGACCGGTCGGGTCATTCTGATCTATTTAGTTCATGTAATAACTTTATTATGATTAATAAAAGCACTTATGTTATTATATATTGTTTGTCTTCATATTATTTGTTGTATATATATAGTAACGTCCCTGGTATCGATCATGATAGAGAAACCATGATAGTGATTATGGTTGATGAGATCTCTAATCACTATAACAAGGTTGGTACTTAAATGTCTCTAGTCTTACATATTATCAAATGGGACATTGATAGTATAATCGAGACTAGCACGTATTGGATGTCTTCTATCTTTTAGAAGATAGGGATAGATCTCGTCTATCGAAGTGTAGAGACACTTGGGTATGCGTGGGCGTGTATTAGAGAATGCGTGACGTTAGACCGACCCACTTACATTAAGTGTCACACTATGTGGCGGTTGTGTAATTATCCTTTTGACCGAGTCTTCATGGCATCACGGTGTGGATTGTCATGCTTTGACACTATTGAGATTTCTCCTAACCACGGGGCGATCATGCGGTAGTGATTGGGTATGATATTGAAGCATGCGGAGTATACATGATTGGTCGTCCGGGAATCGCGTATCCTATGATTGGGATTGAATATCCGAAATGGCCTTCTTATAAGGAATGTCTAGCTCTCGAGAATCTTTGCAAAGTGGGAGTAAATGTGTTATTCCGAGAGAGCATGATATCCAGATTATAAGATACGATCGTCAATGTATTGACACTCGAGATACGATCGTATGGATATTATTATAGCGATAGGATTGTAAGTTACACGGTAACTGCTTCACATGAAAGGTAGTAGTCATTGCTTTTGACTCTTCCGATGATTGGGGTCACGGTGTGTTGCTAGACGCTATCCCGTGATCGTTAGGTATGAAGGGCATTTTAGTAAATTGCACTTTGTGTCTGCGGCCAACATATTCGGAAGCCTATCGGGTCACACACATATGAACATCGAGTCGGATTAAAATGCGGTTATAGTTGATAACCAAATAAGGAAAGTTTATCTCTAGACTATAAAGGTTATAGTGGTAAATTAATATGGTGGTATTTATTTATTATGAATAAATAAAATACAAGATATTAATTATATATAAATTAGATTAATTAAAGAATATTCCGGAAGTCAATCTTTTGGGATATGGGGCGCCACTTTTGAGTGTACAAGATACACTTGGATTGTGCACTTTAATTAATAAGATTACCATAATATTAATACAAGATATTAATTGATTTTGAAAAATAGATTTATGGTAATAAGATAATTATAATCAATATATGATATTGACAAAATAAATTATAATTAAAGAGATAAATCAATCTAGTTGATTTTCCTTATTTTATTAGAAAAAGGTTTTCTTCTCCTACACTACTATTGGGGCGCCACCTCCTCTATAAAAAGGAAGTGGGTGTCAAGCTCTTTTGTACAACACAATTGCAAGAGTTCATAATTCTTGTGTAAAATAGAGAGCTCTCCATAGTGAGTTTGTGAGGGAAGAAAAGGTCCGTCTAGCGGCGGAGTTTTTCCGATAGCAATCCAGGAGGATTCGGCGAGGGGTTCGTGTGGATTAGCGATAGAGGCCGGACGCGTGGGCGGCTTGCGCGTTGAACTACTCTCTGTTGGCGGTCAAAGCGACGATCTTGTAGATCATCCAAGGTATAACCGTCAAACTACTTAACGTGTTTATTGCATTATACGAAGAACGATCTAGAAAAGGAAATCAAATTTTAATTTCCGCTGCGTTAAACTAGTGATTTCCTTACAAGGGGGAAATGGTCTTTTCGAGTTTGATCATTCAACTTACGGTAATCAATGCAAATTCTATGACCACTTACCAACCGCATAGGCACCGCCTCACCTTTTTCATTGATTTGAATAGTCATACCTCCCTTCTTCGGCACCACTTGAGTGGGACTCACCCACTTGCTATCAGAAATGGCATATATGATCCCAAGCTTCAACATGGTGACCACATCCTTCTTCACCACCTCTTGGAGATGTGGATTAAGTCTTCTTTGAGGTTGTCTTACTGGCTTTGCCTCATCTTCTAATATGATCTTGTGTTGGCAAATTGTGGGGCTTATACCTTTGAGATCACACATCTTCCACCCAAAAGCACACTTGTGCTTTTAAGCATGTTTACCAATTGTTCTTCCCGCAAGGATGTTAGTGTAGCAGAAAATAATCAAAGGAAGTAATTCATCATTTTCAAGAAAAACATACTTCAAGTGGGGTGGAAGTGGCTTCATCTTCAAATCTTTGGGTGGGTCTTCAATTGATGGTTTGTCTAGTCCCTTCGAGACCAAGATCGATCTTTTCACTCCATTGCTTGCCCACTAAAACCTGCCTCTTCAAGATCCAAATCTTTATTCTCATCCATCACCTTGCTTTCTCTTACTATACATTCATTGGATTTGTCTTTATACTCCTGCATGTCAATATACTCCAAAACACAAGCATCTACAATATCAATGGAAAACAAGTCCTCGGTACTTTCTCTATAGGGTGTTTCATAGACTTATACACATTCACCGTGGATCAAGCTTCTCTCCAACTCTCAAAATTATCTCTCCACTAGCAACATCTATCAAGGTCCTTCCGGTGTTTAAAAAGGGACGTCCTAACAACAAGGGTGTTTTGGAGTCCATCTCCATGTCTAAAACCACAAAATCCACCGGAAAGGCAAACTTATCAACTTGCACAATCACATCCTCTATCACACCCATAGGTTCTCTAATGGACCTATCCGCCATTTGAAGGGTCATCCCGTTGGTTCCAACTCTCTTAGGTCAAGACTTTCATATATAGCACGGGGCATCAAGCTTACACTAGCCCCCAAATCGCATAAAACACTAGGAAAATGAGTCGTACCAATTGTGACTGGAATAGTAAAACTACCTTTGTCTCTAACCTTCGGGGGAATTCTAGATTTAGCATTAAAAATAGCGGAACATTCTTCATTTAGGCACACAACTTCTTCCAATTTACTCTTTTTAGCTAGCAAACCTTTTAAGAACTTACAATAAGAGGGCATGTTTGCAAGTGCTTCAAGAAAAGGGATATTTAAATCAATTTTCCGCAAAATTTCAATGAAACGAGTTTGTGCTTTGTTCAAACAACTTTGCCTATGGTTTTTGGGGGGAAAAGGGAGAGTGCTCAAATCAAAATCAGGAGGAGGAGGAATTATACCTTTTTTACCTTTCGCTCGTGGGGAAGATGGCTCTTTCATTGGCTCCTTTCCTTCCTTTCTCGTAGGTTCCTCCTCTTTTATATCAAGCACCACAAAGTCACCTCTAGCTTGTGCCTCTTTTCTCTCAACTTCCTTCCTCTTGGCATTATCCTCAACTTCATCAATATCACCATCCATGGCTCCCGCTTCGGTCTCAATAGAAGCTTTTCTATCTTTGTCCTCCCATAGGACTCTTTTCTCACCACTTGTGCCCGACACTTTACCACTCCGAGTTGCAATGGCGCTTACATTCCTTGGATTTTTCTCGGTGTTGCATGGTAAGCCGCCTTTTAATTGTACATGTTCCACTATTTGACCAACTTGAGTCTCAATATTTTTGATAGCGGACCCATGTTTGTAATTCATTTCGACCATGTCCTTCTTCATCTCTTTCATTTCCACCATAACTTTGCTTACTTGTTCCGCCAGGACATCGATTGCACTCTTTTGAGGTATAGGTGCCAAAGGTGGAGGGTTTTGATATGTGTTAGTACCTTGTTGGTTATACCCTCCTTGTAGTTGCCTTTGGTGTGGTGGTTGGTAAAATTGCCCTTGAGAAGACGGCCCTTGGTTTGGGCCGTGTCGATAACCTTGGTTTTGGTTTCGGTTCCAACCTTGGTTGTTGTTATTCCTCCATAAACCATCACCTTGATATCCAAAATTTCCTCCTTGACCTTGCCCTACATAGCTCACATCTTGAGGCTCCTCAAATGGTGGTCCACCTTGTTGGTCTCCTACAGATTGGCCTTGCAATTGGTTTTGAAATTGAGGTCCCACATTCCATTGCTCCATCGAGCAAACACTCATCATTCGCTTTGCCAATTCTTCCATATTGATTTGAGGTACATTGCTAGATTGCCCCTGATTCGAAGATTGTGGATAAGCCATGTTTTGAGCTTTTGTTGTCATCCTACAATCCTTTCTTGAGTGCGATCCACTACAAATTTGGCACACGACTTAGCATTTTCCATCTCTTTCTGAAACCTTCCCAATTTACATTCCATTGCTTGAACTTGGGCATGATATTGATCGCTTGATTCCACTTCTTTCACTTCTACCAAACTGGGCTTCTTACTTCTTGCCCCTCTTCTACTTGAAGAAATGTATTGCCTCCAAGTCTCTGAGATCTTCTCTATTTGATTCATGGCTACCTCGGGCACCATACTCATGATATCACCATTGCACGAAGCATGCAAGGTACTTTGGTGAACTTGATCTAAACCTCGGAAGAACGCATGAACTACCTCATAGGATCTCAAACCGTGTCCCGGGCACTCCCTCAATAAAGCTTTAAATCGGTCCCAAGACTCATGTAGTTCTTCTCCTTCATATGCATTGAATGACATGATAGCTTCTTTAATGTCCATGGTCTTTGATGGGGGATAGTACTTGAGTAGAAAAGTTTTGATCACGTCCTCCCATAAGTGTAGAGAATCGTTAGGCAATGAATCATACCATCTCTTAGCTTGATCCTTCAAGGCGAATGGAAAAAGCATAAGTTTAAGTGCTTCATCACTCACTCCATTGATCTTTGTTGAGTTGATCACTTGGAGAAAATGATCAATGAACAAGTGAGGATTTTCCATGGCGGTTCCCACGAATATGGCATTATCTCCCAACAGATGTATGATGTTTCGATTCAACTCCAAATTATTTGCGCCACCAAATGCATCCGGATTGGACTATGCCCCATTATTGCCGTATGTGCCATCACAAAGTCTCTACATGTCAAACCACCTTGATTTTGCTCTTGTTGTCCATTAAACCAATGCGGCATTGCATTTGCACCACGGTTTTGAGCTTGAGGTTGGTTTTGGAGAAACTGATTCCTCATCCATGCATTAAATCATTGCATGACATGGGGATCCATTTGATTTTCTTGTCCATCCCCACCCCTTGTGCATTGTTATTGTTAGGCGGTGGGTTTTGATTCTCGCCCTCCATTATTTCCATAAAAAACTTGTTCACCGTTGTGTGCCATAACGGAACTTTCTCCCAACTCACCCAAACTACTTTCTTCAAAGTCCGGTTTTGACTCCCTAACAGATTTACCTCTTCTTCTCTCGACTATTCCTTTGTCTTGCGTGAGGCTTCAATTCCGTCTATGTATGGTTCGAGTGGTGTTTGAGAGCTCCTGGTCATGCACTACTTAAAAGCAAACAATCCAGAAAAATAATAAAATAAAACCTAGGCCCAAGCCTTCGGTTCACTTACAAGATATCACAAATAGCACACTTGTCCCCGGCAACGGCGCCAATTTTTGATGAGCTAAAATTTACCCCTCGAAAATATATTTATAAAGACTCGAAAACCATGGGTAAACTAACTCTCTAACCGGCAGTGGACCGGGTCAGATTGTTAGAATAGCTACAGGAGAACGAGGTCGATCCCAAGGGACAAGTGTTTGTAAGTACCAAAGTGAACGTGTGTCTTAGTCTAGGCGATCAAGTTTTTGGAAGGTTTGTTACTACACGACACTAAAATAATTTTTAGTGTTATATCAAGTCTAAAGAGAGAAAAGAGAGAAAGAAAGTTAAACTACTAGATTTTAAAGATAGGTTAAAAGACATAGCCGAACCATGATCAAAGTAGCTAATTTCAACCTCAAGGATAGACAAAACCGGAGTGTGCATTATAACAAACGAACTCTCACATTCAATCTCACGGGTGCGTGCTCCTAATTCTGATGTTAAGATCTGAACAACTCTCCTTTAACATCCTATGTGAGGTTAATTAATTCTCTTTTTAGAAAACCGATTATCCTAACATGATTAAGTCTTTGTGAGACGCTTGATATAACCTCATTCACGGAAACAAGTCCGAAATCACTCGGTCGAAGTTACTACCGATTCATACTCATCAACGTACTACACCAAACATCTTAACGAGAATGTGTCAAAGCGATGAAACCAAGCTTTACCTAATCCATGGTCTACCCGAAAGACTCCGTGAAACAACTTGTCATCGTTGACTCAAAAACCACCCGGCACTTCATAGTTCAACCCTGGGTCTAACACACTAAACTACACTAATCTAAACTACCACATTCAAGTTACTATGTTGATAATAAAACACCGATGGCGCGGGCTGAATTCACGACCTAAAACCCGGTATGTTTTACCTCCCGATCTTAGAACCATTTTTCCCACACCACTCTCTCTCGAACAACTCTTAAGAATGATGTGTGTGATTTTTGACCTAGGTAGCTAATCTAGCCCAAATCCGTTATAACAAGTTCTAAGGCGTGAAATATGTAAGATTCAACAATAAAAAGCACAACACACTCCCAATTTTATCTTCCAAAGGTTGATTTCACCAAATTTTACATGATTTGGCTATGAAAAGTTTAGCTACCCATATAGACGGATTCTGTCAACATGTCATGGATTAAAATGGCGGGAAATTTTACATAATAGCCTTACATCAATATGGCGAAATTCTATTAAAACCAAATTAAAACCAAATCCAATCATTTGTCAGATTCTCCTATATATGGATACTACTACAGATACATATATATATATATATATAGCAAGAATGAAAGAAACAAGAAACAACAAGAAAGAAATAGCTAGATATAGATATAACAATAATGAGAGAAAACAAAAGCAAACTTACTATTATAACAGAGATATCTTCGATTACATAAAAAAACTTGATATTACAACGATTTCAGCAACACCGAACTTCCAATAATTTCCCGAGCATTACAACGATACTATTATTACTAAATTTATTTCGACATAAGGCCTTATATACAACCTAAAAAATTAAAGAAAATAAGAAGGAGATATATATATATATATATATATATATATATATATATATATATATATATATATATATATATATATATATATATATATAATGCATCTCATCTCGTCTCCTGATTGATCCTTATATAGGCAAAATTCAAGGGGCCGGACCAGTCCGGCCTAATCATGACATGCACCCCCCTTAAATCCCAATTTTACGGATAAAAATTTATATTTTGGAATAAAACTTTAAAAATTCATATCTTGAGTTCTAGATCTCCAAATGACATGATTCAAGAGGCATTAGAAATCTCTCGGAAAAATCTACAACTTTCATGAAGGACTCTTCTTCAGAAAATGTCGTTTTGATGAGCCATTCGTTTGTCGAAGACATTTCTCGATTTCCACAAAATCGAATCGATTAGCCACTTGACCACTTGACTTAATGATACTTGAGTTGTAGAAGTCCGATTGACGTGATTCAAAATGAGTTGGAAAGCTCTTTCAAAGATCTACAACTTTCATTAAGGACACTTCTTCAGAAAATGCCGTTTTAATGAGTCATTTGTTCGTCGAAGATATAATTCGTTAGTGGTACCACTAACCACTGAGCCACTTGACCACTTAAGTTAGTGGCACACTCTTATATCCCTAAAAATACCTCTTTTAGGCCTCAAAACGTGTCATTACTCGAGATTTTGGTCAACCTATAATTCTGCATTAAACCACTAAAATACCAAACGTAAATCCGACACGACACTCCGGTTACTAAACCGGTACAAAACTTATAAAAACTCGATAAAAATACGATATTTTACATAATAACTACTACTAACATATTTGGATGAATCTAAGGAATTAATGACTTGAAATGATATAAAAGTGCTCAAAATGATATCAGAAACGGGCTAAAAAGTTATAAAAATAACTATGAATTTTTCCCTTATCATTTATCACAACAAGTTGAAGGATGGTTCAATCATCTATCTGGTGCTGTATGTGGATGATATGCTGATAGCTGCTACAAACAAGTCTGACATTCAAGATCTGAAGAATCTACTCAAGGCTGAATTTGAGATGAAGGATTTGGGGAATGCAAAGAAAATTTTGGGGATGGAGATCTATAGAGTTAGGAAGCAGGGGAAGCTATTCTTGTCTCAGCAGGGGTATATTGAAAAGATATTATCCAAGTTTGGCATGTCAGCATCCAAACCTATAGATAATCCTATGGCACCAAATCTACATCTGTCTACTGTGTTTGCTCCACAGACAGCTGAAGAGGAAGAATACATGTCAAGGGTTCCATATGTTAGTGTAGTGGGCAGTTTAATGTATGCCATGAGTGCATCTTAGGCCTGATTTGGCTCGAGCGATCAGTGTTGTCGGCAGAGTTTATGGCTCAACACGGAAAGGAACACCTGAAAGCGATAAAAGGATATTCAGTACCTTAGGGGTACATCAGATATTGGACTCATTTGTGGAGGTGGTACTCAATGTTTTGTCACAAGGTACTGTGATTCTGATTATGCTGCTGATGTGGACAGCAGGAGATCTATGACTGGTTATGTGTTTACTTTGGGTGGCTTTATGGTGAGTTGGAAGGCAACCGTAGGACGTGAATGCAATTATGCCTAGAAGCGGAAAAGAACTGCCTGGACTAGTTATACCAACTATCCAGGAAGGATCGAAGCGGTCGGCCAGCCGAACGCAGCAGAATCTGGAGAAAAGAGGACCGTAAACACTGAGTCTACTCCGTAAAAACGGGGAGTTTGAACATTCTGCAGACAAGCAAGCGAGCGGCGAGAGTCACCGTAAGTCTTCACGAATCTGTAACTATTAATCCTACTACTTTACCCTATCCCCCTAGGAAATATAAGCCCAATAATGATGATGCGTGTTGCAAAAAGTTAATAGAAATGTTTAAGAAGTTGCGAGTGAACATACCTTTGGTAGAAGCTCTGGATGGAATGCCAGAGTATGCGAAATTCTTGAAGGAAGCAATCTCTACCAAAAGGAAGTTGTTAGACTGTGAGACTATATGCCTTAACAAGGAATGCTCAGCAGTTTTGTAATGCAAACTACCTCCTAAGTGTAAAGATCCTGGGAGCTTCCTCATACCTTGCACAATTGGAGGAGTATGCCTAAATAAAGCATTGTGTGATCTCGGAGCTAGTGTCAATCTAATGCCACTCTCCATCTTTCATAAGTTAGGCATGAAAGAGTTGAATGAAACATCTATAACCCTTCAATTAGCGGATAAGTCTATGAAGCAACCGTGTGGAGTGGTGGAGGATGTTCTGGTGAAAGTTGATAAGTTTGTATTCCCTGTAGACTTTGTGGTGCTAGACATGGAGGCTAACCACGATCTTCCATTGATCTTAGAAAGACCCTTCCTAGCTACAAGCAAGACATTGATAGATGTTCATAAGGGTGAGCTGATTTTGAGGGTGAATGAGGACAAAGTAGTGTTCAACGTGATGAATTCAATGAGATATATATGCACAGAATGAAGGGGAAGCATGTTACATGCTAGATGCCATAGATGAGCTTGATTTGGAACTATATCAGCAAGTGGCACTAGATCCTGAAGTAGCGGAGATTTTGCTCCTAAAGGAAGAAGAAAGTTCTGAGGAAGCCTGGCCTGGTTGTAGCGAAGGTCAAGTGTGAGAAATAGAGCCTATATCTTTTGTGGATTTAGGAGGAACCATTCATAGACCTTCGTGGCACAAGTTATTTGACTTACAATTGACTGGTAAGCTGTTGAGATCATCATTAGAAGAGCCACCGAGGAACTTAACGTTGAAACCGTTGCCATCTCACCTAAAGTACGTGTACTTACAAGATGAAACTCTTCCCCTCATAATTTCATCATTATTATCACCTTTAGAGGAAGAGAAACTTTTAAGAGTACTGAGAGTGCATAAGGGAGCGTTTGGGCGGACAATTGCGAGATATTAGAGAATAAGCCCATCGGTATGCATGCATAAGATTTCAGTAGACCACGAGAAGAAAGCGGTAGCACAACCACAAAGGTGATTGATGCCACAACCGAAAGATGTTGTTAAGGAAGAAATTATAAAAATGTTGGAAATGGGAATCATTTTCCCAATTGCGAGCATGATGAATGGGTAAGCTTTGATTCATGTGGTGCCCAAGAAAAGAGGATTCAGATGTACAACCTAATGAGTTTAATGAATTAATCCATGTGAGACTAATTCTTCGGACATCGAGTTTGCATTGACTTCAGAAACCCCGAATGACGCAACTCGTAAAGATCATTTTCCCTACCATTCATTGATCGAAGATAGAAAGATTAAGCGGTCATGCATTTTATTGTTTATTAGATGGATATTTTGGTTACTATCGGATCCATATTGCCCCGAGGACCGAGAGAAAACAACTTTCACATGTCCATATGGAACTTTTGCATACAATCGCATGCCTTTTGGATTATGTAATGCACCGACAACATTCCAAAGGTGCATGATGTCGTTATTTGCTGACATGGTGGAAGATTTTCTAAAGATTTTTATGGATGATTTCTCTGTATTTAGAGATAGCTTTGATAAATGCTTGGAAAAATTGAGTAGAGTGCTAAAGAGATGTGAAGAGACCAACCTTGTACTTATATAGGAAAAATTCCATTTCATGGTTACAGAAGGAATAGTGTTGGGACACATGATTTTGAAGAAAGGAATGGAGGTTGATCGGGCAAAGATAGAGGTAATAGAGAAGTTGCCCCCTCCAAGGAACTTAAAGACGTTGTGAGCCTTTTTAGGCCACGCAGGATTCTATAGGAGGTTTATCAAGGACTTCTCTAGAGCATCTAGACCTTTGACAGAATTGCTTTCAAAGGATGTACCCTTTGTGTTTAGATAAGAATGTAAGACAACATTCAAGACACTGAAGCAAATGCTTATAACCGCCTCAATTCTGATAGCCCCAGATTGGAACAAACCTTTTGAGCTTATGTGTGATATAAGCGACACGGCAGTTGGAGCAGCCCTGGGAAAAAGGGAGGATAAAATCTTTAAGCCTATCCATTACGCCATTCGTACCTTTAATAGTGCCCAGAGGAATTATGCGACTACAGAGAAGGAACTCTTAGCTGTCATCTTTGCATTTGACAAGTTTCGACCTTATTTGATAGGATCAAAAGTCACAGTATTCACTGACCATGCAGCTTTGAAATACCTTCAAACCAAGCAAGACTCCAAGCCGAGATTATTGAGATGGATTCTAGTCTTACAAGAGTTTGATGTTGAGATTAAAGATAAAAAGGGATCTGAGAACCAGGTGGCTGATCACCTGTCAAGATTAACCTTGTTGGAAGAAGAGCAACCGACTGAGATCAGGGAGAGCTTTCCTGACGAACAAATTTTTGCCATCTCAGTGGTAGCTTGAGTTGAATCTCAGGCCCGGCAAAGTACATCAAGAGTGGGCAAGGTATACCCTTGGTTTGCTGACATTGTGAATTATCTAGCAGAAAGGTACCTACCACCGGAATTTATGAATGCGGATAAGAAGAAGTTCTTCACATGTCTGAAGCATTATCATTGGGATGATCCCTACCTATATAAGCTATGCCCATATGCCATTATAAAGAGATGCGGCCATGATGATGAGATTCCGAGTATTTTGCACATTTGTCATTATAGAGAAGCTGGAGGTTACTATGGGCCAGATAAGACAGCAGCAAAGGTACTGCAGTGTGGATTCCATAATTTCTATTGGCCAACAATTCATAAGTCTGCTTATGAGTTTACAAGAGCCTGTCATTCCTGTCAAATGACCGGTAATATTTCTAAGCGGAATGAGATGCCATCTGCAGAGTAATGCCACTGCAGAGTATCTTAAAAGTGGAGTTATTCGATGTATGGGTAATTGATTTTGTTAGGCCTTTCACATCATCAGAATTGAATCGTTACATCCTGGTAGCAGTTGATTATGTTTCCAAATAGGTGGAGGCAGTGGCCTCACCTACTAATGATGCCAGGGTTGTCCTGAGGTTTCATAAGAAAAACATTTTGACGAGGTTTTGAGTGCCAGAGCCATAGTTAGTGACGGAGGGAGTCATTTCCGTAATATGTTGTTTGAAAAATTAATGTTGAGATATGGGGTTAGACATAAGATTTCAGTAGCATATCACCCCCAGACGAGTGGACAAGTAGAAGTCACGAATAGAGAAATTAAAAGGATCTTAGAGAAGACTGTGAATTCCATGAGGAAAGATTGGTCTTTGAAATTAGATGATGCTCTTTGGGCGTACAGAACAGCTTATAGGACCATGATTGGGATGTCACCATACATGATAGTGTTTGGAAAAGCGTGTCATTTACCGGTAGAACTCGAGGACAAAGCGCTGTGGGCTACGATATTTCTAAACATGGATGATAATTTAGCCGGTGAAAAGAGGATGCTAGAGTTGAATGGATTGGAGGGTTTATACTTCAAGCATATGTAAATTCTATGATTTACAAGGAATGAACGGTTGTCTGCATGACAAAAGGATTTTGGACCACACATTTCATGTTGGAGATAAGGTGCTAGTGTGTAACTCGCGTCTTCGTCTTTTTCTGGGAAGTTGAAGTCTAGATGGTATGGACCACATGTAATCACCAAAGTTTTCAATTCAGAGCATGTGAAGTTAAGCATGAATACTCTGGGAAAACTTTCATAGTAAACGCCACAGTGAGCGTTACCTCGGCGACAATATAACCCCCCGAGTTGGAAGTCATTGTGTTGACGGAGCCTGAGTATGAATAAAGGAGTCCAATTAGTACAATCAGAAATGTGGCGACTATAACTCAGGACTATTTCTAAACCCTTATTTATTGCTTTTGTTCATTTAAGTTATTTTGAGTCAATAAAGTAGCATGACCAACGCAAGGTTTTTTTCATCACATATATCTTCGGTCATCTTACTAGAGATATATGTGGTTTTTTTCCTTCACGATTCTCATATGATACCCTCGTACAAGTTTTCGCTTCTTGCTTAGGCCAATAGCAGAATAAAGTGGCTTAAATCGCTTTTGTGCATTCCTCCGGTATGCACATTTACCGCCACCTTATTTTCTTATTGCCCTTCGCATGTTACTCACAGTTTTTTGAAGTATTTTAGGAACCAGGTAACAACTTGGAAGAGGAATGACCTAGGAGCTAATAATTCTGCTCCGGGATTTGCTTTGACTCAGCCAACCAGTTCCAGAGCTAAGTACCTATTCTTTTCTTTATTACTAGTGATTGGGGACAATGTCTATAATAATTGGGGGGTAGGCAGTCTTAGCGGGATAGTCGAAAAAGGGAATAAATTTAGCTTTCTATTTGCACGTTTTCGAGTAAGGAATCGGTAGAAAAGGAGTTCAAGTTCAATTTGAAGTGAGCTATAGCATATTCAATTTAGTATGGAAGAAAGAGCATATGTTATGTTACGTGAAGTAGTAACTTATTAATTATTATTCTATCATTACAATCAATATTTGAGCATATAATCTGAGTGAGAAGTGTTTATGATCAGATGATGAGTTGTTTTAACCGGGAATCATTATTTGTCTGTCTATATACTTTAACAAATTGTTGTAAGACAAGGGAAGCAACTTGAATGCCAAAAGAGGTGACCGGGACAAAATGGACTTGCAGTGAGAGAGAAAAATAGTGAGAAATCATGCAAAGCGAAGGCGATGGAGCGTAAAGCATGGCTATGCATAAGAAGAAAAAAAAGGAAAAAGAAAAATAAATAATAAAGGCAGTGAGTGAAGCGAACTCTTGTAAAATGGGCACGACCCTCACATTTAAAGAAACAAATGTGGACTTAAGAGCGATGCTCAGTCCCCGAGTCTGCCCAACCCGATTAAGGTACCATGTTGTGTAACCAAGTCTGAAGGCAAGATGAGCGAGTGTATGCACAGGTAAGTTAAGATTGTGGGGTTAATACAACTTGATTATTCACACGAATGCACTATCATGACTGATTATCACACGACACATTGATGCATGATAAGTGGTGATTAATGAGGAGCTTATGGATTGTGGCATGTTGTGTGTGCTTCGCTGAAATCTTTATTGAATATATGGTAGTTAATGGGGATTGTTCTTGGAGGTACATTCAGCCTTGATACTCTGCTCGCGGACGAGCAGAAGGCTAGTGGGGGGTAGTTGATGAAAGTTAAAATAGTATATCCTACGGCATCAACATTCTATCCATTATGAGCTAAATATAGTTGTTTCGA
This sequence comes from Gentiana macrophylla, assembly GCA_026214975.1. Classification (NCBI taxonomy): domain Eukaryota; kingdom Viridiplantae; phylum Streptophyta; class Magnoliopsida; order Gentianales; family Gentianaceae; genus Gentiana; species Gentiana macrophylla. The sequence continues at coordinate 26,547,591 of CM047805.1, forward strand.
CCTATAAATATGAACCATTTGAGTTGAATAGAATGTCGGGTTCACGGGTTGAGAAATCTGCACTTAGCATTTATTTTCCTTGTTTCAATATTATTTCGTGCATTATTTGATAAATTTTAGGATACGAAATTTGGGCTGAGCATGATGGACGAATCTGGAGTGGACTGAACGAAAGGAATAACCCTAGAGTATTCTAGAAGCTTCCAAGTTAAGTTGGCTGATAATTTTCCTTGTTGACTGCTTGCATCTGAATTGTTTTATTTTATCTTAAACAACTCAACAGTCTTTTTGAATGCAGCAACTATACTCTATTTTCAACTCAATGGCAATCTATTCCATTATCATTCATTGCATTTCATTTTTAGAATATGATCAAGTAAATGTTTCTACTATTTACCTGCCTATATATTCTCAGTGACACCAAACTGATCTAGCAACAAGCTGATCAAACATTTTCATATTTACTAAAAACACTCTTTGTATTTACGAAATTGTTTATTTTTCTTGCATCTCAGTTTACATCTATTCTGAGTCGTAAGATCATGTCTTGATTCAGATTTATCTGAGTAATCTGGATTGAGACTGGGTTGGGGTGATATCTTTTGGGGATCCAGCTTAAGCTTTAGGATTGCACTAAAGCTTGTCTCTAGCACCAGTCATCTCACATCCTGAACTGTGTGTTCATATCAGTAAGTTCACGCGTTACTTTTCCTTTCAAGTTGCTATCTTTCTGTCTGTGTGTGTAGAATTATAGAACTCTGTTAGAAAAGTAAGTAAAGGTTGTATCAGTTCTATTGTATTGAATTTCAGAAACAGAACTATGTTTGAATCCCTGTGACTGTGTCACTGTTGTGTTTGGGATTCATACACTACAGTGTGATCTGAAAGCTCAATATGTTAGAACAAGCTTAATCCATCTTGTATTTTATTTTCAGTTCTGAAAAGCTGGTGTAATCTGTAACTATAAAGCATATAGTGAAATCTGTGGATGTGTGGTTGATATTGACACATAGGACTGTATGATAGTTTAAACAACTATTAAAACCAGTATATGTGATTTGGAATCAAATTAGAGACACACTTAAAAACTCTGTATGTTAATTGATTAGATTTTAACTGGTTAAAATCTTTAATCAATATTTGATCACAAGAACATTAACCTATACACGTTGATTTTAGCTAGATCTTCCGCCTAGTTTATTATCAATATTAGGTTAATTTATTTAAACTTCAAAAGGCTTAATAAAATTTTAAAATCCATAATATCCTATTCATCCCTCTCTAGGATATATATTGCGCATATACGATCCAACAGAAATTGTAAATAAGACAACTTTCTAATGGGCTGAAAATTTACAGAATTTTTTTTTTGGAATTTCAGAAATGATAGTACAAGGCATAGAGAAATGTGGACAAAATCATTTACTCGTTTTGCAGAACACCAAGTTACATAAAGAAGTGATTAGTACCAAACGTAGAAAATAAAAAATAAAAGTTAAGTCCACCAAGAGAAAGAACATGTGAGGGAAGTCTGAAAGTTCCAAAAGAAGAGAGGGGTTCTATTAAGGATCCTAGAGGAACGAACTCGAAGGAATCACGTAAGAATTGTGTCCTTAGAACTCAACCTAACCTTCGCTTAAGGGGACTCTTCTCTTGGTCCTAGTGCAACTTAACCACGGTTTAAGGATTCTTAGTCTTACGAGGATTTACCACCATGATCAAGAGAGATCAGAAAGGTTCAACAAGGTCTACGGAAATCTTATCTTAGAGGAAAGGAAGCCTAGAAGACGCTTCGCTCTGATACCAACTTAACGCCCCGCTCCCGGATACCGTGTCCTTATCCGGAAACAAAACGCTCGGCACATATAATATCAAATAAATTAAATATTATATGTAAGCCTCTACTACGTCGTATCGAGTTAGGCAAATGGAATCTAAAAAGACTCGACAAAACCATCATAAATGCTACTAAGAATAGAAACTCAACTAAAGATAGAATTGTAATATCGATTACATCAGAAGAAGCCAAATGAAAACCAAACAACGTACCAAATCCTCTAAAGAAAGTACTAAAGAAATAACAAGAAATTCCCAAAAGACAACAAGTCTAAAGTATAATAATAAAAACAGAAAATTAGTGCTTCAACGTCGGCGTCCTCAAACGTCGTCATCAAAGTCCTCCTCAGACTCGAATCTACTGCTCATCTTCTCTCCCCTATGCACATAGAAAACAATGCATTTGAGGTAAGTACAAAGTACTCAATAAGAAGTAGAAGCTACAAATTAACTATGGCTCTTTAACAAGTTTTATTATAATAATTATCTTTATGAGACCGACTCAATCTGAGGTTCATTCCATGTCCATCAATATGTCATGACTATACGTTTCTAGCTTAGCTTATCTCTCATTACATCAAGATTCAATGGCACTACACATGGTGCACTCACCACTAAGTAATCTGGTGCAACATTTTGGTGGATCACACCAATAACCATGGAAGTCTAGTCCGGTAGACTCCAATAACATATACGTTCGGCGATGTCCCTCCATACGTAGGTCTCGGGCTTTCGGGGTTAAGTTCCTCCATACGTAGGGCCTCAAAGACTTATTGAGTCATTCACTTTCAGAACGCCCACACATCGCGATATAGACTTGTGCCTTACCAAGAATGGATTGATGTTTAATCTTATTACTATGCAAGTATGTTTGTTATTAATGGTTATTAACTAGCCACCTAAATGTTTTCAAGTAAGCTCCCTCACATAGACTGCTCTCTTACTTTGACCCCTAGACACTGACAAGACCTACACAAACATTGATGAACCCTAGTTCATCAAAGCACAAGCCCTTCCATGCCTTTCCGACGGATCCGAACTTCAACTCCCTTTAAGAGTACATTCGGTGCTGAAACTAAACGAATCGGAAGCTCAATCGAGCCTTGTTCAAGCTTATTTAATGTTATTAGATCAAGAATTAACATTTAAAACTCATTACACGACTTATAAAAACATTCTCCTCAAAACAAAGGCCAGTGCGGGCGCACCGAAAGCCAATGCGGGCGCACTGCATTTACTGAGAGAGATTCATGATGTCTCGCACACAACTAGTCTTGGTGCACCAACCTGAGAGCAAAAACATTCGGACCTTCTCGCTGCCAAAAGGGCGCACTGCAGGCGACCGAAAGTCCCCAAACTCTACTTTTTAGCCCTTTTTTGATCCCTACTCAAATCCAAACAAGTTTAACATCGAAATTACTCATAACTAGCAGAAAAACTTAACCTTTACAGGACCATAACATCCTATGATTCTTATACAACTCGTAGCATGAATTCTAAAATCCAAGACATAAACAAAAACACAACTTAAACCTTATAAGCCGTAATTAATGTGTAGGAAGACCCTCTTACTTTTTAGCAAGCGAATCCCAATCCAAAACCTTCAGAAAGTCTGCAACACTTTCCATGGTTTCACCCAACACCTAATTGATCACAATCAAACTTAGATTAATTGATGATCAAAAGTTTCTAAACCAAAAAGGACTATGATTTAAACCTTTTTACCACATCAAACTTGATCAAACCATGATAGATCCATAGTTAGGGCTAAAACTCATACTTTGTAAAACTCCATCTTTTTGCTATCAGAACGATCCTCCTTTCCCGCTGATTCCGAATCTCTATTCCGTTCTCAAAACTGTCAAAGATCTTGTGGGAATTTTGGAGAAGCCTCTTCTCCCTTTTTCTCCATCCCTCTGCGTCGCCCATTTCTCTAATTCTCAGAAAATTTTCCGTAGTGTCTAATGAGAAATTAGGGGATATTTTCCTTAAATAGCCATTTAATTAATTCCATTAATTAAATAAGTAAATCCTGTAATTAGATCCTTTTAATTACCCTTAAATAAATATATTTATCCGAAATATATATATACATAAAATACTTAAATCCGTAAATCATTAAACATAATATTCCATTTTTCGTAAAAAGACACGTCTTCCCTTTTTCGAAAAGTCGGGATATTACAATATTAGCCACAATTTTTTATGGTGAAAACTAATGTGGCGAAGAGTATTTTTCTTCTAGACTCTCTATAATACCTGACTATAAGTAATGGTGTAAGTTTTATGGAACACATTGCTTCCTATGTCACGTACAGTAAAAACTAGGGTTTATTGTTAAAAAGGACAATTTGAACCTAGAAATATGAAATGAGGACAGTGGAATTTTTTTTTCAGGTAAAAAGGACATGTTCTTATTCCACTGTGATAGTAAAACATTAGATTTGAGGCCAGTTCCACTGCAGAAAACAGTGGATTTGGGGTTATGAACAGTGGATTTGTTTTTATCACTCATTTTATATTTTCACTGTCCTGATTTCTATTTTCCCCTCTTTTTTGTCCTTTTAAACCACTGCCCCTAAAAACTATTATCAATTTTTGAGTACCGACAAAACAACACATTTTTTCTATATAGTGACGAATTGATGACATCAAAATTGATTATATATCATTATTCAACTCTTACGTATATGAAGATAAATAGTTTTGTTTATTACACTACAACTAATTAAGAAATAAAGAGGTGAGAAATAGAAATACTACTTAAAAAACAATTTTTGAATTCAGTAAAAAAATAAAAAAAAAAATCGGGAACACTCTAGGACCCACACTACCCCTATATAAGCGCGTATACTAAGACCCCTTATTTCCAAGATTCCTAGGAGTGTCCCTTCTTTCAAATATTTTAATGTGAAATATAAAAAAGATGGAGTCTATTTTCAAACAAAATTGTGCTAGGGTTCTCGCTAAAAATTTAAGTGGCGGCCGGCCGTTTATAAATTTTTTTGTAGAAAGGATCTTGTGGAAAATTTTAATGGCAGAAAGATCGTTGATCATGGCATATCATTTAGAGATCTCAATTGATAGGTATTCTACTCTTGTTTTTCTCATTTTCTATTTAGTACTGGTTACTGTTTCCTTTCATATTTAAATAGATTTTTTTTTTTCTTTCTTGGAGATTTAGATCCGTATAGAATTGGAAGACCATTTTAGTTATTGTTTCGTTTCCGATCTCTATAGATTTTTTTAGATTCAGATCTGTATAGAATTGGAAGAACATCTTACGGTTTTCTTATAAACCTTTAAATATGTTACCTGGTTGAGAATGAGAGGCGAAGGCCTAAGGAAACAAGGAGATATAATTTAATCTCTTTTACTTGTCTAATTATTGGCGAGATAAGAAAAAAATTAAAAAATCTGTGTTTGTATTTTGTACATATATTCCTGGAAAAAAAAAAACACTACATTCAGATGAATGCGCATCCATATATATATATATATATATATATATATATATATATATATATATATATATATATATATTGAATAGCGGAAGGGGGAAAACAAAATTGAATAGGAGTGTTTAAGGATATTACACAAAATTGACTGTGGTGTCACAGGTATAAAACGTTTACACACCCATTCAATCTCTCAAAAAAGAGAATTATATAGTTTAGAGGCCAAACAATTTCAGGTTCATATTTTTGTGGATATTCATGTTATGGCTTTTAATTGCTACTAGTGAAAAAAAGTCTTCGATTTTGGCTGATGATAATAATGTTCTTCTTCCAGGGGAACTGTTCGTTCAGCTAGACATGATTTGGAGTCTCTTGCTTACACGCTCATATTCCTTCTCCGTGGGCGCCTACCTTGGAAAGGATTCCAGGTTAGTTATTGGTATACGCATCATAACGGGTTTTTAATTACTTTTGACTGGTAGTGACGTTTTTCTTTGTACATGATCCGTTTGAAGAAAATGGATACTCGTCCACATCTTCGGTGCCTTGGCTGCCCGGATCCGTTTAAGGTGTTTTTGGAATATGCGGTGAACTTGAAGTTCGATGAGGAACCGAACTATGCCAAGTGCATATCTTTCTTTGATGGGATTGTTGGCCCTAATCCAAATATCTGGCCACTCAATACCGAGGGTGCCCAAAAGGTAAAGCTTATTATTGTCCTGCGTAAAGCATAAAATTTGGTTGGCTGTGGTAAATGCAGTGGCTTTCTGCTTATGTATTATTTCAGCTCAATCATAAACGTGATCAATTAAGCTAAGGAGAAAGATTGCAAATTAAAAGGGAATGCTCAAATTCTAACAGGCGTCATTTATTCTTTTGAAAAGGGATTATGTTCAACAGACAAAACCAGATCAGAAGGTCTATCACCTAATGAAGCACGGTACACCGTCTTGATGCGTGCAGTTCAAAAGGACGTTCGGTAATCTCAACATCCAAGGGGTGTCTTTGAAAAACAAGATCGGAAAGTCCATCCAGTGATTAATTAATAATGCTACTTCATACGTGTATGTTCAACATCCTGGCTAGGGGTGTCTTCACATCAAGAGTTCTAGATGCACCGATGAAGCATTGTACTACGTCATGATAGACATCGGAGGAGGATTATATTCAGCATTATGTGGATTAATTTGGATTATATTCCATGGCTAACTGTTCCATAAGATTGTCTTTAACTTAATGATTGTTTTCCACTGTTGAAACAAAGAAATTTGGTTCAACAAGCTTAGGATTAATGTCTCCATCTTCATTGAAATCGTTTATCCTTTCATGTTGTAAATGAATTAGGACCAAATGTAGAGACTAAAGTGTAGTTATGTTATATTTGTTTTTTTATATGGTGCATGAAGTAATTAAATTTGTGGTGTCTAAAAGTAAAAAAAATCAAGATTCCACTAGTAATAAGTGGGGCGACGATAGAATCTTCCTTAGAATATTAATGAAAGATAGGATCTTTGGGGGCTAAATCAATAGTGTTTGGGGGAGGTGCTAGGGGTTCACCGCCTATCGTGAAGGATGCATTGCTGGAAGATCCTGGTGTTCACTTCTCATCATCTTCATCGTCTCACGGTGTTGATATAATCCCTTAACCCCCATCAGATCCTAATGTTATTTAGTTTATACAAGATTTATGTTCAGATTTCGACTCGGTTTTATTCGCTTATGTTGCTGAGTTGAATTCAATTAACCTGGGAATGATTCAAACGAAATTTTGAATTTTGGATCCGGAAAAAGGCTTGTTGCGCCGGGGGCTGCTCTCGATGAGGCGAGCCCGGTGAACTTTTTCGGGTCGGATCATAACCGTTCTTCTTCGGGTCTGGTCTGCTAGCGGATCTATGTGTAGTGAGGTGGGGTCACGTGACCCAACTGAAATCCGGAAATTTATTTTTCGTATTAAAATAATATAGATTTGTTGTTAAAAAAATATCGTTTTGTGTTTCAAATTGCAGTTTTAGGCTCTAGTGACCTTACTGAAACAAACTTTTGTATAAGCAATGTAGTTTTTGACTCTGGTTACCTCACTGGAACAAATTCATGGATCCACCCCTGGTCTGGTCGTTCGGTTTCCAACACTTTGATCTAAAAATATTTTGAAATGTGTCTTTCTCGTAAATTTTCTATAATACTTTGACTATAAACAATATGGTATAAATTTTATGGCTTATATTGCTACCCATGCCATGTACACTCAAAACTATTATCAATTATGGAGTACCGATAAAAAAGACATTTTTTTTTCTAGTGACGAATCGATGACATCAAATTTGATTATATATCATTTTTCAACGCTTCCAAATATGGTGATAAATAGTTTAGTTTAGTACACTACAACAAATTAAGAAATAAAGAGGCGACAAATAGAAATACTATTTAAAAAACAATTTTTGAATCCAGTTAAAAAAAATATCTTGAACACACTAGGATTCACACTAACCCCTATATAAGTGTGCATACCAAGACCAATTATTTCCAAGATTTCTAAGAGAGTCTAACGATGTCAGATCTCGTCTATTCAATAATCCGGGTTATATTTACTCATGTGGCAACTAATCCATGAATAATTTAGGAATAATATATGGTGGGGATTGTATTTGTGTTTATTTTTGATTGAGCCTGAGAGTTTGTCCTTAAGTTGCCTACGTATCCAATGTATGTAATTGGAATCAAGTCTCTCGTAGTTCCTTAAGAATATATTTTATAGGAGACGACTCGTCCCTTTTCTTGTTCAACAAGTATGAGAATTCTTAACCCCTAAGGATTATCTCGTATCAATCCCTTTAATTTACGGATAATCATATACTTATTAACTAACAGGATCAATGCCGTAATATCCTAAGATTCTTTCCGCGTTTATCCTATAATATAGGAACATGTTTAAAATATCAGATAATGGGAGCTTTAGCCGTCCTGCGGTGAGCTCCTTAGGTTATCCCGAGCTTGGATGTACTACCCGAACTCCGACGTGACCGAGCTGTCCTGCGGAAGTCAGGTCGAGAGAATAGGTCAGACCTCCCACTGAGGGTACTGGCCTGATCTACAAATTGATATGGGGCCCTTGGCCCATAAGTTTATTACTTCTCTCTCTTAATTTATTATGTGGCCATTCTCTGACTGAAACGTGGCAAGGGCTAGTCCGACCCTCGTCAGACTCCATTCTTTCAAATATTTTTAATGTAAAATATAACAAAGATGCCGTCTGTCTTGAAAAAAAATTGTCGTAGGGTTTTCGTTGAAAATTTAATTGGCGGCCGGCCATTTATAAATTTGTCTGTGAAAGTGATCTTGCAAAAAATTCAAATGGCGGAAAGATCATTGATCATGACGTATCATTTCTCTGAGATCTCTATTGATAGGTATTGTATTCTTGTTTTTCTCGTTTTCTATTTTGTACTTGTTCTTTTTTCCTTTCAGATCTCTTAGATCCAGATCCATATAGAATTTGAAGACAATTTTCGTTATTGTTTTCTTTCAGATAACTAAAGATTTTTTTAAAATCCAGATATATATAGAATTGGAAGACCATTTTACAGTCTTTTTATTGATCGTCTGCAATTTTTAAATCTTTTAAATGGTTAAAAAAGAGTGGTGAAACATACGTGAAACAATAGGTACCCCATTCCTTTTCTTTTAATTTTGACTCAGCTTTAAGTCTCTCCGTTTTTGCTCCTTTTCCCGCATTTCGTCATCATGGTATTTAAGCATTTCTGCCTCCTCTCGATCTCGCTTCCAAAGGACCTAAACTTAAACAACTTTTTGATCAGCCCTTTAACAATGTCTTAAAGATATCATGTGAAGACTCTGATGAGCCCAGAAACAACGATTGAGATTGAAAACAACTCGGTTTGTTATTTGCATCTCCGTAAATTTGCATTTCAATTAAAGAAGTTGTTAATCTTAACTGCAATCAATTTTTTGCTTTGGTTTTTTCACGTTCGATTTAAGTTTTGTTTAGTTTAAGCGTTTTCTTAGTCTGCTGTGCTCAAATCGGCATTAATTTATGCTACCATTTTCTTGTGATTTTTGTTCCGAACAATTACATTTCAATTGGAAAACAGCTTTATCTTTTTTTCTTTTGAACAACAAAGATTTTATTAAAAATCTACCCAGCTGCTAGACAAAGTTCAAATGTAACAAACCAATCCTGACACAAACCATTTCAAACAAAAAAAAACTATGGAGGATCTAAATTTAGTGGAAGATCACTCCAGTCCAAGCCTTTTTTTACCATTAATCCATGCAAAACTAACTGTTTTTAATTCCCCAAAAGAAAGATCAATTGTAGCTGGCTTGTTATTAAATACAATGTTATTCCTTAGTGTCCATATCTTCCCTAACACCACTTTTTTAATCACATCTCAAACATGGAGTAGGTTGTCATGCTTAGCCTTAGACAGACAGAAAGAAAGATAAAAGATCTACCCACTCAATAGACATCGCAATAGAAATCGCGCACAAGTCAAAAACTTTTCCCCAGCTAGAGGAGGCAAAAGGCCAAAGTAGATAAATGTGCGCATTGTCTTCCTCACTCAAGTCACAAAACAGGCAGTTCACAGTGAGTAACAGCACCCATGCTTTGCAATGTTGACTCGCGTAGGCAATCTTTCAAGGTAGGCTCTCTAGCTAAAGATATTGACCTTTGACCACACCATGGTGTTCCACATCCACTAGGATCTATTAGATTGAGCATCGCTTCCAACTCCATAATTCATGATTAACTTTTGTAGAGTAGCAGAGGATACTTTGCCATTGGAATTTAAAGTCCATAATGGCGAATCACTAGAATCTGCAAAGATAGATGAAGTAGATAAAAAAGAAACAAAGTCAATGAAATCTCCTCTCACTCATTAAACTATCCTTATCCTTTGCAAGAAGAAAATGCCGCAGAAATATTATATTAAGAGAATTGTCTCCCACCCAAACATCCCCCCATTCCCAAGGCCGGTCATTTTTTTGGTTTGATAATAGTAGTCCATGAAATCCAAGTTATATGATTCTCCTCCTCCTTACCCCCACCCCAGAAGAAATGTGCTCTCAATTTTTCAATGGCGTGAATCACAACAATGGGAGCATGAATGTGGGAGAAGTAGTACAAAGGACTTTCCAACACAGCTTTAATCAAAGTATGTTTTTCCCCATATTAATCTTTAGGCCGGATATAGAAGCAAACACTTTCAACATATTCCCAAGATTTACGATGTTATTTCTCTCCCAAGCACCAAAAAAGATTGCATCATCTGCAAATCGAAGGTGAGTGATACTTACACTTTCTTTTTCAACTCGATCCCTATAAAAAAGGAATTTCTCAGCAGCAGTGGTAACAAGAATATTCAAATCTTTTGCCACTAAAAGGAAAAGAAAAGGTGAAACGGGGTCACCCTGTCTAACCCCCTTCTCCATTTGGAATTCTTTGGTAAGACTTCGATTAACTAACAACGAAACTTTAGCTGACGATAAGCACCCTCTAATCCATCGCCTCCACTTATTCCTAAAATTCATTTGACTCATGATGGTATCCGGAAATCCCCAGCTAACCGAGTCAAACGCTTTTTGCAACATATGCTTTTAAAATGTAAGATCTTTGTTTTTTCTTATATACTTATGAGATCTACAATCTCGGTGGTAATCGAAACTCCATCAAGAGTATGTGTACCTGAAACGTACGCTGTTTGACAATCACCAATTAGCTTGAAACGTACGCTGTTTGACACATTTTAACCTTTCGGAGAGCACTTTGGAGAACATCTTGTAAGTAGAGCCAATGAGACTAATCAGCCGATAATCTATGAAGTGTGTAGGCTAGGATTGCATCCTTTATTGAAAGAACCTGAAAATTGAAAATCTTGAAAACAGATCATCACATCCTCTTAAACCAAGTCCCAGTAAGCTTTAAAGAAACCAAATGTGAAGCCGTCCAGACCCGGGCCTTATTGCTGGGAACGGATCCCTACGGTACACATGGTGATGTGCAAGGTGCTGTGCACCATTTCCGTTCAAATTTTCGCCGGATTCGTCCAAATTTGGACGGATCCGTCGAAATATTTTTTATTTTTTGATTTGCTTCACTCCGTCCTTTAGATTCCCAAAAACATCTTTTCTCCATCCCTTCAACACCTCTTCAGATGTTTCAATTTTTCCTTTAGGATCCATCCGGGATTACCATCCCAGATCCATGCTATTCCAAGCATTTGTCGCCAGCCTATCAAAGTCGGGATGATTCATCCAGAAATCATATAATTTAAACAGACTTGGACAAAAATCACTCTAGCATGTTCGGGGAGATTAAAACCTAGGTTGCACGGACACGGACACGTGGACACGGATACGCGGATACGGACACCGGGATATGGAAGTTTTAAAAAATATAAGATACGGGTACGGCGGTCAAAATGTAAATATTAAAAGTATAAGGACTAAAATGTAATTAATAAAAGTATAAGGACTGGTATGCAATTATTAAAAATATAAGGACTAAAAGGTTTTGTCTTTTTCTTTTTGTAGTTTCTTAGCAGTAAATAAAAGAAACCATGGACCACAGACCACATTAACACACGCCACATTTATTTTGCTTCATGCTTTTCCAATTTGTATATAAATAAGAGTCGCACAAATTGGTTTCAAACAAAAAAAAGAATCGCTTTTTTTACTTGTCTCTACTCTCTGCCTCTCTGTCTCCTTCGGACCTTCATATTCATAACACCAACATAACTAGATCTGTGAAGAAAAATCGATCTGAGAACAAAAAGCACACAAAATTTATAGTTTTTATCACCATATGATTCGCTATTTTACTCAAGCACTAACAAGTTTTGATTTTCTATTCTTTTTCGTTCTTTGAAGTACATAACTTTAAGAGCTAAAAAAAAATTACCAGAAGAATTGAGTCAATTGACACCCACGTTGGTTTGAGATGACTTTGGCGGCTACAGCGGCAAACGGCGGTGGAGCCAAAGTGGAAGCGTGTATAAGCGTGGTCTTGGACGGCAGCTTCCAAGCAATTTCGTTCACAAATGTTGGATCAGATCTGATTAGAGCTTTTATTTTTAAAAATAAATAAGAGATGCGTGTCCCAGGTCCGACTCGCGTGTCCGAGTTCCGACTCGCGTGTCCGACTCGCGTGTCCGAATTTTTTGAAAAATACAATTCGGTCCGACACCGTGTCCAGTGGAGTGTCCGGTGTGTCCTCCGCGTGTCCGTGTCCTCCGCGTGTCCGACACGGGACACACGGCCCAAATGGAGTGTCCGTGCTACCTAGATTAAAACTCTACTCATTTTAGAACCATTTTTATTTATCCACGAAAATTTTGTACCCTCAAGCTTCAAGTCAATAAGCCCAGCACTACTAATAAAATTATGTAGGATGTCAGCATCTTTTTGACAGAAAGTGGTGCCTTTTCTTTCATGCGCATACTAGACGGAGTTGAAGTCACCTAAAATGCAAATGAGACCTTCCCAAATATTGACGAGATCAATAATTTTGGACAACATTCCATCAATTAGCGGATAAAATTTGGGGAGCATAAACATTGATAATGAGAATTTGCTCTTTCAAGTTGCAAACAAATCCAATTGCTTTATCTTAACTGCAATCACTTTTAGTTTGATTTTCTCACTTTATTTTCGTTAGTTCTGGCGATTTCTGCAGGGCGCCCCAGACAAGCCAGGCGCGAGCCACCGGCTTACCGAATGAATCCCGATAGGCAGCCCAATCGTCAGATATGTTTTTCTTATCCGAAAAAAATTTATAGAGTTAATCCGATCGATTTATAAAAAAATCGTATATTAAAAACCCGATTTTGATAACAAATAGGCCCGATTCTTTAAAAAAAAATACCCAACCCAATAAAAAATTTATATATAGGCCCGATTAATCTGAAAATTATGATCGAAGCTCCTTTTGGTTTTATTCCTTACTAAAATGAGGAGGGATAAAAAAATTGGACAAAACACCACATAAATTGGTCGCTCCCTCTTTCGCCTCTCTTCATCGTCTCTGCTCTGCGCTCTCGCCTCTCTGTAAATCGTCTCGCCTCCTCTTTCATCGATCGCTCTGCCTCTTTCATAAATTGGTCGCTCAAATCGCTTCACCACGGCTATTGGTTGGTGTTTCCGCTTGCTTCTTTTTTTGCTTCCGCCGGCCTTTGGTTGGTGTTTTAAGCTCTGCCATTTGCACAGTAAATTGGATGTTTATCTATTCTGGTTCGATTTTTATGTTGTAATTTATCTATTCTTTTTGGGATTCTTGATGTGAATAATTTTTTTTGATTTCGTAGGGGGAGGAGGGTTAGGGTTTAATTTTTTTTTTTTTTTTTTTTTTTTTTTTTTGTAATTGAGCTAAAGCTAAAGATTCATGCTTTTCCCCTTCACGAAGATATAAAAAGTATTGTTTTTGATTTTGTTTGAAAGACAAACTCTTTTTTTGCTTCTTTTTCTGCTTGTTTTGCATTTTTTGTTGTTGTTGTTTTGGTCTTGCAGTGTTTAATTTTGCTCTATGTTTGATGATTATACATTGATTAGTGATTTCGCCTCCAAATGTGCTTCAAGAGCATTGTTGAATTAGTATTTAGTATTAATATATATGTATGTTTTGTGTTTGCATTATGAATTTGATGTTTGTATATGAATGTATTAGAAAAAAATTGTATTTTCGGTTGATTTTTTTTTTTTTGTCATATAAACAATTTTTTTTTTAACTCACAGCCTAAAAAACGTAGGACCGCCCCTGGATTTCTGAATCTGATGTGTTCAAACGGCATTAATCAAAATTTTCTTCTTTGGTTACAGGTAGTGGAAATGATGAAGAAGCGACTGAAGGAGATTGAAGAAGAGAGTGAGCTCATGCGTGCTAAATTTGAGAGATAAAATGGCATGCAAGATGAAAAACATGATGTTGTTCATGCTTTTGGAGAATTATGGTTACCGTTGACGTGTCCCACTGCACGCACAACGAATCAGATTTAGTTCAAGAAGAAATGGTAAACCATTGTGAAGACGGAGGAGAAAGAGAATGGAAATCAACAACTGTTACGTTATAGCAGGATGTAGAAATTTGTGTTTCATTCGATGCTGAACATTTCCAACTATGGTTCGTCAATGGATAGACGTTCTGACCAAAGCCGGCCCTGGGGCAGTGCGAGATGGGTGACCGCCCAGGGCCCATGATAGGGGCTCAAAATTACATGTCTTACAATAGTGTAAAATATTAGTATAAAGGCCCAAAAGTTGATATCTTAACAATAATGTATGTTAGTTTGGTGGAAAAAGGGTGGTATTTACAATTGGTTTTTTACTTTTCTATTGTGATGACGTATGAATTTAGTATTAAACCTTTTGTAAAATAATGTCAAAATGAAAAAAAAAAAAAAAAAAAAAAAAAAAAAAAAAAAAAAAAACCCTGTTTCAGTCTTGCCCATGACAATTTACAATTGTTTTTTACTTTCCTATTGTAATGATGTATGAATTATGAATTTATAATTAAACTCTTTGTAAAATAATGTCCAAATGAAAAAACGCTATCAGGGACCTCTTCTTTCCTGTATTTTTTTTCTACACTTACGATGTACTTAAAAAATATCCGCAATTTAACCTACCATCTCTCATCCATCCTCTTTTTCCTTCCACTGCCCGCTGCACGGATGGCTCAGGGCCTCGGTTCATGTACTTTTTTTACAGCAAACATTATTTCAATAAAACTTGGTGAAGAACCATAAGCAAGATAACTGTGTCTTTGGACACACAAAAAAAATTTAATTAAAAAAAATTGTGTCTTAAGAAAGACCACAAGTCAGTAACAAAAAGCAACAGACATTACGTCACATGAAAAAAAGGGCATTTATATCATAAATAAAATATCTTATATTGTTATGTCATCAAAATTTCTTATATTGTTACTATATCAATAAAATCGTTAAAATGGTTATTATATCATTACAATGTTGTTCTAAAATTTCTTGCAGTGACATTAAGTAACATGGTTACAATGTCACCAACATCACTACATCATTACAATGTCACTCTTATAACTTTTATATCAGATTTTCACCCAAACATGTATCGTTTCTACAAGAGTCATTATATCATTACAACGTCACTATTATTGAAATTTCTTCCAGTGACATTACACAATATTGTTATAATGTCACCCGTGTCACTACATCGTAACAGTAACATTCTTACAACTTTTACATCAAATTTGCATCCAAAACAGGTATCATTGCTACCAGTGACACTTTAAAACGACAAACAATATTTCTTACACGTGCAGTATGTCATACACAAGCAGTGTTTTTCACAAAACACAAAATAATCTAGATCTTAAAAAAATAGAGAGATAGAAAAACAAAACGACAATTAAAGTAAGCAAAACACTCCTAAAAAAAGATTATAGATTTTTGTACAGAAGGACAAAATTATCAAAAAATCAGGGTAGAAGTAAACTTTAATTTAATAAGGACAAAAGTAACAATTATGAAGTAACAAATATGAAATAACAAATGTGGAATAGAGTAAATATGAAGTAACAATTTGCGATGCGACAAATTTTCTTTAGATTGGGATATTTGGAAAGATCAACCATTAAATAACTTTAGACAAGCGTTGATTGCTTGGTTTAACGTTACTTTTGTTTGGAGTTTGACTTTTTACTGTTTTTGAGTGACTCTGTTTAACCTCTGTAATCTTGGTGGCTTATCTATTAGCTTAATAGATAAGTCTTTTTAATATTCATATATATAAGTTGTTGTTAAAAAAAAAAAACAATTGTGAAACACAAAGTAACATTAACACGTGAAGTAACAATTTTAAAGTAACAATTGTAATTTTTGTTCTTTATAATCATGAAAATGTTACTTTTGTCCTTTCAGACCCATTTATTAATTTTTTTGTCCTTGTGGCCCCATCCCCCAAAAGATTAAGCTACACATTGCAGATGAAAAGAAATAATTCTTAAAAAGATATTTAAAAAAAATAAATAATTCTTAAAAAGATATCCTCGATTTAAGGATAATGTTGATGACTTTTACGGGTATATTTTGACCGTCATCAAAACTCTTACCCAAAGATGCATTATTAGCCCTACAGATTGCTTCGATTTCAGAATCTAAAGGAAAATGTTCAGTTTTAGAGCTTCTAGTCATGCACTGCAACACAAAAACAACAAAACCTATCGAAAAACAGGTTGGCTCATCAAACCAAAAGTGAGCCAACTGTTGTCAGAAACGGGTGACATTGTTATAATGTCACCGGTATCACTACATCATAGCAGTGACTTTCTTACAACTTTTACATTAAATTTGCATCCAAAACAGGTATCGTTGCTACCAGTGACACTATAAAAAGACAAACAATATTTCTTACACGCGCAGTATGTCTTACATAAGCAGTGTTTTTCACAAAACACAAAATAATCTAGATCTTAAAAAAATAGAGAAACATTGCAGACGAAAAGAAATAATTCTTAAAAAGATATAAAAAAAAAATAGAAATTAGTGGTCCTAATTAAACAATGGTGAACACCTTCAATTGTAAACAGATTAAACAATGAATATGATGATTCATGATTAGCACATAATGGGTTGTTAGCTTGGATTTTTTTTTGTTGTTTTTGTTTTTTTTTTATTGAGAAGTCTTAGCAGATTGTGATGATCGCGCATTGTAACCGACAAATGGGATAAATGCACGCTTAAATTTTTTTGGTTTAAAAATAAACATTTTTTATTTTCAAAAAAAAAAAAAAAAAAAAACATTTTATAAAACAGGGGTATTTTGGGAGATTACTTCCATTTAGTTCTTATAAACCCTCATCTTATTAGTGTGTCCCGTTTCTCTAACTGAGTATTGAAATAACCATTTTCAACATAAATCCATAAAAAAAAATAGTTTTTTGTCCACAAGGACATATTAATAAATAAATCGGGATCCAAATACATAGATGATTAATTATGACAAAATTTAAGTAATCTTACCAAACTACCCTTTTTCTAATTTAACCTAATTAACTCTCATACACCCGCCAAATGCATAGCAGCCGCATCTTCCTAGCAAGTGTCTGGACCGCCGCCGTGAGGCATTAATAAACTCAAACGAGGTCGCAACCCACCGCCGGTTCGTCGATGATTTGAATTTTATAGCTTCCACGGGCGGGGTCTTGATTCGTCTGTGTTAAAACCATCCATGTTGTGGTTTTTTCAAAGAACAGAGTTTAAAGAGGGATTGAGTGTGCGGTTTGTCTTTATGAAGTTTCGTAGGAGAAAAGGCTAGACTTTTACCAAATTGCATTCATGGGTTTCATGTCAATTGTATTGACATGTGGTTTAAATCTCATTCTTCATGCCCGATTTGCGTAAATTTCGTTACAAATCAACCCAATTCTATCCATGAAAGATCGTTTTTTTTTTTTTGCAGATCGTTATTCATAATCAAATAGTAACATGGATGAATATTCTATTGCGTGAATGTTGCATCTGCTGTGAATGTTACTTGATGAATGTTACTTTCTGCTGTGAATGGTATTTGATGACTCATGAATTCATGAATGTTCTTGCATCTGGATGAATGTTACTTGCTCATTCATTAATGTTACTTGATGATTGATGATTCATGAATGTTCTTTCATCTGGATGAATGTTACTGTGAATGTTACTTGATGATTCATGAATGTTCTTGCATCTGGATGAATGTTGCTGTGGGTTAGAGTTAACAATGGGTATTGTTTAGGGTCAAATTGTATGATTTTTATAGATATATTTTATATCAATTTCCCCCATATGTGGATGTTTATCATAGAAATCGAGCCTTATATTGAAATATTGAGCAAATGAGTTTTAAAGATAATAAATTGCAAAAGTGGCTGATTTATGTGTTTTTATCGTTGGTTTTATGTTTATTTGGATTTTGTTACACTTTGCAATATTTTGGATATCTTGTAGATGCATATCTTCGGTCTAAAAGAGGTGTTTAGAGGGTTAGACGGAGCAAATTTTCCTAAGTACTTAAATCGTTACATATTTTCGACGGAGATTTGACCCAGCTTAGAGGCATTTTCAGGGGAGGACTTCTTCATGAAAATTGTATATCTTTGAAAGAGCTTTCCAACGCACTTTGAATTACGTCAATCGGACTTCTACAACTCAAATGGTGGTCAAGTGGGTAATCAATTTGGGTAAGTGGAAAATCCCAAATATACTGTAATACGACGGGCTAATCAAAAGGCGTTTTCTGAAGAAGAGTCCTTAATGAAAGTTGTAGAGTTTTCCGAGAGCTTTTTATGACATTCGGATCATAATTTTTGAAGGTCTACAACTCAGATATGAATTTTAGAAGTTTCATTCCTAAATCCATAATATTCAAATTGACTTACAATTACTTTCAAATTTACCTTGAGCCACCGCCTCAAACTCCTATAAATTTAGCTACCGAGGAAACCCTAATACTGATACACATCATATACCCACAATTCATAATAATACAAATTGCACTTTTTCCGGGAATACAACCGCATCTTTCAACAAAACAAAAAAAAAGGATGATTTCTTCTCCAATACTCATGATTATCATCATGGTTATTGGCTAAAGCACACACAATGCAGAGCAACGGGGATGAAACCACACAACGTCATCACAACCATGAATCGTTAGTTTATCCTTGTTTATGATTTCAATATTGTTTTATTTATCGATTGATTCTTGGATTAATTGTTAAGTGTTTTTTAGATACGAATGTCAATGAAACCATATTTTGCTTTGAATTTATATGGAAATATGATTCAATAGTAGAGCTTTTCAATCGATACGGTTAATGATAATTTGAGGAATCACTTGTTGTTAATTGGGTTGTTTAATTTGGGAACAAATTTATGATCTTGTTATGAATGTTAATTTGTTTTGCTTGGAAAAGAAAACGAATCCTAGAAATTGATTTAAAGGAATTTAGTCGATTTGAGATTGATCATACCAATAAATCGTATTTGGATCATAAAAAGTGGTTGCGTGATTGTTGTGTGGTGGATCCTTGTTGTTTTACCGTTCTTTTAAATCTTTGATAAACCGAAATCGCTCGTAACAATCGTTAATTGCTACGCCTAGTTAGTTAATTAGTGTTAGAAACCCTAGTTGTTAATCCTTATTTTTCCATAAATTTTCTGTTACTATTCATCGTTACTGTTCATAGTTACTGTTCATTGCCTTTTAGATCATAATTAGTATAAAATTTAATTTTAGTTAATAAGTTGTGACATTATTTATAACAAAATATATTTTAATCCGATAATTGTACGATTCCCTTAGGGCGACTCGGTAACAACACCCTATACTACGATCCTTATACTTGGGGTGTTCGGTAAAATAAATATAAAACAAGTTTTATCGAACAAGTTTTTGGCGCCGTTGCCGGGGAGTCGGTAACAGTTGTCGGATTCTTCGTAGGTGCAGTTTTTTGTGTCGGTGTAAATTTTTTTTTTTAGGTGTTTGTCTTAAAAAAAAAATAAAAAAAAAATAAAAATAAATAAAAATAAAAAAATAAAAAAATAATAATAAAAACCTTTTGAACGAGCGTTCACCCATATTGAACGCCCGTCTGCCCCCATCTGTCTTCTGAACGCCAGTTCAGTGCTCTGAACGAGCGTTCACTAACTAAATCCTCCAATCATCTCTAAACTCGTTCTTATCAACCCTACGGTTGATTTCTTCCTGTTTCGCTTTTACGGTTTATGCAAACCAGGAGTAAGAAGGAAATCTTATCTTTAACCCCGAACTCTGAGCGAGACATTGTCGAAGAAGATTATTTCAAAGTTACGACAAGATGAGCGAACACGTTCAAGTGATGACGAACCGGAGAACCAAGGGAATAATAACCAAGATCCCGCTCAATTAAACCAAATTGATGCAAATGTTGCGGAACCAAAGAATAAAGAAGAAGCCTGGATAAACCAAAGCAAATGCAACAACAACCCTGGGCACCGGCTTGCACATCCACCGTAAATCGAATGTTCAACGAAAGAATAAACCAGGCGGCCGCAAATGGGCTGCTCGAAGAAGACCCTTATGCGCCATATCTTGATCAAGACTTCTTGGAAGGCATAGACCAATTCGGCCTCCGGAGATGGGAGGAATGCATTTTGATCTAAAGAATGGAGTTGTGGGGATGGTCCAAAATAATTCATTCCATGGCACCGCCGCGGAAGATCCACATGACTTCTTATCCACTTTTGTGCAAATATGTGAAGCAGTCACTACCCTCATGTTCTTCGTAAATAGTTAAACCGAAACTTTTTCGCTTTTGCCTTGAGAGGTGAAGCAAATAGATGGTATAAATCCTTGCCCCATCACTCTCTTCATACCTGGCCGATGTTAAAAGAGCCTTCGCTCAAAATTGCTTCACCTGGAACGATAATGGGCCTTAAACGAGATATAGCTACTTTCGAGCAATTAGAAGGAGAGAGTGTGGGAAAGGCCTGGGAGAGGTTGAATTTGTTGATGAGGAAATGCCCTATCCATGGTTATGATCAACATGAACTTCTAGAATTATTCTATCAGGGTGTTTCTCTACCCAATAGAGATTACCTAGATTCCACAGCTCATGGATCGTTTTTAGGTGGAGGAGATGATGCTGCCTACAGGGTAGCAGAAACAATAGCTAAGAATAACATGTGGTCTACTCAAAGGAAGACTCATGTTAGTGGAAGCAAAAAGGAGGTCACCGCAAGTAACTCGGAGACAAAATGCTAGTTGCTCAAATGGAATTAATGAGCAAGCAACTAGCTAACCTACAAATGAAGCGACAAGAAGGGCCAAGAGATGTAAATCACTTGGGCATGCAAGCCGGAAATATGATGGATGAAGAAGTGCATGCCATGGAGAACCGTAATCAACCTTTCGAGGCTCCAATCAAAATGCGGGTCAATCGAGCTACAATCAAAACCGCAACTATTCAGTGAATCCGCGAAATAGTTATTATACACCACCTGGTGCATCCAACTCCAATCCTCCTTCAACTCCAACAACCAAAGACCCCAAGGTAATCGGGCTCAACAAAGAAAATCAACACCCACCTATGTCCTCGTAAGAAATTTGATGAGCTAGTAGAATTGGTGAAAACACTAGCCACCGGTCAAAAACGATTGAGAGACAGATAGGTCGATGGTGATCAACAACGGTAGCAGACCTCCGGAAAGACTCGCCTAGTTATACAGATAAAAACCCTAAGGCGGATATCAATGCTTGCACTGCCATTACACCTCAGTGGGAGTATGGAGAGGAGGAGTTGAATGCAGTCACCCTCAGAAGCGGTAAGACAGCTGGAACCGAAAAGCCATCGGGAAACGAGTAGCCCCTCCTGACGCCATGAGTTCGGGAGGAAAGCAAGAGATAAATACCAAGAAAGCGGCAATGAGGAAGTGCTGAATGATAATAATTCTTCGGGATAGTGATGAGGATGTTGAGAAGAGAAGTCGTGGTGAACCCTCGACTAAAAAGAAAACCGAGAAGTTTGTCGATGGAAGGATAGGAGAGGACGAAGCCATTAAAAGTCAAACCATAATCAATCAATCGAAAACCCTTCCTTATCCAAAGAAAGAAAAGAGAGAATGTCTTGAACTCGACAAACAAAAGATGACGGAGTGAAAAAGATGCTTAGAGATACTATGGTGACTATGCCTCTTGCAGAGGTATTAACTGAGATGCCTAAATGCTCTAAGTATCTTAAGGATTCCTTTGGAAGTAAGAAGAAGCTTAAGGAAATGGCAGAAGAGGTACTAAGAGAAGAATGTTCAACGGTTTCACAGAGCATTGCAATCAAGCGAGGTGACCCCGGACGACCTTCAATCTCATGCACGATTGAAGGCCGCACGTTCCACAATGTCTTATGCGACTCAGGGGCCTCTGTCAATGTGATGCCATTGAACATTTGCAAGAATCTCGGGTTGGACAAGAGGCTAAGGAAGAGCCCCATCTCTCTTCAGTTGGTAGACCGATCTAGCCGTCTAGTAGCTGGTTGTGTTAACAACGTCCTTATCCATGTTAAACATTTAGTTTTTCCAATCGACCGGGTCATCTTTGACTACCACCCTCGACAAGGAGATGCCCTCGATTCGGGACGACCTTTCTTAAACACATCTGCCTCCACCATTGACTTCCAAACTGGCCAAATCACTCTGAGGATAGAGGCACTTACATTACTCTCGGGCAAGGAAAAGTTCTCATGGAAGCCCCAACCCGTGAGAGTTTCATTCATTGAAGCAATCTATGGAGATGGACTCACTCGATGAAGAACTCACGGAGATAGGAGCCCCGGATGTTATAACTCAACAACTTGTGCACACCGAGCCTAAGAGTGAACGGAAAATGCAGGACATCCTGGGGATGAGCAAATGATGATTTGAAAGAGCTTAACCGAGCGGACTTTAACCTTGCAGAGGAGGAAGTTTTAATGGGTAGTTGGGACGAAATAGATTTCTGGAAAGAAACTACTCATTGGGAGTTGGATCATTGGGAGCAGCTTGCAGAAGAGCTCGAAGAAGAAGAACTTAAGAAGATGGTTAAGCATAAGAAAGAGCAAACGGAAGTCGACGGGAAGATTCCTCTGATGATGTCATTCAATACCTTTCAGGGTTACACCTCGTGAAGATGAGGTGTTTTTCACCAACCGGTCCAAGCTCACAAGGAAAAAGGTGGTCCCTTAAAATCTAGTATTGAGCAACCACCTGTGACTTAGAGTTGAAACCACTTCCGCAAAGATCTAAAATACATCTTCCTTAAAGACGGTGATAAGTTGCCCTTGATCATCTCGCCTAAACTCGAGCCGGAGCAAGAAGCGAAATTAATCAAGGTGCTTGAGAAACATATCCTCGCTCGGATGGCAAGTGGGTGATATCAGAGGAATCAGCCCAGACGTGTGCATGCATAAGATTCGAACGGAAGAAGGAGCAAAGAAGGTTAGACAACCTCAAAGGAGGCTAAATCCGCACATGCAGGAGGTTGTCAAAAAGGAGATCATCAAATGGCTTGACATGGGGATTATCCACGCCATCGCCGATAGTGAGTGGGTCAGCCCTACTCAAGTTGTGCCAAAGAAGGGAGGCATTATCTTGTGGAGAAGAACGAAAAAGGAAGAAGTTGCCTTACGCCAGGTGGCTATATAGATTTTGCATTGATTATCGCAGTTAAATGAAGTCACCGCTAAGGATCATTTCCCCGCCTTCATTGACCAACTTCTAGAAAGACTGAGTGGTCATAAGTATTATTGTTTCCTCGATGGATATTCTGGTAATTTCCAGATAGCCATCGACCCTAATGACCAGGAAAAGACTACGTTTACGTGTCCATCAGGCACTTTTGCCTTTCGCAGAATGCCATTCGGCTTATGCAATGCACCCGTGACTTTTCAACGGTGTATGCTGGCTATTTTTGATGGACTAGTGGAGCAGTGCATGGAGGTCTTCATGGACGACTCCTCAGTCTATGGCGACAGCTTTGATGAAATTTTAAAGAATCTAGATATGGTACTCCAACGTTGTGTTGAGAAAAATTTGGTGCTTAACTGGGAGAAATACCATTTTCTAGTCGAAGAAGGGATTGTTTTGGGACACAAGGTGTCCAGTGATGGTATTCAGGTGGATAAGGCTAAAGTAGAAGCCATTGAGAAAATGTCGTACCCGAAGACAGTGAAGGAGGTACGAGGATTTCTGGGACATGTGGGCTTCTATCGGCGTTTCATTAAAGATTTTTCGACGATAGCAAAGCCGTTATCCAACCTGTTGAAAGAGGAAGTGGAGTTCTTGTTTGATGAGAAATGTAAGACAGCTTTTAATAGCTTAAAGGATAAGCTTACCAGTGCCCCTATTTTAATCGCCCCTGACTGGACTAAACCTTTTGAACTAATGTGCGATGCCTCTAACTACGCAGTGGGCGCAGTTCTAGGGCAGAGAATTGATAAAAAGTTCAGGCCGATTTACTATGCTAGCCGCACTTTGAACCCAGCTCAATGCAATTACGCCACTACCGAGAAGGAATTCTTGGCGATCGTTTTGCTATTGACAAATTCGTGTTATCTTTTAGGGTCCAAAGTGGTGGTGTGGACAGATCACGCAGCACTACGCTACCTTATGGGCAAAGCAGACGCTAAACCAAGGTTACTCAGATGGATTCTGATACTACAGGAATTTGACCTTGAAATTAAGGACAAGAAGGGTAGTGATAACGTTGTGGCTGACCACTTATCTCGCCTAGTGAACGAGGGTGGCGAAGTCCCTAAGGAGATAGGCATTGACTTTCCGACTAAGCAATTAATGAAGCTAGAGACTTTGAGGCCGTGGTATGCTGATTACGTTAACTACTTAGCGAGCGGACATTTAGAAGACATGACGTATCAGGAAAAGAAGAAATTTTTCAGCGACTTAAAATATCTCGTATGGGAGGATCCTTATCTGTTTAAAGTCTGCAAAGACGGGTTGCTTAGAAGGTGTGTTCCGGAGCATGAACAATTGGATATCTTGGAGCAATGTCATAGTGGTCCCGTTGGTGGACACTACGGAGCACCTAAGACAGTCACAAAAATCCTTCAAGCTGGTTTTTACTGGCCTACCTTGTTTAAAGATGCTGAAGCCTTTTGCAAGGGCTGTGATAGATGCCAAAGGGTAGGGAGACACAGTAGTAGGATGGAGATGCCTTTGAGGCCTATCTTGGAATGTGAAGTTTTTGACGTCTGGGGCATTGATTTTATGGGACCGTTCCCATCATCATGCTCTAACAAATATATTCTGGTCTGTGTGGACTATGTTTCCAAGTGGGTAGAGGCCATAGCCACCCAAACCAATGATCACAAAGTTGTTAAGAAATTCTTGCAAAAGAATATCTTTACTAGATTTAGTCGTCTTAGAGCCCTTATCGGTGATGAAGGTTCGCATTTCGTAATGCACCACTGGATAAAATTCTTGAGAAGTATGGTGTCAAGCATAGAATTGGTACACCATACCACCCCAAACCAAAGGCCAAGTCGAGGTAAGCAACAGAAGTCTAAAACGGATTTTGGAGAAAACGGTAAATTCAAATAGATCCAACTGGAGTCTGAAGTTGGACGACGCACTTTGGGCTTATCGCACCGCATTCAAGACCCCTATGGGTACGTCACCCTTCCAAATGGTTTATGGCAAGGCTTGCCACCTACCAGTCGAGCTGGAGCACAGAGCTTACTGGGCTATTAAATTCTTAAACTTCGATAGCCAACTCGTGGGGGGAAAAAGATTACTGCAACTACATGAGCTCGATGAATTCGGACTCGGGGCCTACGAGAATGCCAAGTGAGCAAGGAGAGAAACAAAGGCGCCCCACGATGCCAAGATAAAAGATAGAGATTTCAAGGTAGGAGAGATGGCTTTGCTTTACAACACCCAGATTACATCTGTTTGTTTGGCAAGCTTAAGTCCGATGGTCCGGACCCTTTGAAATTGTCGAAGTTCATCCGGGTGAGCGATCTCCTTAAAAGAGTACAGCGGTCAACCTTTTAAAGTAAATGGTCATAGATTGAAAAAGTATTTGGACAGACCTTATGAAGCACCAAGTCCTATACTTTCGTAAGGTGGTTGACATGACTGATGTCTTTGATTTGTGATGAGATCCCATCCGACTTCTTTAATTTGGATGATGACATTATTGCCCTTCATCTTAAAGATGCTTCTACCACGACTCCTGCACCCATTAGTATGCCGGTGCCAAAATTAAGCAACAACACAAAGAAGAGAATCGATGCTTTGTCTGGATGGCTAAAGTCCAAGACTTAGTCGCGCACTTGACTTGTTGTTGCTGTGACCACACCGATGCTCTCCACTCTGACTCTGATAAAGAAGTAGCCTTGATCAAACCAAAGTGGCCCGATCCGGGTTGATTTTGAGATCTTTGTCAAGCTAATGACAATAAAGAAGCACTCCTAGGAGGCAGCCTAGTCTTTTAAGTTACTTTTTCTTTTTCGTTAAGTTTTTAGGTTTTTAGGAATAAAACGTGGTGAGTTACGTGTTGGTTATCCCTGTCTCATTTGTGAATGCTTTATTTGCGTACATGTTTACTCATATACCCCTTTTGTCCTGAGATTATATGCTATGTAGAGTGTTGCGAGATACTATTGAGCGGTCTTTAGTGTTGTCTGTCCGTGCTACATGAGTTGCGGCCAGTTCATTTATGCTTCGGCCTCGACCACTTTGCCAATCTACAGCTCGACAACCACGTCAAAACCAGCTAAGTTCTTTCTTCTACTTTATTTTTGCACATTCTGAGGACATAATGTGATTTAAGTGTGGGGGGGTGCAATTCATGCTTTATTTTCGACAGTATGAGTAAATATTTGTGATCTTTGATAAATAGTGAAATTTTAAAATTTACACTTGGATATTTGTAAATCTGGAGCATGTAATTGAAACAAATGGCTTGCTAGTTGTAGTTTCCTAACAATGATCTGATGTGACTTTGTGAGATAATTATAGCATTCTTTTACTAATTTGAGATAGTATTCGTTTCACACTCACGAAAGCCTTTGATATTGAAGCAAAAATTTTGAACTGTATCCTTTCACTATTTTAGTGATTTATCTTAGAGAGATTTGTTCTTAATAGTAACAGTGTAGTAACACCTAAGTTCAGAACGTGCACTGTGAATATCTGAAGGTTTGAATGTGATAAGTGAAACGTAACTAATGTTCAAAAAAAAAATATCAAAAAAATAAATAAATGGGTGTGTCGGAAGCTGGTCGATGATTGGAGTGCGGTAGGGCATTATCTCGAAATGTCCTATTCCACTATGATGACCAAAAGCTCACGACAATCAGGAGAAGCTACCCTATGATTTGAGTAAGGTAGGATGTTATCACGAAACATCCTATTCTATTATGACGGTCAAAGCTCATTCGATGTAAGTCAAAAGAAAAGGAAAAAGAGAGAAAGTGGAAAAAATTAAAGACTTGGTTATCGTTACTCTTATACCTAGTATAAACTGGAAGATATGTTTTAAGGATTATCTTGATGGGTGCGCGGGAAGACTTTGTGTGGAACAATTACTGTCTATACCTAGGATAGTCATTAAATTATTTGAAAGGGTATTGTTTGAGACGATTGTGAAGATTTAAAAGGGCTTGTCACACACACACCGAATCTATCTCTATGTTGGTAGCACTTGCTATAGTTGTTCTATCTTTTGTTACGTGAGTTAGGGATCTATTTGGATCGCATATAAAGTGAGCTAGTTTTAATTGTTTTGTTCGGGACGAACAAAAGTTTAAGTGTGGGGGTGTTGTTTAGGGTCAAATTGTATGATTTTTATAGATATATTTTATATCAATTTCCCCCATATGTGGATGTTTATCATAGAAATCGAGCCTTATATTGAAATATTGAGCAAATGAGTTTTAAAGATAATAAATTACAAAAGTGGCTGATTTATGTGTTTTTATCGTTGGTTTTATGTTTATTTGGATGTTGTTACACTTTGAAATATTTTGGATATCTTGTAGATGCATATCTTCGGTCTAAAAGAGGTGTTTAGAGGGTTAGAAGAAGATGCCACAAGTTTACGAGTTCAACGGAGCAAATTTTCCTAAGTACTTAAATCATTACATATTTTCGACGGAGATTTGACCCAGCTTAGAGGCATTTTCAGGGGAGGACTTCTTCATGAAAATTGTAGATCTTTGAAAGAGCTTTCCAACGCACTTTGAATTACGTCAATCGGACTTCTACAACTCAAATGGTGGTCAAGTGGGTAATCAATTTGGGTAAGTGGAAAATCCCGAAATATACTCGTAATACGACGGGCTAATCAAAAAGGCGTTTTCTGAAGAAGAGTCCTTAATGAAAGTTGTAGAGTTTTCCGAGAGCTTTTTTATGACATTCGGATCATAATTTTTGAAGGTCTACAACTCAAGATATGAATTTTAGAAGTTTCATTCCTAAATCCATAATATTCAGCCGACTTACAATTACTTTCAGCCGACCTTGAGCCACCGCCTCAAACTCCTATAAATTCAGCGCTGAGGAAACCCTAATACAGACACATCATATACCCACAATTCATAATAATACAGCCGCACTTTTTCTGGGAATACAGCCGCATCTTTTAGCAAACAAAAGAAAAGGGATGTTTTCTTCTCCAATACTCATGATTATCATCATGGTTATTGGCTAAAGCACACAGCGGTAGAGCAACGGGATGAAACCACACAACGTCATCACAACCATGAATCGTTAGTTTATCCTTGTTTATGATTTCGAATATTGTTTTATTTATCGATTGATTCTTGGATTAATTGTTAAGTGTTTTATTAGATAGGAATGTCAATGAAACCATATTTTGCTTTGAATTTATATGGAAATATGATTCAATAGTAGAGCTTTTCAATCGATACGGTTAATGATAATTTGAGGAATCACTTGTTGTTAATTGGGTTGTTTAATTTGGGAACAAATTTATGATCTTGTTATGAATGTTAATTTGTTTTGCTTGGAAAAGAAAACGAATCCTAGAAATTGATTTAAAGGAATTTAGTCGATTTCGAGATTGATCATACCAATAAATCGTATTTGGATCATAAAAAGTGGTTGCGTGATTGTTGTGTGGTGGATCCTTGTTGTTTTACCGTTCTTTTAAATCTTTGATAAACCGAAATCGTTCGTAACAATCGTTAATTGCTACGTCTAGTTAGTTAATTAGTGTTAGAAACCCTAGTTGTTAATCCTTATTTTTCCGCAAATTTTCTGTTACTATTCATCGTTACTGTTCATAGTTACTGTTCATTGCCTTTTAGATCATAATTAGTATAAAATTTAATTTTAGTTAATAAGTTGTGACATTATTTATAACAGCTATATTTTAATCCGATAATTGTACGATTCCCTTAGGACGACTCGGTAACACCCTATACTACGATCCTTATACTTGGGGTGTTCTGGTAAAATAAATATAAAACAAGTTTTATCGAACAGGTATTTTTGTCCAAAAGATTTGTTTTTGTTCTTTATAATCTTTGAAAATGGAAAATGTCCTTCCAGACCCATTTCTGTTAATTCTTGTCCTTATGGCCCCTCCCCCCTAAAAAAAAATTGAATACACTTGGACTCACACTTACTCTTATATAAATGCGCATACCAAGGCCCATTATTTCAAGATTCCTAGGAGTGTCCATTAGAGTTTTTAATGTAAATTATAAAGAGATGCGGTATGTTTTCAAAAAAAAAAATTTTGTTAGGGTTCTTGCTGAAAATTTTGAATGCAGCCGGTCGTTTATAATTTTTTCTCTGAGATGGATCTTATGGAAAATTTTAATGGTGGAAAGATCGTTGATCATGACATATGATTTCTCACAGATTTCATTTGATTGGTATTCTACTCTTGTTTTTCTCATTTTCTATTTTGTACTGATCATTGTTTCCATTTAGATCTCTATAGTTTATTTTTTTCTTTATTTAGTTCTAGATCTGTATAAAATTGGAAGATCATTTTAGAGTTTTTTTGTGTTTAATTTTTTTACTTGGTAGAGAAAGAGAGGCAGAGATCTAAGGAAACAAAGAGATACGATTTTTTTTTTTAACTAAAGAATTAAAGAATCGGTCTCTTATAGGGCTAATTTTGTAACCTGGGTAAAAACATGACTAAATTTAAAAACGTGTCCAGTTACAGAACCATAATTACAATTTTGGCAATATTATGTTAGAAATAAACA
Organism: Gentiana macrophylla; assembly: GCA_026214975.1. Classification (NCBI taxonomy): domain Eukaryota; kingdom Viridiplantae; phylum Streptophyta; class Magnoliopsida; order Gentianales; family Gentianaceae; genus Gentiana; species Gentiana macrophylla. The sequence goes on from CM047805.1 coordinate 26,577,633, forward strand.
TTATATAAAACAGGGCTATTTTGATAGAAAATTATATTGATTAATTAAGTTTTATTACCTAAGGCTATGACAGCCTTGTTATTCCCACTTTCGCATGATTTCCCATTACTAGAGTAGCTATTTTCTAGTTTAAGCCATGATCCCATGTTTCCTTATTTATAGGAAGTGGCTTAGTGGTTAGTTATTTCCTACTTGTATTTATATACTTTTTCTATCAATGAAATCATTAAGTTTTCCCAAAGACTATCTCTTCCATAAAAGTTATCAGTTGTATCAGAGCCATATTCTCAACAGCAGTTGGAGAAAGATCCATGGACGAAACAAATTTTGTTCAGGCTTCCATCCCAAGGTTTGATGGACAGCATTATGTTCACTGGAGCATGTTGATGGAGAACTTCATGCGTTCAAAGGAGTATTGGACCATCATTGAGCAAGGAGTGGTTGAACCAACAAGAAATCCACCCCCAACTGAGGCTCAGAGAGCATATTTTGAAAGCGAAAAACTCAAAGATCTGAAGGCCAAGAACTACCTGTTTCAAGCAATATATAGAGCCATCTTGGAGACCATTCTCAACAAGGAGTCATCAACGGATATCTGGGATTCAATGAAGACGAAGTACCAAGGAAATGCCAGAGTGAAGAGATCACAGTTACAGGCCTTAAGAAGAGACTTTGAAACCCTACAAATGAATGGGTGAATCTGTCTCAACTTATGATGCCAGAACCATGGAAATTTGCAATAAAATGAGATTTCTTTGTAAGGAGATGGAGGATGTAGCAATTGTGGAGAAGATTTTGAGGTATCTAACCTCAAGATTTGATTATGTGGTGTGTTCCATTGAGGAATCAAAATACATTGATGCATTGTCTCTTGATGAAATGCAAAGCTCTTTGCAAGTTCTTGAACAAAAGATGAGAAGAGGATCAACGGCATCAAATGAAGAGCAGGCCTTGAAGACCAGTGCCTCTAATAGCAATTATAAGGTCAGGGGTAGAGGCAGAGGATGAGGTAGAGGGAGAACAACCAGAGATTCTGACAGCAGAGACAACTCTCAGGCATCCAAGAATAGAGAGGGAAGAGGTACTGCAAACCTAAAGAATGTTGAATGCTTTAGGTGTCACAAATTCGGACGCTACCGGTCAGAGTGCTACACCAAATTGCCAGCAGACAAAGAGAAGAGGACTCGGCAGAGTTCTCACTTTACTGACAAATAGGTAATAACTTAAATGCAGTATTTGCACGTATATTATTAGGACTTTATAAAATGCTTTCCTTTTTTGGAATAAGCAAAGATCCTAGTCAAGGATTATCGAAAAATCCACCCAATTAGAATAGATTTTCCGATCTTTTAGATATGGGGGAATATAATCAAGACACTAACTTGGCACAAGCCGAACAAAATCAAGAGTTAATGATTTTGGTAGAAAAACCAATACAGAGATACGAACTCTGAGTTGTAAGATCGACAGACTTGCCTATCAAGAAGTTCAATTGCTTTGTTGCAAAGTTGACAAGCTTGAGAAAACCCTCAAGATAATATTAGGTCAACCATAGTATCATGACTACCATTAGCATGACTACTATTAATGAGACTGTTAATCTTCTTTGCGAAGATTAAAACAGTTAAGAGATATCAAAAACAAGATATCAAGACTTGCTACTAGAACTGAAGTTGAATACCTAGAAGCAAAAATTATAAAAGAAATTAACGAGGAAATACATAAGGTTTCCTACACAGAAGAAATACCTATTAACATTTCTACTTCTGCTTTCCCAGAAGATGGAAAATATAGTTATCCTAACCACAATGTGGGAAATGAAGAACTTGGTTCAAGTGCTGATCCAAATGCTTTAAGATGGTCTTGCCAATGAGCTTAGGCACGAAATTAGAAAAATATTTCTGGGATAACCTAGAAAAAGATGAGTTCATAGTAGATGGACAGAATACTTCACCCTTAGATGAAGTAATTAAGTTAATGACTCTTGATGAGTTAGAAATTGAAAAAGAAATGGAAACAAGACCAGAATTAAGTAGGATTCTTGGCATTGAAACCATTTACGCTATAGAAGAGCCACCTGAAGCTATTCCTAAAAAAGAATCTTCAGATAAACAACTCGAAGAAGGAGCTTCTGGTACAAAAGGAGAAGAATCATCCTTTAAGAAAAGAAAAGGTACTGATGGAACCTTTTTTACTACTAACTATCCTAAAGTTCCAAGAGAACCCAAGGATTCTAGAACTCCTATCCTCAATATTGATGGAAGAACAAATAGAAAAGAGCTCATAGACGTATGGGCAACAGAGTTAAGTTTGATCATTCAAACCAACAAAGAGGCCTATGGAACAATTAATAACATACTCCTCTTAGTTGAACATAGAAACTGCTGGAATAGTTCAAACATTTGTAAAAAAAATACAAAATGGACTGACTTCACATCCGATCTTTAGAGGCATCATAGATAGTTTCTATACTATGTTTTTAGGAATCAACTATACGACTGATAAAACCAATGAGATTCTTAGACAACAAGAAAAGGCTAGAAATCGCCTTATCAATCTACAATTATGCAATGTTTGTCACCTAGACAGCTTTACATATGATTTTGAGACAAATCTTTATAAACTTCCTGGAATTGAATTTATTGGGTTTATAAAGCAATATCTATCAAAAATCCCTATTGTAGGAGAAAAATCTCTTCAAAGGTTTGAAACTGAAACCATTGGAGTAGCAATTAACAGTCTTGGCTTTGCCAATAGAATTGTTAAAGAAGAACTCACAAAGATTTGTGATTTATCCGAACAACAGAAAAAAAAAATTGAAGAAATTCAATAAAAAATGTTGTTTAAACGTTATGGATGCACCTATGGAGTATGGATGCATACCACAAAAAACTTATACAAAGAATAAGTTAAAAACATTATACGAAGAAAAATTTCTCTTATAAAACAAGAAATAAATGGTTTAAACCCGGTAAGTATTTCAAGCCACGTCAGAAATCTGACAAAGGAGACAAAAATACTGACAAAAAGAAATTCTGCCCCAAAGTCAAAAAAAAATTGTAGATGTTGGATCTGCAATGTTGAAGGTCATTATGCTAATGAATGTCCCAACAAACAGCAATATCCTAATAAGGTTAATCGTATTGAGGAAATAAGTGATTTAGGCTTTGAACCTATAGAAGATATATATGACTATTTTGCAGAAGTTTATATCTTTGATGAAGTATCTGAAAGTCCAAACTCTGATTATTCAGATTATTCTTCTGATGAATATAATTATTCACCCGATGAATACAATACAGCGGATACAGACTAACTTAGCCATTCAGGAAGAATCCTGGAATGACGAAGAATTAGTAATAACTAGAAATATTACTAATCCAAATTCCATTTATATCAAAGGAAAACTAAAGTTCTCTGGATATAAACAGATAAATCTACATTGTTATGTAGATACTGGCGCTAGTCTTTGTCTAGCATCAAAATTTGTTATACCTAATGAGCATTGGGAAAATGCACCCAATACCATTCCGTTAACAATTGTAAATAAAGAAACACTACATGTTTCTAAAGTTTGTAAAAATCTTAATATACGAATCGCCGGTGAAATATTTCACATTCCTACGATTTATCAACAAGAAAATGGCATGGACATTATTCTTGGAAACAACTTCTGTCAATTGTATGGACCCTTCACACAATTTACAGATAGAATTATTTTTACCCTAGATAATCAACCAGTGATTATTGGAAAAGTAAGAAAAGACTTTACCATGGCACAACACGGGTATTTAGAATCTATGAAGAAGAATTCTAAAAAACTTACACCCGCACCTATCCCGGTCAGCTCTGAAAAAATTAAATTTTTAGAGAGGGGGGGGGGGGGGAGATAGAAGAAATATGTAAAACTGAGCAAGAATTTAATCACGAGAACATAAAGTTCAAAAAGATTAACGACTTGTTAGAAAAAGTTTGTGGTGAAAATCCTATAGACCCTAAGAAGTCTAAAAAATGGATGACTGCGACCATAAAAATTATAGATCCAAAGACAATAGTCAAGGTTAAGCCCATGATCTATAGTCCATTGGATAGAGAAGAATTTAGTAAGCAAATTCAAGAACTATTAGACTTAAAAATTATTAAGCCTAGTAAATCACCTCATATGTCTCCAGCATTCCTAGTTGAGAATGAAGTAGAGAAGAGAAGAGTAAAAAAGAGAATGGTTGTCAACTATAAAGTCATTAATACGGCAACAATAGGTGATAGTCATAATCTTCCAAATAAAGATGAGCTTCTGACTCTTATACGAGGGAAGAAAATCTTTAGTAGTTTTGACTGTAAATCCGGATTCTGGCAAGTATTGCTAGATGAAGCATCACAATTACTAACTACATTTACATGTCCTCAAGGGCATTGTCAATGGAATGTTTTACCTTTCGGGTTAAAACAAGCACCATCTATTTTCAAAGACATATGCAGAATGCATTTAGATCTTTTGAAAAATTCTTATGTGTTTACATTGATGACATATTAGTCTTCAGAAACACAGAGAAAGAGCACTATATGCATGTGGCAATGGTACTCAAAAAATGCAAGGAATTAGGAATAATCCTTTCATTAAAGAAAACGCAACTCTTTAAGACTGTTGGTCCCTTGGAAAGGCTAACACAAGTTTAGAGGGGGGTGAATAAACTTGTCCCTAAAACTAGATTTAAAACAAATTAAGGTTCAGTTAAACTTGTGTGGAGTTAAGCTGACTGAGCTGAGTTTAAGTCAAACTTACTTAAGCTTAAAACTGAGTCAACCGGCAGCGGATAAAGTTTTAGCCTTATTCTCTGGCTTCAGCACTTCATCAATAGGGTCAAGATAATACTTTGAATAAATATGATGAATTATCATCAAAACATAAATTTTATTTTCAACAAAGACCAAGATTAATTTCCTTGGATTAGAGATTGACCAAGGTCAACATAGACCTCAGAATCATATTCTGAAACACATTCATAAGTTTCCAGATAGAATTGAAAATAAAAAATAATAACAAAGATTTTTAGGTATTTTAACTTATGCTGAAAGTTATATTCCTAAACTAGCTAAAATCAGAAAGCCTTTACAGATAAAACTCAAAGACAATACACTTTGGGATTGGACAGAGGTTGATACAACCTATGTTAAAAAGGTTAAGAAAAATTTAACCAGCTTTCCAAAGCTATATCATCCTTTACCCGAGGATAACCTGATCATTGAAACCGATGCATCAGATGAGTATTGGGGAGGAATCCTCAAAGCAAAGAACTCTGAACAAGAGTTAATTTGTAGATATACTTCTGGTAGTTTTAAAAACGCCGAGAAAAATTATCATAGTAATGAGAAAGAATTATTAGCTATAATTCGAGTCATTAGGAAGTTTAGTGCTTACCTCACTCATGTTAAGTTTTTAATTAGGACTAATAATAAAAACTTCACATATTTCCTAAACACTAACATTAAAGGTGACAATAAACAAGGGCGACTTGTTAGATGGAAGATGTGGCTATCAAGATACTGCTTCGAGGTTATTAAGGAAGCAGATCGCTTAATCTTCCTTAAGATCCACAGCACTTTTCCGGTGTGGAAAGATGGTATGTTTCAACCAGCATATCATTTAATCGAAATTGGTATATCCAAAGAACAACTTGATTATACACCTTCAAGAACAATGGAACACACGTCCAGTAACTTTAAGCAAATGAATGTTCAACGATTTGGTCAACTAATTCATCAATTATTAAAAATACGTGATGATTCACTCATCAAGGTTAATTATCAAGATCATCATTCTTTGGTAATTTCCAAATCATTGAAGCAAATATCTACTGAAGATATAAAATCACTACTCCAGTATGAAAGAGCATTCCGTAATGGTCGGGTGATGAAAATACATAATGAAGACATTTGTTCTACATTAAAAAGAGCCTTTGACAAGGTAAAGACTGAGTATCTATGCATCTACTGTAATAAAAAGATACAACAAACAAATGTTAGTGATGAAGATCACAAGAAAGAATCCTTGTGACTACTTTTCCTCGTAATTTCCTAGTTTAAAGTTTTAAGCTACGGGTGCAATCTCCTAATCTTATCTACTTCCATTGAAAGGACATTAGTATGTGTAGTTAACCTCCTTCGTTGGTTCTATTACCTCACTCGTAATAAGTTTTAGAAAATGTCGGCTCAAGACCGAGAACCTCCCTAAGCAACTATCGGATTGACTAGCACGTTCCTAGGGATTGATCCACACTATGTCCTAACTAACACTTCACTTTATCATACTTAACGTTAATTTACAATGTACAATAAGTAGTTTGGCTAGATCTTACCTACTGTGTATTAAACCTGTCGATCAACGTAGCTGACGCCGAATCTTTAGATTATGGTGACCTAAAGGTGTCCCGCGGCTGTGATATAGACCGTGACCATCACGGTGGCGGTGGTTCCTAATTCTGAAATCTACATCATTCTGTTCTGGTAACTATAGTTAATTACGATTCGTGTAGACATGCAGATTAATTACAACACGTTAATCTAACTTAATCTCCCATGATTAAAATATGAAGGAACGTTCAAAGCTTCATACATTTATCATTGGCGGATCTAGCTTGATCAACTCAAGCTAGTTGATGGATTGGAGAAGATAACCAAGTAAACAAACAAAAAAGGAAATCACGAACTCTTATTTCATGAATCTAATAATAGGGTAAAGTATGTGAACTCTATGTATATGAGTATTGACGTCACCAAAACCAACCCTTAGAAACGGCGTCAAGAAAGGGATAGACCTTTTCTAGGTTAGACGGATCCTAACCGGCAGTGTACCAGGTCAAATTGTAGTGATAAAGTGGTGAGTCAGGTGTCGAATCCTCAGGGAAAAAGTGGTAATTCTTTTAAGTGTGGTTAAACACCAAAGAGCTGCTATTAACTCGATCTAAACCGCAATTTTATAACACAGATTACTACTACTCTAACCAACATAAAATAAATGCGTAATTTAAAAGTTATTCTAATATAATATATATAGATATATAAATATATATAGATACCAATATATAGTTTATAGACTAGACTAGCCAAAGTATATATAATCAATTTATTCGATCTTTTCAATTAATAGAATGTGTTCGATCTTCCTTTTTATTAGGTCCAATTGAGTAAATGAAACGGTGTACTCCTATTGTCAACAATTCCTCCTCACACGAGCGTTTGAAATTGTCATATGTCAAATTGTCATCAGTCCAATGTCCACAACTGCCCCATGCTAAACTTAGTTAGTCAAAACAGGTACCGAGTACAAATCTACCCCGGATAAAAGAGGTGATTCCATTTGTCAGATGGCCGATGTTATTCAAGAGGCTCCGGTTGTCAAGCGGATCGATTTAATACAAACGGTGTAGTTTCAATTAAACTGTGATTTTAACATTATTAAGATCTCGAGTACAAAATTAATAAGATTTGTTTTACTAGGACAAATCGCCCCGGTAGGAAATAGGATTCCGTTAATCGACGGCCATTTTACCCTCCGGTTTTCTATTTTTACTCATATCCGACTTCTCTCTGCAGTCGAGTTCATCGCCAGGTTATATGTGGTATTCATCATGATTGATTACGTCATTCCGAATATGTTATCTTTACGTAGCGAAATAGAAAAAGATTCATTTTAACTCAATTTTAATCATTTTTATTTTAACATCATTCTTTTAACGAAAAGATCGAAATAATACGATTACATAACTTTGGCTAGTTATTAGATTTAGCCTAATAACATTATAAAAACTAAAAAGAAGAAAATAACAAACATAAACATAATTATTATAGAAATTACCCGATTACAATCTTTGACTCGAAATCGTCTTTTTCGGACATTACAACGACTTGAAAGAACAACGAACTTCCGATAATTTCCGAGCATTACTACGATACTACTACTACTTTATTTATTTTGGCATAAGGCCTATTTACAAACTAAAGAAAAGAGGGATAGAGAATATATATAGAATATTGTGTATATATATTGGTACACTCCCTGCAAATGCTTTGAGGCTCCCATATATATAGGCAAACTCCCTTCCCGGACCGGTCCTGAAAATTGGCCGGATCGGTCCGGTGTAATGATGACAATCATTACAGTTAGTTATAAGCATGTGCCCCATGTTACCTTAATCATTACTTAGTATGTGCAAGGGAATATAATTATAATTATAATTATAATTATAATTATATTAAACTTATAAAATTCATATCTTTTGATTCCGAAATCCAAACGATATGATTTAAGATCCATTGGAAATCTCGTTGAATTCTCTACAACTTTCATCAAGACTACTTCTTCAGAAAACGCATTCTCGATGAGCCATTTGTATTACGTGTCCTTTTCGAGATTTTTCAATAGTACTAATCAATTAGCCACTTGACCATCATTTGAGTTGTAGACCTCTAATCTTCATAATTCAAAGTGCTTGAGAAATCTTATATGAAGATCTTCTACTTTCGTGAAGAACATTTTCCCAGAAAATGTCTTTTTAACGAGTCATTCCCAATACGTGTCGTTTTCGGGATTTTATTAAAAACAACTAACCACTTGACCATTGGGTGACGCTTTATAACATCCTTCCAATGACTTGAATTGACTTCAAAAAATGTCTCTACTTCGGGATTTCAGTTCATCTTAGGGTTCTGCAATGAAATAAACACAAAGTACCCGTGTAAAAATAGACAGAATACTCCGGTTACTAAAACAGGTACAAAAACTACAACTTTTTACTATAAATACTAACTTTTACTACTAACTATACTAAACTATAAAGATTAATATTTCATACTAATTATATCATAATTTCATATATTTTACATAGAATTTGTTCATAAAACATAATAATATTATGTATATTTAATCATATAAAAATAATACATCAAATTACTCCCCACTTAGCTTTTGATCGTTCTCGAGCAAAAATAAGCGGTAATATATAAATAACAGATAATAAAATTGATCAAATTAAAATTTCAAAAGTAATATATATCGTCAATATTACAAACATATAAGTTATAACTTTTATAGAAATTTAATAAGATATAAAGTTTATATAACTTAAATAAATTGAGTATCAAATGTTAATCAGATGGAAACCTGCATGCAATAATTCATAAATATAAATAAAATATTAGAATTATTTTCTATCTCGATTATTACGAATTTCTGGAATCATTAACTAAGTCAGATAGAAGACACAATGGCTTAATATATTAGGATAGGACATTGGTTAATCGAAAAGATAGAAAAAGAAATCAAAAAGAGAAAGAGGCAAGTCGTACGTACCTACGTCTTCACATTCTTGATCAAAAATAATTCCGATTAGTAACATCCTTTTATTCCAACTATTTTTCAGATTTTTTTCTCTTTTTTTTTTCTACTTTTTTTTTTTCATAAATATTAAGAACTAAAGCGTGAGTGTGTGTAGAAAAATCAAATTTTACAAGCATTGCTTCATCAAGATTGATCGGAGTACTACTCTTTCGATCTAAAATTACGAGTCCGGTTTCCTTAAACCCGTAATCATTCTTGAGATCTAATGATTCGACTTATGCCTTCATTTCCAGCAATAGGACATTTCGAGATAATACCCTAGCTGGACTACTATCATCAGGCATTAATATTATTTATATATATGGTCGATCAAAGATAGGGAAGATACCTGATATTTGATTAGTTCTGTGTAAAAATGGTGCTTTGTTCCTAATTTAAATTTTTCATAGGATACTAACATATCTGAACTCATTGCCAAAATCAGCTATCTTGTAAGCGTCATGAGGTGAGAACATCTATATTAGAACTTATCTACCCATTCCAATCTCAGCATATACCATTTTTTTAACTCTTAACTCTTTTGTCATTATCTCCTCTCATAAGTACGTACAAACTCGAAGGATGTCAAAGAAATGTAGACCAAAACAAGCTAAGGGTCGGAAATTTCTAGTTAATCAAAATGGCTAAATTCAGTGAGGTCTTGATCACTCTTTAAAAAAATTGAGGTAGGGTCAAAAATTGGAAATTTTATTCGGGTGAGCTATTTTTGGCTATAGTTATATTTTGTGGAGCCAAAATCATCATTCCTAATTTTGATTCCAAATTCATAATTTATCTTGAAAAGAAAATTATCTAAAAATTTATTTATAAATATAAAAATTACTTGAATAATTCCATAAAAGAAATATTTGACAAAAATTATTTAGTTATACATACTCAAAATCTTAAAAATCTTATAAAAGATATAAAACATATTCATAATATATCTAATATATTTTACTAAATCAAAAATTAATCTTCTCAAATTATATCATTTTTATTCATATACTAACTAACTTAAATCATTCAAAAGAAAATTAAAAACTAAGTAAATAAGTAATTAAAGTATTAATTTATATGAAAAAGGTTATATTTTATAAATATTTTTTTTTTCCGAAAATTTTAATGAAATTTTCAAACCTAACTCTACTCCCCACTTACGAAGTGGCATCGCCCCGATGTTCAATGAGTATGAAAAAGTAGGTTCGAAAATTAAATTAAAATTATAGATGATCGTTTTAAATATCGATAACACGCGTATATTAAAAACAAACAAACATATATATTAAACAAAAAGAAACTATTACACACTAAAAGATTCAAAATAAAACAAACTTACTAACTAACTTACTAACCTTAATCAACTTACTAACTTATTAAAGCAAACCAACCTTAAACAAACTTAAATAAAACCAACAACAACTATCTCAAATAGTTGATGAACAACCCGATTCTCCACTTTGGTAGTAATCCTCTACGATAATCACGAGACGGATATATCTCGTCGTAAAACAATTTCGGGACTTCATTCAAATGAATACATAACCTTGAAATTAACCAAGCAAAAGGCATCGGCCTTCCATTATTATACCGTTCCCACGCAAAGCTTCTTCGCCGTCCTAAAAATCAAAATCCCCCAGTCCACATGAGCTCCGCTTATCAACGCAAACAACAAAAGTATCTCACTATCACTAACCCACGCAAAGTCACTAGTCGGATAGACTCGTGAGTTAATGAAGTGTTTCCATGCTTTTAGATGAGCTGGTAGAGCTGAAGTGGTAGAGTCGTAATTTTGATCAAACTCTGGAAACAAATATGGAAAAGCTTCCGTGACATAGTTGACAACGTTAAAGGAGTTCCCTAACGTCTATTGATATTCAAAATGAAGATTATGGATTTGATTGAAAATCGGTATTTCGTAAATATGATTGATAATATGAGGTGAAAAGTGAATAAGTGTACCACGACGGATACAAGTTGTGATGGATCGACAAGATCTTGTGATGAGAGCGGAATAAAATTCCTAACGATAGAAACATTAATCCTACCTCTTGGATTCCTTACAAACTTTCTCCAACCTCTATTCAGAATTAAATGCTTCCCTGGTGATCAATTTTTTCATAGTTGATACCACTTCTCAGCCAAAATTGGAGAATTTGCAAACCTCGCATTCACCAATAAATTAACATTTGAAGTGCTAGACTCGGGACAAAAACATCTAATGCCTCCGGATCGTATGAATTGATAGACGGTGATGACCGGTTTGACATTTTAAACGAATTAAAATAACAGAGAGTGAAAGGTGAAAGTAGTAAGTGAAGTTGCAATTTTTACTTTCAACTTTCCTCCCTTAAATGGTCAACAATTAGAGTACACGTGCATGCATACTAACACTTTCAGTATGACTAAGCAAAGTCCCGGATCGGTCTGGCCCGACCGGACCGGTCCGGCTTCAAAATAGTTTCACCGTATAAAGGTTGTAAAATTCAAGTTTGCTTGTTTACCTAAAAATAGACTCAAGTCTATTAAAGGCTATATAGATTAATAAAACTTATCTAAATGAAACGGATAAACGATACACGAATTATATTTTAAAAACGACATACGAAAATATATATATATTTTTTTTAGATTTTTGATGAAATATTTAAATACTATTAAAAATGATTAAATTTACTACGAAATAAAACGATTATGAAAACGAAAAACTATTAAATTAGCAAACTTAGCATCTAAGAAAAATGCGGAAAATAAAATAAACAGACATCAAATGTTTAAAACTAACAAAGTTGCTCAAAATCAAACAATGTCAACATCATCATCCTCAGCTGGATAAACTGGATCATTCAAACTTGGAACCGATGACGTAATCGGTCGGGAAACGTAGTCGTGGTCCGGCCCGAATCGCCGAGACCTATCGAACTCATACTCGACGTCATCCTTGCAAAATCCGAAAATCCTCCCGACTAGATGTAACACACCCTGAGAGAAATCGTATAAAAGACACCACGACCACTAGGCGGCTTCCAAAAGGATTTGGCATATGATGAAAGCTCTGAGATGGTGGGATAGGTGCTATCCAATCTGGTAAAGTATATTGGTCAGATTGACAGGGCGGATAGGCAGTTTTATCGAAAGAAGGATTAAGATGCATCTGCTCATGTCTCAACATCCCTCTACGTAAATCATCACTCCACTGCCTACTCTGCTCAGCAAACAAAGCCATATTAGCTTGTCCTCGGGCTACATCTGACACTAAAGATTGAAACATATCGTATGTAATGGTGTTTGGGAGAGAAGTCTGCTGCTGATCAGAAAAAGATGAAAATGCTGAAACTGGTGGAACTGGTGGAGGTGCACTACGTCTAACTATCGAGTCTATCGAACCCTCTGGAGACCTCCTCCGGACTATGGCCTATCGAGGACTCATCTCGCCATAGTTAATTTGTCGTTAGATAGGAAAGGAACTCCTGATCTACGACATAAATCCGAAATAAAGCCAGGAAAGTACATGTGACTCCCTGCCTTGGCAGTAACAATAAACTCGAAAACCCTTCTATACATGATTTTCCCCACATCCACCTTAATATCATGAATCATCGCCCAAGTAATGCATAAATCTTCTTTACCAAAGGCGGTGTGTTTGGTAGTGGGATAGAGAGTATGGCTCAAAAATCTTTTGATTGCCCTCAGATCTCTAAAACACTTCCCATAATTAAATCTGTTGTCCACCCACTCTGCTGTAGCATCAAACTCCCTCTGAGCTCTAGAGGCAATCTGCTCATACATAGCAGGATCATCTAATCTATAAACAGCTCTGTAATCCTCTTCATCTGGAAAAACTTCTACCCCTAAAACAGCATTGATAAGTTCCGGACTAAAAGACACATTTCTAGACCTAAGGGGGATAGACTCTATCATACTATCCTCAGTGGGTGTCAAAGTAGACAGAACTGCATAAAACTCTGCCACTAAGGTAGTATTGATCTCTCCTGTCCTCTGAGCTGCAAAATCCAACCATTGGCGTCTCGCAAAAATACGCCTAACTTCCTCTCCTAAGTCATCAAAATCTAAGCCTCTTTCCAACACAACTCCACATTTACTATAGATATTCTTATAAGCATTCTTAGCTTGAGGTGAAGCTGTAGCAGCAAAACTAACAGACTCTTCTTCCGGTGTTAAATCTTTAAGACCTACGACTGGTACTTCTATTGGAATATTAGGCTTTCGTTTCTTAGAGATTTTGCGACTAGATGAGGCCATTCTACGAATTTTGGAATAACAAAAGAACAACAAAAACAAAAAAAAACAACACAAATAAAATGTCACAATACACTTAAAAATCAAAACAGTTGAAAATAAATCTAAAAATTACAAAAATCGTGAAATTGATAACTAGAGTAAACAAATTATACCTTATAATGAACAAAATGGTGAAAAGTGACCGGAAAAGTCGTAGAAGCCACCGAGATGAAATGGAGCTTGTGTTCGATCTTTTTCGAATTTTTCACTTGTGTTGAAGAGAGGAGAGTAAAAGAGGAAGAATATATGTAATGGTATAGTGTAATTTGTATTTTTGAAGAGAAAAAGAAAATTTTTGGGGATGGTGGTGATGGTGCGGCTGCTGTTTGAAGAAAAGAGGAGAAATGAAGAAGAAAGAAAGGTCCCGTCCTTTTAGGTTAAATCGATCCCGGACCGGTCCTGATAAGGGCTGGATCGGTCCGTGTGAAATTTTTATGATTTTTCGAAAAATTTTTATTATTTTTTTGGATTTTTGATATAAAACTTATAAAACTCAATAAAAACTAAAAAATAAAATTTATAAATTTTATAACAATTTCTCAAAATTTATAAAATCATTATAAAACTTATTTTAAAGTTTATAAAAATTCAATAAATTTCTATTAATTCTTATAAAATATCTAAAAACTTAAAAACTTTTATAAAACTTTTATAAAACTCCTTAATTTTATAAAGATCCAATTTTATAAAATTTTCAAAGTTATGCAAAAAATTTATAAAACTAAAAACAATAAAAGACTTGAACTTACGGGGTTTATAATTCTTCAATTTCTACAAACTCCAGATTTCTAACATACCGTTCAAGCAAACTAAATCCTAGAAACGTAGCGTTTGAATTAAGTCTTGGAATTCCATCGGGATTTTCGGTTAACCACCTAATCGTTCCCTTCTTAATTACATTCAAACACTCATTCTGAGATTGAGTTATATTTTTCCCACATTGCCCACTGTGTTCAATCTTTCCACAGATTCTGCACTTCCTTAAATACTTATCCCTTCTCTTTATCGAGCTTCTCGACGTACCATTACAAACTTCTTTCAATATTTTCTCTCTCAACAATTGCTTGTTCTTTCCAAAAACTAAGGCTTCTATAGTAAAGGCAATATCCCTATCAAAACCTAAATTTAAAAGTAAAACAAAAATTCCTAATCTATCTAAAAAAGACATCCAGTTCTTTTACGTCTATCCGGTAAAAGACGAAACTAGTTTAGACATATAAAAGTAAAGATAAAACCTGGTAATGTGATACTTTCAGCTTTTCAGAGCACTTCTTTTTAGTCTTTTGGAGGGTCGATTAGCAACATCACTTCATTTATGAGAGAGACTTCTTCACCTTCCAGAAATAGTTTCACCCTGTGACCATTAGCTATAAAAGTTGTATTCCCATCAGTTAGTTCAACAGCTCCAGATTTATAAACTCGTGTTACTTTAAATGGTCCTGTCCATCTTGATTTAAGCTTTCCTGGAAACAACTTTAAACGTGAATTGTACAATAACACTCGATCACCTACATGGAACTCACGACTATAGATTCTTTTATCATGGAAGGATTTCGTGCGTTCCTTGTAGATTCGAGCATTTTCATAAGAATCAAGGCGAAATTCTTCTAATTACATTAAAGAAAGTAATCTATGATCACCGGCTGACCTTAGGATCGAAATTCGAAATCTAATAGCCCGAAGGCTCGGTGTTCTAACTCTACTTGGGAGATGACAAGATTTACCAAAGACTAATTTGTAGGAGAACGACCAATTGGAGTTTTAAAAGGCATTACAGTATGCCCATAACGCATCATCTAGTCTAACTACCCGATTTTTACGGTTTGAGTCCACTTGTCTTTTCTATGATTCTTTTAATCTCTCTATTCGACACCTCTGCTCGACCAACGGTTTGCGGATGATAAGGTGTTCCTAACTTATCGCTTACACCATATTTTTCAATTAACTTAGTAAATGGTCGATTGCAAAAGTGTGAACCTCTATCACTAATGATCGCCTCTTGGAATGCCATATCTAGTGAATATGTTCTTTTTAGGAATCGTATGACAACCTTGGTATCATTAGTGGGAAGAGCTTGACTTTCTACCCATTTCGAGACATAATCTACCATTACAAGAATAAATCTTTTTCCAAACGATATAGGAAAGGTCCCATGAAATCTATACCCCAAACATCAAATAACTCACATTCTAAAATAGGTTGCATAGGCATTTCATGTTTTTTCAAATATTTCCCCATTTTGACATGATTCACAAGATTTAACATATGTATACGCATCTTTATAAAGTGTAGGCCAATAAAAACCACATTGCAAAACTTTAAAAGCGGTTTTCCAACCTCCATGATGACCTCCTCGCCTCACGATCATGACAAAACGATAAAACACTTAAAATTTCATTATCAGGCACACATTTTCTCGATTATCCCATCCGAACATTTACGGAAAAGGTCCGTTTCCTCCCGGTAATAAAATTTTAAGTCATAAAAGAACTTCTTTTTACATTGCCAAGTCCAATGAGACGGAATGTAATCACAGAGTTAAGTAGTTAATGATATCTCCAAACCAAGGTGACTTTTCCTTAGAAGGAATTCTTTTCTTTAATAAGCTGCATGGTTGAAGGAGTATCGATTCTAAGCAGGATTTGTTCATCGGAAATGAATCTTTAATTTCAATTCCTATTTCTTCATCGATTTCCATTCTACTTAGATGATCTCACTACTACATTCTCACTTCCTTTTTTTATCTTTAATCTCAATATCAAATTCTTGAAGTAGGAGAATCCATCTAAGAAGACGTGGTTTCGCATCTTTCTTACTCAATAAATATTTCAATCTTTGAATGGTGCAGTATAAACTATTACCTTAGAGCCAACAATATACGATCTAAACTTATCTAAGGCAAAAATCACATTAGCAGTTCTTTTACTCTGTAGTTGCATAGTTCGGTTGAGTGCATTTAACGTATGTGATGCATAGTAAATAGCTTTGAGAATTCTATTATATCTTTGACCTAAAGCAGCTCCTACTGACTAAATCGCTTGCATCACACATAATCTCAAAGGTAAATCCCGATCTGGTGCTACCAATATTTGAGTGCGATAATCAACTTAAGCTTTGGGTCTTAAATGCTTCCATACATTTACTATCAAAATTAAAAGGTACTTCTTTTTCAAGCAAATGACTTAGAGGTTTTGCTATCTTTGAAAAATCTACAATAAATCTCCTATAAAATCCTGCATGTCCAAGAAATCCTCTTAACGTTCTTAGATTAACTGGTGGAGGCAATTTTTCGATTACCTCGACTTTAGCTTTATCAACTTCGATTCCTGCTTCAGAGATTCTATGACCTAGGTCAATTCCTTCTGATACCATCAAATGACATTTTTCCCAATTAAGCACTAAATTGGTATCCTCACAGCGTTGTAACACTCGTTCTAAGTGTAACAAACAGCCATTAAAAGAGTCTCCGTAAACACTAAAGTCGTCCATAAAAATTTCTAAGAATTTCTCAACCATATCAGAAAATATAGACATCATACATCTTTGAAATGTAGCAGGAGCATTACATAAACCAAACGGCATTCTTTTATACGCGAAAGTTCCATAAGGACAAGTGAAAGTAGTCTTTTCCCTATCTCCTGCTGCAATGAAAATCTGTAAATATCCTGAATAACCATCTAAGAAACAATAATGCTCCAACATTTGCACTATGAATGGAAGTGGATGATGATCTTTCTTAGTATGATCATTTAGTTTTCTAAAATCAATGCACATTCGATATCCTGTAATTTCCCTTGTTGGAATCCATTCATTCTTATCATTCTCTTTCACTGTGAAACCTCCTTTCTTTGGTACAACTTGAGTTGGACTTACCCATTCACTATCCGATATAGGAAAAATTATTCCCATTTCTAATAGCTTAATAACTTCTTTCTTAACGATTAACTGCAAATTCGGGTTGAGGCGGCATTGCGGTTGAATACAAGGTTTAGCATCTTCTTTTAGAATTATCTTATGAACACATATCTCAGGGCTAATACCTCGAATATCGGCAACTGTCCATCCAAAAGCTTTCTTATGCTTTTTCAACATTCCTAGTAATTGATCTTCTTGTTGCTCCGTTAAAGTTGATGAAATAATAACTGGTAATAGATTATCAATTTCAAGAAAAGCATACTTCAGATTTAAAGGTAACGGTTTCAATTCCAGATTCTTAGGCGGATCTTCTATTGATGATTTAAGAACTGGTCCTTCTAGTTCTAACTCCAAATACTTATGCCATGGTGGTTTAAAAGTAAAAGCGCCTTCGCGTGCAGAGAAAGGATTATCTCTTTCATTTCAATGTCTTCCTCATCTTCTTTATAGATAGATAGAGTTAAGCATTCTTCTAATCTGTCTTCAAAAGTTGGTAATCGATTATCATAGAGCAGAATGAATATCTTCTATAAAAGAACATGATTACGTGATGTATATTGATAGTTCATAGCTTTGAAAATATTGAAAGCAACTTCATCTTCATTGACTCTCAAAATTAATTCTCCTTTCTGAACATCGATTAAAGTTCTTCCTGTAGCTAGAAATGGACGTCCTAAGATAAGTGGCGCTGAAAATCCTTCTTCCATTTCCATAACTACAAAGTCTACTGGAAAATAGAACTTGTCTATCTTAACCAATATGTCCTCAATTATTCCTTTAGGGTACTTAATCGATCTATCTGCCATTTGAAGAGTCATTTCAGTCTTAGTAAGATTTCCTATGCCTAGCTTTCTATAATCCACATAAGACATGAGATTTATACTAGCTCCAAGATCACATAAGACCTTTTTAAATGCAAAATCCTCCAATTTCACATGCAATGGTAAAACTTCCAGGATCTTTCGATTTTAGGTGGTAACTTATCTTTGCAAAATTGCGAGAACATTCTTCATTTAGGCATATATTCTCATATTCCTCTAATTTTTCTTATTTGATAGAATATTTTTCAAAAACATTCCATAGGCGGGCATATTTATCGAGCTTCGATAATGGGGATATTAACATGAATATGACGAAAAGTATCAAGGAAACGCAGCGTATTACGATCAGTCTTAATCTTTTAATTTGATCTTTAGGTGGAAAAGGTAAAGATTCTAAATCTATAACCTTTGGTTCCAAGTCATTCTCTCTTTTCCTTTATCCTTAAACTTTTGAGTATTACTTGATCGCCATGTTTGAGTTCTTGAATTTTTCTTTTAATTTGTTCCACTGAATCAATCTCTACTTGAGACTCCTTGATTTTCTGTTTTTCATCCTTGTTTTCTTTATCTTCTATTCTAACATGTTCCTTAAATAGATTCCTTAAATCTTTATCCATGGGATCTTTCAAAATTCTAGGGATTTTTACCCATTTTTCACCTTCATTCTCGGGTTCCAAACTTCTATTCCTTTTCAAGAAATTCTCTATGATTTCTTCTTCCTCATCAGTAAAATCAAGTTCATCTTTAGTCTCTTCATTTTTATCTAAATCATTTTCTACTTCATTATTCCCGAAGTTTTCTACTCCATTACTACCGTAGAGTTTCCTACTTCTAAATAACTACAACATTTACCTCTCTTGGGTTTCTTTCGGTGATTACTTGGTAATCCTCCGGAGAGGTCTACTGTTTATTACGTTCACCTTCCTACTCAAATGATCTTCCATATTCCTTAATGAAGCTTCTATCGTTCTCATTACGGTATCATGTCCATTCATAGATGTTTTCATTGAACTCATATCCTTATTGGTGAACCTATAGAAGTCATCATTGTTTCCATATTCTTAGCTTGAGTAGATACTACACCCATCATATTTTCCATCGCTTTTCCCATTTTTCAACCCCTTCTGCAGATTGAGTTGAACTCGAGTTCTTGGTATACTTTGAGTGGTATGTTGAGGATAGGATCTTGGTAATGATTGTAAATTCGATTAGATGTATTTCCTTGATAAACTTGATTATTATTCATATTCTTATCTTGAATCTGAATCTGGCGGTTGTCCTGGCTTACTAGGGTTTTCGACCATCTAAAAGTTGGGTGGTCTCTTCTAATAGCATTAAGCGAGTTTGAATATGCATTGTTCAAATTCTATCTTTCTTTGAAGAAAACTCACCTCCTCTCTTGAATATCCTGTTGGTTCTTCTATCCCTAATGACACATTATCATGATTTGAGTATTCGGTTGGCATACTATTTTCTCGAATTTTTATTCTTACCTTGTTGTAATCCATCAAACTTTCTACTCAAATTCTCCAAGTGTGCTAGAACTTCCGTGTTTGGCGTACATTCTCTGCAAAAAGCTACTTTTCTAGTGCTAGAACCGGTTTCCCACATTCTGTTATATTTGGAAATCTTTTCTATAGCATCGTAAAGCTGCTTGAGCTTCACTCATCATTAACGAACCACCACATGCATGATCTACATCTCGCACGTGAATCCTTTCTTAGTTTACTGACGAGAAAAGTTGAATTTGCATATCTAAAGAATAACCATGATCGGGACAAGCTCTTAACAATTTTTAAACCTTTCCCAGGCATTCCCAAGTGTTTCTTGAGATCCTTGTCTAAAGTTAGCAACCTCGACCTTTAATTCCAAATTCCGTCACAGGTGAAATATTGTTTGAAATTCGGTTTGAATATCCTCCCAACTAGTTAACGAGTGGTGTGGAAGAGACATAAACCAATCTCGGGCTCGTCCTTTTTAGAGAAAAAGGAAACATAGTCATCCTTGTTAATTCCTTATGAGCACCTTGACTTTTGGTTGTATTGCACAGTTCTTCAAATAGATAGAGATGATGATGTGGATCTTCATCATTTTCTCCTAGAAATTGGGCTCTTGCGTCAATTAAACCAAAAGATGAGACTTAATTTGAAATTATTCGCTCCTTCATTAGGTAAAAGTATGAGATTATTAGTCTGGTTTCTCTAACAGATTTGATCACGATAGGTCTTGGGTTTGGCGGATTATTACGATTATTCTCGGTTCCGATCTTGATTGTTCCTATTATTCGATTATTATTAGGGTTAACGGGGTTTTGGCCATGCCTAAAGCATGATCTAGCATCTGCTCGTTTGTTTCATCACTAGTTTCAACCATTTCTTTATTTTTATTAGAAGATGATTCCGTTGGAGATTTTCCAAGGAGTCCTAAGTTTGGTTTGACCACGTTTACTCTCTATCCGGCGCCTTTTTCGTAGCGTTTATATCAGGCTTATAAGGAGTAAGTGAGGCTTTACCGCTTCGGTCATCAACTAACGAAAATAGAAAAATGCTCGAGTTTTAAAGAAGAAGAAAATTGGTACTAAAAGAAAGTAGATACCAACGAAAAATAAAAAAGAAATGTGAGAAGAAGAGTGTTGGTTTATCCTCGAAATTTTTAAGCTAATACAAGTAGTAACCATAGACACAAAAAAATATAGCGACTTTGTTCCCGGCAGCGGCGCGCTAAAAGTCGACGTCACCAAAACCAACCCTTAGAAGCGGCGTCAAGAAAGGGACGGACCTTTTCTAGGTTAGAGCGGATCCTAACCGGCGCATTGTGCCGGGTCAAATTGTAGTGATAAAGTGGTGAGTCGGTGTCGAATCCTCGAGGAAAAAGTGGTAATTCTTTTAAGTGTGGTTAAACACCAAAGAGTCTGCTATTAACTCGATCTAAACCGCAATTTTATAACACAGTTACTACTACTCTAACCAACATAAAATAAATGCGTAATTTAAAAGTTATTCTAATATAATATATATATATATATATATATATATATATATAGATACCAATATATAGTTTATAGACTAGACTAGCCAAAGTATATATAATCAATTTATTCGATCTTTTCAATTAATAGAATGTGTTCGATCTTCCTTTTATTAGGTCCAATTGAGTAAATGAAGCGGTGTACTCTATTGTCAACAATTCCTCCTCACACGGCGTATGAAATTGTCATATGTCAAATTGTCATCAGTCAATGTCCACAACTGCCCCATGCTAAACTTAGTTAGTCAAAACAGTACCGAGTACAAATCTACCCCGGATAAAGAGGTGATTCCATTTGTCGGATGGCGATGTTATTCAAGAGGCTCCGGTTGTCAAGCGGATCGATTTAATACAAGCGGTGTAGTTTCAATTAAACTGTGATTTTAACATTATTAAGATCTCGAGTACAAAATTAATAAGATTTGTTTTACTAGGACAAATCGCCCCGAGTATGGAAATAGGATTCCGTTAATCGAGGCGGCCATTTTACCTCTCGTTTTTCTATTTTTACTCATATCCCGACTTCTCTGGTCAGTTCATCGCCAGGTTATATGTGGTATTCATCATGATTGATTACGTCATTCCGAATATGTTATCTTTACGTAGCGAAATAGAAAAAGATTCATTTTAACTCAATTTTAATCATTTTTATTTTAACATCATTCTTTTAACGAAAAGATCGAAATAATACGATTACATAACTTTGGCTAGTTATTAGATTTAGCCTAATAACATTATAAAAACTAAAAAGAAGAAAATAACAAACATAAACATAATTATTATAGAAATTACCCGATTACAACTGCTGACTCAGAAATCGTCTTTTTCCGGACATTACAACGACTTCAGCAACAACGAACTTCCGATAATTTCCCGAGCATTACTACGATACTACTACTACTTTATTTATTTTGGCATAAGGCCTATTTACAAACTAAAGAAAAGAGGGGATAGAGAATATATATAGAATATTGTGTATATATATTGGTACACTCCCTGCAAATGCTGAGGCTCCCATATATATAGGCAAACTCCCTTCCCGGACCGGTCCTGAAAATTGGCCGGATCGGTCCGGTGTAATGATGACAATCATTACAGTTAGTTATAAGCATGTGCCCCATGTTACCTTAATCATTACTTAGCATGTGCAAGGGAATATAATTATAATTATAATTATAATTATAATTATATTAAACTTATAAAATTCATATCTTTTGATTCCGAAATCCAAACGATATGATTTAAGATCCATTGGAAATCTCGTTGAATTCTCTACAACTTTCATCAAGACTACTTCTTCAGAAAACGCATTCTCGATGAGCCATTTGTATTACGTGTCCTTTTCGAGATTTTTCAATAGTACTAATCAATTAGCCACTTGACCATCATTTGAGTTGTAGACCTCTAATCTTCATAATTCAAAGTGCTTGAGAAATCTTATATGAAGATCTTCAACTTTCGTGAAGAACATTTTCCCAGAAAATGTCTTTTTAACGAGCCATTCCCAATACGTGTCGTTTTCGGGATTTTATTAAAAACAACTAACCACTTGACCATTGGGTGACGCTTTATAACATCCTTCCAATGACTTGAATTGACTTCAAAAGTGTCTCTACTTCGATTTCGATTCATCTTAGGGTTATGCAATGAAATAAACACAAAGTACCCGTGTAAAATAGACACAATACTCCGGTTACTAAAACCGGTACAAAAACTACAACTTTTTACTATAAATACTAACTTTTACTACTAACTATACTAAACTATAAAGATTAATATTTCATACTAATTATATCATAATTTCATATATTTTACATAGAATTTGTTCATAAAACATAATAATATTACGTATATTTAATCATATAAAAATAATACATCAAGTATATATTACAATAGATTGGCACAGCCTTTATGTGGAGCTGTTAACCGACCTAGTTGATCTAACCCCAACCGACTTAATACAAAATACGGATCCTCTGATTTCGTGTTGCTCAAGTTGCCGCGGCTACGGCTAGGGTTTCCGTGGCCTTGGGAAATTTACTCTTATTTCTAGCCCAGCAAACTTTGTATTGACTTCTCCTGACACTACAAGAAAAATGACATTTTGTGACGACCAATGTTCGTCACATAATTATTAAATTTCGTCACATTTGATTATCTCGTGATTTAAATTAAATGCGTCACTAGGGTCGTCACCTATCATAAGTCACAAAAAGTATTTTGTGACGAATTTCTTATTCCTCACTTTTTTTTTGCATATATGACGAACACTTCGTCACATTTTTCGTTTTGCACTTGGTCAGTTTATATACATTAGTGACGACAATGTCGTCACTTTTGACTTAAATAAGCGACGTCGCAACGTTCTCACGCATCGTAAATTTTAGTGAAGATTGATTTGTCACCTAAAATAGGAGAATATAATTAAAAAAAGGCAATTTGTGACCCCCAATTCTCACGATTTCTTATATGTGATAAAATTTTCATCACTTAAAGCGAGTATATATGAAAAAGTGTTTGTCACTCAAAGCTCTTATTACCACTAGTTCGTCACATTATGATTATGATGCTATTGCAAGCCTTCATTTCTTCAAATAATCATATTGTGCGTGATTAATTTGATGCCAATTGATGTGTTTATGTACGATGATATCTTCATCACCTAATCAATAATAGCCTATGAATAATGTAGTTCATAAACGGTGCATAAAATCAAAATACTAACTTAAAAAGGTACTATGATGTACAATAGAGATTCATAAATTGTTAAGTTCAAGAACTACAATCTGCAAATTTCTATTAATGCTAGAAAAAAGACAATTGAAAATCATAAACTTGATCATACATAGTGTGTCAGCTTATCATAATAAGAATCATCATCGTCATCTTGACAGTTGCTAGGCTCATCAAATTACCCATCGTCATCTTGACAGTTGTTAGGCTCGTCAAAATCGCCGAGGGCTTTCACATGTGCCTTAAGCTTTTCATTTTCCTCTTTACATTATCTTATAACTAGTTGCAGCACCCTTGTGAGGAAATTTCTGTAAAATTATGTGCAAAGAGGCTAACACATGCAAATGAATATTTGCACATACACAATAAAACTTGAATCATTCAATCGAACTTTATTATGCACTTAGGTTACACAGTTGAATTTTACCACAACCAGAATAAACCCATGCATTAAGTGTTACCTTTCTTTAAGTGTACCGCAAAACCTTTAATAATCATCCAAGCCTTGCAATCTGGCACACCCACGAATGGTGAGAACACGGTATTGCTCAGTGTAGAGACTACAAATGAAAAAGTAATTGTAGGTATTGAAAGCAAATGGTGTTTACTGGCTTATAAGAATCTTCGATGTACGAGGAGATGAAACGGAACCTGGGTTAGAAAATAAGAGAAAGTTAAAACAGTTGGCACTATTTCATCCCACCATAGCCTTCCCAATGCCCTTACATGAAACAACCAAGAAGATTCATAAATAATGAGAATAAAAATAACTTCAGAAAAAAAAAAAAAAAAAACAAAGCGAAACCTTCAAAACGCCCCAGCAGATTAAAAATGCTCGAGACATTCTAGATTTCCCTTTTAATTGTTGAAGACACAGAGTGTACCTGAATTAATGGAAACATGTAAAAGATCAATAACCTTTACCATTGCTAGCTCCCTTGTACTTGTAATGATCCCAAACTAAAACATGTTGGCAGCCTTCTTGCTTTTAAAGATCCCAAACTAACACATGTTGTAATGATCCCAAACTAACACATGTTAGTTAGGAGAGATTTTGAATAGGGAAATTCAAAATATATATACACCATTGTTCCTTCCAAAATAATATACACCATTGGGGAAAAATTATTTTTCCCATACACCCTACTTTCTTGAAATTCGTTTCCTAATCCCCCCCACCTTTTATTCAACAAACCCCTCCTTAATATATAAAGGTACAGTCCTATTTTTGGCGTTACCTCTCTATTTTCTCAGCCACTTACTTTTTTTTTCCCTTATACAACTAGACCATACGGGCATTATGTTGTATGTTGACTATCAAAAACCATATCAAAACTTTGAATGATGTGAACCGTTGGTTTTTTTTCTACTTGAGTGATCACTGGACAATTGTACTTTACAAATAATGTATTTAATAAAATAAAAGTAATAGTTAGCTACAATTTGAACTACTGTAGAGTAGGCATAGAAATGAAACCTTTGCTAACTGAATGACTGCCTTCTCTCAGGCCAGAGCTTTTTTTGTGTCATTTGCCTTCTTTCTTTATCAACCTTATTGTTAAAAAGATAAGTCACAGTGAGTGCAGAAGCCTCTGCAAAAAATAGTTAACGTTGCTGTCATATCTTGAGCATCTTTATATTTGACTACTTAGAGAGCACTTACCTCAGAATAATTGGTTAACCACACACATACTACAGTGCTTGGATCAAGTGGACCTTGAATGCACTCAAACATGTATCTGCTGACAAATAATGCTAAAACAACGTATCCAGTTTACGAAAGATGGTTATAATCCAATTTAAAAGCCTAAAAAAGAGAGGAAAAAGAGATAAGAAACACATGAAAATGCATAAACAGATGTCGGGGAAACAACTTGATCACCACATCTATCTCAATACCCCTTAGTTCTGTGTGCACCACATGGTACACATCAGGGCAGGCCCAAATAGAACACTGTGAAATTAATACCCCTTCAAACGATATATTTAAATAAAAAAACCCCTCTTACACCCGAAATCTCAATATCTACTTTTTATCTCATATCAAGAAACTCCTTTCACTCACAGCCAACAATACCACAAAATTTATTGATTCATTTAACATTTTTTTTTACTGTTCTTTAGAAAAAAAAAAAAATAACACAAACTCTTGTACCACTTTAAGATGTGCTGGTGCAAGGTAAACTTCTGGGGAGATGAGGACATGTTCTTGAGATTTTGCCAGAAACTTTTAAAAAAATACATCGATCTTATTTGGTTATTAGAGCAAATGATTGTTTGAGAATTAGAAAATTCAAGATTGAATAACATCCTATTTACAAATAGTTTAATTCAACAAATCAAATCATTCATTCAGTTTAAAGAAAAAATCTTAAACAGAAATTCGAAGAAAATCAATAGCGAAAGAAGATTGACCTTTCTGAATAGTAAGATTGATCGATCCGCCGTTTGACAAACTAATTGTAAAGATTGATCATCGCCTTCATTTGATACTCGTGTATTTGCAGCGACAATTTTTTATTAAGGTAGCAGGCACTATTTCAAGCCGAGAAGGGGGCTCTACGTTTGTCGGTTTTTATTTTATTGTTTTTTTCGGATATGATTTAATGCTGATTTTTTTTAAAAAATTTGCTGATTGTTTTTTTGGAATGAGGAGAAGGGCGATGAAATATTTCATCAATTGAGTAGAAGGACAGTTTTTGAAACTTTTGCATAAAGAACAAAACTATTTATTCATTGTCGAAATTCACTTGTGTTAAAATTCATTTATTTAAATTCATTGACGAAATTCATTATCGAAATTCACTAATTTTCAAAATTCATCGTCAAAATTCACTAATTTTCGGATTCACCGTCGAAATTCACCGATTTCGAATTCATTGGGAGATTCACCGATTTTAGGGATTCACTGTTTGTCATTCATTTATAAAAATTATGCAGTTGTCCTCATTCCTATAAAAAATATGTAGTTGTCATGTTACTTAAAAATATTTCAGATTGTGTCCTTATCCCTAATTTTCCATTTTTTTTTTCTGATAATAGGACGCATATATTTCCTTACATTTGATTCGTCACGTTAAAAAAATTGTGACATGTTGGTACAGTCCTCACCGATGAAAAAGTCAAAAGGCGCCAAAAAAAAAAAATCCCGCTAAATGTTTTCGTGAAAAATAAAAAAAAGTTTATGTGACGAATTAGTGTATCAAATATTCAAAATATCTTAAATTGCAAATTTATGACGACTTTAAAAAAATCCTCACGTAAACTATAATTATATGACGAATTTCCAGGCGTCACATATAATTCGGTCACAGAAGCTCTGATTTCTTGTAGTGTGACTTGGCTTCAATGTTCTCTTTAAATCCAGATCTGCTTCTCTTCAGCCCCATAATATGGTACTCCAGAAAATCATGTAAAACGAGGTCGAACAGTACCAAATATCGGGATAAAAGACAAAGATGCAGAATTGAACGTTCGTTATGCTCCAACTGATGGCCTCCCTCTCTCTGATCCTACTTTATACCATTCTATTGCTGGCAACCTTGTATATTTGACGATCACTCGCTCTGACATCGCCTCTGTACTTCACATCAATAGTCAGTTTGCCTCATCCCCCAACTCTGTACATTTGGCTGTTGTTATGCGCATTCTTTGTCATCTATGAGGAACTCTTTATCAGAGTCATTTGTTTCCCTCGACTTCATCCTTGGTGCTTCGAGCTTTTTCTGATGCAGATTGGGCTGGTGACTCAACTGATCGAAAATCCACAATAGATATTGTATATTTTTAGTGGATTCTCTCAATTCATGGAAAAGCAAGAAACAAGATGTGGTCTCACGCTCTTCCACTGAGGCAAAGTATCGCGATATGGCTTCTACCACGTCTAAGATTATATGGTTACATTGGTTGTTGGCGGACATGGGTGTTGCACTTTCTTTCCCCACACCAATGTATTGTGACAATAAAATTGCTATTAAAATTGCCCACAATACCGTTTTCCATTATCGCACCAATCATATTGAGAGCGACTGTCATTTTACTCAGCTTCATGTTCATCATGGTACCATTTCCTTGCCGTTTACTTCGTCCTCTCTACAGCTGGCCGACTTCTTCACAAAGTCTCATACTATTGAGCGTCATAGTTTTTTCATTTACAAACTCTCGGTGCTTATTTCTGCACCATCGCGAGTTTGGGGGGGGGGGGGGGGGGGGGTTGTTAGCATATATTTTGTATTTGCCATAACGGCAATTTAGTCTTTTAGACTTTGGCTATTTAAGCCTTCTATTTTGTAACCTGAACCTAAGTTGCTTCATTTTGTCTAGTGAATACAAGTGCTATATATTCTTCTTGATTTCATAGCTTCTTGATTTTGTTGAATTCTTGATTATACCAATCCTAACGGCTACAACCGTGAATTGTGTTTTTTTCTCTTTTTAAGTCCCTTTAAAAAAAGTGATTTGTCATCCGACAATTCATCAATCGTAGCCCATAACCGTTATAAGTAAAATTAAACATGCCGTACATAATGTTAATCAATCATTCATGTAAGGGTTTCACCGTATTATTTCATTTTTTCTCTTATTTATTTTGAAATCTTATTTGATATTTTTTCGATGTCATTTTCATTAAAAATAGCAAAATAGTAGAATAATGGATTTGTGGTCTATTTCACTCTAAAACACAATAGAGAACAATGTTAAAGTAGCAAACAGTAAATTTGTCTTTATATGCCAATTTTTTTTTTCACTATCGTGATTCTTATTCTTCTTCCCTTCTTGTCCTTTATTTCCACCCCTCTAATATTATTTTACATAGGTTATTATAAATGAAGTATTTAAGTTTATTAGATTTTAGTTTGTTTACTGCCTGAAATCTGAATTGTGATTTACGGTATCGAAATAACGGACAATTTAGACGGTTCATGCACCTTTGTGATCATAATTACGGACAATTTAGACGGACAAAACCAATAATTTAGAGACGGTTAATGAAACTCGGTCGGTCTATTAACCGATTAAGAACTAGGCTTGTTTTTTAAAAATTGAAAAAAAAAATTAAAAGTGAATTGTCATCCGACATTTCATGAATCGTAGCCCATAGCCGTTATAGGTAAAACTAAACATAAACATGCCGTACGTGTTTTTTTTTGGTTCTAAAGACATAACTTTGACAATTTAAGTATAAAAAAAAAAAAGTAAATCGTCTTACAATAGTATAATTAATTTGTGAAAAACACATATGTTTGATATATATATATATATATATATATATATATATATATATATATATATATATATATATATATATATATATATATATATATAACTCTAGAGGCACAGATTTTCCACGACCATCCATCCGTGACGGTTGTCCGATCAGTAGGACCCACTTTGTTCGTCATAGCTTTTGTAGATATGATGGTTTCCTAGCTAGGAGAAGAGTTATGGCACATACTTCTGTAATTTTGGAGATATAGCAAGTGGATGGTTGAGATTAATTCAACTCACACTCACACACCTCTAGTATGTGTGAGAAAGTGTGAGAAATAATCACTATCATCCACTTAGTATAACTCCAAAATCACGTCAGATGCACCCATGGTTTATTACCTTCTCCAACGTTCATGCAACGTCCGTTACGGCGATCACACCTACAATAAAGTTCCCAAACTTGCGTATGATGACAACTGTTATTTTCATCGCAATCATTATCCTTACAAGACATAACCCTTGTTGGCAGGGAATCAATCACCTCATCTTGGTCGTCAATTTCTGGATCAATGTCCTCCTCTAATTGGTCATCTATTTCTGGATCTTCTTCAACAGGGGGCGGCGGCACCGCCTCCTTGAAGCATTGAAATGTACTCCGATCGCATGTACAGCTATTTAGAAGGTAATAACAGCTGCCGATAGGATTGCAAGGGTTTCCCTCGCAACCATCTTGAAACAGTTTCTTAGATGTAATTTGTGGCAACAGACTCCTCCGGCTACTTAACAGCAGACTTGTTATTTCTTCCGTTTCACCTGGAAATCAATTTATTCGCATTTTTTGAACAATTCGTTTTGGAGTAATTTTGGCAAATTTTGTATCAAATTATACAAGTGTTTTGATGAGTTTGATGGAAAAGTCAAGTGCAATAATTCAGGTTATTGGGATCCTAGAGAATGTAGAAAGAGAAAGGAGGCATATATTATTTTAGTTTCCAAAAATAAATAAATGTACATCATTTTAGAGGGGCTTTATAGGCACCACGTTAAGTTATCCAGGGCCGGCCCTGAAGTTTTTAGGGCCTTCGGCGACTTCGCTGAAGAGGCCTTTTAGTTCGAAGATGTTGTTTTTTCTTTCAAAAACATAGTTACAAAATATTATTTCAACATCACACTTATAAAATTTATAGATACAAAATTCAAATTTTTTGGTAGTCACAAAATATACCTATAAAATAGTACTCCCTTCGTTCCTAATTATATATCGCAGTTGCCAAAATTAAAATTTCCTTTTTATATGTCGTAGTTAGATTTCCAATACATATTTTAATACCCTTTCCGCTTTTCAATATTACTTTCCAACTTTCTGGGCTCATTAAATCAAATATTTTTTCATATTCATTACACCACTACACTTTACAAGATTTTTTTTTTGAAATACTCATTTTCTTAATCTGTGTGTTTTTTTGAAACACGACATATAATTAGGATCGCAGGGAGTAATTCAACATCACTTTTTTCTAGCATATTTAAACAAAAATCAAATTCATACATATACACAAATTATACTTAATTAAAACACATTGTAAGGAATTTATTTTATTTTTTTGTCATTATAGTGCCCTAGATTTTATTTTTTATTTTTTTTTGGCCATTGGGCCTTTACCAATTCAATAAAAAAATTTAAACATTTTATATCGGGCTGCTCAGGATTGGACCTTCGCGATTTTTTATGCATAACACGTAACTGGAGGGCAGCCTTGGCGGCGGGCCTTCGGTTGTCTCCTGGCCCACCTAATGGGTGGGCCGGCTCTGAGTCTATCATTGCCCTCGAGGGAACACCAGTTAAATGACTGTTTTTAAACCTTGTTGTGTTGCCGCAGGTAGATATAGTGTGGTTCCTTTAATAAAAGCCCCCTTCTTGAAAGTATTATAGTATTTTTTCTTTAGCAACTACTAGAATTTTTTTTTTTTTTTGGATCCATCAACTACTAGAATTAATAAACAATAATAGATATGACACATTTCAAAAGATTTTTCGATAAAACACTACAAAAGATATTTTTACAAGGTAAAGGACATCTTTTATAAATTTATAGGTTAAAGGACATCTTATCTTCAAAAAAATTGAAATGCGTCTACACATTTCTCTTCAACTCTGTCATGTGTACAATCATTTAAAGTTGGACATCACTGTCTTGGCTATCAAGTTTTCTGATATTAGTAAATCATTTAAGTGTTTAGGATTAGATCATTTTTGCTTTTTTTGTTTTCTTGATGTTTTGGTGTTTGCAGTGTATGACCAGGAGCTCTAAAGAACCACTATATCCATACATCTCTGAAAACGAGGCATTTGTGCAGCACCGGAACGTAGAAAGGACATGCAAGTTGTCCAAAAGGTCATCTACATTGGTTGTTGAGATAGACTCTGAGTCCTAAGAATCCAAAATGTCTTCAGGAAACGGGGAATTGCCGAATCAAACTGTTGGAGATGAAACAGAAGATGGGTTGTAGTTGGATCCTACACTTCTAACGAACCCAATGCTTAATCCCGAGAATCGGGAAGAACAAAGCATGCATAGAGATGCCCCACCTAATGGTAGGGCACTTCATCTAGGATCAAATGCGGTCCAAAATCATGGAGGTCGTCAAAATCAAGGCCAGCACCAACAACAGTCAGCCCTATTGAACTAGAACAATCAAGGCAATGATTTGGTTAGATGCCTATGGATCGAATCAGTGCATTCATATGATGATGCAGATAGAAATGATGAATGATGAACCCCATGGTGAATCCGTTGATGAACCAATATGGGCAGAATCAATTCCAAAACTTTAGCACCCAACCAGCAGCCCCAACACAGAATGTATATGCACCGCCGGTTATGTAGAAACAGGATAATCAGGGGAGAATTTAAAGAGACTAGCGACCCTCAATATTGGTGAGGGGCACAACCCCATTCGTTATCCACCCATTCCAAAACTATCTAGAGATCAAACAGTATGCATGGTACATTCTAAATGTAAGTGCACAATTTTGGGGAAAATCAACTGAAGACCCCAACAAAATTTTAAACCACTTCATGCAAGTCTGCAGGATGGTAAAGATGAACGGAGTCTGAGAGGAAGCGGTCAGGATTCTGTTATTTCCATTTTCATTAAAGGAAGCCGCGAGAGCTTGTTCGAGTCACTACCTCACGATTCCCCACGCATTTGGGATCAAGTTGTTAGGTGTGATGCCCGAAAGACAATTTGGTAATTGTTTTATTTAATAAATGAAATGATATTATTATTCATATTTATTATTCTAATATTCACCGATGTGACAATAGTATTTACACTACGAAAAACCTAAGTATATCGTTTATGTAATCACTTAACTCGATGTATGGTATATACACGGGAGGATTGAGTTAGTGAAGATGTACTTAAAATACAATTAGCCCGTAGTGAAGTTAATCGAGAGTATCGGGTCTCTCCTTTAACGTGCTATTAATGCGCCTGAACACGCTTGGTGTGATTGTCTTATCCGGACTTTCGGTTAAGAGAACCTAATGGGGCATTTATATATGATAGATATATCATATAGAAATGGACCGATTTGATTAGAGTTCACGATATAATTCCGTGTCGAAATTCTTATCGAATCAATGGATGATCATATTTATGGATATATCTTAATCCCGAGGTGATCACGATCAACCGCTTGAATCGGTATGAAGTTTGACTTGACGGTTAAGGATTGCACGAGTCTGTGGTCTGAATTACCCCATCTTGGCATTGTACTGGATTGAGTGAGTAGTCTGTGTTATCACAGATACGGAATCCATTCCTTCCATTTATGGAAGTAGATAGACAGTTCCCTTATTTGTTAATCCTAGAAAATGATCGATCGCGCGAGTTCATATTACACTGATTAGCTACCAGTGAGTTGTATGAATTAATTGATCACTAGGGGGTTAATGGTAAATAAGGATAAGAGGTTCTAGAAAGGGTTAACGGTAACTTCCTGATTTAGAATGAACAGTCTATGGAGGATTAATTCACATGTAATGATTATATCAATGGACGCTTATTATTATTCTCGTGAGGAGATAAATATAATCTCATAATCGGAGGAGTGCAGTCACGGGATTATGGTGGCATATTCCTGTGATTGATTTATCGAATATAATTATTCTATAATTATTTATTTGATTTATCGGAGCCGCTGATTATTAGTCCATGGTCCCCGACGTGCCTCCTAATATAGCATAGCTATTCTCGGACGTCGAATCCTAATAATATTGATTTAGTCCTTGTTGGACTTTATTCAAACGATATGTGAATTAATTGTTTAGTGGACTATTAAATTAGTTGGGCTAAATAATTAAATATGTGGAAAAGACATTTTCCATAATCTTGGCCCAATTATTGTGTTATGGCAAAATTAATATTGACTAGGTCAATGATTAGAAATTTCGCCCCATGCATATTTTAATGAACAAGAAATTGTTTTCTTGTGTATTAATAAGACATGTGCATAAAATATTTATTGGATAAATATTTATGGAAAGAAATAAAGATAAATATTATTCTAGATTTGTTCTAGAATATTATGGGATTATCTTTTATTTAATAGGATTATTATAATTGATTTTGTATTAATTATTAAATCCTTGGAGGCTAAGTTTTACTCTCCTATATAAAGAGAGTTCTCCCAAGCCTTAAACAACACAATATTTTCGACTTCTACCTCTTAGAGAGGAGAAGGAAAATTTCGGCCAAGGGGAGATTGGGGAAAAATCTTGGAGATTTTTCCGGGTAGCATATCGGAAGGGTTCGAGTCGAGGATTTCCTTCCACCGGGAGTTGCTTGGATCACATGTACGGAAGATCGTGGTGCCCTTCACGTATTCATCCTTTCTATTGCGGTTCTTCAACTTGGATTTTGAGATCCAAGAGGTATGATCTACAACCCCCTTGTAGATATAGATCTAGTTATTTTATTACGTATATTTTATAGATCTAGATCCATAAATCGCTTCCGTTGCGGATGGTATTACTAACACAAGTGAGTACATAATTTTTGTTCAAATAATGTCCCTTATCCAGAATGTTGGACATGAAGGCAAATATTGCTAATGTTGAACAGCTGGATACGGAAAGCATGCATGAAGTCGAGGAAGTGTCCGTATCACAGACTAGAAGCATGGAATAAATACATATCTTGTATGGTGGATTACGTGAAACTGATCAATCAAATTTGAAAGCGTAATATAGGGGAGATGTGATTAGTGTTAAACCTAATGTTGCATTGACTACTATAGAGAGTGTTTAGGAAAGAGACATGCAATAGAAGACATGCAGAAGAGTTTCGAGAAAGCTGATTTGCCCATATGATCTAGTCGAGCCAAATGAGGAAATTATAAGGGTGCAAGCTAAACTGAAAGATCTTGGAAAGCTAGTGAATTCTTGGTTTTCTTTGTTGGGATTGCAAAGGTACCCTGAGGGATATCTTGCGGTTGTCATTTTGCATGGTTACGCTATGTTTCCGGTTCAGCTAAGTCTTTCTTTAATTTATCACTCATACACCGATGACGGTGTTCCATTTTATGCTGGAGGGTGTTAGACTTGGCTTCACTTTACTACTATGTGCTTTAATTTATCATCGAATAAGTCATATGCTTAGTGTTTGGTCCATAGTTAGAAAATTGAGCTATTTTGAAATTTTCATGACTTTGATGTTGTGTATTTTATGTTGAGTCATTATATTCATGGTTAAGTGTCATTATATTCATGGTTAAGTATCATTCAAGGGTTGAGTACATGCGAGTCACACCGATGAGTTGTTGTGACATTTGAATTTAAATGCACTTAATAACTGCACTTTCACGAGTCATTGTTAGTTAGTATTATGGTTGACATAGACATTAATCTGTTACCTAGAACTTATATCATTAACTTTGAGGCAAAATAGAAAGGCCAATCTTGGTAGATTAAGAGATGAAGGACCTGGCATTTCTTTGACCCGACCAAAGTCAAATAGCGAACCATGTATAATTTCCCAGTTACCCCTCTAAGACTTTGTAGGGTGGTTAGACCCCCACCCGAATATAGCCATTCATGAATCAGCCTATAATTACCAACCCTTAGCCTTTAATTGTGGTCTACATTTCATTGTTACCCTTTGAGCTTAATCTTATTTCGACACACTTGTTGGAACAAGTGTGGGGTGCTAGGGAGATTAATCATTCATTGGAGTAGGTAGATCGTATGTATCACGAAAAGGAGGGGCATTTATACGTGTTGGAATTTTACTTTAAAAGAAAAAAATGAAAAGAAAAAGGGGGAAAAAGTGAATAAATTTGAGTCAAAGAATGGTTGAGAAGGCCTGCATATTGATTTTCCAACAAGTGATGCTGGTGAGGGATGTGTTTCTACTATTCTAGTACGGAGAAGGAGATGTTGTCGTATCTTGTAGCGTTTTGGTCCTAGTTGACGAGCTTTGGTATGAACTAGAACTGTATGTGACGTATGTGTCATACTCGAGGAAAGATGTGATGAAATAAAAAGGTGAAACAAATTGTAGGTTGGAGCTTGTTTGATTATGTCGACTTCTCGGGCAAGCATCCTTATAAGAATTCGAGTACTTTGTTGATTGGAGGAAAATATATTTTGGGCCGATGGCTAAATTCTTTGGTTAAGCTCACTCGTATTTTATCTTTTGATCTATTTATCCTTTTGATTAACTCATCCCTAGCCTAACATTACAATTGTTCAAGTCCTTCCTGACCTTAATTAGCCATGATTTGAACTCGATTAGTGGGGATGATTATGAAAAATAAGTCTATGGTGTAACAACATTAGTCATGCATCAATAATCTGAGCCGGTTGACTGTGATAAATGATTGAAAAGCTATGAACACACACACACATTCTATTTTCGTGATAAGATACGTTTAACTCGTGTATATTTGCTCGTTGATTAGTTCTTACCCTTTGGTTATTTTGATTTTTCATATGATTGCAACATTGACCTCATGATTCTATTTTTTAATCTCTTTATTTGCTCGAGGGCGAGAAAACACTAAGTGGAGGGTAGTTGATGATGGTCAAGTTTTCTATCATTTTATGCATTTACCCTCATTTATGGCTTATTCGATGTGGTTTTGGGGTAGTTTAGTGGTTTTCAAGGGCGCATTTCACCACGGGTTTAATCACGAGAAGAAAGACTTTCACGCCCAGAAATCTCCATACCTTTGGGTGAATTGTGTGGGTTTTTATTGGCATGTGTCATGCTTGGTTTCTTTGTTTGTTCTTATTATAGGCACGGCGTGAAAAGGATTGCAAAGAATCGAAATCGGTAAATACGAAGTTCGGATGCGAAAATGGCGCAAGATTCAAGTTGGAGCTAAAGTGGTGACCGGGAAGAAGTCCCCGGACGCCGCCGGGCCGGGCCCTGGCATGCGCCGGGCGGAACGCGCCAAAAAGGGCGAGTAGTAAACAGAATGGTCAGGCGCACGCCCGGAAAGTAGCATCAAGGAGGGCCGCAAGCAGACTACCCTTGCGCACGCTGGGTAGGGACCCGGGCGCACACTTAGCGAACTAGCGTGAAGTGGCACACGAAATAGGACCCAGACGCGTGCCTGGCGAACTAAAGCATGGACTGGGGGTGGGGGTGAAACATTACTACTATGAACACTTTGTTGCGCCAGTGCCAGAAGCGGTAGACAGCTTCCCTAAAGAGGTACTTCCAATGACCGTGGGGTGCAAATGTTCTCTCAGCTTACTTCAAATTAAAAATCAACCTTTCGCAACATGTGATGCATTGAAAAAGACCTTTAAGAATTTCCCTTCGAATCAAGGCATTCCATACCCTATTTGCCCAAATAGAGTCTCGAAATGCATGTGAGCTAGTTTCAGCGCATTGATGGCAAATATGGTAAGTAGCAGTATCAAGAACATGCCGATAATTAAGTAAGAGAGGCATAAGTGGGAATATCATCATATTGAACTTTCCAAAGGAGGATAGTACCATGGGTAGGGCCTTTTAAGTACCAAATAGTGCAACATATATTGTCTTTGTCGCTGAAACCTGCAATACAAGGTTGCAGCTAGTAGGCCGTGCAAATAGAGAAAGTCCTGGGTGAGGTGACGGACTACGTCGGAGAAGGAAGTATGGTTTTACCAGAGCCACTGATGTGGCTCGAAAAGTTTGTGTAATATCTCGATTTTGGAAAAATGCCAGACGTGTATTTTTTAAAAATCCGAATATAATATATATTTAATTATTGTTAAAGATCAAGCGTTTACCGTTGTACTAAAACCAATTGGTGTTAGTAAAGGCGCAACTATATTTCTTTATCATTTAAGAGTGTGGGCAATCCGCCCAACACTTCTCTCAAGTGTTAGCAATCTGTCTAACACTTGCACAATTTTTTTTTTTAATAATGTTCCAACCAGGATTCGATCTCATGACCTCTGGTTCTGCTACCATGTTAAAGATCAAGCGTTTACCGTTGTACTAAAACCAATTGGTGTTAGTAAAGGCGCAACTATATTTCTTTATCATTTAAGAGTGTGGGCAATCTGGCCCAACAATTATGGATTTAATTTTTGAAAAGCAAGGGAAAAGGAATAATAATACAAATTATCGGAAGTTATTTACAGGAAATAAAACCTCTCTTTTATTGGGGAGTAGTAAGAAAAAGGTTTTGTTTCTGAAAAGTTTGAACTCCTGGTGAGAAAGAAATAGAAAACTAGCAAGAAGGAATCTTGAAGGTATCTTCTAAATTGTGGCTTGGATTTCAGAACAGAGAAGAGAATCGGAATCCTTGTGAGAAGGGCGTCGTTTTATATCATGATCTTCAAGTTTTGAGAAGTTATAGATTTTGCCCTATTTGGAATCTTCAAGATCTGATCTTGTTTGGTTGCCAAAGTTGTGGAATTCGTAGTGTAGATTGTGTACAAACCCGTGATCATGATTAATTCAGGTTTAATTGTTCTCAATTAGGTTTTGGTTAAAGGATTAAAGAGTGTGCATGTTTTTGCTTTGAGGATTTCCTTGCATTGCTTTGGAATCCAAGTAATAGGGTTTTCATGTTGAACAATTTATGTTTTATGATGTTTAGGTTGAGTATATATCCTACTATTTGATTTTAAATTCATGATATTTATTGTTGTTTAAAGTATGAGATGCTATGGTATGATTAGTACATGTTTTCCTGATGTTTGGAGCGTAAAAAGTCTGATTTTGGACTTGGAAAAGGATGGAATTTGCACAGAACAAAAAATAGTGCAAGCAGTTTTCAGGCACAGGCAAGAAAGGTCAGAACCACACTTGAACTTGAACATAATAAAAATATAAAAACATGCAGTTTTCGGACACAGGCCTGAAAAGTCAGGCCCATGCCTGAACCTGTAATTTATATCTGAGGCAAAGGCCTGGAAGACCAAGATCATGCCTGAACATTAATTTTTGGACATGTTATTTTTAATGCTTAATTTTGGGATATTAATGGTCACTTGTATAATCTAATATGGTCTAAAATACTTAACAATACCATGAATTAGCTTCTGATGCGTTTAGTTCCGGCACCGAATTGATTCTTCCAAGAGTTGAAGTTCAGCACCATCGTAAGAGCATGAATGGCCTTGTGCTTTGATGGATTAGTACCAATGCATGTTTATATGACAAGCTTGTTAATGTCTAGTTGTCTAAATGGGGGAGAAAAAGTGTTAAGTGAGATTTTGCATTGAAATCACTCAGGTGTCTAGTTAACAATTAATAACATACATACTTGTGTAGTTAAAAGCCTAAACATCAAAGATTCCTAGTAAGGCACAAAAATATATAGCGATGTGTGGTATGGTCAGATAAAGTAAATAACTCCGCAGGTTCTTAAGACCCAAGTGTGGACGGACATTGCCGAACACACACACTATCGGGACAAGCCCGTGGCTACTAGTGCAAGCCTTACTAGCAGGTTGCAACTAGATGCTTCTAGGTGACCAGCACCATGCGAAGAGTAGCAGGTTGCAACTAGATGCTTATTAATAATAATTGGTTGACCTTTCATTAAAAATCATAATAGTTCAATAGCTCATACCTTTTACTAATTACGTTTGTACTTTCTATGTTTCCTTTGTGTGAGAAGATTTGCAGGATGAACCAGATGTTGATTATGATTTGGAGGATGATGTTCGATCCTATGATACCATGCTATGTTAGAACTTTTATGCTTTCATATTAATTATGTTGTACTTTCTTTTTCAAGACTTCTTGTGCTTTCATTTTAAGACGTGTTGTAACTAAGTAATTTTGGTTTGGTTTGTAAGAGACATCGTACAATGTAAGATATTTTTTTTTTGTTGTAAGTTCCCTTTTCTACCATTTTAAGTTGGATGGCATTGTAATTCTAATGTTTTTACAATTTTCACCTCAGTCTCTTTAGCTTCCGTTTGCTTAACTCGATACTATGACGTAGAAGCTTACGTATAATATTAGATTTATTTAATGTTATACGTACCAAACGTTCTTTTCCGGATAAGCGTTCGGTATCCCGGAACGTGGCGTTACAGTTTGACCTGAATTGGATCCTCATGACCAGGGGCGGCTGTAGGATTTTTGACATGGGGGTCGGAAATTTGTCAATCTTTTTTCCGTATCATACTTATAATTGGATATTCAATTCTATACATGTAATTATTGGGCAATAGATAAAAAAAGAGGGTCAATTTCACATATATATGTGTTTATAAAAAAAATTCTCTACTATTTGTGCAAAATAATTTTATTTTAGGGGGTCGGCCGCACCCCTTTCTAACATGTAGAGCCGCCCATGCTCATGACCCAAGGCTGCCTGGATATTATGACCAAGAAGTAAAAGATGAGCACATGAAGCACCTTATCGAGCTTCAAACAAGAAAATTCTATTTTGCATAAGTAAACTGAGACTAGTCATGTAACGCCCCGTCCTGAAAACTTGAGTATTTTCGGAAAATGGGGCATTACAAGTCAAAAGCAAACCGAGCAGACATATGATGGCCTCGCGTTCGGATCTGTGAAATTTTGACGTGTAGGAGGCTTTTTGACATAAGACTTGTAAGTAGGTGAGGAGCCATACTCTACTCTTTAAGAAGGTATAGTTTGCGATTTTGGGAAAATAATCAAGTTAATTTATTTCTGAATAGGTTGGTAGTATCTGACATGTGGAATGACGTATACGAGCGGCCATATCAGGCTTGCTATGATAATTCAGCACGATCAACATAACTTAATTATGCGATCCTGTGGGAAGTTTTAGGTACACATCATCGTCTATCTTATGTCAAATAATTTCTTCTTAACATGTAAGGAAGACAAAAAAAGTCTAAAATAAGATTGGGTTGTTCACACCTGACCAAGATAATTCTAATGATGTCCCACATTGGATTGGAGGTGGGAGAAGCATATGACCACCTTAAAGTTGTGAGGCATAAATGTCTTGTCAATTCAGATTAGCTTTTTAGACCAAACGAGAACTACGGTCTAAGCAGTTGACTGGATCATTTATGACTCATTTAACGCTGCCAGGCCCAGGATCTGAGGGCGTTACAGTTGGTATCAGAGCCGACTACCAGACAGAGCTAAGTGCCGGGCACCTCTAAAGTCCCCTTTGGTATTGACGAGGCTGTGCCCAATCCTTGCGGCGACGCCACTTTCTTATAGGGGAAGAATGTGATATCCAACATTGGATGTAAGAGAAACACATTACCACTTTATAAGTGTGAGACATAAATGTCTTGGCAACTCGGGTTAGCCCTTTTAGACCAAGCGAGGACGACGGTCTAAGCAGTTGACCGAACTATTTATGACTCATTTTGCGCTAACAGACCCGGGGTCTGGGGGCATTACCAGGAATTTTTGTCCCAACCTTAGTTTTCCTTAATCCTCTTAATTAGGACTCTTTAAGTGAGTTATATTTCATAGGAATATGGGTCTCGGCCTTTGTTTTCCTTATTCTTGTAAAGTCTTTGCTCAAAATGGTTGATCAGACCATCGAGGAGGAAGTAATTCTAGCTGACAAGTGTTTGATTAATAATTTCCAAGTTGGTAATTTCCACGAGCATGAGCTCCTTTTTCTTCAGCTTCAAAGATTGGAAACACAGAATAACGGCATTTCCACGACCATGAGCTCCTTTTTCTTCAGCTTCAAAGATTGGAAAAATCCTGATATAAAATAATCACCGCACTTCGTGTAATATTATCAAGCCAGGACTTAGCTCAAATTTGGGCTCGTGGATGAGTAATTATGGGCTATTGGCTTGATAATATTCATGATATAAAATAATCACCGCACTCCTATTTCTGAGGCTACCACAATGTATTCGTCCGCATCCAGGACCTATCTTGATTCATCCATGAAGCATTTCATGCAGTCTAAAAATTAGTTCCTCTCAATATATATGTTTAATGGGGAGAAGGTGGGTGACGTTTTTGTGAATGGCCGAGCTGAAATGGGAGCATCTCCAAAACTAGTCATGTGCTCGGTGAAGCAGCTTATCGAACGATGAGGCAATCTATTGTACCTTTCCGTCAGGAAATCTAGAAAGGCTCTGCACTTGATGTCTCTGGGTGCACAGTAAAGGATCATTTGTCGCACGTACTGGTGCAAGTGATCCATGCAGTCCATGGTTTCTTCCTGGGGTTCAATTTTGGGAATCTTAAACCCGGCTAACCTTAGGTAGGTCTCAAGATGGAAATCTTGATTTCTTTTCCCTTGGACAATATTGGCAGTTCTACCCTATGTGGAGCTCCTACGGCCGGTGGTCCCGTTCCCTTCTAGATTTGCTCCTAAAGATGATCAATCATTTTTGGGTGATCATCCATCGTGTGCTGGGCAATTTTCTGCAGAGCCTCAGCAGTAGCAAGATCTGTTGGTTGGTGTAACACCCCGATTTTTACGAAAAGGGCAATTTTGTCTTTTAATGATAATTGGGGTTTTATGTTTTTTATTTAATTAAAAGGATTAAATAAAGGAATAAGAATTAGAATAAAAGGAAATATTCTGATTGGCCGCCATAAACGGGAATTAAAGGTGTCGGGTATTTAATCGGGAAAATAGAATTGACCCTCACTTCTCTTTCAGTTCTATTTTTCTTCTTGCGCTCTGAGACTGAAGAGGGCGCCTATTCCATCAAAGGCTCACCCTAGGTTGAATTTTGGTGTTTGATCCGTGGCTCGTTTGTGCAGACGGCAGTAGAAGAAAAGGTTCGGAGGATCGTGGTGATTCTCCCGATACAAACGATTTGTGATTTCGTTCCGGTGAGTTTTCATCTTCTTTGGCTTAGAACTTGATGAATAGCATCAAGGTGCTGTTTTACTGTTGTTTTGACATCGTAGGAAGGTCCTAAGGTCTGGTTGTTTGTATAGGTTCAAGGATTAAGGCTTGTTGGTGCTTCGAGGGCTTGGAATCGTAGAACCACGCAATCAAAAGGTAACGTGGCTAGACTTCGTACTATTTTAGGGGCCCAATCAGTGAATTGGAGTTTTGTATGTTTTATACCTATTTTACTGTTGTTTGGTGTATAAAAGTTGGAGCTTGAATTGGTTTTGGGTTGGAAATCGTACAGGGCTGTTCTGCAGTTTCCGTGCAGGATTTTGGGGCTATCCGTACGGATAGAAGGCTTATCCGTACGGATAAGTCACTGGTTTGGAGTTTTGGGGATACTATGAATTATCCGGATGGTTGGGTCATTTATCCGTACGGATAGACTGGTCATCCGTACGGATAACTTATCCATCCGTACGGATAAGAGTCTGGTTGGGCAAATGTTGGTTTGAGATATTTCGTGGTGTCAGCTCGTGTCCGGACTTATAATCTGATCTTTAATCTTGAACTAAGGCCTGAAGGGAGTTCCCACGCGCATAGAACCCAACCTTACGGAGTTTTCACTAACCGTGATCGTTCGTAGGGGACCGTGCGGAGAGCCTTGACGGACTTAGTGCTTTGACGAGCTAGAGTTCGCCATTGTCTGTGTATGTGCTAGGAGGTTAGAGTCTAGTGGTCTAGGACCTTGAGTAGATGATAGGGGCCTTTTATGTGAATAAACTAGGTGGCTAGTTAAACACTTAATAAACTACATATGTGTTAGCTAAAAGATTAAATGCTTTGGGAGGCTTGCGTATGGCACGTTTATACACCGTCGATGTGTATATGGCCCGATGTGATGTGTGCCTCTCTGGTCATCCGGGGACTTCAATGAGAGTACATGCACAGGTCAGCGCACTATCGAACACAAGTTGTTCGTACTACTGGAGACGTAATTCTAGTAGGTCGTAATCGTAACCGGTGCGCGTAATTACCGGTCGTATGTGTCCTTGCCAACCTTAGCGTGACAAATAGCGAGCTAAGCTAGAAACCCTAGGGACCTCATGTTGTGCCATGAACGCAATGTGATAGGTAGCTAGGTTAATAACGGAAAAGTTAATAAAAGACGGCGATGCCTTCTTACTGGTTGAGTAGCTATGATAGTGCGGAACCTACTCATGTTACTGTGTACTTTGTACTCACCCGTTATTCCCCTTTGTTTTGTCCCTTCATTCTTTTAGATGTGTATCCGGAGGATGACGAGACGGCTGAGGGTTATCCTGAGGACGAGGAATGAGTGGGATCTAAGCTTGGAGTCCAGCGTTTCTTTATAGTTTTATTATCCTTTCTTTTATTTCATTTTTGTTAAGGGAGTTCCGAGGGTGTTGTACTTTAAGATTTGGATGATGTTCTTTGGATGTTTAGTTTCTCTTTTGAATTCGGTTTTTGAAGAACAACACTTGTAACTCTGGTTCGGTTTTTGGGAGACGTTTCAGTTGTTTGGTTTTTAATTTTAATTTCCGAGTTATCTTTTAGCTTCCGCGTCGTTTAGTATCTCTGATTATTGATGAGGCTGACGTG
Organism: Gentiana macrophylla; assembly: GCA_026214975.1. Lineage (NCBI taxonomy): Eukaryota > Viridiplantae > Streptophyta > Magnoliopsida > Gentianales > Gentianaceae > Gentiana > Gentiana macrophylla. The sequence continues at coordinate 26,621,929 of CM047805.1, forward strand.
TATGCATTAAATTTTATTTATTGCTATGCGTGCCGAACGCACTTTTCCGGATAAGGACTCGGTATCCGGGAACGGGGCATTACAGTTGGTATCAGAGCTGACGTTTACAGTGCTGTTTAAGTTAAATCATTCCTTTAAGATAAGTTAGAGCTTGTAGTAATCCTCTCTCTTGTTGTGGGTGACAGATGGTTCGTACCAGAGGAGGTGCCAACACGGATAATCAACTAGTCGGGGTGGAGAACGAGGAAGTTCCTGAGGTAGTGACGGAAGAGGAGAATCAGGAAGCAGGAAACGAGCAGGCTAATGAGGCCAGGGCCAATGAGGGGAGAGGAATGCCAGTTTGGATGCGAGCCCCTACGAGGAGGAGGAGTGGGGCACCACCTGTCCTCCCACCGGTTAATAGGTCCTCTTATGCTAGAGTGGGAAACCAAAGGAGGGTTCCTAAGGCCACCAGGGCCAACTCTCGAAGTGCTCCACCTAGGGACACCCCAGTAAATCCCTCTCAGTTTGTTGACCCGACCGTTCCGCAGCAACATCAAGATGTGTTGCGTTATTTTCAGCAGCTGCATCAAGTGCAACAACAGCAGTCTATCCTCCAGCAACAACAGGCAATGTTGCAACAGCAGCAGCAAAGAGGGACTACCACTTTTAGTCAAGCTTCGCAAGAAACAGCCCGTCCGTACTATGAGAAACCGATTGACTGGGTCGAAAAGATTAGGAAGTATCATGTGTCAGATTTCTTTGGAAACGTGAGTGCAGAGAAAGCAGATTTATGGTTCAGGGGTTTTGAAAAGAATTGTACCAGTATGAAGGCTCCGGAGGCGGAGTGGTTACCGATTGCTTTAACGTTGATGATGGGGAATGCTCAATGCTGGGTGGAGTCATATCAGAGGTTCAATGGAAACTTCACAACTTGGAAGGCTTTTAAGGAGGCATTTTACACGGAGTATTTTCCTTAAGCAGCTCAGGACACTAAGTCCAAGGAATTTCTTGACTTAAAGCAGAATCACAGATGACCATCACTCCATTATTCGCAGCGGTTCAATGAGTTAGGTCAGTTCTACCCGGAGATCTCTTCGGATCAGAAGAGAAGTATAGCAAAGTTCGGCCGATGGATTAGCCGTGAGATAGCTAAGGGTATGTTAGGCCCACGACCGATTACCATGGCCGATGTTGTGGATAGAGCCTTGACAACGAGAGAAGCTGCGAGGAGGAAGAATGCAAACTTTGCGGGTGCGAAGAGATCATTCTCAAGTTTTCAGAGGGGCTGCGGGACAGCACCAAAACAGGGGCAGAAGAAATTTGGAGTGCCGGGAACTACAGGCTCAGTTGGGAAAATAGCTCAGGGAAGTGTGGGTTCGTCGGTGAGATGTTATAGGTGCGGAAAGATTGGGCATTATTCTAGAGATTGCCCGCAAAGAGGAACGGAGGTTAGTACACCGGCCACTGGGGCCAATCTTCAGGGTGCTATAAATGGGGGCAACAGGCCTACCAGGGTTTTTGCAGCAGACGTCGAGCCAGGAGAGGTGGATGATCTAGTGGTGACAGGTATCTTTTAATGTCTTTATTTTATTTTGAACTAGTTAATATGATATGGCACCGTATGATATTAACTGTGAAATCTAAATAAATACATGATCAGGTACTATAATCCTAGAGAGTCTAGCAGTTACGTCACTATTTGATTCAGGAGCCGCAGGGTCTTTTGTGTCTACTAAGACAGCTAGGAAACTTAACCTACCATTGCAAGAGTTAGGGAATCCGTTGTCAATAACTACTCCGTTGGGGAGGATGACTAGGTGCGCTCAACGTTTACAACGAGTCGATATTAGGGTTGGAAGTCATAAGAGCCATCATGACTTAATAGTGATGGATTTCACTGACTTTTACGTGATCTTGGGAATGGATTGGCTATCCAAGAACCATGTGTTTCTGGACTGTCATGGTAAGAGAGTAATTTTCAAGGTTCCCAGAAAGTCCGCTAAGACCTTTCAAGGGAATGTGGTGAAGACTGAAACGCAGTAAGCGAGGTTGTAATCTCTCAGTGGTCGGGGCCATGAGGCAATCAAGAAAGGATGTGAAGGATTCATGGTGTTTTCCTTGAACACGTAAGTCTGAGAGCTAAATCGGGAAGAAACCCCGGTAGTGAAGGAATTCCCAGAAGTTTTTCCCGAGGAGTTTCCTGGGGATATGCCGGATAGGGTTATCGAGTTTGAGATAAATTTGGTTCCCGGAGCTCAGCCTACGGCAAAGGCACCATATCGGATGGCGTCAGCAGAGTTGAAGGAATTAAAGGTTCAAATCAAAGAGATGTTGGAGAGAAAAGTGATACAGCCAAGCACGTCGCCTTGGGGAGCGCCAATATTATTTGTAAAGAAGAAGGACGACAGTATGAGGATGTGCATCGATTATCGGGCACTAAATAATTTGACAATTAAGAATAAGTATCCTTTGCCGAGGATCGATGATCTCTTCTGTCAGTTGCAAGGAAAGAAAGTATTCTCCAAGATCGACCTCAGATCTGGTTATCACCAGTTGAAGATCAAGGTGTCCGATATTCCTAAGACAGCCTTCAGTACTAGATACGGGCATTATGAATTTTTGGTGATGCCATTCGGGTTAACCAATGCACCGTCGGCATTTATGGACTTAATGCAGCGGGTGTTCATGCCGTATTTGGACAAGTTCGTGATAGTGTTCATCGACGACATTCTCATCTATTCTAAGGATGAGAAGGAACACGAGGAACACCTAAGGATAGTGTTGCAAACGTTGAAGGATAGTCAGCTCTACGCGAAATTCAGCAAGTGTGAATTTTGGCTCGATCAAGTTAGTTTCCTCGGGTATGTAGTCACAACGGAAGGAATCAAGGTGGACCCGGCCAAGATTGAAGCGGTAAGTAATTGGCCTAGGCCTACAACAATAATGGAAATAAGGAGTTTCTTGGGCTTAGCCGGTTACTATCAGAAGTTTGTTCAGGATTTTGCGAGGATAGCCACACCTCTCACGAAGCTCACTCAAAAGAATGTCAAGTACGAGTGGACGGAGGAGTTTGAAGCAGCGTTTCAGACTTTGAAGGATCGGTTAACTACAACACCGGTGTTAGCTGTACCAGAGGTTTTCGGGGATTATGATGTCTACACGGATGCGTCGGGCCAGGGTCTGGGTTGTGTGTTGATGCAGTCGGGAAAGGTGATCGTGTATGCTTCGAGACAACTGAAAGTACATGAGAAGAATTATCCGACTCACGATCTGGAATTAGCAGCGGTAGTGTTCGCCCTTAAGTTGTGGCGACATTATTTGTACGGTGTGAAAGTGAGGATTTACACGGATCACAAGAGCCTCAAGTTCTTCTTCACTCAAGAGAACTTGAATATGAGGCAAAGGAGATGGCTTGAGTTCGTCAAGGACTATGACCTAGATATTCAGTATCACTCGGGTAAGGCCAATGTGGTAGCGGATGCTTTGAGCCGGAGGGCAGTAAATGCTATTACGACAGTTTAGGAACTAGTTGATAAATTGGACGGACTTCAGGTCCAAGTGGTCGAACGAGGAGGTAAGACAGTCAGTTTGATGCCATTGATGGCGAGGTCCGATTTAATAGACGAGATCCGGGTTAAACAGGATGAAGACCCAGTTATGGTGGACTTCAAGCGGGTAGCTCGGGAGAAGCCGACAGTGGGTTATCAGTTGGACAAGAGTGGCCATCTGTGGTACGGAGATCGTTTATGTGTTTCGGATGTGGATGGTCTACGGGACCAGGTCATGGAAGAAGCTCATAGGATTGCTTTTGCGGTTCATACAGGAGCCACTAAGATGTATAGGGACCTTAAGGAACATTATTGGTGGCCAGGCATGAAACTTGATGTTGCAACCTTTGTGGCAAAGTGTGACACTTGTCAAAGGGTGAAGGCGGAGCACGGGAAGCCTGGAGGCTTGTTGAAGTCTTTGGAGATCCCGGAATGGAAGTGGGAGAACATCACCATGGATTTCATTACCGGATTGCCGAAGAGTAAGGGTGGTCATGACATGATTTGGGTGATTGTCGACAAACTCACGAAGTCAGCCCATTTCTTGCCATGTAAGAAGGACATGCCAATTAAGAATTTCACCACCTTGTATCTTGATAATGTGGTAAGGTATCATGGTGTGCCCTTATCGATTGTGTCGGACAGAGACACACGGTTCACTAGTCGCTTTTGGAAAGGCTTGCAGAAAGCTTTTGGGACCAAGACATCACTTAGCACGGCGTTCCACCCTCAGACGGATGGACAGTCCGAGAGGACAATTCAGACCTTAGAAGACATGATTAGGGCATGTGTCTTAGACGCGGGGGGTTCTTTGTTGGATTATCTCGGATTAGCGGAGTTTGCCTACAACAACAGCTATCACTCGAGCCTTGGCATGCCACCATTTGAAGCCCTATATGGTAGAAAGTGTCGGACTCCTCTATATTGGGATGAAGTAGGGGAGAGACAACTTACGGGGCCGGAGCTGGTGCAACAGGCTAAGGATAAGATCGATCTTATTCGGAAGAATCTCAAAGGCGACTCAAGATCGCTGTAAAGAGTTGGGCGGATGTCAGGCGAAGACCGTTGGAATTTGAAGTCGGGGACCGAGTTTATTTGAGAGCGTCACCGATGAAAGGGGTCAAGAGGTTCGGGTCAAGGGAAAGCTCGATCCGAGATACGTAGGACCGCCGACATTATTGAAAGGATTGGGCGGCTAGCTTATAGACTTCGATTGCCGGAATCGATGTCTAGAGTTCATAATGTGTTCCATGTGTCGATGCTGAAGAAGTGTTTGACTCAAGTTGAAACTGATTCTGAAATAGATCCGGGGGTTTTGCAAGACAACTTGACATATGAAGAAAAACCGGTCAAGATTTTGGATAGGAAAGAAAGGATGATCAAGCACCGGATGGTCCCGTTAGTGTTGGTGCAATAGACCAATCATGCACCGACTGAGGCCACTTGGGAAGTGGAAGCGGACATGATCATGGAATTCCCAGACTTTGTGTCTCTACCAGGTACGTTCTAGTTGACGAAACTCTTTTTAAGGGGGAAGGGATGTAACACCCCGATTTTACGAAAATGGCAATTTTGTGTTTTAATGATAATTGGGGTTTTATGTTTTTTATTTAATTAAAAGGATTAAATAAAGGAATAAGAATTAGAATAAAAGGAAATATTCTGATTGGCCGCCATAAACGGGAATTAAAGGTGTCGGGGTATTTAAACGGGAAAATAGAATTGACCCTCACTTCTCTTTCAGTTCTGTTTTTTTTCTTGCGCTCTGAGACTGAAGAGGGCACCTATTCCATCAAAGGCTCACCTTAGGTTGAATTTTGGTGTTTGATCCGTGGCTCGTTTGTACAGACGGCAGTAGAAGAAAAGGTTCGGAGGATCGCGGTGATTCTCCCGATACAAACGATTTGTGAATTCGTTCCGGTGAGTTTTCATCTTCTTTGGCTTAGAACTTGATGAATAGCATCAAGGTGCTGTTTTACTGCTGTTTTGACATCGTAGGAAGGTCCTAAGGTCTGGTTGTTTGTATAGGTTCAAGGATTAAGGCTTGTTAGTGCTTCGAGGGCTTGGAATCGTAGAACCACGCAATCAAAAGGTAACGTGGCTAGACTTCGTACTATTTTAGGGGCCCAATCAGTGAATTGGAGTTTTGTATGTTTTATACCTGTTTTACTGCTGTTTGGTGTATAAAAGTTGGAGCTTGAATTGGTTTTGGGTTGGAAATCGTGCAGGTACGTTTGCGCAGCTTTAGTGCGAGATTTTGGGGCTATCCGTACGGATAGAAGGCTTATCCGCACGGATAAGTCACCGTTTTGGAGTTTTGGGGATACTTGTGAATTATCCGGATGGTTGGGTCATTTATCCGTACGGATAGACTGGTCATCCGTACAGATAACTTATCCATCCGTACGGATAAGAGTCCGGTTGGGCAAATGTTGGTTTGAGATATTTCGTGGTGTCAGCTCGTGTCCGGGCTTATAATCTGATCTTTAATCTTGAACTAAGTCCTGAAGGGAGTTCCCACGCGCATAGAACCCAACCTTACGGAGTTTTCACTAACCGTGATCGTTCGTAGGGGACCGTGCGGAGAGCCTTGACGGACTTAGTGCTTTGACGAGCTAGAGTTCGCCATTGTCTGTGTATGTGCTAGGAGGTTAGAGTCTAGTGGTCTAGGACCTTGAGTAGATGATAGGGGCCTTTTATGTGAATGAACTAGGTGGCTAGTTAAACACTTAATAAACTACATATGTGTTAGCTAAAAGATTAAATGCTTTGGGAGGCTTGCGTAAGGCACATTTATACTCCGTCGATGTGTATATGGCCCGATGTGATGTGTGCCTCTGTGGTCGTCCGGACTTCCACGAGAGTACATGCGCAGGTCAGCGCACTATCGAACACAAGTTGTTCGTACTACTGGAGACGTAATTCTAGTATGTCGTAATCGTAACCGGTGCCCGTAATTACCGGTCGTATGTGTCCTTCCCAACCTTAGCGTGACAAATAGCGAGCTAAGCTAGAAACCCTAGGGACCTCATGTTGTGCCATGAACACAATGTGATAGGTAGCTAGGTTAATAACGGAAAAGTTAATAAAAGACGGCGACGCCTTCTTACTGGTTGAGTAGCTATGATAGTGCGGAACCTACTCATGTTACTGTGTACTTTGTACTCACCCGTTATTCCCCTGTGTTTTGTCCCATCTTTCTTTTAGAAGTGTATCCGGAGGATGACGAGATGGCTGAGGGTTATCCTGAGGACGAGGAATGAGTGGGATCTAAGCTTGGAGTCCAGCGTTTCTTTATAGTTTTGTTATCCTTTCTTTTATTTCATTTTTGTTAAGGGAGTTCCGAGGGTGTTGTACTTTAAGATTTGGATGATGTTCTTTGGATGTTTAGTTTCTCTTTTGAATTCGGTTTTTGAAGAACATCACTTGTAACTCTGGTTCGGTTTTTGGGAGACGTTTCAGTTGTTTGGTTTTTAATTTTAATTTCCGAGTTATCTTTTAGCTTCCGCGTTGTTTAGTATCTCTGATTATTGATGAGGCTGACGTGTATGCATTAAATTTTATTTATTGCTATGCGTGCCGAACGCACTTTTCTGGATAAGGACTCGGTATCCGAACGGGCGTTACGATTGGTATCGGAGTGACGTTCTGATCTTACAGTGCTGTTTAAGTTAAATCATTCCTTTAAGATAAGTTAGAGCTTGTAGTAATCCTCTCTCTTGTTGTGGGTGACAGATGGTTCGTACCAAAGGAGGTGCCAACACGGATAATCAACTAGTCGGGATGGAGAACGAGGAAGTTCCTGAGGTAGTGATGGAAGAGGAGAATCAGGAAGCAGGAAACGAGCAGGCTAATGAGGCCAGGGCCAATGAGGGGAGAGGAATGCCAGTTTGGATGCGAGCCCCTACGATGAGGAGGAGTGGGGCACCACCTGTCCTCCCACCGGTTAATATGTCCTCTTATGCTAGAGTGGAAACCAAAGGAGGTTTCCTGAGGCCACCAGGGCCAACTCTCGAAGTGCTCCACCTAGGGACACCCTAGTAAATCCCTCTCAGTTTGTTGACCCGACCGTTCCGCAGAAATAGCAAGATTTGTTGCATTATTTTCAGCAGCTGCATCAAGTGCAACAACAACAGTCTATCCTCCAGCAACAACAGGCAATGTTGCAACATCAGCAGCAAAGAGAGACTACCACTTTTAGTCAAGCTTCGCAAGAAACAGCCCGTCCGTACTATGAGAAACCGATTGACTGGGTCGAAAAGATTAGGAAGTATCATGTGTCAGATTTCTTTGGAAACGTGAGTGCAGAGAAAGTAGATTTATGGTTCAGGGGTTCCGAGTTATCTTTTAGCTTTCACGTCGTTTAGTATCTCTGATTATTGATGAGGCTGACGTGTATGCATTAAATTTTATTTATTGCTATGCGTGCCGAACGCACTTTTCCGGATAAGGACTCGGTATCCGGGAACGGGGCGTTACAGTTGGTCCGAATTAGACGTCCTTGTTGCACCTTATGCCAGAGGTCTGTCTTTTCTTGGGATGTTGTTATCCTCCTCATTTATATTATTTCTTGGGGTATCGTGTTAATCCCGTGGATCCTTTTCTTTTCCAGCTTGGTTGGTTTTCCTAGTTTTGCATCGAGTCAAGATTGATTGAAGGGCGGTTTTTTGAAAACAAGATTTTAATAATGCCTTCTTTCCAACGCCGATCGACGATGCACATAAATCATCAAGGTAATATAACGGATAATTGGATCTTGTTAAGAGTAACCTCACTCTGAATCTGACGGTGTTTGTGGAGATTTTTGGCTGAGTCAACGGTGACTCCTTGTATGCCTAGGGAATGTGGGATCAAGCCCTGACGATCGTAGTCCATTTTGTGAGGACTTTGGCCTGTCATTCAGGGGTCATTATGATGCTATCTTGGAGTAGTCATGGATCAATTAGGCCAGAAACAAAGAATAAAATCTGTAATGGGATCGTGGCAGTTAGAGAGGATAAATCTTGGGATATTGTTCCTTAATTAGTCGTAACTACCTTTTGAGTTTTGGGATGACATGCCTTGTATTGACCATGAATGACTGAGGTGAACCTGTCAATCTTGTGTCATGCCATTTATCCAGAGTTGAGGGCAGCATGTGCCGAGCTTATGTAATATCTACTGAGGTCAGGCCGAACCGACCAAATGAACTTGTTAAGAAGGCTACCAGACCAACGATGATACGCATTTCGCTTAAGTCTTCAAGCGAGAGGCCTAAGTCTATATCGTCCCATTTGCTAATATAATGTAGGTAATAATGTTGTATAATTTGTATATAAAAGGAAAGAGTCGCTCAAAATAAAAAATAAAAAAAAAGGAAAGAGTTTATGATATAAAAAAAAATTAAATACATAGAAGGAATCAAATGCCGGCTTCTGACAAATGTGTTGAAGGACAATACCATTACGCTACAAAAGTAATTGGTAGAAAATAGACAAACAAAAAACAAGGGCAGTCTAGTAATTTCGGACAATTTAAGGGGGCCCGAGCCCTGAAAAGTCGATCACATTTCACTTTGTAGATTTTTAAAGTCATATGGTATTCTAACGATATCAAATATTGACCTTGAACCGGAGATTTAAAGGCATTATAATATCATGATCATAAATTTACTATGATGTCTTTAGCAAATGTTGAACTACCATCTATGCTAAAACCTTATTTTGATGGGAGGCAGATAATAAAAATGTTTTATATGCCCACTCAAGTAGGGGCTGGCGGTTGTAGGAATTGTGTGACACGGATCAGCAATCGATAACGACACATCATATTACAAGTTTCTAATGCATTATATAAAAAATATATGTATATTATGGGTCAAGAGTCAATATTTGATAATTTTAGCGGATATGTTAAATATATGTACATAATATTTTTAAATAATGTAAAAAATACACTGATTTTTTTTAAATAATGTAAAAAAAAATTAAATAATGTAAAAAATACACTGATTTCTCTCAACACTTGCACACAATTATAAACACTTCAACACGCCCAAGGAGGGAGCCAGGATTTCAATTTCGGTTGGGCTGATAAACAATTTTCAAATTATCGGGTGGGCTGTATCAAGATAATTTAGTGGATTGAACCGACTACGTAAAATTTTTAGTGTAATATTTTTTTTTGTTCGGGTAGGCTTAGCCCCCACCCATTTTATGCATGACTACGTCCTTGAACACGCCCTTCAAATGTGGGCAATTCTCCCAACACTTATACAATTATAAACACTTCAACACTCTATCCCTACACTTGCACAATATAAATGAGAAAAATATACTTGCACAATATAAATGGGGAAAATACACTTGCACAATATAAATGGGAAAAATAATATTGACACTAGAATTCAATCCAATCACCTCTGGCTCATGATGTCATGTTGAACTACCATCTCTCCCAAAAATCTTAAACTGATGGGGAGAGAGATAATAAAATGTTATACACTTTAACAACAATGCTTTTAAGTATACATATGGACAATATAGATAGAAGGGGCGGAGGTCATACCAGTTTCATCACCTGCCGTTCCGGTTTCTGCCTTTGCCGCTAAATAAAATCCAAACATCATTGCTACGGCCACAACGAAAACTTTGCTGGCTGCCATCTTTTGAGCGTTTAGAATGGAATCAGTTAAAAAGACTTTCACATTAATCATTAATGACTTATGTTTGTCCATCTTTACCTCATGTTTTATAGTCTGTAATGATCGGCATTTTTGTTCGGTATCCAGAAAAATGTCAAATAAACAAAAACAAGAAAGGAGTATTTGTTAATGAGGGAAGACTATTATAAGGTGATTGTTTGATTTGATTCAAACCAGGTCTGCATAACTTGTCCTTCAAGAATCTGTTGCCGCATTAAAATCATATTCGTAGTTTCTTTTTTTATTTATTTATTAATTTTTTTTTTTATTTTTTTATTTTTTGAACGGCAGTATATTCTCAATTGTACGGTCATTAAATACAAGAATTCATGATATGGAAACTGTTAATTTTAGTGGTTATTCCCACATCGTTTTCGTCAAAGTAAGCAGCCGCATAGGTACATGGTTATTTATTTTAGTGTACCAAGGTACATGTACCAATTTTATGTCAATTAAGATAAAACTCTCTTCCACTAAAATAAAAAAAAGGGTTAATTTCTTTAAAAGTATAGTTTTTTTATACTTATTAAATTTATAAGCGTAAAGGAATCTGTTGGACTTATAAGGACATAATATATCTACATGTATCTTTAAAATACCCCTAATCTAATTTATTCTTCTCCTCCTCCTCCTTCCTGTCTCATTCCTTTTATTAATTTCTCCTTATAATACTACAACGGAAATGTTTTCTCCATTTTTACACACCTTCAGCTCGCAGCCCTTGTGCTCTCCTTTCCAAAATCGATCATAAAAATAGTAGTATATTTGAGTAATTAAAGAAACAAAGAGAAAAGTAATCGTCCGCTATCTGCAACTCTCAGCACTCTTTCTCTCAGCACAGATTGTCGAAGATGCCTTTCAAGAGGTTCGTTGAGATCGGGAGAGTTGCTCTTGTGAACTATGGAAAAGACTACGGAAAGCTCGTTGTGATCGTTGGACGTCATTGATCGAAACATGGCTCTTGTTGATGCTCCCGACATGGTGAGGGTCAAATAAACTTCAAGAGACTTCAACTTACCAACATAAAGATTGATATCAAGAGGTTTCCAAATAAGAAAACCTTGATTGCTTGCTATGGAGGCTGCAGATGTTAAGAACAAGTTTGAGAAGAGTTCTGGGAAGGAAGGCGATCGTGCGTGAAGAGAAGGGCTAATCTCAATGACTTTGACAAATTTAAGTTGATGATGGCAAAAATCAAGAGAGCTGGAGCGGTTAGGTAGGAGCTCGCGAAGCTTAAAAAGCTAGCCACGGTCTAAGGAACTGTGTTAACTTTATCTTATTGCTTTCTGAGAACTAGTTGTGATTGATGTTTTACAAAGACAGAGGTGTTCTTTATGTGTGTCTTAGCCATTTTTGTTTAAACATTGCTACAACAGGAAATGAACATGCTTTTGATTTTGTTTTCTTATTTGACGCAAGTTCAATGTAGAAAAAAAAAATGCATCGTGGACTATTTACCCTCCCAACTTCTTACGGCTAGATACAATCTCTTGGTCCCTGCGGAAAGGAAAAAGAATTTCACGCTCTTCCTTTCGGGAAGGGAGGATTAGGGAAATCTTATTGATTGCGGCTTTCTCAGGATCCGACCTCTCGGGAAAAGCATGAAAAAAGCGGCTCGAATGATACGATCCTCCGTCACCCCCGTAACGTCTCACGACGTTCGAACCCGACTCACGTACGCTTTAATGGGCGAACAGCCCAACCTTGGAACATACTACAGCCCAGGGTGGCGAAGAGCCGACATCAAAATCTACGCTTGTTGAAGGTGAAGCTTGGAAATACAACAATTCCTTCTGTCGTGTATCCTCGACTAATGCAGCCTGAGATGGGAGCGGGTTACCTACTCTTAACGGTCAAAGTGAAAGTCCAGTCAGAGCGAATCGTCGAAGAGGAGATAGGGGTTAGACAGGGTTCTTATCCGGGACTGTCGGGACAGTTCTGACAGTGAGACAGAAAATGGATGCCAAAATAAGTGATTTTAGCCCTTATAAAAAGAAAACTGATTCTTGAACCCCTTTCGCGCTCATGTCACGTCGAGGTGCTGCAGAAGAAAAAACAGCCAAATCCGATCCAAGTTCAGGACATCTCTCTTTCAAGAAGGCAGCGGGGATTCGACTTCCCCTGGGTGTAGGCCGGGCCTACACCGAAGTATTGGCGGTGATTTTAAAATCTCGCAGAATGGGATACGATGAGATAGAATGTCCTATTTTAACTTTTTTAATTTCCGGAGTTTTAGCCCCAACTAGGAAAGGGCCAGAGAAACTGTCTAGTTATGAATCGGGGATAGAACCGATGGGCGCCAAGGAACTTACTCCGAAAAGTCCTGACAAATGATGATTCAGGCGCGATTCGGCATTTTTGAACCACGAAAGGCTCGGTTTCCATTTCGAGGTGACTTACCAATTGTAGAAGTAGGATTTTTGGCCCGGTAATGCAAGCAAAGCCATCGAAAAGCTAATGAACATCGATTCAGTAAACAGACTATAAATCCCATCCCTGTTAGATCATCTAGATAATTCAGTGAAGAATGAATAAAGGGCAGCCGCTGAAGCAGCTATTGGACCGGCTATTGTCTTAAGCGGATCCAACGTATCCACTGCTTTAAAATTAAATCTGATCTACTTCCATACCTCACAAGCGGCGGCTAGTTCAGGGAAAAAATTAAAAAAAACAAAGAGAAAGATTATATATAGGGGAAAAAAAAGAAAGGCACCCATTCATGTGGGAAGAAAGGAACATCATCACAGGTGCATGACTTGATTAAAGAATTCAACGCTGTTAAGCATGTGACATAGAGAGATGCAGCAGGTAGCTAGCTCACCCACAAGGAAACATGGTCAACCTCTCTTTCTCTCTGTTGGGTTTTGAGTTTGACTGATTCCATTCTATGTTACAATTTTGCAAAAGAGAGAGAGAAAGAAGAGGAAGAAAACCAGTGGATTTTGCTTCAGGCACGAATGGGTTGTTCTTGATTATTCCTTCTTTAACATTTGTCGCATAGCCATCTTTGTTTCCGTTGCCAAACAAGCCAAATTGATATAATGTAATGAAAAAAGTATTCCATTACATTCCATTACCGCAATCCAAACACGCCATTAGAGTTTCTCCGTTGCCAAACAAGCCAAATAGATATAATTAATGAAGTGACATTGGTGTCACTGCAGATGTCACTATATACATTAGACAATTAATGAAGTGACATTGATGTCACTGCAGATGTCACTGCATACATTAGACAACTAATGAAGTGACATTGATGTCACTGTAGATGTCACTGCATATATTAGACAATTAATGAAGTGACATTGATGTCACTACATATATCAATACAATAAGACGTCACTGCATACACCGATACAATAAGAAGTCACCGCATAAATCGACATAAGACTGTGTCTCTGCATTGCGGTGTCTCTGCATTGCGGTGTCACTTATCACGGTGTGATTTCATCGCGGTGTCTCTGCAATGAGGTGTCACTTCATCGCGGTGTCTTTGCATCGCGTTGTCACTTCATCACGGTGTCTCTGCATCGTCAAATGTTATAACATCGTGATGTCTCTGCAATACGGCGTCTCTGCATTGCAGTGTCACTTCATTGTGGTGTCTCTAAAATGCGGTGTCACTTCATCGCGGTGTCTCTGCATCGCGGTGTCTCTTAATCGCGATGTCTCTACATCGTCAAATGTTATAACATCGTGATGTCTCTGCATCGAGGGTGGTCACTGCATCGCAGTGTCTCTGCATCTGGGTTGGTCACTGCATCGTGGTGTCTCTGCATCGGATGTGGTCATTGTATCGAGGTGATCAATGGATATGGCGTGGTCAATGCATCGAGGTGTCACTTCATTGACACGTCTCTGCATCGCGGGTGGTCACTACGTCGCTGTATCACTTCATCGAGGTGTCTCTACAATGTGGCGTCTCTGCATCGGGGGTGGTCACTGCATTGCGGTGTCTCTGCATCGCGTTGTCACTTCATTGCGGTGTCTCTACATCACGGTGTCGCTTCATCGCCGTGTCTCTACATCGCGGTGTCACTTCATCACAGTGGTTTTGCATCGCGATGGTCATCGCATCGGGCGTCGCGGTAGTCAATGCATCAAGGTGGTCAATGCATCGGGGTGGTCAATGTGTCACGGTAGTCATTGAATCGCGGTGGTCAATGTATCGGGGTGGTAATTGTATCGCGATGGTCAATACATCGGTTTAAAAAAAAAACATGAACAGCGCCAGAAAAAAAAAATGTAACAGCGCTTGGAAAAAAAAAAAAAAAAAACTAACAAACAGCAACAGGGATGTTGGTATGCTCTTATCCCATTTTTTTAATTTTTTTTACTTCATTAAGGGTATTTGAGTCTATCTATCTAATTTGTGTCCTTATAAGTCCAACAGATTCCTTTTTGTCCTTATAAGTCCAATAAGTCCGTTTTGTGTACTTTTGGGTCTTTGGCCCTAAAAAAGACAAATAAAAAAACTTTTAATTGTTTTAGCTATTTGGCTATTGTTTTTAGGTTTGTTTTAGCTATTCGGTTATTGTTTTTAAGTTTCCGGAGAGTTATATCTTTTGTAATCCTCCCCTATAGTATTTTTTCCTTCGCCCGTGACTAGTTGGCACATTACAGGAAACCACGTAAATTTGGTGTTTTGTCTTTTTCCATCCATTTGTTATTTTGCGTTACCGTCGTTAAGGGCTATCATTCGGTTTGTTTGCCTAACAAAATGGTATCAGAGCCAAGGTTTTTCGAGCCAAGTTTTGCCGAGGTTATCTGAGGTTTTTTCGAGACGTAGTTTTTTATTTCGAGGTGGTTTCCGAGTTTTCGTTAATTAGCCATCATGACGGTAACTAAGTATTATTTTTGAGAAGTTCGATAGAAATGTCAACTTTGGGATGTGGCAGTTGAAGATGGAGGCCATGTTGATTCACGAGGGCTTCGATATTGCGCTACTTGGTAAGGAGAAAATGCCGGAATAAATGTCAGATCAGGAGTTTGTTGGTCTCGACAAGAAGGCCAGGTCAGGTGTCATCTTTTTTCTTTCTGATGAAGTTTTAAGAGAGGTAGCCACTGAGGTTACTGCTAAGGATTTATGGGAAAAATTAAACTCATTAAATATGAAGAAAAGCGTAGATAATAGGTTTTATTTAAAGCATTGTTTGTCTATGCTTCGTATGTCAAAAGGGTCATATGTATTATCGCATTTAGACAAATTTGATCCCCTACTTATGGAATTAAGTAATATAGATGTCAAGATTGATGATGAGGATCAGGCCCTGTTGTTATTGTGTTCGCTTCCCCAGTCATTTAAGCATATAGAGAAACAATGCTTTATAGTAAGG
The DNA here is from genome assembly GCA_026214975.1 of Gentiana macrophylla. NCBI lineage: Eukaryota > Viridiplantae > Streptophyta > Magnoliopsida > Gentianales > Gentianaceae > Gentiana > Gentiana macrophylla. The sequence goes on from CM047805.1 coordinate 26,637,477, forward strand.
ATATTATTTCTTACAAAGAAATTAAGTCGCTTTTGAAATCAAAATAGCAGATTGATAATGATATAACTAAGGAAAGGAGTAGTAGTCAGGCAGACATGCTGGTAGTTTGGGGCAGATCAAATATGAAGGATGCAGAAAGTGGAAATTATGTTTTGAATCCCAGGCATAAAGATTTGACATGCAATTATTATAAATAGGTTGGGCATGTCATATATGGTTGCTTTCGTCTTAAGTACAAAGAAAAGCATGAACAGAAGAAAGAGCGTTGTAAAGAGTCTGGTCAGGCCGGTATCGTAGAAGATGAGAGTGATGGAGATATATTCTTTGCTGATGATAAATTAGGGTTTGTTGATCAATGGATCTTGGATTCTGGTTGCATGTATCATATGTGTCCGGTGTCCCAATATGGATTGGTTTTCCACGTATGATTCAGTTCAAGGTGGAGTTGTTTAGTTGGGCAACGGCGCAGTTGGCAAGGTTGCTGATATCGATACGGTTAGAATCAAGACTCATGATGGTGTTGTCAGAACACTTAAGAAAGTCAGACATGTTCTGGATGTGAAGAAAAACTCATCTCTTTGGCGCACTTGAGATTCTCAGATTTAGGTACACCGTTGAAGGTGGTGTTCTGAAGCTAATTAAAGGTGTTCTTGATGTTATGAAAGTTTGCAGGTTTGTAGGTTTATATGTTTTGCAAGGATCCACAGTTATTGACAACTCTGCAATCCCTATGTCATCCCGTTCAGAGTTAGACATTATGAAACGCCGTCCATTTGTTAAGTTCAAGAAGTGCTTGGACTTATTTGACACAGTCTGAAGACTTTGGAGTTTATGCAGAAATGATAGTATTATTATTTCTGGATCTGGTCATTTGTCCCAATGTGGAGATTTGTTAGATTTGGTGGGCCAAAAGCCCACATCTCTTGATTTTTTGGTTATTCCCACACGATTTTCGTCAAATTAAGTAGCCGCATAGGCTTGGTATATAATTAGCCTATTGGTTATTTATTTTAATGTACCAAAGGTATCATTGATATGTATCAATTTTGTGTCAATTAAGATAAACTCTCAATTATCTTAGTTATTTGACTATTGTTTTTAGGTTTCAAGAGAGTTATATCTTTTGTAATCCTCCAATATAGTAATATTTTCTCTTTCGCCCGTGGACTAGTCGGTACATTGCCAGAAACCATGTAAATTTGGTGTTTTATCTTTTTCTTCCGTTTGTTGTTTTGCGTTACCGTCGTTAAGGCTATCGCTCGGTTTGTTTTTCCTAATAGAAACTTTCAATCAACTTTCAACCACCTGAGGTATCATTTATATTTTTACATTTTAATAGCAAACTACATCGTTTCAATATATATATATATATATATATATATATATATATATATATATATATATATATATATATATATATATATATATATATATATATATATATATATACTATAAAACAAAGAGGGTTGTTTTAACCCAATTACCCGTAATTTTGAACTCGTATGAGTACGGGATTGTGAACACGTCGGGTTACACGGCTCCACAGGCAGGTTCCGGTTTGTGACGAGTCACGGGCCACGGACTGGTTTAGACGGGAAAATACGGTATAAATCACAGGTCACTCAAAAAAAGGTTTTATTTGGTTTTATATACCCTTCACTTCATTTTTTATTAGTACTACTATTTTACATCGTTTTCTAATTTATATATACACCCTTTAATTCGTTGTCCCGCATTTGTGATTCAAAGACGAGTTGTTGTTGTTATTATTATTATTTATCTTAATGGGTTTTTTGAGGTTATTCTTTGTGGGTTTGTCATTTGTGATTAGGGAGATTGCCGACTAGATTCGTAGTGCCTGAAGAGATTCTTGGTTGTATTTGGAGTTGACTTGGTTGTTTTGTTGACCCTGCCTTCTCCCGTTCCATTGGTGTTTTTAAGGTTAGGAACATTTGTTTTTCTCCAGTGTAATATCCTGCATTTTAGGAAAGGACGGACGTGTCATTTTGTAAAATTCATGACATTATGTTTGTTTATTTTATGGATTTTAAGTTTATATTTTAGAAAAAATGAAAGGAAAAGAAAAGGGATTAATCGGGAATTTATGAAAATAATTATGATTAAGGGAATTAAGGGGGACTTAACGGCAATAAACTCCAAGGGAGTTTTATTCTACAATTAACCTCCAACTAAGCAAGGCAGTTTTTCAGGAGAGCACTAAGCAAGGCAGTTTTATTCTACAATTAACCTCCCACTAAGCAAGGCAGTTTTTCAGAAGAGCACGTATCAGAAAAGCACGAACATTGAAACACTTGAGTGAAAAAAGAAAGGCTTCAAGAGAACTCTCCTAAATTCTCACAAGATATCGGTCGGATTTCAGAACCAATTATAGGAAAAGAATCAGCTTGAAGAGGTCCTTCTTTTGACATCAACATCATCAAATTTGGGAAAAGGTTTTCTTAGGGAAGTGCAGAAGTGCTGCAGGATCAAAGCAGAATGCAATTTCTGTTTTCGCACACGCCGAAAGGGTTTGGCGTGCGCCAACACTGAAGTGAGAGTTCAGTGGTGACTCTGAAGTGCTTCAGCGTGCGCCGAAGTGGCCTGGCGCGCGCCAAAAGTCATGTTTTGCGGTTTGGGGTTCCTAAGACCCCGAATTGTGTTTTAAATGTTGTTCTTGATATGATAACACTATATGAATATGAACAAGCCATTATTAATCTTCTGATCCGTTTAGTTCCGACACCGAATGAATTTCTTCCTAAGAGTTGAAGTTTGAGGCCGTTGGACTGGGGAATTTTCGCGACAACACCTTTCCGTCGCTTTAAATGCTTTTCATAATATATTTTTATATGTAAATTAATATTTGTCGAACAAAAAAATATTTTTATTATGCAATAATATATTTTGGATTGTCTATTAATTGATTCTGATTGATCTTTTGTAATATTATGATTCTATTCATTTATCGTATTCACACTCTAGAATGTACTATAAATAACCTCTTATTCCATTGAAACAATACACAAGCATTATTCGCATTCTTCTCCATCTTTGTTTTTCCTCTTATTCTTTCTCTTTTATTTTCTTAGTTTTATAACACGTTATTTGCACGAGACTCTACCAATAATATTATACCATTGGCTTTTCCCAATGATAAACAATCAAGCATACACTCAGCGAAGCAATGCATGCAACAACGTCACACAAGGAATCATTGATAAAAGATCATTGAAAGTTGAGGTAACTTTTGATCATTTTGTTTATTTTATAATGTATATATATGTTGTCAATTGTGTCATACAATTATATTATTATATACCTTATGAAATATGAGTATAATATTGATGGTAATTATATTGAAGACATCCATATAATGATGGATCAAGTCAAAATCATTATAATTGAAATCCATCACGCATACGAAGCCTTGAAGGCTAAAACCTGAGACAAAAGAATTTGTCTTTTATGCAATTTAGAAAATAAGATGTGATCATATGGAGTTGATCAATATTAGAAACGAGCATATAATGGATCAGAAATCCATATAAAAATATAAAGCTCGTAAAAGTGAATATAAAATTCACATAAGTGGCATGTCAAAAACTAACGAAAGTGAATATTTAATTCACATTAAAAATTTCAGACATGTTCCACGAGTGTAGAATTCAGAGATAAGAAATCTCTTGAATATATCATTAGATTTTTATGGTCACCGATAACGAATACTTTACTTTTATTGTAATGGTATGCTCTTGAAGTAGAAATACTGTTCGAAATGATTTATGATTTCATCGAAAATTGATTATGATGGTTATGTCATAAATGAAAAAAAAAAACAATCCAACATATGTTAGTAATGAAAACAAATAATGAGTTATCGTTGTTATGACTCATTAGTCCCGATTAATTGATGACAGTCCGTTCCTTGTAGTGGATGTGACATAATATTTAATATTTGATTTGGTCGTGGTCGTGGACGTGGACATGGTTGATACAGTCCTAACAAAATTATTTTATATGATTAGTGATCTTTAACCAGATCAGGCCACATGTCAGAGTTAGTGGCGATTTCCAAAAATTGTTTATACGATACATTTAAAATTTAAGCATCGTTTATTAATAAATAAATTGTTTCTTGTCTTCGCCTTATTTTGATACGGCTAAAGTTTTTTTGGTGATATATATAAATATAGTAACTATGGAATTTTATTTTATCGATTGTGTAGTGGCGATTGGAAAATAAATGTATTGTCATGTATTTTTGGTAAGTAGATCTTGATATTTGTCACAATAATAATATCTCGATTCTCAATCGCTAGATTAATTAATATATATATATATATATATATATATATATATATATATATATATATATATATATATATATATATATATATATATATATATATATATATATATTTCTTTTAGCAATTATATTCGTATTTATGTAAGTAAATAAAATCATTTTAAATTGTTAAAATTAAGTAGATTATATTTTACATGATTGTGTAATTATGTTAATCGCTTACGTAGTGCGCATATATGATCTTTATTTTGATACGGCGTGGGGATTTTTTTTATACGTTGTTTTATAACTTAGCAATATATTTTCCTACTAAAAGTTGACATTGTATGAAAAAGAAAACTCATGATACAACCATATCATTTGGTTAATTGGATTGTGATGGAGGTCGGGTCGGCACCCAGCCATGTGTCATCCTCAACCCTACTTAGCATTAAATAATAGAGTGTGTACAAACGATAAGGGCCAGGAGCCCCACGTTACAGCCTAATGGCAGATCTAAACCCCAGGCGGGAGATCGGTATGACTTGCTTCTCAGTCCACTGTAGGTCGGTCAGGACACAACGGAGCTTAGCCAGTGCAGTTCGGCTAGACCAGCCTAGAGAGCTCCGCGCAGGTCGACCCGTTCTACCTCCTTTATTGATACGCACTTAATAGTTATCAGATAATTATAAAAAGAATCCTAAGCCATGAAGGCTGTGATCCTAAATTTAATAACCATGATTTTCTCCTACAATCAAGGAGATTAAACCATGATTATCCATTCCTTAAGGAACACTAAATTAGAGTCCACATTGGACACGGCCAATGCAAAACCCAGGGTATAAGGCCCTTTATATAAACAATACCTAAGGAACAATGAGAGACTTGATTCATGATTCATATACAGGATACGTAGGCAATTTGGCATAAATGATCTCAGGCTCAGTCTAAAAATCACAAACACCACCCCCGTTTTACATCCTGATCTTAGGGCATATTCTTGAATTAATTGTCACTAGGTAAAAATGGCCCCAGATTTATACTCAGGCGATTTCCAAAACTATCCTTATTTTTTGTCTAGAGATTCATTGGATCTTATCCCTTTGCCAGTAAATGGTTGTCATCTTGCCAAGCAAACAAGCTTCACATGTGTCAAATGATTCTTATTTATATAGCCAGGTCTGAAATGCCACAAGTAGGATTCGTTTAAGTCACTTGTTTTAGCTTTCTTGTTGTTTATATTAAGTATTTTAACATTCATATCTAATATGTAGAGACCATTGTCAAGTTTTCCAGTACCATAAAGTATTCCATCACGTGAAAAAGAACAACATTTATTCTTAAACGTAAAAGAAAATCCTTCAACATCCAATACAGAAATAGAATTAACGCTCTTCGTAAGAGCAGGAATAAAATAACAGTTATTTAATTCTAGTACTAGCCCACTAGGCAACGAAAGAAAATAAACTCCTACGGCTTGGGCAGCAACCTTTGCTCCATTCCTAACGTGCAGGTCCACTTCTCATTTCCTCAGATCTCTTGTCCTTCTTAGCCCTTGCATATCCTGAAAAATATGAGAACCACATTCAGTATCTAATAACCAGTGGATAGGCATAGAAGAGGCATCATTGATCTAAATCATAAACATACCTGAAGTCGAAGCATCGCTATGCTTGTTCTTCTTGGTGCTCAAGAAAGCCTTGCAGTTTCTCCTCCAATGACCAGTCTGGCCACAATGGAAGCAAGCATCTTTGGATCTGTCTTTGGCTATCTTTGGCTTCGGCTTGGTAGCCTCCTTCACCTTCTTGGTCTTCTATTGGGCCTTTTTCTTTCCCTTGGAAGAAGTCATGAGCAACACTTTATTTCCCTTGCCAACAATGCCTTTAGCAGTTTTGAGCATGTTCAATAACTCGGAAATGGAGCAATCAATCTTGTTCATATGACAGTTCATCACAAACTGCGAGTAAGAGTCCTGTAGAGATTGCAGAATCAAGTCAATACTCAACTCACGCCCCATCTTATGGCCCAGCTTCTCAAGCCTCTCTATGTAACCGATCATCTTCAACACATGTGACCCAACTGGAGTACCTGGAGCCATCTTGCAACCAAACATCGGATTCGAGACCTCATACCTCTCAGTGTGAGACTGAGAAGCATAGAGCTTCTTCAAGTGAACCATAATGGTATGAGCATCCATGGACTCATTCTGTTTCTGAAGTTCTGGGGTCATAGAAGTAAGCATGATGAATGTAGCCTCAGTACTTGATAACGTTCTAAATGGTACCATTAATTATACCTTTATTCACCCCGAATTCTACTCAATAGAGGATAAATAGGCTCGTTATTATATGGAATATGTGTTAAAATCTATGTATATGTTTTACGTGTTTTACAGGATGTACCGAATCTAGAGCATTGGAGAGTGGATCTGGATCGAAGGAAGCATGTTGGGCAAAGTAAAAGAAGTCCAAGAAGAGATCTGCTGAAGAAAAAGAAGAAAATTGAGCCTGGTTTACCATGGGCTAGGTCCGGTAAACCGAGGGTCTTGAGGAACAAGAAATCGATTCCGCCACATTAACTAGGTCGGTTAGGGTTTCTATGAGTCATAAGTCGACTATTGTATGTATATAAGGCCGCATTACATAAGTTTTGCATAAGCACTCAATTATATTCAATCTTTTATATACAATTTGATGAAATAAAAGTTCTTCCAAGCTTTTAGAGTTATTTTCTGGTTTCCTTCTCTTCTCTACCATCTCTAGCTTGAGTGGATCGAGCTAGATCTCCATTGTTGAAGGTATGAAGCTTTGAACGTTCCTGTTTGTCTTCAATATGGTAGATCTGTTCGTATTTATGTGTTTTAGTTAATCTGCATGTTTAACAACCCCATGATTTACTTAGATTAATAGTATTTGAGTAATGTTGATCCAGAATTAAGAAAAGCTGACCCCAGTAAACCAGCGGTCTATGCCGGTTTGCCGAGGCAAAATTTAGGAAATTTAATGTGGAGGAGTCACATCAGCTACGTTGATTGACAGATTTAATTAAGAGTAGGTTAGATCTGGCCATTCTGCTTATTGTATTCATAAATTAACATAAAGTACCAAAAGTGAAGTGTTAGTTTGGACATAGTCTTGATGGACCATAGGAACGTGCTGATCAGTGTCGAAAGCTGTCTAGGTGGGTTAGCGGTATGTGTTAGCGCTCGATATCGATAATTCTAGTTCTTTATGCGTATGGGCTATTACGGACCAATTAAGGAGGGTAGCTTGCGTATAGATTGTCTACAACCATGGTCGGAGTAGATAGGGTTAGGAGTTGCAGCCGTAGCTTAAAACTAAACTAAAAGCTCACTCGATTAATTGAAGGAAATTATGTGGGGAAGTAAATATAAAGATTAACTAATCCAAGTTAGTAGATCGGTGGGAAGAGGGGGCGGAATACCATGTTTCTTTCATGTTTATTGTTGGTCAATGACCACCTATATGTGCCTTCTTAGCTAGGTTAGAATCGTTTATACTTAGAGTTGCATTGTCTCTGTGGGATCAACCTTGATTTGCCTTTACTATACTATGATGTACCTAGTATTCTTGCTAGTAATATCGACGTTAGTGACTTACACGCGATTAGTACTGTCAGAACAGTGTTTTGCATGCTTCCTAACTGATTCCTCATTCGTAGCATCTTCGGGATCCTTGGTTAAGGGTGTTTCCATGACATAGCCAATGCCTTCATGTCTCAAAACGATTTTGAGGTTCCTTTCCCAGTCGAAAAAGTTTGATTCGTCAAGTTTGTTTTCAATGATAAAACGAAGATTCAATTTGTTCGACAGTTCTACAACAATAAAGTAAAGATAATATAAGTAAAAGTTCATGCATACAAAACCATAAAATTGCTCTTTAAAATTTTAATTAGGTTTTGCTCCCACTAGCCAACTATTCTCAATTGGTTTTCCAGAATTTTATTAATTCTTTAGTGGATGGAATCCAATTTATTTGACTCGATCCCCGACATGGGCCGATCAACCGGGGCAATTTCGAAAGACGGGTACACTTTCCAGTCGAATCTCATTCGACTTCCATTGGTTGACTAGTCAACTCCTTGAGGATTCACATCTATATGTGATAGCCAACCTCTAGTTTTTAAAATCAAGTGGTCTTGACGTGGGCCAATCGCCGTAAGATTCTTAGTTGAGTCGTAACCCAAATATTCATGAGATCTCATATCTCAATAATAACGATATACCCAAGGTAGGTCAACCCCCGACGTGGGCCGATCAGTTGGATCCGAACAAGGGTTCATCACCATCACTATAATATTGAGGGACAATTTTAATTCGAATTTTTGTGGTGGGAATAATTTTAAATTAATTCGCTTGGTTAATTTTAATTAAATTACGGTCTCATCTAAACGTGCATATATCTACGTCATCAATATAAAGTAAAACATACACCATTCTGCGCATAAAAATTAATAGGTATGATCATAGACTTTTCCTAAGTGCGGTTTCAAATACAAACTGACGAAACCGCGGGTCACAGTCTAAGGGTAGCTGCATCCGCCAATAGGATCTTTAATGCGCCATCACCAATGAAATCTTTATCTCTCTTTGGCCTCCATAATCTACTCCATTTTTGTTACATAGTAACCTATCAAATAAATAAACACACCCGCCGCACACGGGGGGAGCTCAGGGGAATGAGATAAATGCAGAAAGTAAACTAGGTAATGTTCTTCATAACGGCCTACGACAATTTTGAAAACCAACATAAAGAAAATCACACACATCTATTATATTGGTCGAGTCAATGATCAATCGGGGTCCATATAATCATATTTCTACAACATCTAATCCATACAATAACATCTTATGAGAAAGACAGATTCAAAATTTAACTACTTGAGTCTTATTTTATCAAATCAAAATCAATTAACATTTAATTAGTTAAATGTTTTCTATCGAAATAAATTAACAATTGATTTTAAACGTTTTCAATTTATATTTTAATTAATCAAAACTATTAAATCAAAATTAAAATTAGGTCTCTTAAATTTAATTCCTTTTGATTCCTAATAAAAAAGGATGCCTTTGGTTTCCAAAACCTAAAGGCATCTCCCTTGGCCTTTTCCAAAATCAAAATTTTGAAAAGGGCCTAGGCGTAGGCCCTTTCTAAAATCAAATATTTTGAAAAAGTCAGAGGACTATTCCAAACAAAATTTGGAAATAGCCAACATTATTTAATGCCAAGCGGCATCCCAATGACCCAAACTAATTGAATCATTAGTTAGCCACATGACACCAACTAAACATAGAGATATCAATGCACAATAAAATATCCCAAAATGATAAAAAGGAGATCGGGGTCCGCCGCATTTGGCCGGCCGACGGTAGCAGCCCTGGGACCGCCGGCGGCAGCGGCGGAAACACGGTGGGGGGCCGCCGCTTCGGTCCAACCCCTAAAACCCGACGTCAGCCCCTCTTCTTTTTTTTTTGTTTCTCTCATTTCACGAATCTAGAACTTGCATCTATCGATGAGTTACTACACAATTTAATTAGTTCTTATTGCTTAAGTTTGAAATTCGCTCCGATAACAGTGTTAGGAAATCAACTAGTTTAACTCAACGGAATTTAAAATTTGATTTCTGATCCCAAGATCGACTTCGTTTAATACAATAAACACGTTAAGTAATTGACGGTGATTACCTTGCTTGATCTAATAGATCGACGCTTTGACCGTCAATGGAGAGTAGTTGTCGGTGATTACGATTTTACCTCGCCGGAATCCTCCAGGGATTGCTACTAGAAAAATCCGGTTGCTAGACCGGCCTTTGCTCTCTCTCTAAACCTCTCTCTAAGAAGCTCTCAATTTATTTTGTGAACTAGAACTTTTCTAATTGTGATTTACAAAAGAGCTATCCAACCCCTTTCTTTAGTAAGTGAAGGTTCCTAGTAGATTAATGAGAAAGAAAATCTTTTACTAGTAAAATAAGGAAAATAAATATTCTAGATTAATCTCATTTAAGTTAATATCTTATATTAAATAAAACCAAGATATTGTCAATATCTAATATTGACTATCTGATGACGTAGATCAAGTGAAATTAAAATACTTGACCACCAAAACCAATACTAGCAAGAGGACTAGGTCAATCGTAGTATAGCTGTAGCGAGTCAAGGTCGATCCCACAGGGAACCAAATTGTGGATCATTTATATACAAACAACTAATCATTCATGTCAAGGACACAAAGCGGTCTATGACCAACAAAAGACAAGAAAGGTAAATGACACGACTCGACACAACACATAACGTAATTAACCTCCCCAATTATCATGTTATCGTTTGGATCCAGAGACTATATATAATTAAACTAGACTCGACAACTTTTAATCCGATTTGTATCTCTTTTATATTGGCTACGGGAGTCATCCCCTAAACTAGATCTAGCTCCGGTTAGGCCATCCAGACACTATGCTACATCACGTGACTTCGCTTTTTCGGCCTCCATCTCATATGACTCGCACGCTTACAAAACTAGGGATGCCGATATTAACCGTATTCCTCACCTAGGCAACATTCCTTTTCAGCGTACTTCCTAAGCGATCGCATCGATCTCCGTCCCATTAACACTAACTTTTAGGTATCATGTTAATCTACGATTTACGTATCACTAGGTGCTAGCAATTCCCAAATATAACACAGATCTTGATCTCGGTGAAAGTCCCGGAAGATCAATTCATGAGCCGACCTAGGAGTGCTATATTGGTATTTCCTAATAATACGCTAATTAAAACAGACGAGCAACGTAGCCGTAGCCATACCTACTAAGATAAGAAATTCTAGTGGACAATCACACCATAAAGACGTGGCTAGATTGACGCGGCGAAAACCTAAATCTTAGCGTTTCTATATACGTAACGGATAAAATAGAGACTCGTAAAGCAATTATATAGATCTACTAAAAACACGGTTGTTGATCATACCAAAGTCATCTATAGGTCACCGGATAACAGATCTGGGCGTTTGGATCCTTATAGACAAGGAATCCCCACTTCCTCATTTCGTATCCTTAGATCTACATCGTTCGGTGAAGAACGAACAACCTCAAACGATAAACAATAATTGGGGCTTAATTACAAAGAACTAAGAACAAATAAATACAAGAACTTACATTATTGCAGATCTTGCATAAAAACGCTTCTAAGAAAAAGCAAGATTTTATTATAAATCGAGAAGTGTAAAAAATGTAATGTGTAAAGAAGTGTGTAAAAGGCGTGTATGACATGCCTTTATTTATAGGGGTTCAAGCTAATTAAGAGATATACTTCAAAATATCAAAACTTATAAGAGATAACTCTCGGCCGATCTCAAAATAAGGTGCAAAAATGCGCCCCCCTCTTGGTGCGTGTCCCAAAGTCGGCGCCTCTCTTCGGATTGGTTTGCCGGCTTTTGTCATGCTTATCCGATCTTTTCGTGCTTATCCGATATTTATCTTCAATGCATCTTGGATTTATCTTGAGATTTAATTCTTCCATTTGTATTAATCCTCCATAATTTATCCAAATCTACGAAATAAATATTTATCCCAAAATAAATCATATTAAAATAAAAACGGATAAATATAATAAAAACGGATAAATACCGATTTATAAATAAAAACAGATAAATACCATAAAAAATGGATAAATACCAAATTATATTTTATAAATCACATAACATTAAATAATACATATAAACATGCAATTTAACACAAAATATATATTATTAGTCTCGATTTAAGGTCAACGTTGATGACTTTTACGGGTATAATTTGACCGTCATCAACTACCCCACTTAGACTTTGCTCGTCCCAACAAAGCATCAATAAGTGATTCCCAAGACACATTTTCCGTGGTCAAATCATACTTACACAAGAAACTCGAAATAACTCATTACCACTTATGCTCATAAGGTACCCATTATTCACTACTCGTTATGAATCGAAGTGATGTGTGCATGTGCATTCGCTTTTATACTTTCGTGGCAAGATTAAAGTTTATGCTAACTCCAGCCTCTCAACCTACCAACATCAAGATTCCCACTTCTTAAGCCTCGCAATGGGTAAAGACATGGTGCAATAAGCAAGTCACGTCATCTAGAAGGTTTTGGACTTGGAGACCGAGAAAAATACTCAAGCCTCTTAAAAGTTGAATTTTTTTTTCACATTTTCATATTTTCAAGCATTAACACATCTCAAGAAAGAATCTTGCTTTAAAAGTAAATTATGCATTGCAAGAATCCCTTTCACGGATTGGTCAATAACATGAATATTACCACAAGCGAGGCTACTTTGGTAATGTTACTACAAGCCCAAAGTGTTTAACGCTTTGTCAAAACACGATGATTCTCAAACTTATTACTCCGCTTTGATGGCCGAAGATAAGAATACATCACAGAGATAAATATCGACTCTAGTCCGCATAACCAATCATCTATGCAATGTACACATAATTTCTTGATTATTATGATTCGTATGATAAACTCGATTCAAAGATTGAGTAATCGAATAATAAATAACTACTTGCAACAATCGGCATGAATATCCTTAAATTTACATTCACATAAGTATAAAATGATCACGTACTCATGCAACTTGGTTACTTCCCTATCAATTCTTAGCTAGGAACTCACAATTCTAAGGGTACGAGATAAATAATATGGCATTTATTCAATTTTTTTTTCAATTTTTCACTGTTTCATTCAATTTCCAATTATAACATCATGGCTAAGTCTCCTACCCCCCACTTAAACTTGGCATTGTCCCCAATGACAAATAAAAATGAGAATTTAAGAAAAAGACGTAGCTCTGGAAACGGCTCTCAAGTAGATGCAGATCATCGGAGCACGTCGTGGAAAAGCAAGTGAAAACCTGTTTAAGTAAACCAAACAGAAACTCCACGAGATCGTTAATAACATGTCAATGGGAGTTACAAAATAATGTGGCAGTAATTAGATATAAAATATCCAAAAACAAATTAAGCCACTTTATTCCATACAACCAATGACAAGTAAAACCAAAGAGTTAAAACTACTCGTTCAGATGCAAAAATAGAAATACTAAATAGAAAGAAAGATAAACAAGCAACTAAAGATGGTAATCTTCATCTATAATCTCCACCGCTTAAATATACTTAAAACCGGGTGGAGAAGACAAAGATCAAAAAGCATTACCCCATGGGAGAACACGAGGGTTACTGGATTGATAAGATATTTAATCCAGCTTAAAAGAGAAACTTGGTCAGGTATAACAGATCGGATATGACCAATTGGTAAAAGATAGGATCAGAAACTCAGTGCAGACGCTTCACATTTAGATTGGATATCAACAACTTAGGGAGATGTAGCTTCTCCTCGAAATTACCAATAACCCAATGTATCACGTAAAAGTCCTAACCGTCATCAATAAGGTCAGATCGGTGTGATGGCTTAGAACAAAACTTATCATCTCGAAATGCCGGAATAGGCGTAGAAGTGTGAAATTTAAAACTTCCGGTAGAAAGATAAGTTGCATTTTGATCGAACCAAAAACTTTTAAAATCCAGCTAGGGTCAGAGCTACACATACCCCAGCTAGGATCATGAAAACCAAAATTATAAAAGATAAACATAAAAACTTAGCAATATTTCAAATTCCGCAACACAAAGGTATTTTGTAAATAAAATGGAGGTTTAGAGTATGATGGGTTTAGAAAAAGATATACAAGGATGGTAAGAAAAGATAAAGGGTGGGTAAGAAATTGTGTTTTGGGTGGGTATTAGTTTGGGTTAGGGTGGGAGAGTGAAATAGATGGAAAGAAAGAGAGGGAATGGAAGAATGGTTAGAAATGTGAACTGTGAGGCAGATTGGTGAGAGAATAGAAAGGTTGAGGGGTGAAAAGGTACAAAGGAAAGGATAGGGTAGTTGCAGAACGAATTGCACACAACTTTGGACTTTCACTCGGATCGCCATTCTAAAAAGTTTTGGAAGTTGACCAAAATTGTTCTTGTTCGCACCGATCACTCTCTGTTACATTTTTAGTAATTCTCAAGCTCTCTTAATGCTTCCATCTTAAGGTTGATTGCTAAATTTCCTTTTCTTTAGCAATTTCTCGACTCTCCTACGGAACTCTACTTCACGTGGCCTATATTGAGTAAAAAAGTTTTGCACATCCTTAGCCCAATGGCCATCGGAACACGGCAAAATAAAAAACCTCATCATATGTCACGTTACTCTTATTGGACTCAAAGAAACAAAACCTAAAAAGAAATCCTAAGGGTTTTAAAGAAGTAGTTCTGAGTTAAAAGTCCTCAGCTCGACTTTCCAAAAAATTATCCTTGTCAGTCATCCTTCTTGGATCGCTAGATGTTGACCCCTCGAGCACTATATATGCGGTGGGCTCGTCGCTTTTTTATGGATTAATATCCTTCCCTGGTTGTGAGACCTAGGGAACGACATTTATCCTTACCATTTATACAAAGCTCCTACCTCGGCTCGTTTTAGGAATTAGTGAATTCTAAGGAGATTTAGTCCTAGGGACTTATTTTAATAACATCCTCTATAATGCTGCTTCATTATGCTCTCTCAAAACTCAACGTCTTCTTTAGATTGAGAATTCTTAAACTACACAAATTGTTGCTCCCATGGCCAGTAGAAGCAATCTCATGCATAGGACAATGAGATTTTGACAGAACTACGAGGAACTCTTTATTCACTGCTTCCTTCAACTACTACATGTTTCCTTATACCCTCTAGATGAGACAGATTTGGGGTAGAACCTTTCACACTAATAAAATAAATCATATAAACCAACTCCGGGCTAAGATTCTCATTCAGGTTCATGTAAAGACTAGCTTATGTTCAAAAGATCAAAAGATAGTAAAATATGAGCAAAAAGGGTAGTACCTTGCCTTCAACATTGTACCACGAATAATTCGAAACTTAATATTTATTTTCTCGGAGCCATCTTGGTGTTTTAAAGGTGTTTCTTCCATTGCTTTCCCATCGTAGATTCGTAGCTCCACATGCTGCTGGGTTATTTTCTCAGTGCCCACGAAAAATTACTGACTCAGATTATTGCTTCCCTGGTTTCTGCAAACAGAAGAAAAACAAAACGAACCGTAGACTGATTTTAACATGGTTTCCCATGCTGCTATCAGACTTACGGATTAAACATACGGAGATAAACAGACACGCGAAATTCCAGAAAACTGACCAGGCTTGGCCGGCAATGAAAGCGATCTCGGGAGAGAGAGCAAAACCAATGCTCCAGATTCTGGAATTTTTACACAGAGCAGACAACCAGAGGGACTCAAAAACATAAAAACAGACTCTAAAACATAAAAATCAACATGAATAAAAAATTATTTATATATAAAATTAACCGTTGGTTCCCCGGCAACGGCGCCAAAAACTTGATGACGTAGATCAAGTGAAATTAAAATACTTGACCACCAAAACCAATACTAGCAAGAGGACTAGGTCCATCGTAGTATAGCTATAGCGAATCAAGGTCGATCCCACAGGGAACCAAATTGTGGATCATTTATATACAAACAACTATTCATTCATGTCAAGGACACAAAGCGGTCTATGACCAACAAAAGACAAGAAAGGTAAATGACACGACTCGACACAACACATAACGTAATTAACCTCCCCAATTATCATGTTATCGTTTGGATCCAGAGACTATATATAATTAAACTAGACTCGACAACTTTTAATCCGATTCGTATCTCTTTTATATTGGCTACGGGAGTCATCCCCTAAACTAGATCTAGCTCCGGTTAGGCCATCCAGACACTATGCTACATCACGTGACTTCGCTTTTTCGGCCTCCATCTCATATGACTCGCACGCTTACAAAACTAGGGATGCCGATATTAACCGTATTCCTCACCTAGGCAACATTCCTTTTTTCAGGCGTACTTCCTAAGCGATCGCATCAGTCTCCGTCCCATTAACACTAACTTTTAGGTATCATGTTAATCTACGATTTACGTATAACTAGGTGCTAGCAATTCCCAAATATAACATGATCTAGATCTCATTGAAAGTCCCGGAAGATCAATTCATGAGCCGACCTAGAGTGCTATATTGGTATTTCCTAATAATACGCTAATTAAAACAGACGAGCAACGTAGCCGTAGCCATACCTACTAAGATAAGAAATTCTAGTGGACAATCACACCATAAAGACGTGGCTAGATTGACGCGGCGAAAACCTAAATCTTAGCGTTTCTATATACGTAACGGATAAAATAGAGATCGTAAAGAAATTATATAGATCTACTAAAAACACGGTTGGTGATCATACCAAAGTCATCTATAGGTCACCGGATAACAGATCTGGGCGTTTGGATCCTTATAGACAAGGAATCCCCACTTCCTCATATCGTATCCTTAGATCTACATCGTTCGGTGAAGAACGAACAACCTCAAACGATAAACAATAATTGGGGCTTAATTACAAAGAACTAAGAACAAATA
The DNA here is from genome assembly GCA_026214975.1 of Gentiana macrophylla. Classification (NCBI taxonomy): domain Eukaryota; kingdom Viridiplantae; phylum Streptophyta; class Magnoliopsida; order Gentianales; family Gentianaceae; genus Gentiana; species Gentiana macrophylla. The sequence goes on from CM047805.1 coordinate 26,654,270, forward strand.
AATACAAGAACTTACATTATTGCAGATCTTGCATAAAAACTGCTCTAAGAAAAACTGAAGATTTTATTATAAACTGAGAAGTGTAAAAAATGTAATGTGTAAAGAAGTGTGTAAAAGGCGTGTATGACATGCCTTTATTTATAGGAGTACAAGCTAATTAAGAGATATACTTCAAAATATCAAAACAAATTAGAGATAACTCTCGGCCGATCTCAAAATAAGGTGCAAAAATGCGCCCCCCCTCTTGGTGCGTGTCCCAAAGTCGGCGCCTCTCTTCGGATTGGTTTGCCGGCTTTTGTCATGCTTATCCGATCTTTTCATGCTTATCCGATATTTATCTTCAATGCATCTTGGATTTATCTTGAGATTTAATTCTTCCATTTGTATTTATACTCCATAATTTATCCAAATCTACGAAATAAATATTTATCCCAAAATAAATCATATTAAAATAAAAATGGATAAATATAATAAAAACGGATAAATACCGATTTATAAATAAAAACAGATAAATACCATAAAAAATGGATAAATACCAAATTATATTTTATAAATCACATAACATTAAATAATACATATAAACATGCAATTTAACACAAAATATATATTATTAGTCTCGATTTAAGGTCAACGTTGATGACTTTTACGGGTATAATTTGACCGTCATCACTATCTTTATCTTATAACCATAAATCTATTTCGTAAATCAATTAATATCTAATATTAATATATGGTAATCTTATTAATTAAATTGCACAATCCAAGTGTATCTTAATACACTGTAGTCTGTGCCCTATATGCCAAATATTGGCATCAGGAATATTCTTTAATTTTTTTTTTTTTTTGCATTCGAATATTCTTTAGTTAATAAGTATAATTAATATCTTGTATTTAATTTATTCATCATAAATAAATACCATCATATTAATTTAATCACTATAACACTTTATAGTCGAGATAAACTTTTCTTATTTGGTTATCACTATAACCGCATTTAAATCCGGCTAGACGTTCATATGTGTGTGACCCAATAGGCTTCCGAATATGTTGGCCGTAGACAAGATGTGAAAATTACAAAAATGCCCTTCATACCTGACGATCACGGGATAGCGTCTAGCAACACACCGTCACCCCCAATCATCGGAAGAGTCAAAACCAATGACTACTACCTTTCATGTGAAACAGTTACCATGCAAATATAATCCTATCGCTGTAATAATATCCATACGATCGTATCTCGAGCGTCAATACATCAATGATCGTATCTTATAATCTGGATATCATGCTCTCTCGGAATAACTCATTTACTCCCACTTTGCAAAGATTCATGAGAGCTAGACATTCCATATAAGAAGGCCATTTCGGATATCTACTCTTAATCATAGGATACACGATTTCCGGACGAACAAACATGTAACCTACACATGCTTTAGTATCTCACCTGAGCACTACCGAATGATCGCCCCATGGCATAGGCAAAACTCAATAGTGTCAAAGAATAACAATCCACAACGTGATGCCATGAAGACTCCGGTCTCAGGATAATTACACAACTGCCACATACTGCGACACTTAATGTAAGTGGGCCAGTGATGACGGTTAAAAAAGTCTATCCTACGACATCAATATTTTATCCATTATGAGCTAAAAATAGTTGTTTCGACCTATAAATATGAACCATTTGAGTTGAATATCATATGTCGGGTTCGTGAGTCGAGAAATCAACACTTAGTGTTATTTTCCCTATTTCGATATTATTTCGTGCATTATTTGATAATTTTCAAGATATGAAATATTGGACTAAGCATGATGGACGAATATCGAGTTGACTGAACGAAAGGAATGGGCCTAGGGTTTCCAGAACCTTCCAAGTTAAGTCGGCTGAAGAAAAAGGACAACAATACCCCCGGTAACCAGGGAGGCGGTGCCGACTTACCGAGCTTCGAGAATCTTCAGAAACTCATTTTCTTTGATGAGGGGTAGAACTAGGTGTTTCTAAGTCGGTTTAGATAGCTATAAATAAGAGGCTTCGCCTCAGAACACAATGTACCCAAATTATTCAAGGAAATTATGCAATAAAAGTTCATTGTTCTTTATTTTATGAATTCTGGTCAGAGAGACGACGGAGTCGCCGCTTAGGGACAGATCCGAGGGAGATCTATGCTCATCTTCGAGGGTATGATTTTCTATCTTATCCATGATGTAGATCTATCGCTGTTCTATTCGACTAGTATGGTTTAAAAATTGATTATTTAGTTTAATTATGTAGTAGTTAGTTTAATTCACCCCATGTGTAATATATCTGATTGGTTGGTGAAGAAATCATGGAATAGAAATTGCGTTTTTCAGATCTGCGACAGTCTATATTGCTAGATCTGAATACCTAGTAAATTACTAATTAATGATAAACGGCGCCAGCTACGTTCATCGATAGATTTAATTTACATGTTTTTAGCCTGATCAACTATTTGCATGTCATCGTAAACTAGAATGAAATACGAATAGTGAAGTGCTATGTTTGGAAATTATCTAGAATGGACCCTAGGAATGTGCTGATCAATGTCGACAGCTGTCTAGGCGGATTTGCGTTATGAGTTAGCGCTCAATATCGACAGCTTTAGTTCTTTATACGTATGGGCTATTACGGACCAATTAAGGAGGGTAGCTTGCGTATAGATTGTCTACTAACATTGTCGGAGTAGATAGGGTTAGGAGTTGTACCCGTAGCTAAACAATGAATTAAATTCACGATTGGGGAGGACTGTTGCATGTGTGGGGGGAATAACCAATTATTCATAATTTGTTGGTCCCTTGAAAAGGCTTTGGTTAAGTTTAGAGGGGGGTGAATAAACTTAATACTTAAAACGTTTTTGGAGTTAACAAACTCGGAACTTCAAAGACTTCTTTGATACCTCGATGAGTCTGGCGACAACTCAATAGCCTCTCTTGATACACAATAGTCTCACCGACAGCTTGAGTTTATCAATTTGTGCAAATGGAATTATATAAAAATTAAGCCTTATAACTACTTGTTAAATATGATATTAAGTATTAGATACTCATTAGTGTATGTGTGTGAGTTCGATTGCTAGATTCGATGAGGTTGATGTGTATAATAAACTAAATGCGAAATGTAAGTCGCAGAAAGTAAGTAGGCGATTTTATAGTGGTTCCGGTGGTGTAATCTGTCACCCACTCTTCTCCTGTGATGTTGGAGGTAATTCAAGAGAGATCTTTGATGTAGTCATTAAAGATTGCTAAGTTTCTTGTCCTTCACCAATAACTATGGCTTCACAAACTGAACACTTGGAACATGTAGGATTGCTGCTCCAAAGTCTTCCACTGGTCCTTGAAGGGTAGGATTGCCTCTTCACCAGCTCCACCACAAACAACAGTGTTTCACACACAACAGATGCTTCACTGTCTTCAACAGGTTCTTTGTAAAATACATAATGAATCAATAAATGATTCATTTGCGCCTTGATTAGGATGATATAATCGTGACTTGCGCCTTCAAGTGTGTAAACTTGATGTAGCTTGAATACAGAATACACTTGAAGATTTTCTCTGGATTAGTAGCCTTAAGCTCAGTAAGTTCAGCAGGGTGCTTAAAACGCAGCTCAGAATTATCTCTGGTATTTTCTTAATTTTTCATCATATTTTTCTGAGTTGGAAGTCCTCTGTTTATAGGCAGGAGTCCATGTGACTTGTATTTGAAATTCAAATATAACCGTTCCAGGTTTTGTCTCATTTGACTTGCTTTCAGTTACTATTCATAGGGTCGACAATCGTCGAAATCCTTTTGACAGAATGCAGTCTGTCCACCCTTTGACTTGTAACATTGGATAAAGTCTTGAATCATCCCAACGTTCTTTTAATCTCAACCGTTGATTTTTTTTGATAAATCAGAGGTAGTTGGCTGTCCTTATCCATGTAATCTTCCAATGTAATCTTGAATTAATCGAGGTATATATATCAACAGGTTCATCAGTCTGCTGAAATACATATCAGTCTGCTGAACCATAATTTGCTGTGTTGAGAACACAATGCAGCAGACTTCTTTTATCTAACTTTTATTTGTGAAGTTAGATTACACCTTTTTGCAAATAACTAAGTTCCAGTCACCATCCAACTTAAGGAACTTGGACCTTGTACACAAGGTATATGTAATCAGTTTAGGTCATCACAGACTTGCCTAAATTCTGATTTCATATCCTTGACTTTAATTACTAAGTTTGATCCCTTAGCCTTCATTAACTGAGTTTGAGACCTCAGCCTTCAGTCTTCAGCAGGTTCCCGACTAGTCTCTTCGACCTATCTACCCCACTTGATATAGACCCGGTCTGGCGATATAAATCAGCTGACCATTACAGTGCTTGTTTGATCAAACCTATTCAAAGATCAAACTCTAATAAACCTATACATTTGATCTAGACATCTTTTTGCCTTTGCACTATAACAGTTAGTCTGGTACTCATCACTAAAACTCAGAAATAAGTACAACAATTTCCCCCTTTTTGGTGATGATGCCAATACCCTCACCTAACAGCAAAGCAAAAAGATTGAAAACAAAAACAGTACAAATTTAGTCATCTTTCATTATAATCATTTGTTCAAATTATTACAGTCTAGCATCAGCAAAGATAAAACAGTGTAAAGTATGCTGATCTACTGTTTTCTTTCTCTTTCTTCTCTTGCTTTTTCAACTTGTTCTTGATAAGCTCTTATTTCAATGATCATCTCTCTCATCCAGTCATTTTCAATTAGAGAGAAGTCAATGTGAGGATTAACTTGTTTCCACCAGTGCCATACTTCAGGTAAAGATAGATTTATCTGATGTACCCTGAAGCCTAGCCTCATATAAACTTCCTTGAACTCATTGAGTGATTCCTTTGCATTTGTGGTAGGCAAACTCCTTTCACCTCTACCACATTTTCCACCTTTACCACCTTTCCTTGAAGCCCTCATGGCTTTAACTCTTGCTTCGCAAAATTTCAGTCCCAAAAATGAGTTTAGACCTTCATGAAATCCCTTGTCATGATAAGGTCTTCTTCTGTTGTTGTATACATTCTTGTATTGTTTGAGAAGATCATCTGTAAGTGGAAGTCTACCAGGTGCAGGTTCTCTAAATGCATTAGTATCAGCTTCCCATCTCTTCTGGCAAAAATTCTGGCAGCCTCTTTTGCTACTGCTGTTTGACCCTTTTCCCCCTTATTGACATCATCAACAAACCGGGACAGCAGACCATGCACACTTTCCTGAGTGACTACTAGGTTGTTCAGTTGACTTTCAATGATTTCAGTCCGTATCCATTGCTGTGATCCTTCCTTCCATTGTTTGCTCCAGCAGGGCTATCCTTTCAGTGATTTTGGGATCCTATACAATAGGTTGTGATGCGATGAGAGAGCTCAAGAGTCTATGTACCTCGGCAAGATTATCCAACTTTTTATGAATGGATTCAAGTTGATCTTTCAAAAATTTCTCCTTCATGTATTGCCTGTTTGATTCCCTCACATCTTGTGTTAGATCAAAGAATGGCATCTTGATTAGATGTGTAATTTGAAGCAAGCTGTCTCAAGTAGATCTTCTATTGCTATCCACTAGCTTCATCGATTCTTCAAATCTTTGTTCTGTCTATCCAGCTTGAGTTCTTAAGCTGTTGCATGTCATTCTGATGATCCTAAACTCATTCAAAACCTCTCGGCACTCCACCACCCATTCTTCCATCAGTAGCTCCATCAACGAGCTCTTCTACACTATATTGTTGCCTCGATTGCCGATCACCACAGCCAAAACTCATATCCCTTCCAAAGCAGGTGAGGTCCTTGGTACTCCTCCAAGATAGGATCGATGCGTGTTCTTCATTCAACGGGTTCATCATTAGTAGATCCTTCAATTTGAAATTCTTCATCACTTTGTAATCATAGTCCAAAGTAATTGTTCTTCCTCATCAACAACAAGCAAACTGTGACTATCTTTTCCTCAAATGGCCTTTTCTCCAATGAGGCTCCACTTCTGGCTGCCTCTTCAACAACAAGTAGGGTTTCTCCAAACCCAAAGATTGTTCCAACTTTGTGTCAGTCTTTGTTTGTAACCCAAAGAACTTTGTACCTCCTGTTCCAACCTTTGTTCAGGTGCTGTTTGAACCTCAGCAGCCTGAACCTCCTATTCCACTCTTTGAGGATTGAATACATCCTCATTATCCACTTGGAATCCTTCAGCATGACCAATCTTTGTTAGGATAATGACAGTTTTGGATAAGGTTCCCTCAGTGTCAATCCAGTCTTGATATTGAATTGATTCCTCTGAACTGGCACTAGGTTCACTGTGGTCAGTAACCCTTTCATCATCCAAATCTACATTTTGCTAATCTTCAGGTTGTTCAGTAGGTTCAACAACAAACATATCATCAATCTCACCAACCATCTTGTTTGCACCAATCTCTATTCCCTCATTGATTTGTGCCTCAGTATCATCTATGGTGAGATTTTCCAAATCCTCATCCATTTGTCTAGCTTGTTGTCTCTCAGTAGACTGACCAGCATCAGTTGACTGCTCCACTCTTGGTTCATTAATCATTGCAGTCCCACTGGTTCCTCCTGGACCTGATGGATAATTACCACTAGAATCAGATGATGATGATGAATCATCATTGTCATCTCTGGGGTCTCTAAACTTGATACCCTCTTCTTTCTGTTGATCTTCAAAAATATCCATCAATCTTGATTGCAGCATAGTGGTATCAACTAGATCCAACAAGTTCTCCACTTCCAAAATTTCAAAAGCCCATTCTTCAAAGTCTGTCATAGGTTCTGCAGCAGGCTTTTGTCTCTTGTAAAATCCAAACTTCCACTGAAAATAATCAGCCACTTCCTGAAGTTTGGGATCAACAAAATCATCCTTCTTCTTTTTCTCATGCCTCTCAAATGGCATTGTTGGCCTTTTGGGAGCTGTTTTAGTAGCTTGCTGTCTTCCAAAGGTCCCAACAAGCAAACTTAGGGTTTCTTCCACAGATGCCTCTAGGTCAGTAGGTTGCTCAGGTTGTACATTTGTTCCTACTACCTCCATCTGTACTACACTTTCTTCCCCCTGACTTATATGCTCATCAGTAGGGTTAACAGCAGACTGTTCTTCCCCCTGAACTATTGCAGGAATTGCAGGGTCTTGTACCAACTTCTCCATTTCCACAGCAGGTGTAGACTTAGTAGTCTGCTGTGGTTCTTCAACAAGTTTCTCAACAACAACTTGGACAGATTCAGAAGGCTCAACAGCCTTAGCATGTGAGGATTCTCTAACTTCAACAGCAGGTTCAGTTTCTGTAGTCTGCTGTGACTCTCCAGCAGGTTGCTTAATAACAACCTCTGCATCCTCATTAGGCTTGATAATTGTTAAAGGTTCAGCATCAATAGCCTCTCCTTGTACTTCCACTTCTTCTTCTAGTGCTGCTTCTTCTTCTTTTTCTTCTCTTTGAGCCTCCAAAATTTTCAATTGTTTCCCCTTTCCATGTTTCTTTTTATGGATAATTTCTTTCATTCTCTTAGAAAGTGGCTCATCTTCAATCTCAATCACAGTAGACTTCCTCTTTCTACTGGCTTCTTTTTGTTGCTCTTTCAAAATTTCAGCAACAGTCTTCTTCTCAACTACAACAGGGTCAGTAGGTTCAACATCAATTGGACCCTCAGACTCAAGCATGCAATCTTTGCTTTTTGTTCTTTTAGGCTTTAACATTTCTGTTATCTTTCTTGTTTCAGTAGCCTTTATTTTCTCAGTACCCTTCTTTGGTGCAGCAGGTTTGACAGTTTTCTTAGTAGTTAGCTTGACCTGCTCACCACCAGCATCACCATCATCTCCATCATTATCACTACCAGCAGCCTCAGCAACACCTTCTTCATCATCATCCAGACCAGGGATATGATAATCAATCTCTTTCTTGTATCTGGATTGGTTTATCTTCTCAGGTGCAACATCAGGAATTTCCAAATGATTCAGCAGGGCCTGAACCATTAATCCTAAGGGTAAGGCCTTGGATTTCCTTTTTCCTTCTCTTTCTTCTTTTTCAACTTTCTTCATGTAATGGATAAAGTATCCAGCCCAATCAAATTTCATACTTCTGCAAATAATCATCAGCAGCTCTATCTTGGGTCCTGATAGAGTATCCATACTTCCAACGAGGCCTAAGATATTCTTAGCAATGATTTTGCTCAGCAGGTTGTACTCAAATCCAATGTGTTTCACATTAATGCCTGGAATTGATTTGGTGGCTGCATTGGTCTTGATTTTGTCAACAAAATCCATCTTGGACAATCCCATTTCCTCAGGATTTGTTGGACCATCTACTACTTCTTCAAAACCAAAAACTTCCCTCAGTAGGTTTGAAGAAATCTCAATTTCCTGGGCATTTACAGTTATTTTGAATGCTTCTCTTCCTTCCTTTATCACAATATTTTTCCAGAAGCTAACAACATTTGTGTAAGATATTGTTTCCAATCTTAAGTTAAGTACATTCTCCAAGCCTTCATATCTCCTTATTCTTCGACCAATGTTGATTGCTAGTTCAGTTCGGTTAGCATCAACAACAAAGCCTCTTACACTTTGGCTTGTTCCAATTTGAACATCAACCTTTTCCGCCATTGATATAAGAAAAAGATGAAGAAAAAAACTTCTCAAATCTGTGTTCACAAAGTGTAAATACAGAGAATATCAACCTGAGATTTTGTAGTAGTCTCTGTGTAATAGTCTGTGTATATATAGGCAAATACAGTTGAAACTGTCAGAGCACGTACTGTGCATTTAACCATGATTAATTTGAGTGAATGCTAACTTGACTCGTGGCCCATTACTTTTCATAACGTATCATAACCGTTAGATCGTGTAACTGTGGTTATAAGGGACAAAATAAATATCCCGCCAATTGCTTTTTGACTTTAGTAAGTTTGACTGAGTAACATATTCTTCAGCAGACTTGTCATCGTGAGGTTGGCTCAAGACTACGACAAAGATGCTTCATAAGAGTCTTGACAGTGTAACTTTGCTAATCTTTGATTCCTTCTTGTTTTGTTCAATTGATAATACAAGATGAAGTTTAATACCAATGACTGATCTGTCAAGTGAGCTCACCCAACATGACAAAGATCAATCCCCTTGGCAACCTCATTTGCTCAATTGTCTAAAAATAAGTACATGGAATTGTTGATACCAATGACTAATCTGCGAAGTGAGCTCACCCAACATAGCAAAGACTAATCCCCTTGGTGAATTCCAGTACACTGCTGATTATCAGTCAACTTTAATAATTCCAAGTTCTGTCCTTAGTTTAGCAAATATTTCACTATCCAGTGGCTTAGTGAATATATCAGCAAGTTGATCTTCATTAGGGATATACAGAACCACCACATCTATCTTTTCAACATGATCTCTTATAAAATGATGTCTCACATCAATGTGCTTGGTCCTTGAGTGCAAACCAGGATTTTCTGTGATTGCAATTGCACTTGTGTTGTCACACATGATTGGAATTTCTCTCTCTTCAATTCCATAATCCCTTAATTGTTGTCTTAGCCAAAGTACTTGTGCCTGACAACTTGCGGCTGACAATATATATTCAACTTTCAAAGAGTGGGTAGATATAGAATTTTGTTTCTTGCTGATCCAGGAAACCAGTCTATTTCCCATTAACTGACAGGTTCCTATGGTGCTTTTTCTATCAATCTTGCATCCAGCATAATCAGAATCTGAGTAGGATATAAATTTGAAGCTTCCATCCTTGGAATACCATATCCCTACTCCCAAAGTCTCTTTCAGATACTTGAGAACTCTTTTGATTGCACCTAAGTGACTTTCTTTAGGTTTGGATTGAAATATTGCACAAATACCTACAGCAAATGATATATCAGGTCTGCTGGCTGTAAGGTACAACAAACTGCCTATCATCCTTCTGTATAAAGTCTGATCAACATCTTTGCCTTCTTTATCTTCATCCAATCTGATATTTGTACTCATAGGAGTTGATATCTTGGTGCTGTTTTCCATACCAAACTTCTTCAGCAACTCCTTGGTATACTTGGTTTGATGAATGAAGATTCCATCTTTCATCTGTTTGACTTGCAATCCCAAAAAGTAGTTCATTTCTCCCATCATACTCATTTGGAACTTGCCCTTCATTAGATTTGCAAACTTCTCACATAATAATTAATTTTCAGAACCAAAGATTATGTCATCAACATAAATCTGTACCAGTAGGGTGCTGTCCTTCTCATTGATTCTGAAAAAAGTCTTATCAATCGTACCTTTTGTAAAACCATTGTCCACCAAGAATTGAGATAGAGTCTCATACCATGCTCTTGGTGCTTGTTTCAAGCCATAAAGTGCTTTATTGAGTCTATACACTTTATCTTCTTGATCTTTAACTTCAAATCCAGGAGGTTGCAGAACATACACTTCCTCCTCTAGAATGCCATTCCAAAATGCACTCTTGACATCCATTTGATATACCTTGAAGTTTTTATATGCAGCATGTGCCAAGAATAATCTGATAGTTTCCAATCTTGCAACAGGTGCATAGGTTTCATCAAAATCTATTCCTTCTGCTTGAGAATAGCCTTTTGCAACTAGTCTGGCTTTATTCCTTACAATGGTACCAGATTCATCAAGTTTGTTTCTGTATACCCATTTAGTACCAATGATATTTGCATGATGATGAGCTAAAATCTACCCACTCAAAAATACAATTTATAAAGACTCGCAACTGTGGGTAAACTAACTCTCTAACCAGCAGAGTACCGGGTCGATTGTTAGAATAGCTACAGGAGTACGAGGTCGATACCAAGAGAAATGTGGTTGTGAGTACCAAAGTGAACGTGTGTCTTAGTCTAGGCGATCAAAGTTATGATAGGGAGATATTACACTAATGCAGAAAATAAAGATTATTCTAACGGATTTATCTAGGCGATTAAAAAGCATAGCCAAACTATGATCCAACAGGTTATCACCCCACAGGAAAAACTTGACAAGGAGTGTGTTTTAACTAATTCAGTTTATATGACATTCACGGTTGTCAACTCTTTATTCTTGCGTTAAGGTCTAAAGAACTCTCACTTAAACCCCATACTAGGCTTATTAACCCTCCCTTTAGAGAGCTAACTTACCTAATAAAGTTGACCAGAATAAAAAGCCGCTTAAAAACCTCACAAAAGCATAGTTTTAACGTGTCACTTAGGTTGTCAATCTAACTATTAAAGCTATGTTTTAGTGATTCTAATACCTGTTTCCACATCTCATAGCAGTGAACTAGGTTGTCAATCTCATTCAAAGCTATGTAAATGATCAAAACAAGTTTTAGAACACGAGTTTATCATACGAACATTTAATTAAGCACTACACAACTCCATCTCGTTTCCCAAGGGTTGATTTCACCCGTTTTCACATAATTCGGCTATGAAACGAGATTAGCTACTCATATATATATATATATAGATATATAGATATATATAAATACATAAGCATATATATAGATATATGTATATATATATATATATATATATATATATATATATATACAAATATATATATAAGTACATAAGTATATAGATATATATAGATAATGAAAAGAAACGAAACAAGAAAGAACAAAAGGAAAACGATATTATAACGAAACTATTCGAATTATTACAACTATATAACTAGGTATATATATATATATATATATATATATATATATATATATATAATAAAAATAAAAATGAGAGGAAAATATATATAGATGTATATATATATTTTGGGACATCTGAAAACAATTGGATCGAGGTGAGTATTTATAGGGGTGGCGGATCGGCGCGGGCCGGACTTTTCCCGGCGCGGGCCGGACTTTTCAGCGCGCGCGCCGGGTAAGGGAATCAATTCATTCCGTGTCGACCCACGTCTTTGTAATGATGATTATTCCGGCGCGGGCCGGCTTATTCCGGCCTAGACCGGAAAAACAAAATATCTTCTTCACAGATATTTGATAAAACGGCCATATCTTGAGTTGTAAACCTCCGATTGACGTAATTTGAAATGCGTTGGAAATCTCATTTGAAGATTTAAAACTCTCATGAAGAATTCTTCCCCAGAAAATGCTTTTAAGTTGGGTCAAATGTCCGTCGAAGATAAGTTACTGTAGAAGCATTTAGGACAATTGATCCTGTTTGAACTCGTAAGCTTATGACATCTTCTTCTACCCCTCGAAATCCATCTTTTAGGGCTCAAAACATTTCGTCACTCGGTATCTTGATCAACCTAAAATCCTGCAATAAATCACCAAAATACCAAGCATAAATCCGACACGACACTCCGGTTACTAAACCGGTACAAAACCTAGTAAAAACATGATATTTTACATGATAATTACTATTTATACATTTAGATGAAACTTAGGAATTAATGACTTGATTTGATATAAAAGTGCTCAAAATGGTATCATAAGTGGGGTAAATTGTTATCATAATCAGGGTGAATTTTTCCCTCATCACAACCCCCCACTTAGCTTTTGGTCGTCCTCGAGCAAAACAAGCGATAAAATAAAATGAATGAGGAAAAATTCATGAAGAGATAAGATATAAAGGACAACCAGATGATGAAACCATTCGAATCATAACCACACGTTAACCTCAATATAAATGTATAACAGAGTGCGTGTGTGACAAGCCTTTTCAATTTCGACTATCCTCACTTGAATAATTCAAGCAAACGCACAAGTATCCATTTAGACAGTCCTAATGACTTTCCTAGGTATATGCAGTAATAGTTCCACACAATGTCCTCCCGTGTACTTATTAGGATAATCCCTAAAACATATAATTCAGTTTATACTGGGGATAGTCAGAAGATAAACTAAGTTGTAAACCAACTTTCCACATTGTCATTTGCCAATTTTTAAATTTAACTTAATTTCACATGTGTATCATATGCCCTCATTCCCAGCAATAGGATGTTTCGTGATAACACCCTAGCTGGACTACTATCATTAGGCAGTCGGGAGCTTTTAAACCTCATAGTGATATAGGGCGTTTAAGTGATAACACCCTCTACCGCACTCAAATCATTGGTAACCACATCCGACATATATATAGTTCATCTTAGTTTGGTATTCTTCCTATCACATTCAAACCTTCAGATATTCACAGTACACGTTCAGAAGTTAGGTACTAAGTTACTGCTATTTCTAGGATAAACCACTAGGATACTGAATGGGTATAGTTTAAAATTTTTGCTTCAATATCAAAGGCTTACGTGAAGGAATTCATGTTACACAAATAAATTTGGGGTTAAAATGCACTTACGGTTCACATTGGTTATATACATCCAAATCGATCACTACATCTTCAAATCCATGAAATATATACCTTATACAATTTATTTTAATCAACTAAATAATGCTCGAACAAGATAAAAAACTAAAGGATTTTATGATACAAAATTAAACACTTCATGCCTTTTCTAGACCAATCCCGACTCTACCCCTCACTTACGAACTTGAAATGTCCTTAATGTGTAGTGAGTAAGATAGAGAGAGGAAGACTTAGCTTATAAACCTGGAAGAAAGGTGCTATCGAATCCCGTAACAGCCATGAGAAAACACGATCCGAATCCCTGTATCAAAAATAACCAAAACAAAGCAAACACGGGACATGGTCCTCTGCCAAGACATCGAGCAGGGATATGGGAATAATAAGGAAATGGCCTGTCACACGTCGTAAAATTCGATAGGCAATATAATAGCTTTAGATGGAAAAATAACCCACACGGGTAAAGCACAGAACATCTAAGCATATACGTATCATAGAGAGTATCACATGAGCATATATCATAGTCAACTCAAATTATTCCTAGATTTATTTTTATTACACACGCTTTTATTAAGGCGGAATACTCACCACTATACTACAACAACCAGAAATTTGAAACAGACTAGATCATAAAATGAAATGTGTGAAAGAGTATTGAGTCTTTTATACCCAGATCCTCAAGGGTTCTTTCAAAGAATTTTAACAACCTAAGTCCAAGAAATGATGTATTTGAATTTTATCTTTTTTCTCCATCGGGATTTTCGGATAACCACCTAATCGTTCCCTGTTTAATGACATTCAAACCTTCATCTCGAGACTTGGTTGTGCTTTGTGTTCATCTTTCCATAGATTCTACATTTCATTAAGACTAGTCTTTATCCAAATTATTATTATTATTTTAACGGGCTGCCTCCCGGTAGCGCTTTTGTTTAACGTCGTTTGCTCGACAGGGTGACTCTAAACAGACTCAATCAACCAAAATCCGAACTCAAGAAGATCAATAGCTTAAGAAAAATTAACAATGCGAGAACCATTGAAATTGTATTGTCTAGAAACGTACCTCTTTTAATTCTCGATGTCACCTCCTCCCAGCCAGAGAATCTTCTGTTATCAGCCTGTTGAACCATCTTCTTTACTATTCCATAAGTTCATCCATCGGGGAGTACACAAACTGGACCGCAGAAAATTCATCCTCACAGAGTGGACGAATGTAGTAATCCGGGACCGTTATATTAAACACTACCAACTCTCCCAAAGGGCTTTACTAAAGATGGCCAATCAATCTCCTGCTCTCTCTAACTCAAATCTCATTATAGCAAATCCCAGAATCCTCAACCTGAACTTCTTCAATGAGCACCTCATCATCCTTAACCACCTCTTTTGCACATGCCTGTTTTGCCTGCTCGAACTCCATTATTTCAATCAATTGCACCACCCTCTCTTGAAGATTTCTTATGGCGGAGTCAATACTTATCTTGAACTCTTGCATGTCCAGCAGTTGCTCTTGCAAGATCTAGTCCAATCGCTCTAGTTGTTCCATTTGACTGCCGGTAAAACTTTCTTGTGGCGCGGGAACAATCTGATCATACTGACTTTGATTCATCGGAGGTGGGTAGCGTGGTTTCTTGCCATTCCGGACATATCGATCGGTGGTCAATCTGGGTAAAGCTATCAACGCATTGAGTATGAACACCGTAATCCTGATAAGCACTAGGGTTCGAAGAACCCTCATAATATTGTGGCTCATAACTCGAATAACCATAATTCTGATCCTGGTACGTACTAGGGCACTGATAATCCCATGAACCTTGGTTATTCTGCTGTTGATACTGAGGTTGAGGCACGAACTGTTGTTGATAACATTGTGCAGATGCTTGAGGTAGGTAGGAGTATTGTTGTTCAGGTGGGTAGTATTGATTGAAAAATCCATCCATTTAAGCTCAATCTGCAAGATCTTCAGAAAACAACAAGAAAACAATAAAATTTTTCTTTTTTTTTCAAACCTTATACACACACACGATATTTTAGACCTCTCAAGAAAACCAGGGTAGCCGAAGGCCCTAAGCCCCAGTTCTAGCAGGACTTACAAGATATCAACCTAATATATAACAACCCCGTAAAGAGATTGGGTTGAGTACCAAAGTCGTATTCAAAACGAGTTCAGGACAATATCACTTCAGCATCCATGACTCCTATTGAAATCTAAATAAAACAATAAAATAAAACCTAGGCCCAAGCCTTCGGTTCACTTACAAGATATCACAACATAGCACACATATCCCCGGCAACGGCGCCAATTTTTTTGATGAGCTAAAATCTACCCACTCAAAAATACAATTTATAAAGACTCGCAACTGTGGGTAAACTAACTCTCTAACCAGCAGAGTACCGGGTCGATTGTTAGAATAGCTACAGAAGTACGAGGTCGATCCCAAGAGAAATGTGGTCGTGAGTACCAAAGCGAACGTGTGTCTTAGTCTAGGTGATCAAAGTTATGATAGGGACATATTACACTAATGCAGAAAATAAAGATTATTCTAACGGATTTATCTAGGCGATTAAAAAGCATAGCCAAACTATGATCCAACAGGTTATCACCCCACATGCAAAACTTGACACGGAGTGTGTTTTAACTAATTCAGTTTATATGACATTCACGGGTGTCAACTCTTTATTCTTGCGTTATGGTCTAAACAACTCTCACTTAACCCCCATACTAGGCTTATTAACCCTCCCTTTAGAGAGCTAACTTACCTAATAAAGTTGACCAGAATAAAAAGCCGCTGAAAAACCTCACAAAACCATAGTTTTAACGTGTCACTTAGGTTGTCAATCTAAGTATTAAAGCTATGTTTTAGTGATTCTAAACATGTTTCCACATCTAATAGCAGTGAACAAGGTTGTCAATCTCATTCAAAGCTATGTAAATGATCAAAACAAGTTTTAGAACATGAGTTTATCATACGAACGTTTAATTAAGCACTACACAACTCCATCTCGTTTCCCAAGGGTTGATTTCACCCGTTTTCACATAATTCGGCTATGAAACGAGATTAGCTACTCATATATATATATATAGATATATAGATATATATAAATACATAAGCATATATATAGATATATGTATATAGATATATATATATAGATACTAATATATATATATAAGTACATAAGTATATAGATATATATAGATATATATAGATAATGAATGGAACGAAACAAGAAAGAACAAAAGGAAAATGATATTATAACGAAACTATTCGAATTATTACAACTATATATATATATATATATATATATATATATATATATATATATATATATATATAGGCCCCAAAACATAAAAGAAATAAATAGAAAAAGGCAGAGGAAAAAAAAAAATATAGATGTATATATATATTTTGGGACATCTGAAACAATTGGATCGGTGAGTATTTATAGGGGTGGCGGACCGGCGCGGGCCGGCCGGCCGGGTAAGGGAATCAGATTCCTTCTGTGTCAGACCCACGTGCTGTAATGATGATTATTCCGGCGCGGGCCGGCTTATTCCGGCCTAGACCGGAAAAACAAAATATCTTCTTCACAGATATTCGATAAAACGGCCATATCTTGAGTTGTAAACCTCCGATTGACTTAATTTGAAATGCATTGGAAAGCTCATTTGAAGATTTAAAACTCTCATGAAGTATTCTTCCCCAGAAAATGCTTTTAAGTTGGGTCAAATGTCCGTCGAAGATATGTTACGGTAGAAGCATTTAGGACAATTGATCCTATTTGAACTCGTAAGCTTATGACATCTTCTTCTAGCCCTCGAAATCCATATTTTAGGGCTCAAAACATGTCGTCACTCGGTATCTCGATCAACCTAAAATCCTGCAATAAATCACCAAAATACCAAGCGTAAATCTGACACGACACTCCGGTTACTAAACCGGTACAAAACCTAGTAAAAACACGATATTTTACATGATAACTACTATTTATACATTTAGATGAAACTTAGGAATTAATGACTTGATTTGATATAAAAGTGCTCAAAATGGTATCATAAGTGGGGTAAATTGTTTTCATAATCAGGGTGAATTTCTCCCTCATCATATGACTAGGCCTTTCAACTAGTGTCCAAACTTGAATTCTTTCAATTTCATTTAACTCTTCTTGCATAGCAATTATCCAATCTGGATTTGAAATTGCTTCTTCAATAACTTTAGGTTCAACTTGAGATAGAAAACAAGTAAACATTGCTTCTAATTGTCTTCTAGTCCTTACACCTTGCTGTATGTTGCCAATAACTTGTTCAGCAGGGTGATCCCTTAACCATTGTGGATTCTGGTTAGATTGATTTTCAAGAATCTCATCTTGATGAGGTCTCATTGTATCTTCACAGAGGTTCAGCAGATCCTTGAACCGCTTGGCTGTTGTATCGAGTAGTATTATCAGCAGGGTGTTCAACAGGGGTAGAATCCGAAACTTTTAAGTCATTTAACTTTTCCAAAACTTCAACACAATCTGGATCAGTGACTTGTAGGTTCTCAGCAGGTTCACAACCTCCATCTTCCATACCAGTGAACTTAGGTTCATCAAACACAACATGAATTGTTTCTTCATGTTTTAATGACCTCTTGTTCAGTACCCTGAATGCCTTGCTAACTGAAGAATATCCCAAGAAAATTCCTTCATCTGATTTTGGTTGGAATGTCTTCAAATGTTCCTTATGATTCAAGATAAAACACTTGCTTCCAAATGGATGGAAATAGGAAATGTTAGGTTTTATTCCATTCCAAATCTCATAAGGTGTCTTCAGCATCTTCTTGTTTACTGAAGTTCTGTTTTGTGTATAGCATACTTGTATTAATCTGCCAAATTTCAATATCTTTCAGGTAGCAATGCTTCACAAATCATAGTTCTTCCTGCTTCTTTAAGAGTCCTGTTTCATCTTTAAGAAACCCCATTTTGCTGAGGTGTACCAGCAGCAGCAAGTTGATGTAGTACACCATTCTGTTCACAGTATTCTCTTATGACTTTATTTAGAAACTCAGTACCCTTGTCTGATCTGATTTTTACTACTGTTAAACCTTTCTCATTCTGTATTCTCTTCAAAAGATCAGGCATGTTTTTGAGTGTCTCAATTTTCTTGTTCATAAATACCACCCATGTGTACCTTGAATAATCATCCACAACCATTAAGGTGTATTTCTTTCCTGTAACACTTGTTGGTGTAACTGGTCCAAATAGATCCATGTGCATCAGCTCCAAGACTCTATTAGTTGATTGCTTAGTCTTTGATTTGAAGCTTGACTTTGTCTGTTTACCTTGCTGACATTCATCACATACAGCATCCTTTTTGAATGTGATCTCAGGTAAACCAATCACAAGTTTCTTCTTCACCAACTGATTGATGTCATCAAAATTCTGATGATTCAACTTCTTATGCCATAACCAATTGAGTTCTGATTTGGTATGCACAATCAGACATGTTTCTGGAACTACAGTAGACCAATCCACAACATACATGTTTTGTTGTCTTCTGCCAGCTAGTACAACTTGATCACCTCTTTCACTAATGACAATACAGTTGTTTTTGTCAAAAGTGACCATATATCCCATGTCACAGAATTGTCCAGTGCTCAGTAAGTTTTAGTCCAGTCCTTCCACATATGCAACATTCTTGATTGTTAGTCCATTCCTCACAAGTGTGCCATATCCTCTTGTATATCCAGGTGTATTTTTGTTGCCAAAATTCACCCTTGGACCATCCTTTGCCACATAGTTTGACAAACAGTTCTTATTCTTTGTCATGTGTCTGGAACATCAACTGTCAAAATACAGACACCCTACAAAACAAAGTTAATACATTTTAGGTACCCAAACCTGTTTGGGTCCAAAATGGTCAGTGGTAAGCATGACCCCTGGGATGTTTCCATAAGGTCTTCTCCTAAAAGTGTCATACTTTGGTTCATACATGTATTCCACGCATCCATAAGTTCTAACAGTTGGTTGTGTAGGATTCACATATGTTTTCTCGCCTTTTGGTTTATAATGTTGTTTGAAGTGATTTTTGTTGTTAGAAGCATTAGTTTACTGTTTGTTAGGAACAACCCTGTAGTATGAAGTCTGCTGAGGTCCCTGTTGAGGCCTTGTATAAGTCCTCTACTGAGCCCTTTGATGATTCCATTGCTTAGGTTTTACCCTAGCAGCATGGTAATACTTGCTGTTTCTAGCATTATGTGCAGGAATATTCCAATCATCATTATTAGGGAACAATCTACCTTTCCCCTTGAGATAAGTATCCCTAGAATGATTAACATTTTTGGGTTTAGGATTCTTATCCTTGGAATATTTATGGTTCTTTCCTTTTTGTGGTCCAGCAGACTTGGTAGCAGGTCTGCTATCAGTAGGTCTAGATGGCACAGCAGTCCTATTTTTGGATTTGTTCTTTTTATTAGGAGCTGTTGACTTCTTTCACTTCTGATTTTGCTTCCTTGAAGCATTCTCAGTAGGTTTTACTGACTCAGCAACCTTACTGGGAGTTGGATCTTGTGCAGGTACAAACTTAGGACCAATTTTGGTACTAGGTTCAAAAACTTCTTCGGATCCACTCTTTTGGATTGTTGAGTTCCAAATCCAAGCCCTGTTCTATCACCATTAGGCTTTCCAGATTTGTATGCAGAGAGAGAACAAGTTGGATTAAGCAGATTCGTAAGCTACTGGATGTTCAAGCAGCTTATCTTGATTATGTCCAACATCTTTTCCTTACCTTTGAGAACCCTTAATTCATCATTCAATCTTTCAACTTCTACTTGAAGAGCTTCTTTTCCAAATTTCACAATCTCATAACTGATTGTATTTTCCTCGATTGATTGAGGATGGCATCCAAAGCTTCTTCATTGTAGGAGTTTCTAGGATTTGAACCACAAGCTGATTCACAGTCACTTCCAGCAGGAGTGTTAATTGATACAATATTGTATACCTCCTCTGTTTCATCCATATTAGCCATTAATGCATAGTCTTCCATATCAGCATCCAATGCTGTGTCATTTGATTTATTTTCCTTTTCAGATTCCACTTCATACCCTGATTCATCTTCATCAACCATAGCCTTATTTCCATGTCTTCTTTGTTGGCTCTTGGTCCTCAGTAGGTCTGGACAATCAGGTCTAAAATGTCTAGGCTTTTTGCAATTGAAGCAAAGATAATCAGGTTCCTTACTTTGTTTTTAACTCAGGACAGTCAGGTTTGAAGTGTCCTGGTTTCTTGCATTGGAAACACAAGTAATCATTGTCTTTCCTTGAATCATCTTTCTTCTTTTCACTGAATTTCTTAGTGAAATTCCTTGGAGAGCTTTTTCCAGTCTTCATCATCCTAATTTTCCTTGCTCAGTAGGGCAATGTGCTCTTGAATTTCATCAAGCAGATCATCTTGAGCTCCTGATGTCTCTTCTTGATGTTTAGCAGCCAATGCAATTATCTTTGGTTCCTCTTTTTCAGTGGTAGGAACCAATCTCTTGCTGAATTCATAAGCTTTAAGATCTAAGAATAATTTAAAGGTATCCTCTTCATGTAACTTTCTCATTTCTTCAATTGCAGTGACTTTCATCTCCCAAACTTCTTTGTCAGGTAATGCTTCCAAGATTTTTGAATTTATTTCTTCTTTTGAATAATTTACACTCAGCAGGGTAAGTTCATCCAGGATAGCATTGAATCTTGACTCCATTTGCTCAATGGTTTCATTTGGTAGCATTTTGAACTTTTGAAACCTCTTTTTGGCCACACTGATTTTATTCTTCTTGATTGCATCGATGCACTTCACAGATCAACTGTATCTTGTCCCAATGTTCCTTTGCGCTTTGCAATCTTTAACCTTCATGTACATATTACTATCCAAGGTTCGTAGATGATATCAATAGCAATATTGTTGAGGTTTGCTCTCTTTCTATCTTCAAATTCCATTCTCTTTTGGTTTTGGAATGTACTCACACATCACCCATCATTCATCGACTTGGTAATCTCCAGGTGGTCCATCTCACAAAGACATCCATCATTTCATCATGAGTTGCGACAATGTAAGCTCGCATTCGACGTTTATATTCATCAAATCTATCTAGAGAACACATCAGCATAGTTCTAGCATACTGGTTGTTATCCATGATGCAAGTCTTTGAAAATCAGTAACTTGAAAAGTTGTCAAAGTATTTTCACAAGCACAACGAGTAGGATTACTTCAGAACAGAAGTCTGCTCCGATACCAATTGTTGGTCCCTTGAAAAGGCTTTGGTTAAGTTTAGAGATGGGGGGGGGGGTGAATAAACTTAATACTTAAAACTTTTTTGGAGTTAACAAACTCATCAACTTCAAAGAAATTGCGATACCTCGATGAGTCATCGACACCTTAGTAGCCTGCTGATACACAGTAGTCTACTGACATTTGAGTTTACTGAATTTTTGCTACGGAATTATATCAAAAATTAAGCCTTATTACTAGTTGTTAAATATGATACTAAGTATAAGATACTCAGTAGTGTATGTGTGTGAGTTCAGTTGCTAGATTCAGTAGGTTGATGTGTATAATAAACTAAATTTAGAATGTAAGTGCAGAAAGTAAGTAGGCAGATTTTATAGTGGTTCCAGGTGGTGTAATCATGTCAGTACACTCTTCTCCTGTGATGTTGGAGGTAATTCACTAGAGATCTTTGATGTAGCTGTTACAAAGATTCCTATGTTGCTTGTCCTTCACCAATAACTATGACTTCACAAACTGAACACTTGGAACAGGTAGGATTGCTACTCCAAAGTCTTCGACTGGTCCTTGAAAGGTAGGATTGCCTCTTCACCAGCTCCATCACAAACAATAGTCTTTCACACCCAACAGATGCTTCACTGTCTTCAGCATGTTCTTCGTAAAATACAGAAAGAATCAAGTAAATGATTCAGTTGCAGCAGTTTGATTAGGATGATATAATCAGCAGCTTGCAGTCTTCAAGTGTGTAAACTTGATGTAGCTTGAATAAAGCATACACTTGAAGATTTTCTCTGGATCAGTAGCCTTAAGCTCAGTAAGTTCAGCAGGGTGCTTAAAATGCAGCTCAGAATTATCTCTGGTATTTTCTTAAATTTTCATCATCTTTTTCTGAGTTGGAAGTCCTCTGTTTATAGGTAGGAGTCCATGTGACTTGTATTTGAAATTCAAATATAACCGTTCCAAGTTTTTTCCTATTTGACTTGCTTTCTGTCACTATTCATAGGACTGACACTGTCAGAATCCTTTTTGATAGAATGCAGTCTGTCCACCCTTTGACTAGTAACCATTAGATAATGTCCTGAATCATCCCAACATTCTTTTAATCTCAACCATTGATTTGTTTGATAAATCAGAGGTAGTTGGCTGTCCTTATCCATGTAATCTTCCAATGTAATCTTGAATTAATCGAGGTATATATATCAAACAGAGTTCATCGATCATTTGAATACCTATCGATCTGTTGAACCATAATTTGCTGTGTTGAGAACACAGTGCAGCAGACTTCTTTTATCTAACTTTTATTTGTGAAGTTAGATTACACCTTTTTGCAAATAACTAAGTTCCAATCACCATCCAACTTAAGGAACTTGGACCTTGTACACAAGGTATATGTAATTAGTTTAGGTCATCACAGACTTGCCTAAATTCTGATTTCATATCCTTGACTTTAATTACTAAGTTTGATCCTTTAGCCTTTATTAACTGAGTTTGAGACCTCTGTCTTCAGTCTTCAGCAGGTTCCTGACTAGTCTACTGACCTATCTACCCTACTGATATAGACCAGTCTGCTGATATAAATCAGCTGACCATTACAGTGCTTGTTTGATCAAACCTATTCAAAGATCAAACTCTAATAAACCAATACATTTGATCTAGACATCTTTTTGCCTTTGCACTATAACAGTTAGTCTGGTACTCATCACTAAAACTCAAAAATAAGTCTAACATAATTGAACTAATACATTAGAAACTTGTTTTTGCTTCATGTGAACAAGTATAACCTTGTTAGTTTGAGGCACCAATTTTACTACAGTATATATTATAGTTGGTCGTAGACCATAGTCGTGACAAGCTCAATCTTAATAATTAGACGTTCATACGAGTCTCTGTGGGATTGACCTTGACTCGCCAGTACTCTACTATGATTGACCTAGTCCTATTGCTAGTAAGTGCTTTGCACGCGATCAAGATTTTTGGCGCCGTTGCCGGGGACTCGTGTCAAGAATACTTTTTATTTAAGATTGAGTTTTCTGTGAATATTTGAGTCTGTTTAATTATGTCTATTTTATAGTCTGTTTATACTGGAGTCATACATGGTCGATTTTGCTAAAAATCTGGAAAAATAGCTGCCGGTTTACAAAGGGTATACCGCGGTAAACCGAGGGCCCCAGTTTTGACAGAATCATTTCTGTTAGTCCAGCGTCGAGTCAGTAGTAAGAGTCTGTATTTTTGAGTCTTCCAGGTGAGCGTAACAGCCGCCGAGGCAAGTTACTAACCTTTTTATTTTCTTTTTGTGTCTTGTTGTACGCAACATGATGTTTAGCAGACAAACTAGACCGATTCATACCTGAGATTGAAAAGTTTACTAGAGAAAGGAAACTTAAGGGAGATCTATTAGGCTGGAGGACGACGTGAGTACACATGAAGAAGATCATAGCGAAAGGGAAGAAGAAGATACATAAATGAACATGACACAGAATGGACAAAATGGACAGAATGGAGTAAGAGTTATGGTACAAGCAGATAGGCGAAATCTATAGAGTAATGCAATGCCAACGATTGAGCAATTCATTCCAGCAATTGTTTAGCATGAGGATGCAGCTGAGGTATTTCACCCGAAACCGAATGTGATACAAATGGTGACTAACTACACTAATTTCCATGGAGTAATGAACGAAGATCCTAGTGTACACGTCACCATCTTTCTGGAGATAGTCAGCACGGTCAAGCTAGCTGGAGTACCTGAAGACAACATCAAGCTGAAATTATTTCCATTCACTCTGAAGGACAAAGCAAAGATATGGTTATTGTCTCTAGCGCCAGGATCGATCCAACCTTGGACTGATCTGTTGCAAAAATTTAAGAATAAGTACTACCCACCTGGGAAGTCACTACAGATGAGCCAAGACATTATGAACTTCAAGCAGAGACCCACTGAAACGTTTGAAGAAGCTTAGGAAAGATTTAAGGAAGCATAGAGGAGATGCCCTCACCATGATATCACTTTGCCCATACGAATGCATAGTTTCTATCACGGATTGTGATAGCAAAATACTTAACCGCTAACTTTCACTGACAGAGTATCGGGTCAACGGGAGTATAGTGGTCACAAGGTCGAATCCACATGGAGTAAAGTCTAAGTAGCAAAGCTGAAGTTAAACTTAGTTCAGGTCAAAATAATGGTAGGAGGTATTATACTACTGCAGAAATAAAGGTTATACTAACGGTCTTACTTCTAAGTATTAAAAGGTATTGCCGAACTATGGTCCCATGAGCTACTTTTACCCCTTAGGAAGAACTTGACTGGGAGTGTGTCTTAACCGACCTACCTATCCAATGTAATTTAACGACATCCACGGGTGTCAACTCCAAATTCTAGTGCTTAGATTGAACAACTCGATCCAACCACCCTATGCGAAGCTAACCGACTCTCCCTTTAGAAAACCGATTATCCTAAAATGATTAAGTTCTAGAGTTGCTCGAACATTGATGTCAAACCTCTGTATTGGAAATGGACCTAACAACTAGGCCGAATCTACGCAACGATCCTAAAACCCCTTTTCCCACATCTCACCGCAAAATGCATCTATAAGTTCGATGTGTGTGATAGTAAATTAGGTGATCAATCTAATTCAAGGATGTTAAAATAAGTTTTAAGACGTGGATTAATCGTTAGAACGTTCAGTTACGCACTACACAAATCCCAATCTCATCCACCTTAGGGTTTTCGCTCGCTTTCACATTATTCAACTACACATGCAGTTAGCTACTCATGATTATGCTAAAAATAGAATTAAGAACAAAAATTAATCTGAAGACAATAAATAGAAGAGAAAACATTACCATATAAATTGCCAAAAATCTGATCCATAAAATATCCAAGTAGAAGGTAACCTAAAAGTCGAATTTTTGGAAGTGTAATGGAAAAACTAATCTATAAAAGTGTTTAGAATCAACGGAATTAATCTATGGACTAAGTGGATAAAAGTATGATTAACCTACACTGATACCGCACCAAAATCGCCCACAAAGTGTCTAAAGTCGGTCAAATATATAAAAGTGCTGAATGAGCTGCGTATATATAGTGTAGAGTTGCAATCTGCTGCTCTCGGTGCCGGACGAGCGTTTGCTCCAAGGTGGATGCTCGTCTGCTTGGAAATTGGATGATGATTAGGGTTTATTCTTCAGTGAACCAGCGTTTGGCTCTTCGTTAACGCTAGTTCATGGATCATGCCTTGAGGGCAAACGCCCGTCTGGATTGTCTGAATGCCCGTATTGATTATATGAGCTTTCTTGATTCGGGCTGAGCCCATCCAAACGTGCGTTTGGAGTTGTTTTGGACGCTCGGCCGTCTGAAAATCTATCTTTCAGTATCAACTGCTACTTCTGTAAACGCCCATTTGAACTGGCCAAATGCCAGTTTAGCCTGAGCTTGCCACCAACGCCAGTTTGGGTAGAGCAAACGCCAGTTTGCCTTGATTTCCCTCCAAAATTTATTTTTCTCCACTTTCATGCTACTTTCGCGCCACGAACATGTTTCTCATTCCAAAACATCGCCTTCTGGGTCCTTGAGTAACTTAAGTCCTGCAATAAAATATAAGAACAAACACCACGCGTAATTCCGGAAGACAAAAGTGCTCGGAAAAGAGATAAATATTGCTAAAAAGGCGGAGTTTACTATCGATATAACAGTTTAACTCCCCGTCCGTATAACTCTCGATATCACTCTTAATTAGGTCTAGAACTACCCAAAACATGTCAATAATGTGATAAACAGGGGTTAAACTACACACCAAAGTACTGTAAAGTTGACTCCCATCAACCACCCCACACTTAGCCTTTGCTCGTTCTCGAGTAAATTAGGCGCTTTAAAATAGGCCAAGGGATAAACTTTACGAAACCTGCATAGTACTCATGACATCAAGGTGAACGTAAAGTAGACACTGAATGTAAACCACTTGACTCTACCTTACCATGAAAATGAGGTGTGTGTGTGATAGAAACCAAGGGCTATTCTCCAAATGATTACCGGCTTTGAATACCGGCCAAATGACTACCCACAAATCATACCGGGCTGAAATCTCCACTAATCGAGGCAAGTAGGACTTGAAGGGTTATAATGTTAAGCTCGGGACGGGGTTAATGGAAAGGAAAATTTGGGACTGGAGAAAAGAAAAATACGAGTGAACCTAATCATCTTACGTACCTTCTCTTCGGTAACATACCAAACCACACCAAACCCCTTCGATTTTTCTATACTCATTAATAAACATTCCGACTTCAACATAATTTTTTTATTCATTCAAAACACTCCTTCTTTGACTCCTTTTTCTTGATGTTTATTCAAACCTTTTTTTTCCCATTCAATCTTTTTTATATTTCATTCTTTTCATCTCTTTTCTTTTTTTTTTTTCTCGAAACAACAAGCCTCACAATAGATTTCTCGAGATCCTCCACTTCATTATAATAGCTCGTACTAACCAAATCCTCTCAAAATACGCATCATCTCCCACCCCACACTTGCTTCAGCAAGTGTACCTAAAGAAACAACTAAGTCCACTCGTAGGGTGATCAAAAGAAACGTGACAAAAAAATAGCTCAGGTTTAGGATAATACAGGCTAAGTAACCAAAACGGCTCATTTTCGAGTGGTGGTCAGACCGTCCTATCAAGGATTAGAGGGGTTACGAGGATAAAATGTTGGGATTTTGGCTTATTTGGTTCTAGTAGGGTCAAAGAAGCACCAGGACTCTCATCCCGTATCCTGCCTAGGTAAACCTTTCTATTTCGCCTCGAAACTAGTGGTATAAGTGTGTATAACAACCAAGCTAAGCATAAACAAGGTTCTACGTGCACTAAAAGGGTTCGTATCGTAATAAAATAAAATCGCCCGGATCACATTACTCGATTACTAAGACATTTACCAACTCAATCGTGAGAAATATGCACATAATGCGGTGTTGAACCATGAAAAGTTTTAAAATTTTAAGCCACGACCTGACTCGAGACCGGATATTAACTAAGCATATCACAATTTTTGAAATATTTATCAATCGACACACTATAAAGCTAAGTCGTATCCACCCCCAACTTCGAATGAAGCATTGTACTCAGTGCGTGAATGAGAGAGAGAAGAAGACTTAGCTGGTAAACCCGGTAGAAAGGCGCTATCGAGTCCCGTAACAGCCTTGTGTAAGCGCGGTCCGAACCCCTATATCAAAATAGACAGAAACAACGCAAAGCACGCACTGGACATGGTCCTCGTACCAGAATATAGAATAGGGATATGGGGGATGACAGTATGGAGGCCTGTCACGTCATAAAATTCGATACGCAATATGTAACACACAAAACGGATCGCTATAGATGAAAAAAAATATCCCCTACGGGTAAAGCACAGAACATCTAAGCATAATATGAATGCCACAGAGGCAAATAATAGAGAAAAATTATCCATAGTGCGTACAAAGAAAAACCAAGACACAAATGAAAGTAGTGGCACGCCTTACGGCTTACAAAACCAACAAAAATCTAAAAGTAGCATCTGAACACGGAAAGTATCATAAAAAATAATGCAAATGTATCAACTAGGCTAGAAAGCTCCGAACCAACCCGAACACCTGACACAGACTACAAAAGGAACAACATATATAACAAATAAAATCATGTCTGGCCGGGTGCATCATCATCAGCAGCAATGGGAGCATCAATGGTAGCTCCGGTCTCTGGCTCCTCAGTCTCCTCTTCAGACGAAGATGCGTCCTCAACCACAATCTATGTGATAGCCCGCTCAATATCGTCGGAGAAACGATAATCCGTGGTACTCGGGGCGAACGCTTTTGGATCCACCGGCGGTCTACCCTGACTCATCAGGAGAAGGATAGTCAGGATATTGTCCTGTGTCAGCTTCTGCTCCTCCATCTAGTTTCGGAAACTATTGGCCATACTCAACCTCATCCTAACTAAGGGGGAGAAAGAAAGACCTGGTGGTGCCTGACTAGGGCCAGCAGATGAACTAGGTTGCCCCGACACCATACGAGCTAACTGAGCCAGAGTCTTACCTTTTTCACTTTTCAGCATGGGGGTTGGGGGGTTCTTCGGCTTGTGATCCTCTGTGTACTCCTGAACCATGGCATCCCGACACAAACTGGAGATGAGGTGGGGACAGATCAAACTGCGATAGTAGACCTTCTGATTGGCTGCAAACTCATCATAAATCGCTTGACCCACGTCCACATTGAGCTGAAATTTTAGGGCATACAACATCCCAAGGACGACGATGTGGAAATGCGTCAAGTTGTTCTTAGGTAGAAGCCGGTTTTGGATGAACCGACACTGTACCTTCCAATCTTCACCCCAAGACAAGGTGACCAACTGTTTCCTTACGCCACTATCCCCAAGCGTCCACTGAACATCCGGGCAAACCAATAACCAGATGTCCTCCAACAGATCCCCACCGGCATCCTTCCGAGCCTTAATTTCCTATTTTTAGTCCAAACCCTCAAAAGGTGCCAAACCGTACTTCTCGTTAATAACCTTTGCAGAAAACGGCACCTTCAACCCCCGAACCTTTACCATCCCCGTCTCTAAGCTCGACTCAAAGAAATTAGCGTAAAATTCACGCACTATAGTGGAATTCACCTTCAACTCCGGGGTGGTCATCAAAGCTCCCCACTTCCGATCCTTTAGATTCTTCCTAAAATTCTTGTCAATGTCGTAGTCGTGGAAGGCTCTCTCTATTAGCATTGAGTGGTGGACATAATGCTTGTTGTACGTATCTAATGCCTTAGGAGTTATGAAACGCCTATCCAACGGGATCGGGGGGCCTACAGTCTCCCTTCTCGGGGGCCTAACGCTCTCCACCACCGGCTCACCCCCTTCAGCTCTAGGATCAGGTGCAGCCCTTGGTTCCCTGACTGCTTGCTCAACCCTAGGCCCTGGATTAACTGTCCTCTTTCTCACTAAAGGCTCTTTATCGGTATTAGATTCCGATTCATCTCTCAAAGAAGCCCTAGCCTGAGACTGAGTCGCCTTATTAGGGTTTTGTCGTTCTCGAATCTCGATCCCCCGGTTGGGATTGACAGTCCTAGGTTCTACCACCTTCTTCTTTTTACCAACATCCCTAGCGATCTCCTTGCCATAACGTTTTTGCCCCGAAGCCCCTTCTTTACCACCAGTACGCACCATGATATCTCACACTGCTAACAAAAACTAACCCGACGCACATACAAGCAAATACCAATCCGATTATCATTCAAACGGGATTTCCCAACAAAACCACCCAAATACCAAACAAACTAACCCAAAAACATAATGCAGTCGTCCACAACCAATCAACACCATCCACAAATCGTTCCCAAAGCAAAAACAAAACAAAACAAAGACAAATAAGCCTAATCAGTGATAGTTCGTTTAAGGTTCGAGTCGAAAGTTGAAGTTAAAAAAAACGTGAATTAAAGCCTGAAAAGCTTAGTGATTCTTACCAAGATGGATGCTAGGATGACGATGGAGTTGACGAAACGTCCGGACGATGTACGAATCTGCCAAAAATTGGATTTTTTCAACTTTGCAAAACGCCCTAGATAGGGTCTCGCATCCTTCCAAAAGAGGATTAATTTTTGATGGATTTGGGATAGTGGAACGAAAAGAGATGATCAATAGGTGTTTGTGGGACTTGAAATCGCTCCGATCGGATAAAAAATGAAGAATCTAGGTGAAAAGAGGCGTGAGGTGGCGGTTTTTTCAAAATAATAGAGGATTGGGAATGATGACCAGCCGGGGCGGGGGGTTATATAGAAGATAGGAAAACACTGGTTTGCCCTGAGGTGAACGCTTGTTCACCTCGGATTGGATGAACTGGACGAGCGTTGGCAGTGAACCAAACGCTCGTCTGGAGAATCACGAAACACATACAGAGAGTGGCAATTTTGGATGAAAGTGCGTTTGAAGAGGTCAAACGCCCGTTCGTGGACAGACTTGGTCGGACTTGCGTTTGAAGGGGACAATCGCCCGTTTGTGGCCAGATTTAGACAAAACTCTGATTTTGGATCCCGATTCGATTCTATCCTCCGTTCTAACACTTTTATTCTTAGAATACTCAGAAAAACTCAGAAAATGGCGTGTTGCCTCCCACCAAGCACCTTTGGTTTACGTTGTTGGCTCGACAGATTACTTATACTGTACCATTTTTTCAAAGTTATACCACCGGCACAAACGAGGAAACGAGGATAGAAAGATAGGATGATGGATTGATAAGATTAGAGAATGTCAAGATTTTAAGTCCATGACGAGACTTAGAAAAGATCGATTAAGGTTCAGGATCGGTTAAATGCACAACTTCGAGAGCCTCATCGAAAGCCAACTTCTCATACTTCTTCATACGAAGGTCGTTCGTAATGAACGTCCCGTGCTTTGGATGAGTCACCTTGATGGCCCCCGAATCGAAAAATCTCAAAATCTTGTAAGGTCCCGACCACCTCGACTTAAGCTTGCCTTGATATAAGTGAAGGCGAGTGTTATAGAGAAGAATCTCATCACCAATGTTGAAAACACAAGGTTTAATCAATTTGTCGTGAAGCATCATGGTATTCTCTTTATACCTCGCCGAACAATCATAAGGTTGAAGGCGGAACTCATCTAGTTCGTTCAACTGGGCCATCCATTTCTCACCGATTAACACGTCATCCATATTCAGATTTTTAATTTCCCAATAGGCCTTATGTTCTACCTCTACCGGAAGATGGCAAGCCTTGCCAAAGACAAGCATATAGGGTGACATACCTATGGGTGTCTTGAACATAGTCCGGTGTGCCCAAAGTGCATCATCTAACTTCTTTGACCAATCCTTAAGGTTCGAATTGACGGTCTTTTCCAGGATTCTCTTAATCCATCTATTGGTTACCTCGACCTATCCACTAGTCTGGGGGTGATAGGCGGTGCCTAACTTGTGGGTCACCCAATACCTCACTAGAAGCTTATCAAATTCTCTATTCGCAATGTGACTTCCATTGTCACTGATTATAGCTCGAGGTTCTCCAAATCGGGATATAATATGTTTCTTAAGGAACCTAATGACTACATGTTTGTCATTAGTAGGCGAAGCGATTTCCTCAACCCACTTCAAAACGTAATCACAAGCAACAAGAATGTACTTATGCCCGAAAGAAGACGGATATGGCCCCATGAAGTCTATCGCCCATATATCAAAAACTTCACACACTATTATCGGTTTCTGGGGCATCTTATTTCTCTTTGAGATCCGTCCTGAGCGTTGATAGGCATCACATGTCTTTACATACGCATGTGCATCCGCTGTTCTCTTGCCCGAGCTGTGACCACCGGCCTCTTTATCATGGCAGAACGAGAGAATACTTACTATCTCACTGTCATCAACACATCTCCTCAGGATCCCATCTGCACATAACCTAAAAAGTAGAGGATCCTCCCACACATAGCGGTTCACCTCACTATAGAATTTCTTCTTCTGGTTCTCATCAAACTCAGGATCTACGAACACACACTCGTGGTAATTGACAAGTGGTGCATACCACGGGTTCCCTTCTTCCCTCTCTGCATAAAATTCCCTATCTTCATCGGGAGCATCGTATCCACTACGAACAGCTGCTCATCCCGAAAGCGGTTGATGACAGTCAAATTATACCAGTAAAAGTCATCAACTTTGTCCTTAAATCGGGATTAATAATATCTATTTTATGATAAATCACCTGTTTATATTTATTATTTAATGTTATGTGATTTATATTATATAATTTGGTATTTATCCATTTATAAGATATAAATTGGTATTTATCCATTTTTTATATAAATTGGTATTTATCCGTTTTTATTTAAATATGATTTATTTTGGGATAAATATCTATTTTGCAGATTTGGATAATTATGGAGGATAAATACAAGTGGAAGAATTAAAATCTCAAGATAAATCCGGATGCATTGAAAATAAAGAACGGATAAGCATGACAAAAGCCGGCAAACCAATCCAAGATGGAGCCAACTTTGTGGGCGACGCATAAAGGGGGGCACACCTTATTATTTTGAGATCGGCCGGGAGTTATCTTTTATTTGTTTTGACATTTTGAAGTATATCTCTTAATTAGCTTGAACCCCTATAAATAGAGGCATGTAGTACACGCCATTTACACACCTTAGAAGAATACAATTCACAACATTTGTTTTATTTTCAATATATGTTTTCTTTATTTTATTTTCTTTCATTACGGAGTCGTTAGAATCTCCGGTTAGAGATCGTATCGAAGAGTGGGAATCACGCTCGTCTTCGAGGGTTACTCAATCATGCAATCTTTATTCATAGATCTAATTTATTTCGTTATGGAGTAGTCATTTAGTGTATTGATTTTGTGAAGTAGTTAATTTACGAACCCATGTTTATGTAGATCTGAGACGTAAAAGACGTTTCACGAGCAAATCTGGTTCAGATCTGAGCTTGTTGGCAGCGAGCCTATGTCTTGTTGGTAGCAAGATCTGTGATGTTCTTGATTTGTCTGTGAACGGCTTTGACTACGTTAGGTTCTCTGCTTTGTAATTCAAACGAGTAATTAAACTTGATCAATTTAATTATTTGTCATCGTAATTTAACATGAGACCTAAAAAGTGATTGTTATTTAGGACAGAGATTGAATCGGTGTCTAAGAAGTACGCCTAACTATAGGAATGTTGCTTAGATGAGGTTACGGTTTATACCGGCATCCCTAGTTTCGTAATTGTTTTAGAAGTTATATGAGATGGAGACTAAAAATGTGAAGTCACGTAATGGAGACACGATGATCTAGATGGCCTAACCGCAGCTAGATCTATTTTAGGGGATGACTCCCGTAGTCAGAATAATTAATCTTAAATGTCTTGTTTTGTCTCGTCGTCAATCTACATAGCATGGGGGAGTAATTTCTACTAGCGTTATCAATACTGTTTGTCAATTATTTATAAAACCTATAAAAACAAGTGTCTTAGTGTCATTGTGTCTTTGTTGGTTTTGTGTTTCTATTGTGTCAATTTTATTTCTGCGTTATTTGTTGGTCGTAGACCGCCTTTAATTTGCTTTTTAGTTTAATAAGTCGTATTTCGTTTAAGCCGAGTCTCTGTGGGATCGACCTCGACTCTATCTAACTATACTACGATTGAACCTAGTTCTCTTGCTAGTGTGTTATTTAGGTATCCAGTA
This sequence comes from Gentiana macrophylla, assembly GCA_026214975.1. Classification (NCBI taxonomy): domain Eukaryota; kingdom Viridiplantae; phylum Streptophyta; class Magnoliopsida; order Gentianales; family Gentianaceae; genus Gentiana; species Gentiana macrophylla. The sequence continues at coordinate 26,688,028 of CM047805.1, forward strand.
TTTTTATTACTTGGACCGTGCATCATGTTTTTGGCGCCGTTGCCGGGGACTCGTGTCATTAAATTAAGTTTAGCTTATTTTATTAAAAGTAAATTCATAAATATTGTGAATAGATACTGTTTTAGTTTCGTTTTTATTATTTAGTCTAGTTAAAGGCCTAGCCTTTTAAGTCTTTAATTGTTTTATTCTTTTTTGTTATTTTATAGTACGCTACTCAGAAATCGAAGGAACTACTTGAGCCATATAATCCAGAAATAGAGAAATTTGCAAGGCGAAATAGGAAGTTAGCTAGAGAACTGGCTAAAAAAGAAGAAGATGATCCAAATCTTGAGGAAAGCGAGCACGAATTGGAAGAAGGACATACAACCGATCATTCTGAGCATTCTGAATCTGAAGTAGAAATGGAAGGCATTCCGAACAATCCGAACCAGGTACTTAATCCTGAAGTTATTAATAATGCCAATAATGTTAATAATGCGAACAATCTTAATGCTAATAATGGAAACCAAGCCCTAGCTCAAGGAGCGAGACGTACTTTACAAAGTTATGCAACGCCCACTATTGTGCAATTCATTCCCGCTATCGTAGCACCGCAAAATGCTGCGGAAGTGTATCACCCTAGGCCTAATGTAGTTCAAATGGTGACCAACTGTTCTACTTTTCATGGAGTCCAAAACGAGGATCCTGGTGTTCATGTGACAAATTTCTTGGAAATCGTTAGCACTGTGAAACCAGAATTAATCCCGGAGGGGAACATTCGTCTTAAGCTTTTCCCTTTCACTTTGAAAGATAAAGCTAAGCAATGGCTTCTCTCTCTAGAGGCTGGATCTATCACTACTTGGGAACAATTGTTGCAAAAATTCATGAATAAGTATTTTCCTTTAGGAAAAACCTTTAAGTTACGCCAGGATATCTTAGGATTTAAGCAACAACCTGGGGAGAGTTTTGATCAAGCTTGGGAGCGTTTTAAGGAAGCTATGAGGAAGTGTCCTCATCATGATATCTCTCTTTGGATTTTAATGCAAACTTTTTACCATGGATTGAGGGAGACTAAGAAAATTAGAGTAGACGCCTCTAGCAATGGAGCGTTTGTTCTTTTATCTCCTGAGGAGGCACAAGGAAAAATGGAGCAAATAGCGATGAATAGTCAATGGGAGGCCATGGCATAGCTACTGTGAAGATGGCTACTGACATATTTGAGGATAGTTCATCTACCAAAATCTTAGAACAACTTTCTGTTATCAACAATAAGGTAGATGGAATGCAAAAGAGGATGGCAAGAGCAGAGAAAGAGACTAGAATCGAAGTACTTCCTCAAAGTGAGAATGCTGGTACTGAAGAAGCCAACTATATTGGGAAACAAGGAAATCTATGGGGAGGATATAAGCCTAACCATAACCATCGTGGATTCTGATATAGTGACCCCAATGCAGGAGAAGGGCCTAAACCGCCTACTACTTATGTACCCCAGCAAACTAAAACTTTTGGTTGGGAAGCTGCAATAGAAAAATTGAGTAATGTCGTTACTGACAATATATGACAACTTTCAAAATCGATGGCTGATTTAGCCACTAACTTTAGCCAATGTTGTCAGAAGACCGATGCTAAGGTGACCAATCAAGAAGCCATAGTCCAGAATCTCACTCACCAAATAGGAAAATTAGCTGAGCAAGTCTCAACTAGACCTCCTGGAGGATTGCCGAGCAATACTGATAAGAATCCTAAGGATTTGAATGCGATCAATACTAGTAGTGGGAAAGAAGTAACTCCACCGTCCTTGAAAGAGAAAGAGAAATCCATAGAGAGTAAGGATGGTGAGCCAAGCAAGGAAGCAAATACCTCTGGAACCTTGCCGGAGCAAGAAACCTATAAAGAACCTGCTGGCCCTAGAGTTGAGCTTTATAATAATAAGTATCCTATTTTCACCGAAGTCGATCCTTCAACCTTACCTTATCCTCCACGCAAACCTAAGCCTAAGGTTGATGACAAAAGGTATATGAAGTTCATTGATATCTTTAGAAAGCTACACATCAATATACCTTTAGTTGAAGCACTTGCTGAGATGCCTGAGTACACAAAGTTCTTAAAAGAAGCTGTCTCTACTAAGAGGAAACTCTTAGATTTAGAGTCCATCTGTCTAAATGAGGAGTGCTCAGCCATTCTTCAACATAAATTACCTACTAAATGCAAGGATCCGGGAAGTTTTCTCATTCCCTGCACCATAGGTAACGTATGTTTGAACAAAGCTTTGTGTGATCTAGAAGCGAGCGTAAATCTGATGCCTCTATCCATTTTTCAAAAGCTAGGTATGAAAGACCTTAAGAAGACTTCAATTACTCTGCAATTAGCTGATCGGTCGGTTAAGGAGCCTTGTGGAGTGGTTGAGGATGTGCTAGTAAGAGTTGAGAAATTTGTGTTTCCTGTCGACTTTGTTGTGCTAGATATGGAAGCTAACTACGAAGTGTCCCTAATCTTAGGAAGACCTTTTATGGCCACTAGTAGGACGCTTATCGATGTTTACAAAGGTGAGTTAGTGTTAAGAGTTAATGGGGATGAAATAGCATTCAACGTGCTTGACACTTTGAAAACACCTGATGATGAAGATGATGCATGTTTCATGTTGGATTCTATCGACAAGCTTGTCAATGATTTCCAACAATATGAGGATATTAAGGATTTCCTGGAGGCTACCCTAGAGTTAGAGGATGAAGTGCCATATGAGAAGAGCGAAGAAGAGAAAGTGATATGGCCTAGATGTAGTAGAGGAACACCTGGACATGTTGAGGAGATGAAATATACCGAGGTTGAGAAATTCTACCATAGACCGACATGGCATAAGTTCTTTGAAATTAAGCTAACTTGACAAAACTTAAAGACCTCACTAGAAGAACCTCCTACCAATATGACATTGAAGCCTCTGCCTGCATATTTGAAGTATGTATTTCTTCAAGATGAGACCTTGCCGCTTATCATTTCTTCTGCCTTGACTGAAATACAAGAAAAAAAGCTGATGAGAGTGTTGAGAGAGTATCGCGGAGATTCTGGATGGACAATAGCTGACATTAAATGCATTAGCCCCAGCATTTACATGCATAAAATCTCCGTCGATCCTGCAAAGAGAGCGGTTGTACAACCCCAAAGAAGGTTGACTCCACAATTGAAGGACGTGGTTAGGGATGAAATTATTAAGATGTTAGAAATAGGGATCATCTTCCCTATCTCTGATAGTGAATGGGTTAGCCCAATCCACGTAGTTCCAAAGAAGGGAGGTTTAACTGTACAAGCCAATGAGTTAATTCCTGTTAGACTCATTACTGGTCATAGAGTGTGCATTGACTTTAGGAAGCTAAATGATGCTACTCGTAAAGATCACTTCCCTCTTCCCTTCATTGACCAAATGCTCGAGAGACTGAGCGGACATGCGTTTTATTGCTTTCTTGACGGTTACTCGGGATATTATCAAATTCATATTTCACCCGAGGATCGTTAAAAGACCACTTTTACATGTCCATACGGAACCTTTTCTTATAATAGAATGCCCTTTGGTTTGTGCAACGCACCAGCAACGTTTCAAAGATGCATGATTTCTCCGTTTGCTGATATGGTTGCAGATTTCCTAGAGATCTTTATGGATGACTTCTCCGTATTTGGAGATGATTTCGATTCATGTCTCACGCATCTAGCAAGAGTGTTGAAGAGATGCGAGGAGACGAATCTGGTGCTTAACTGGGAGAAATGTCATCTTATGTTTACTGAAGGTATAGTACTTGGCCACCGTATCTCTAAGAACGGTATAGAGGTGGATAGAGCAAAAGTAGAGGTGATTGAAAAACTGCCTCCACCAACCAATCTTAAGACATTGCGAGGTTTTCTTGGCCATGCATGATTCTATCGTAGGTTCGTGAAGGACTTTTCCTTAATCTCTAGACCTCTTACTGAGTTATTGGCCAAGGATGTGCCGTTTGTGTTTACTAGTGAGTGCATGAAAGCTTTCAATAAGTTAAAGAGCAGGCTTATTACTGCACCCGTTCTGATTGCGCCTGATTGGAATCTACCTTTTAAGTTAATGTGCGATGCAAGCGATACTACTGTAGGTGCTGCCTTAGGACAAAGAAAAGACAAGATATTTAGGCCCATCTACTATGCTAGTCGAACTTTAAATTCTGCTCAAAGGAACTATGCAACTACTGAGAAAGAACTTCTAGCTGTCATCTTTGCGTTTGACAAGTTTAGATCTTATATAGTAGGATCTAAAGTCACTGTTTGGACTGACCATGCAACTTTGAAGTATCTTTTAGCCAAACAAGATTCCAAACCAAGGTTGTTGAGATGGACTCTACTATTGCAAGAGTTTGATGTAGAAATCCGTGATAAGAAAGGATCTGAAAATTTGGTAGTGGATCATTTTTCCCGCCTACAAATAGAGGATAATGAGCCAATGAACGAGATTGGGGAAACATTTCCTGATGAACAATTATTCTCCATCACGGCCATACATGGAAACGATGATTGCACTGCAGTATCTTTGCATATTGAGGTTGTGAAGGAGAAGAAACAACCATAATTCAAAGTCTTTATGAATTATCTATCCGCGAAATACTTGCCACCAAACTCAACCCCCAAGAAAGAAAGAAATTTTTTAAGAATCTTAGGCACTATTATTGGGAAGACCACTATCTTTTTAAGCTAGGATCCGACAATGTCTTTAGGATATGTGTGCCGGAAGAGGAGATGTATGATATCCTTAGACATTGCTATGCTTATGAGGTCGGAGGACATTATGGAGGAGACAAGACTGCTGCGAAAGTTCTCCAATGTGGTTTTTACTGGCCAACCTTGTTCAAAGATGCGCATCACTATGCTAGATCTTGTCATTCATGCCAAATGACGGGAAATATCTCGAGAAGGAATGAAATGCCACTGAAGAATATCCTAGAGGTGGAACTTTTTGATGTTTGGGGTATTGATTTTGTGGGACCCTTTACTTCGTCTTTGTCCAACCGCTATATCTTAGTGGCAGTCGACTACGTGTCCAAATGGGTTGAGGCCATAGCTTCACCTACTAACGATGCGAAGGTTGTACTGAAGTTCTTAAAGAAAAATATTTTTACGCGGTTTGGAACCCCTCATGCCATTATTAGTGATAATGGAAGCCATTTTTACAATAGGCCGTTTGAAAATTTGATGATTAAGTATGGGGTTAGACACAATTTAGCTACTGCTTATCACCCTCAAACAAGTGGACAAGTTGAGGTTACAAATCGAGAAATAAAGCGCATTTTGGAGAAAACTGTTAATACGACTAGAAAGGATTGGTCGTTGCGATTACATGATGCTTTATGGGCTTATAGGACGGCTTATAAGACGACTATTGGTATGTCCCCTTATAAGATTGTTTTTGGAAAAGCATGTCATCTACCAGTTGAACTTGAACACCGTGCCATGTGGGCTACGTGTACGTTGAATTTTGATGAGAGTTTAGCTGGAGAAAGAAGATTGTTAGAGTTGACTCGCCTAGAGGATTTTCGTCTGGAAGCTTATGAGAATGCTAAAATATTTAAAGAGCGCACAAAGAAATTTCATGATAAAAAGATATTGGACTGCACCTTTAAGGAAGACGATCTGGCTCTTCTTTACAATTCGCGCTTTAGACTCTTTCCTGGCAAGTTAAAATCACGATGGTATGGCCCTTATCAGGTGAGTAAGGCTTTTCCTTCTGGAGCTGTTGAATTATTGAACCTTAAAGACCAATCCACTTTTGTGGTTAATGGACACCTTGTGAAACATAACATGGGTCTTGGTCAAGGTAAGGAGGAGGAAGTCTTCACTCTTGAAGATCCCACCTATACTTAAACCATCGTTGAGCTGAGTCGAGCTGGCGACTATAAACACAGAACTATTTCTTAAAAACTATCTTTTGTTTTTGTTTTGTTTGAATAAAGTAGCATGAGACTGTTAAGGTTTTTTTTCATCTCGCCATGTTCCGATTCTAAATTCGGAATAAACGAGGTTTTTTCCTTGATAGCGACATGTGAGTTTTGTAGTTTTAACTCTTCGGTTTTTCGTGTCATTGGTTGTATGAAATAAAGTGGCTTAAATTGTTTTTGGATATTCTATATCTAATTACTGCCACATTATTTATAACTCCCATTGACATGTCATTAACAGTTTCGTGGAGTTTCTGTTTGGTTTGCACAAACAGGTTTTTGATTGCTTCTCCACAACGTGCTTGGTCTACAACTGCATTCTGCATTTGATTGAGAGCCGTTTCCAGAGCTAAGTCTTTTTCTTAAATTCTCCTTTTTCTTTGTCATTGGGACAATGCCAAGTTTAAGTGGGGGGGGGGGGGGGTAGGAGACTTATCCATGATGTGTTATAATTGAAAAATTAAATGAAACGGTGAAAAATGTGAAAAAATGAAATTTTTTGAACAAATGCCAAATTAATTATCTCGTACCCTTAGAATTGTGAGTTCTTATACATAGAATTGATAGGGAAGGAACCAAGTTGCATGATTACGTGATCATTTTATACTTATGTGAATGTAAATTTAAGGATATTCATGCCAACTGTTGCAATTAGTTATTTATTATTTGCTTACTCAATTTGAATCGACGAATTCCGCACAAATCATAATAACTGAGAAGAATTATGTGTACATTGCGTAGATAATTGGTTATGTAGACCTAGAGTCGATATTTATCTGCTGATGTATTCTTATCTTCTAGCCATCAAAAGTGGAGTAATAAGCTTAAGAATTATCTGTGTTTCAACGATAAACACTGGGCTTGTAGTAACATTACCAAAGTAGCCCCGCGCTTGTGGTAATATTCAATGCTTCCACTAATCCGTGAGAGAGGGATTCTTGCAATGCATACTTTACTTTTAAAGCAAGTTTCTTTCTTGAGAGGTGTTAAAGCTTGAAACTACGGAAATGCTAAAAAATTCAAATTTTTAAGAGGCTTGAGTATTTTTCTCGGTCTCCAAGTCCAAAAACCTTATAGATGACGCTCTTGCTTATTGCACCATGTCTTTACCCATCGCGAGGCTTAAGGAGTGGGAATACTGATGTTGGTAGGTTAAGACTGCGAAGTTAGCATAAACTTTAATCTTGCCACGAATAGATAAAACTAAATGCACATGCACACATCACTTCGATTCATGACGAGTAGTGAATAATGGGTACCTTATGAGCATAAGTGGTATGAGTTGACTCGAGTTTCTTGTATAAGTATGATTTGACCACGGAAAATGTGTTTTGGGAATGACTTATTGATGCTTTGTTCGGGACGATCAAAGTCTAAGTGAAAGTAGTTGATGACGGTCAAATTATACCAAGAAAAGTCATCAACTTTGTCCTTAAATCGGGATTAATAATATATATTTTATGATAAATCACCTGTTTATATTTATTATTTAATGTTATGTGATTTATATTATATAATTTGGTATTTATCCATTTATAAGATATAATTTGGTATTTATCCATTTTTTTATATATAAATTGGTATTTATCCGTTTTTATTTAAATATGATTTATTTTGGGATAAATATCTATTTTGCAGATTTGTATAATTATGGAGGATAAATACAATTGGAAGAATTAAAATCTCAAGATAAATCCATGAAAATCCGGATGCATTGAAAATAAAGATCGGATAAGCATGACAAAAGCCGGCAAACCAATCCAAGATGGCGCCAACTTTGTGGGGGACGCATAAAGGGGGGCGCACCTTATTATTTTGAGAACGGCCGGGAGTTATCTCTTATTTGTTTTGACATTTTGAAGTATATCTCTTAATTAGCTTGAACCCCTAGAAATAGAGGCATGTAGTACACGCCATTTACACACCTTAGAAGAATACAATTCACAACATTTGTTTTATTTTCAATATATGTTTTCTTTATTTTATGTTCTTTCATTACGGAGTCGTTAGAATCTCCGGTTAGAGATCGTATCGAAGAGTGGGATTCACGCTCGTCTTCGAGGGTTACTCAATTATGCAATCTTTATTCATAGATCTAATTTATTTCGTTATGGAGTAGTAATTTTGTGTATTGATTTTGTGATGTAGTTAATTTACGAACCCATGTTTATGTAGATCTGAGACGTAAAAGACGTTTCACGAGCAATTCTGGTTCAGATCTGAGCTTGTTGGCAGCGAGCCTATGTCTTGTTGGTAGCAAGATCTGTGATGTTCTTGATTTGTCTATGAACGGCTTTGACTACGTCAGGTTCTCTGCTTTGTAATTCAAACAAGTAATTAAACTTGATCAACTTAATTATTTGTCATCGTAATTTAACATGAGACCTAAAAAGTGATTGTTATTTAGGACAGAGATTGAATCGGTGTCTAAGAAGTACGCCTAACTATAGGAATGTTGCTTAGATGAGGTTACGGTTTATACCGGCATCCCTAGTTTCGTAATTGTGTCAGAAGTTATTTGAGATGGAGACTAAAAATGTGAAGTCACGTAATGGAGACCCGATGATCTAGATGGCTTAACCGGAGCTAGATCTATTTTAGGGGATGACTTCTGTAGTCAGAATAATTAATCTTAAATGTCTTGTTTTGTCTCGTCGTCAATCTACATAGCATGGGGGTGTAATTACTACTTGCTTTATCAATACCATTTGTCAATTATTTATAAAACCTATAAAAACTAGTGTCTTAGTGTAGTTGTGTCTTTGTTGGTTTTGTGTTTCTATTGTGTCAATTTTATTTCTGCGTTATTTGTTGGTCGTAGACTGCCTTTAATTTGCTTTTTTGTTTAATAAGTCGTATTTCGTTTAAGCCGAGTCTATGTGGGATCGACCTCGACTCTATCTAACTATACTACGATTGAACCTAGTTCTCTTGCTAGTGTGTTATTTAGGTATCGAGTATTTTTATTACTTGTACTGTGCATCAGCGGTCATCTATCTCAACCTTGGTAAGGCATCTCTCCTCACCCGGTTCCATCCTACTCAGATGGTTAGCTACCACATTCTCACACCCCTTTCCATTCTTAATCTCTACGTCGAATTCTTGAAGGAGCAAAATCCACCTTAACAAGCGTGGTTTTGCGTCTTTCTTGGCAAACCGATTTCGCAACGCAGCATGGTCTGTATGGACTATGACTTTCGACCCAACCAAGTACGACCGGAACTTGTCGAAAGAAAAAACTATGGCTAGAAGTTCCTTCTCTGTGGTCACGTAATTTTGTTGAGCTGATTCAGGGTATGACTTGCATAGTAGATAGGTCGAAACTCCTTGTCGACCTTCTGACCTAGGACAGCTCCTATAGCATAATCACTCGCATTGCACATGACTTCAAACTCCTTGGACCAATCAAGTGCCACTAAGATAGGAGCTGAAGTAAGAAGTTTCTTGAGAGTTCTAAAAGCATCTAGACATGCCGCATCAAAAACACTGGGGGCACCCTTCATCAACTGAAGGGTGAGAGGTCTAGCAATTTAGGAAAACCCTGGGATGAACCTACGATAAAAACCTGCATGACCCAAGAATGATCTCAGGGTCTTCAGATTTGTGGGCATAGGTAGCTTAGCTATTGCCTCTATCTTAGCTCTGTCAACCTCTATTCCCTTCCTCGACACTTTGTGGCCTAACACAATTCCCTCAGTGACCATGAAATGACACTTCTCCCAATTTAGAACTAGGTTTGTCTCTTCACAACGCACAAGCACCTTATCAATGTTAGACAAACACTCATCAAAAGTGTCACCAAAAATGCTAAAGTCATCCATAAAAACTTCCGTACGCTCTATCATGTCAGCAAAAATTGAAACCATACATCACTGGAATGTCGCGGGTGCATTACACAACCCGAACGACATTCTTTTGAATGCGAAGGTCCCATAAGGACATGTGAAGGTAGTTTGATCTTGGTTATGTATATCAATGTGCATCTGATAGTATCCACTAAAAACCATCTAGAAAGCAATAAAACGCATGACCACTTAGACGCTCTAGCATTTGATCAATAAAAGGTAGGGGAAAATGATCTTTCCGAGTTTTATCATTTAGCATGCGAAAATCGATACGTACCCGATGACCAGTAACTAAGTGAGTAGGAATAGGCTCACCTTTATCATTTAGCTTAACAGTGATGCCTCCTTTCTTGGGCACGACTTGCGTGGGGCTCACCCACTCACTATCGGATATCGCGTAGATTATCCCTAGCTCCAGCATATTCACCACATCTTTTCTCACCACTTCTTGCAAATGTGGGTTCAGCCGTCTCTGAAATTTCCTGACCGGATTTGCACCCTCTTCAAGGATGATTTTGTGCTTGCAAATGTCAGCACTAATTCATTTAATATCGACCATCTTCCATCCAAAGGCCGTTTTGTGTTTCTTCATAACGTGGATCAACTTAGCTTCCTGCAAAATGGTGAGTACAGACGAAATAATAATAGGAAGTAATTTATCAGGTTCTAAAAATATGTACTTTAAATGCTCAGGAAGTGGTTTCAGCTCCAAATCAGTCGGTGGTTCCTCGATTGATGGCTTTGGCAGCTTGCCAGTCTAATCGAGCTCTAACTTTTTGTTCCATCCGGCTTCGACATAGGGACTCGACTCCAAATGATATACCTGAATTCTCATTCTCGGGTCATCATCAACTGCGGTGCTTGACTTAGTGAAGCATTCCTCTATCGGTTCGTGGTATCCCTGCAGGTTAGTGTGCTCCAAAATACACGGATATATAGCATCGACAGAAAAACAATCGCTCTTTTCATCATCAGGATGCTTCATTGCATTATAAACATTAATGGACACACTCTTTTTCCCGACTCGTAGTATGATTTCCCCTCTCTTAACGTCTATCAAGGTCTCTCATGTGTTCAAGAAAGGCCGACCTAACAACAGAGGAGTTTTTGCATCCATATCCATATGTAAAACTATGAAATCAACGGGAAAAACAAACTTGTCAACCTGCAATAACTCATCTTCAGCTACCCCCATAGGTGTCCTAACAGACCTATCTGCCATCTGTAGGGTCATCCTTGTCGGTTCTAACTTACCCAATCCCAGCTTCTCATAAATTCCTCTCGGCATTAGGCTCACAGAAACCCCTAGATCACACAACACATTTTTAAACACTATCTCTCCAATGGTGATTGAGATGGTAAAGCTACCTCTATCTTGCATCTTAGGGGGTATCCTATTCACAAAAATTGCAGAACATTCCCCACTCACATGCACCATATGTTGCATCTTCTCCTTATTCAACAACATTCCTATTAAAAATTTAATGTACGGGGGAATGCTCGAAATAGCCTCTAACAGGGGAGTATTCACCACTACCTTCCTTAGGAGATTCACAAATTTCACCTGACCTTGGGTTAGTATGTCCTTTCTGGGTCCCTTAGGAGGGTAGGGTAAAGTGCAAACATCAAAATCTGGGGGAGGAGGAGGAATTATTTTTTCTTACCTTTTATCTTCGGAGATGAGGGCTCTTCTTCTTTGATGTCCAAGACTACATAGTCTTTCTTTGGTGCTGCCCCTTATGACGCATTCTTGTTTGCCTCCGCCAATGCTTTCTTTGTGGCCTCCAACTCTTTTCTCATTGCAGCCATTTCCTTCTCAACACTGCCAATTTCCAAATCATCAATCTCGACTTCTCCATACATGGCCCCTTCACGGTCAACTACCTTCTCTTTCTTGGCTTTCTCAGTTCCCGCTTTCTTTGCCCATAGTTCTTTCTTCTTATCACTTGGCCTAACTTCTTTTCCACTGCGTGTGAACACAGTATTCACACCCATCGGGTTTCTCTCAGTATTACTCGTGGGCCCACTACTCAGATTTGTCTTTAGAGTGTCAGTTATTTGCCCTAATTGGGTCTCCAAGTTCCGAATGGAAGAATGGGTTACCACTTTATGCTCCACAACATTTTTATTTAACTCAGAAACAATCCTATCCAGTCTTTACAGGAGTATCTCAGCGGACCTCTTCTGAACACCAGAAGTATTCGATTGCTGGATATTTTGAGTGCTCCGGTGGAGATGGGCAATCGGGTGTTGATAGCTGCCAGAATATTATTTCTCGGCGGCTGGCTTGCTTGCTGATTCTGATTATTCTCCTGGCCTTGATTTTGATTCCATCCTTGGTTCTGACCCCAATTCTGACCTTGCTGTTGCTGTTGGCCTTATGATTGAGATTGCTGATTCTAATTACTATGATAGTTTCCTTGGTTTTGATTATGGTATGAATTCTGATTCTAGGGATTCTGGTTTCAAGGTCGGTTGTATGAGCTTTGGTTTTGCCTAAAACCTTGGTTTAGATTATTGTTACAATTCTAGTTTTGATTCTTCCCTTGATTCCAACTTTGACCTTGCTTACTCTGATTCCACTGTCCCCCACTACCTTGTCCTACATAGCTCACATTATATTTCTGGGAGTCATCACCCATACCATACACCATTGGTGGCCCTTGCTGATTGTTGAAATTCGGACTCCATTATTGCTGAGCATAATCCTACTGAATTGTACTCATCTACCCCATTGCATACACATTCATCTTCTGCTGATCATTCAGATTCCCAAACTTTTGTGTTGCTTGGTTAGGTACCAACTGCTGTGGGTATGTGGAATTTTTCGATGATTTACACTCCATTGCTGAGTGTCCACCTCCACAAAGTTGGCATTGCTGTGCCTTCTTTCTCTCTAATTCCATTTTGGTCCATCTTCAGTACCATTTCTTGCATCTTGTCATGCATGGCAGACTCTCTATCTAGCTCTTCTTTCAAGGAATTTACACTTTCCATTGGGGATTTCTTCTTTTTCTTTCTAGACCCTCACTGTCCTTCTCCATCTGCCGTATTCTCAATTTGTCTCATAGCTTGTTCTGGCGGCAGATTCATAATATCTCCGCCACTTGCGGCGTTTGCTTGTTATGGTCCACTGGCTCTAAGGCCCTAAATAGTATAATTATTTGCTCAACAGTGGAAAAACCGTGTGGAGGGCATCTCTTCAGTAGACCCCTAAATCTCTCATATGTCTCATTCAGTGTCTCTCCCTTGAGACCATCAAACGAAGATATTTCTTCTTTCAAGTCCAGAATCTTCGCCGGAGGAAAGTACTTCCTCAGAAACACTCTTACCACATCCACCCACATATGTAACGAATCATTAGGCAATGAATTGTACCAATCCTTAGCATCTCCTCTAAGTGAAAACGGGAAAACTATCAAATTTATCGCCTCATCGCTAACCCCATTATATTTCATTGTTCCACAAATTTGGAGAAAATGATCTAGAAAGCTATTCGGGTTCTCAGTTGACTTTCCGTGGAACAAGGCATGCTCCCCCAACATGTTCAGGATATTTTGCTTTATATCCATGTTGTTGGAATTGATAGGGGGCACTCTAATTGGGTTGTGCCCGAGAACTTCCTGTGGGGTAGTCACATAATCTCGACAGACTCTTGGTCCCTGTACCTGCTGAGCTCTCTGTGGCTAATAATTCTGCTGTTGATTCAACTGCTGCATAGGTGGTTGCTGATTATATGGGTTTTGGAAACCCTATTGATTTCCCTGATCTCTCAGCATCTGTAGTACTCGGTTTACGGTAGCTTGGTCGAATTCTGGCTCGACGTTCTGGCCATTCTGTCCTTCCCTGTTCTGTCCAATCCCTGCTCTCTGATTAAATTGTGGGGTGACCAACTACTGGAACACTGTATTGTCTCCCCTGAATTGATCTACATGAGGGTCTCTCGGTGGAGTTTGCAACTGCAGTGTTGGATTACCACCAGTAGTATTTGAGGTTTGCCCTTGTGCATTCTGTTCATCGATGGGGTCTTTGCCATTTCTACGAGTTGTTATATCGTTCATTTCTTCAGAGGAATCTGAGAGATGGCTTTCTACTACACCTTCTTCTTCAAACAAAGGGTTCGAATTAGCAATCAGGATCTCTCCTTGGCGCTGACTGTTTTTATGACGTGCAAATGCTTCGATTTCTTCAATCGGCTTGATAAGAGGTTCTTTTGAACTGCGGATCATTCACTGTGAAATAAGAAACAACAAGAAAATGAAATAAAAAATGACCTAAGAGATATTAAACGTTACTCCCCGACAACGGCACCAAAATTGTTGATAGCAAAATACTTAACCGCTAACTTTCACCGACCGAGTATCGGGTCAACGGGAGTATAGTGGTCACAAGGTCGAATCCATAGGGAGTAAAGTCTAAGTACCAGAGCTGACGTTAAACTTAGTTCAGATCAAAATAATGGTAGGAGGTATTATACTAATGTAGAAATAAAGGTTATACTAACGGTCTTACTTCTAAATATTAAAAGGTATAGCCGAACTATGATTCCACGAGCTACTTTTACCCCTTAGGAAGGACTTGACAGGGAGTGTGTCTCAACCGACCTACCTATCCAATGTAATTTAACGACATCCATGGGTGGCAACTCCTAATTCTAGTGTTTAGACTGAACAACTCGATCCAACCACCCTATGCGAAGCTAACCGACTCTCCCTTTAGAAAACCGATTATCCTAACATGATTAAGTTCTAGAGTTGATCGAACAGTGATGACAAACCTCTGTATTGGAAATGGACCTAACAACTAGGCTGAATCTATGCAACGATCCTAAAACCCCTTTTCCCACATCTCACCGCAAAATGCATCTTTAAATTCGATGTGTGTGACAGTAAATTAGGCGATCAATCTAAATCAAAGATGTTAAAATAAGTTTTAGGACATGGATCAATCGTTAGAACATTCAATTACGCACTACACAACTCCCAATCTCATCCCCCTTAGGGTTTTTGCTCGCTTTCACATAATTCAACTACACATGCAGTTAGCTACTCATGATTATGCTAAAAACAGAATTTAGAGCAAAAATTAAACTAAATACAATAAATAGAAGAGAAAACATTACCATATAAATTGCCAGAAATCTGATCCAGAAAATATCCAAGTAGAATGTAACCTAAAAGTCGAATTTTTGGAAGTGTAATGGAAAAACTAATCTATAAAAGTGCTTAGAATAAACGGAATTAAAATATGGAATAAGTGGATCAAAGTATAATCAACATACACTAAAACCACACCAAAATCGCCCACAAAGTGTCTAAAGTCGGCCAAATATATAAAAGTGATGAATGAGCTGTGTATTTATAGTGTAGGGTTGAAATCTGCTGCTGTCGGTGCCGGACGAGCGTTTGCTCCAAGGCGGACGCTCGTCTGCCTGGAAATTGGATGATGATTAGGGTTTATTCTTTAGTGAACCAATGTTTGACTACTCCTAAACACTAGTTCATGGATCATGCCTTGAGGGCAAACGCCCGTCTGGATTGTCTGAAAGCCTGTCTGGATTATATGAGATTTCTTGATTCAGGTTGAGCCCATCGAAACGTGCGTTTGGAGTTGTTTTGGATGCTCGGCCATCTGAAAATCTAACTTTCAGTATCAACTGCTACTTCTGTAAATGCCCGTTTACACTGTCCAAACGCCAGTTTATCCTGTGCTTGCCACGAACGCCAGTTTGCCTTGATTTCGCTCCAAACTTGATTTTTCTCCACTTTCATGATGCTTTCATGCCACGAACATGTTTCATATTCCAAAACATCGCCTTCCGGGTCCTCGAGTCACCTAAGTCCTGCAATAACATATACGAAAAAGCACTACGCGTAATTCCGCAAGACAAAAGTGCTCGGAAAAGAGATAAATATTGCTAAAAAGGCAGAGTTTACTATCGATATGACAGTTTAACTCCCCGTGCATATAACTCTCGATATCGCTCTTAATTAGGTCTAGAACTACCCAAAACATGTCAATAAACTGATAAACGGGGGTTAAACTGCACACCAAAGTACAGTAAAGTTGACTCCCATCAGATTGCGGGCAAGTGAACAAATAAAGTTGATGCATCGAGCAACGGATGTTTTGCGTTGCTATCACTTGAAGAAGCCGAAGAGAAATTGGAGCAAATTGCACTTACAAGTAAATGGGGAATGCATCAAACTGAATCGGCCAAAGTAGCTCAAGGCGTATTTGAGAAGATACTTCTCAAAAGATCTTATCTCAGCTAATGGCGATGAATGAAAAGATAGGCGGAATGCAAGATCGCATAGCCAAGGTTGAGAAAGTTCAAGATAATGATGTAGCCAACACTGATGACGTGAACTATATAGGGAGGCAAGAAAAATCCTTATGGGGGCGGATATCGCCCAGGTTCTCACGACCAACATGGTTTTAGACTGAGTGACCCTGCTGGGGATATAGACAAAGTGATTCAACTGGTGGAGAGAGACCGAGACAAGCTGTTGGATTCATGCCTCAATTCAATAAGTCCGGTGGTTGGGAAGCAGCCATGGATAAAATGAGCTCAACTGTGACTGACACGGTCAACCAACTTACGAAATCCATGACTGAACTGAATACAAACTTCACCACATATTGTTAGAAGAATAATACAAGACTGACCAATCAAGAAGTCTTAGTGCAGAATCTGTCGCACCAAGTGGGGGCAGATTGCAGAACAAGTGTCAGCCCATCCTCCGGGAGGATTGCCAAGTAATACTGAGAAGAATTCGAAGGATGTGAATGCAATCATGACAAGAAGCGGAAAGGAACTACTTGGACTAGTTATATCAACTATTCAGGAAGAAAGAGAAAGCAGTCAGCCGCAGAACGCAGCAGAATCTGGTGAAAAAGAGGGGCCGGTAAACCTGTATGCTACCCCGATAAACCGGGAGTTTGAAAATTCAACAGACAAGCAGGCAGAGCAGCAACAGTCAGCAGGTAAGTGTTCAAGAACTATAACCATTAATCCTACTACTTTACCCTATCCCCCTAGGAAATATAAGCTGAATAATGATGATGCGCGTTATAAAAAGTTTATAGAAATGTTTAAGAAGTTGCAAGTGAATATACCTTTGGTACAAGCTCTGGCCTAAATGCCAGAGTATGCAAAGTTCTTGAAAGAAGCAATCTCTACCAAAAGGAAATTATTAAACCTAGAGAGTATTTGCCTTAACGAGGAATGCTCAGTAGTTTTGCAACGCAAACTGCCTCCTAAGTGTAAAGATCTTGGGAGCTTCCTCAAACCATACACAATTGGAGGAGTATGCCTAAACAAAGCATTGTGTGATCTTGGAGCCAGTGTCAATCTAATGCCACTCTCCATCTTTCATAAGTTAGGCATGAAAGAATTGAACGAAACGTCTATACCCTTCAATTGACTAATCGGTCTATGCCGCGTGGAGTGGTGGAGGAAGTTTTCGTGAAAGTTGATAAGTTTGTATTCCCTATAGACTTTGTGGTACTAGACATGGAAGCTAACCACGATGTTCCATTAATCTTAGGAAGACCTTTTCTAGCTACGCGCAAGACCTTGATAGATGTTCATAAGGGTGAGCTGATTTTGAGAGTGAATGAGGACAAAGTAGTGTTCAATGTTATGAATTCAATGAAGAATGCACAAGATGAAGGAGAACCATGCTACATGCTAGATTCCATAGATGAACTAGTGTTGGAATCATATCAGTAAGTGGCTCTAGACCCTGAAGTAGCTGAGTCTTTACTCCTGAAGGAAGAAGAAAGCTATGAGGAAACCTGGCCTGGGTGTAGCGAATGTCATGTGCGAGAAATAGATCCTATATCTTCTGTGGATTTAGGAGGAACCATTCATAGACCTTCGTGGCACAAGTTCTTTGACATACAATTGACTGGTAAGCTGTTAAGATCATCAGTAGAAGAGCCACCAAGGAACTTAACGTTGAAACCTTTGCCATTTCACCTGAAGTACATATACTTACAAGATGATACTCTCCCCATCATAATTTCATCGTTATTATCACCTTTAGAGGAAGAGAAACTCTTGAGAGTATTGAGAGAGCATAAGGGAGCGTTTGGATAGACGATCACAGATATTAGAGGAACAAGCCCATCGGTGTGCATGCATAAGATCTCTGTAGACCCTGAGAAGAAAGCGGTAGCACAACCACAAAGGAGGTTGACACCACAATTGAAGGATGTTGTTAAGGAAGAGATCATAAATATGTTGGAGATAGGAATCATTTTCCCAATTGCAGACAGTGAGTGGTTGAGCCCAATTTATGTGGTGCCTAAGAAAGGAGGATTCACTGTCCAACCTAATGAGTTCGAAGAGATAATTAATGTCAGGCTAATTACTGTACATCAAGTTTGCATTGACTATAGGAAAATGAATGAAGCTACTCATAAAGATCATTTTCACCTACCATTCATTCATCAGATGTTAGAAAGATTAAGCGGTCATGGGTTTTATTGTTTCTTAGATGGATATTTTGGTTACTATCCGATCCATATTGCCTCCGAGGACCAAGAGAAAACGACTTCCACATGTCCCTATGGAAGGTTTGCATACAATCGCATGCCTTATGAATTATGTAATGCACCAGCAACTTTCCAAAGGTGCATGATATCATTATTTACGGACATGGTGGAAGATTTCTTGGAGACATTCATGGATGATTTCTCTGTATTTGGAGATAGATTTGATAAATTCTTGGACAACTTGAGTAAAGTGCTAAACAGATGTGAAGAGACCAGCCTTGTACTTAATTGGGAAAAATGCCATTTCATGGTTACAGAAGGAATAGTGTTGGGCCATAAGATTTCAAGGAAAGGAATGGAAGTTGACAATGCAAAGATAGAGATGATAGAGAAGTTAACCCCTCCAACAAACTTAAAGATGTTGCGAGCCTTTCTTGGCCACGCAGGATTCAATAGGAGGTTTATCAAGGATTTCTCTAAAGTTTCTAGACCTTTGACGGTATTACTTGCAACGGAAGTACCTTTTGTGTTTGGAGAATATTGCAAGAAATCATTCAACACATTGAAGTGAATGCTTATAACAGGCCCGATCTGGTAGCACCAGATTGGAACAAACCTTTTGAGCTTATGTGTGATGCAAGCGACACGGCAAATGGAGCAGCCCTGGGAGAAAGGGAGGATAAAATATTTAAGCCTATCTATTACGCCCGTCATACCCTTAACAGTGCCCAGATGAATTATGCGAATGCAGAGAAGGAACTCTTAGCTGTTATCTTTGCATTTGACAAGTTTCGACCTTATCTGATAAGATCGAAAGTCACTGTATTCACTGATCATGAAACTTTGAAATACCCTCTAATCAAGCAAGACTCCAAGCCGAGATTATTAAGATGGATTCTATTCTTACAAGAGTTTGATGTGGAAATCAAAGATAAAAAGGGATCTGAGAACCAGGTGGCTGATCACCTGTTAAGATTAACTTTGCTGGAAGAAGAGCAACCGACTGAGATTAGGGAAAGCTTTCCTGATGAACAACTTTTTTTTGTCTCAGTGGTAGCTCGAGTTGAATCTCAGACCCGACATCGTACATCAAGAGTGGGCAAGGAATACCCTTGGGTTGCTAACATTGTCAATTATTTAGTAGGAAGGTACCTACCACCAGAATTCACGAATGCGGATAAGAAGAAGTTCTTCACATATCTGAAGCATTATCATTGTGATGATCCCTACCTATACAAATTCTTCCATGATGCCATTATTATGAGGTGCACCATGACCATGAGATTCCAAA
The DNA here is from genome assembly GCA_026214975.1 of Gentiana macrophylla. Taxonomy (NCBI): domain Eukaryota; kingdom Viridiplantae; phylum Streptophyta; class Magnoliopsida; order Gentianales; family Gentianaceae; genus Gentiana; species Gentiana macrophylla. The sequence goes on from CM047805.1 coordinate 26,707,593, forward strand.
TATTTTGCACATGTGTCATTCTAGAGAAGCTGTAGGTCACTATGGGCCAGACAAGACAATAGCAAAGGTACTGCAGTGTGGATTCTATTGGCCAACAATTCATAAGTCTGCTTACGAGTTTACAAGATCCTGTCATTCCTGTCAAATGTCTTGTAACATTTTTAAGATGAATGAGATGCCACTGCGGAGTATCTTAGAAGTTGAGTTATTCGATGTATGGGGAATTGATTTTGTTGGGCCTTTCAAATCGTCAGAATCGAATCGGTACATCCTGGTAGTAGTCGATTATGTTTCCAAAAGGGTGGAAGCAGTAGCGAAGCCTATTAATGATGCCAGGGTTGTCCTGAGGTTTCTTAAGAAAAACATTCTGGTTAGGTTTGGAGTGCCAAGAGCCATAATTAGTGACGGATGGAGTCATTTTTGTAATAGGTTGTTTGAGAAATTGATGATGAGAGATGGGGTTAGACATAAGATTGCAGCAACATATCACCCCCATACAAGTGGACAAGTAGAATTCACGAACAGAGAGATTAAGAGGATCTTAGAGAAGTTTGTGAATCCCACGAGGAAATATTGGTCTTTGAAATTAGATGACGCTCTGTGGGTATACAGAACAGCTTATAGGACCTTGATTGGGATGTCACCGTATATGATAGTGTTTGGAAAAGCATGTCATTTACTGGTAGAACTCGAGCACTGAGTGCTGTGGGCGACGAGGTTTCTAAATATGGTTGAGAATTTAGCCGGTGAAAAGAGAATGATAGAGTTGAATAGATTGGAGGAATTTAGACTTCAAGCGTATGAGAATGCTAAGATTTACAAGGAAAGAACGAAGCGCCTGCACGTTAAGAAGATTCTGAACCGCACATTCCAAGTTGGAGAAAAGGTGCTGGTATATAATTCACGTCTTTGTCTTTTTCCTGGAAAGTTGAAGTCTAGATGGTATGGACCACATATAGTCACAAAAGTTTTCAATTCAGGTGCATGCAAAGTTAGACAAGAATACTCTGGGAAGACTTTCATAGCTAATGGCCACAGGCTGAAACATTAGCTAGAGCACAAGTACAACCCTGAATTGGAAGTCTTTACGTTGATAGAGCTAGAATATGAATAAATGAGCCCTATTAGTACAGTCGAGCTGACGACTATAAACTCAGAACTATTTCTAAACCCTTATTTATTGCTTTTGTTTATTTAGGTTATTTTGAGTCAATAAAGTAGCATGCCAATCGCAAGGTTTATTTCATCACATATATCTTCGGTCGTTTGGCTAGAGATATATGTGGTTTTTTCCTTCAAGATTCTCATGTGATACCCTCATAAAAGGTTTCACGTCTTGCTTAGGCCAAAAAACAGAATAAAGTGTCTTAAACTGTTTTTGCGCATTCCTCCGGTATGCACAATTACCGCCACCTTATTTTCTTGTTGTCCTTCGCAAGTTACTCATAGTTTTTGGAAGGATTTTGGAACACAGGTAACAACTTGGAAGAGGAATGACCTTGGAGCAAATGATTACGCTCTGAGATTTGTTTTGACTCAGCCGACATTTCCGGAGCTAAGTACCTTTTCTTTCTTTTATTATTCGTCATTGGGGACAATTTCTATAATAAGTGGGGGGTAGGCGTCTTAGCTGGGTAATCGAGAAAAGGGATTAATTTTGAAATTTTAACACTGTTTTTAGCTTTCTATTTGCACGTTTTTGAGTAAGGAAACAGTAGAAAAGGAGCCCAATTTCAAATTGAAGTGAGCTATAGCATATTCAATTTAGTATGGAAGAATGGGCATATGTTGTGTTGCATGAAGTAGTAACTTATTAATTATTATTCTTTCATTGCAATCAATATTTGTATTGTTCCCTTGAAAAGGCTTTGGTTAAGTTTAGAGGGGGGGGGGGGAGGGGTGAATAAACTTAATACTTAAAAACTTTTTGGAGTTTTTGCAAACTCAGCAAGGTCAGTAGCCTGCTGACTATCAGTAGTCTGTTGACCACTAGGTAGTCTGCTGACTATTAAGATTATTAATTTTTGTTGCAACGGATTATATTTATATTAAGCCTTATTACATGTTGTTAAATGAATGATACTAAGTACTGGATACTCAGTAGTGTATGTTTGTGATTCAGTATGCTGATAAACTAGAATGTAGTAAGTATGTGCAGTAAAGTAAGTAGGCAAGATTTATAGTGGTTCCAGATGGTGTAATCCTTTCAGTCAACTCTTCTCCTGTGATGTTGGAGGAAAATCACTAGATATTCTTGAGGTTGATGTTACAAAAATCCCTAAGTTGTTTGTCCTTCACCAATGACTATGCCTTCACAAACTAAACACTTGAAATAGGTAGGATTGCTGCTCCAACGTATTCCACTGGTATTTAAAGGGTAGGATTGCCTCATCACCAGCTCCACCACAAACAACAGTCCTTGACACCCTAAAGATGCTTCTTTGTCTTCAGCACACCTCTTGTAAGAGTAGGTTTGAATCAAGTAAGTGATTCAGCTTTCAGCAGCTTGATCAGGATGAAGTGATTAGCATCTTGAAATTTTCAAGTGTGTATACTTGATGTAACTTGATAGCGTGTTACACTTGAAGAAATTTCCTGATCGGTAAGTTTAAGCTCAATGTATGCCAGCAGGGTGTTTTTCTTGATTAAGACTTGATAGCTTCGTATGGATTATATGATGTTCATCAACTTCAAAATTGAGTCTGAAGTCCCCTATTTATAGGTGGGAATCATGTGACTTGTGTTTGAATTTCAAATATAGATGTTTCAGTCTTGTCTCCATCTTGACTTGTTTTTGTCCTCGAACATGGTGCGCGACAAATCGATCCATCTTATTGTCGATTTTGATTTGTCACCTTTGACTTATAACCATTGGATAATTCTCTGAATCTTTCCAACGTTCCTTTTATCTTGACCATTGATTTGTTGATAGAATCAAAGCTTGTAATCCATCATTATATTTTTAATCTGCCAAGGTAACTTTGATTGAATCGAGATTTACAACCAGTAAACATTTGACTTATTTCAGTCTGCTGATGTACATATCTATCAGCTAGCTTAAGTGTACTGTGTTTATAAAAACACTTTAGCTAACTATTTTTTATCTAACTTTTATTGTGAAGTTAGAATACACCATTTGGATTATAACTAAGTCCCAATCACCACTTAACAAATGGAACTTAGACCTTGTACACAAGGTATATGTAATCAGTTTAGGTCATCATAGACTTACCTAAATTCTGATTCTATATCCTTGACTTTAAATACTATGTTTGATCCCTTATCCTTCAACAAATGAGTTTGAACCCTCAGCCTTCAACTATCAGCAGGTTCCTAGACACTCTACTGACCTAGATACCCTACTGACCTAGACAGGTCAGCTGATAAAGTCAGCTGACCACATTACAGTTCTTGTTTGATCAAACCTATACAAAAATCAAACTCTAGTAAACCTATACATTTAATCTAGACATCTTTTTGCCTTTGCTCTATAACAGCTAGTCTGACACTCATCATTAAAAATTAATATATGTCCAACAATTTTCCCCTTTTAGTGATTATGTCAATACCCTCCTTACAGCAAAGCAAAAAGATAAAAACAAAGACAGAACAAATTTAAGATATATCTCATTAAAATATCATTTGTTCAAAAGTATTACAAACTAGGATCAACAAAAGATAAATGCATAAGTAAGTATGCTGATCTAGTTTCTGTTTCAGTCTTGCTCCTGCTTTTCTTGATACTCCCTGATCTCTCTGACTACATCTAGCATCCATTGATTTTCCAATGTGGAAAAGTCAATCCAGGTATGTATTTGTTTCCACCACTTCCAAGTCAATCTTATGGTATGCACAGTGAAGCCTTGTACCAAGTAGAAGTGTTTAAACTCTTCCAGTGTATCACTTACTGTCCAACTTCCCATTCTCTGTCCTCTTACACCTCTGCCACCTCTACAACCTCTAAAAGAAGCTCTTAAGGATTTGACCCTTGTCTCCCAAAAATTTAATCCCAGAAAGGAATTCAGTCCTTCCTGAAATCCCATGTCATTATAAGGTCTCTTCTTTGAGTAGTATAGATTCTTTTATTCCTTTAGGAGATCATCAGTTAGCTGAATCATGCCAGGTCCAGGGTTCCTGAACTCATTGATGTCATTCTCCTATTTTTTCTTAGCAAATTAAGATCCTTGCTGCATCATTTGCTTCTGCTGTAAGGCCTTCCTCCCTCTTATTGACATCATCAATAAAACGGCTCAGCAGGCCATGAACACTTTCTTGTGAAATCACCAAATTTGCTAGTTGACCTTCCATAATCTCAGTTCTTGTGTCAACTGCAGTGATCCTTCCATCAATATTTTGTTCCAGCAGATTGATCCTCTATGTAACCTTAGGATCCAGTTTAGTAGGTTGAGGTGCCTCAGCAGGCTTGGATGCCTCAGCAAGCTTGTCAATTTTCTGATCCAAAGAGGTGATCTGCTCATGAAAATGTTTATCTTTTCTTGTTTCATTGTTATTTATACCTCTTACATCTCTGATTAGGTCATTTATGGCAAATTGAGAAGAGGTGATGTTGGAAGCAACTATTTTAGTGGTTCTTCCTCTATTTTCCACTAGATTCACTAGGTCTTCAAATCTCTGCTCACTTCTATTCAGTTGAGCCCTCAGTTGTGTAATATCATCCCTCACAGCTTTCAACTAATCTATAATCATCGCTGGAATTGCATTCATTCCAGCCATACAACTAGCAAACCCTCCAGCAAGTTGTTCAACGTCATCATCGTCCCTGGAGTGCCTGACAACTCTAGCTCTTGTCCTATATTATTCATAGGGTTCAGGACCTTCCTCAACAACATCTCCAAACATTTCTTCCATGCCAGGTACCTCTTCAAAGATTGGTACATATGCTGGTTGAGGCTCAGCAGCAGCTTCTTCTTCTTGTGGCATTTGAAATTCCTCAAAACTGAAGTCATAGTCCACCAGCTGTCTTCATTTACACAAGTCTGCTGACTATATTTCCCTTCAGCAACCTTCTCTTCAGTGACTTGATCAACAGCAAGTTGTGCTACAATAATCTGTTCTACAACAACTTGTTCTGTAGATGCCAGTTCTATAGCAGCTTGTTCAACAGGAGCCAGTTCTACAACAACTTCTATACCGTGCACAGGGGATTCCTCCAATCCCATCAAAAGTTCCAACCTTTGTCCTAATACTGTTTGTTCCTCAGTATGCAGGACCTCCTGTTCTGACTTATATTCAGGTGCTATTTGTAACTCAGCTTCCTGAACCACCTCTTCAACAAAAACATGAGGAAATGTGGCCAAGTTTTCCTCTAAAACTCCTCTAACATGAGCCATCTCTTGTAAGATATCAGCAGCCTATGATAAGGTTTCTTGAGTGTTAAACCACTCCTGATACTGTGCTAAATCCTCTGAACTGATGTCACCTTCCTTAATCATAACAACATCAGAAATAATGGTCATCATGGAATTTTCATAGGATGTTGCTATAGCAAGCTGTGTCTCCAATTCTTTATTATAAATAGCTTCCAGCTCTTCATGCAAATTATCGATCTGCTTTGTCCTCAAGAGGATCGTTACCTTCGATGATCGATCACTATTTGCTTAGTAGATCCGTGTCCTGCATCCTCAGTAGATATATCTCTAGCAATACCACTTGATTCTCCTGGATGCATGGGATGATCATCATCTAAATCAGATGAAGATGATGCTTCATCACTGTTAGGTGTATATTTAGGATCTTTGAACAAGATCTTTGCACTCTTCTTTCCTTCTTCCATAAGATCCATCAGCCTGATTTGTAGCGTAGTTGTATCCGTCAATTCCAGCAGACTATCTACTCCCATCTGATCAAAAGCCCATTACTCAATTCCAGTCATAGGTTTTGTAGCTGGATTTTGTCTTTTGTAGAACCTAAATTTCCACTGGAAGTATTTCTGTATCATCCTGAAGTTAGGATCCACATTTTATTTCTTTGATTTCTTTTCCCTCATTTCATATGGCATTGAGGGCTTCCTTGGAACAGGTTGTTCAACTTGTTGTCCTCCAAAGGTCTCAACAAGTAGGCTTAGAGTATCCTCAGCGGATGCCACCAGGTCAGTAGGTTCTTCATGTTGTAAGTTTGCGCCTACCACCCCCATCTGCACAACACTTGGTTCCCCTGACTTATATGCTCATCAGCAGGGTCAGCAATAGATTGCTCTTCCCCCTGAATTATTGTCATGTCAACAGGGTCTTATATAGATGCATCAATCTCCACAGCAGCCTCATCAACTTGTGTAGGTACTTCAACTTCTACACCTTCCTCAGCTTCCTTTTGGGCCTCCAGAACCCTTAGTTTCTTGCCCTTTCATGCCTTTTTTTTCACAACCTATTTCATTCTCTTTGCAGGTTGTTCTTCTTTTAACTGCTCTTTGCTAGCAGCTTTTCTCTTCCTTGAATCTTCTTTTAACTGTTCGTTTAAGACTTCAGCAGCAGTCTTCTTTGCAGCACCAGTAGGCTCAGCAGCCTCAACTTCAACTTGACTTTTAGTAGACTAAGCAGTGTCTACTGATTGCTGCCTTGTCCTTTTAGGCTTCAGCATTTCAGTGATCTTCCTTGTATCTCCAGCCTTTCTTTTCGCAGTAGTTTTCTTTGGTGCAAGAAGTTGCACATCATTTTTAGCTTTAGATCTCTTTTCCTACCCACCATCATTATTATCATCATCATCATCACTTTCAGTCTCCTCATCATCTTCATCTCCATCATCATCTAAACCAGAGATAGGATAGCTGATTTCTGGTTTGTATCTAGACTTGTTGATTTTTGCAGGTGCTACATCAGCAATCTACAAGTGGTTTAGCAGGGCATGTACCATCTAACCCAATGGTTTTGTTTTGGATTTCCTTGTTCCATATCTATCTTCTGTCACCACTTTCTTCATGTATTGAAGAAAGAATCCGGCCCAATCAAACTTCATATGTCTGCAGATGATTATCAGCAGGTCTATTTTTGGTCCAGAAAGTGTATCAAGGCTTCCACTGAATCCTAGAATATTCTTGGCAATAATCTTGCTCAGTAGGTTATACTCCAAGCCAATATTCCTCACATTGATACTCAAGGCTGTTGGTGCAGATTTTTTCGTCTTTATTGCTTCCACAAACTCCAACATTGATAATTGCATTAACTCAGTATTTGTAGGAGCACCACTGCCAGGTCCAAATCTGAACACTTCCCTCTGCAGGTCTGAAGAGATTTCAGTCATCTGAGCATTGAAAATTGTAGTGAATGCCTCTCCATCATCTTTAATTACCATCATTCTCCAGAAATTAACAACATTGGTGTAAGATATACTCTCTAATCTTAGATTTAGGACATCTTCGATCCTTCATATCTTCTGATTCTTCTTCCAATGTTGATAATTAACTCAGACTTGGTAGCATCAACAACAAAGCCTCTAACGCTTTGGCTTGTACCAATGTGAACATCTCCTTTGTCTTCCATTGTAGAAATTTGAAGAAGATGAAGAAGAAATGCTGTAAATCTATGTTCACACTTGTATATTTTAGAGAAATCTGATCTGAAGTCTCTATGCATCGTCCGTGTGTGTGTGTGAATATATAAGGAAAGATAGTGCTTGATAATTGTCAGGAAAGTATTGTTCACGTACTGTAGCATTTAACCATGATTAATCTTAGAATTAATGAGATGCTGCCACGTGTCCCACTAACTTGTCCCATTAAGAGTTGTAACCATTGGATGTTGTAACCGCAGATATAAAGATAAGAATAATATCAATTTACAGTTGACTTTCATTAAAGTTTGACTATCTTTGTAACGTATAATTTTGCGCTTCAGTAGAGTTAGCTCAGCAGCCTGCTGACAATAGATGGCTCAGCAACCTGCTGACAAGAATACTCTGATGATCATCATTCAGACTAGTTTTGTCCAACTGATAATTCAAGATGAAGTTTAATACCAATGACTGATCTGTCAAGTGAGCTCACCCAACAGGACAAAGACCAATCCCCTTGGCAACTTCATTTGCTCAATTGTCCATATTGTATAAGTAATTAGGAATTGTTGATACCAATGATTAATCTGCTAAGTGAGCACACCCATCATAGAAATGATTAATCCCCTTGGTGAATTCCAGTAATGTGCTGATCATTAACATGTGAGTCAAATTTGATAATTCCAAGCTCAGTCCATAACTTGGTAAAGCTTTCACTATCCAAAGGTTTTGTAAAGATTTCAGCAAGTTGATCTTCAGTAGGGATGTAAAGAACCACCACATCTTTCTTCTTAACATGATCTCTTACAAAATGATGTTTCACATCAATGCGTTTGGTTCTTGAGTGCAAAATAGGATTTTCTATGATTGCAATTGCATTTGTGTTGTCACACATTATGGGAATTTCTCTTTCTTCAATCCCATAATACTTTAATTGTTGTCTTAACCATAGTACTTGTGCAAATCAGCTTCCAGCAGCAATGTATTCAGCTTCAGCAGTTGAAGTTGATATTGAATTCTATTTCTTGGTAAGCCAAGAAACAAGTCTATTCCCATCAACTGACAGGTTCTTGAGGTCTTTTTCTATCAATCTTACATCCTGCATAGTCAGAATCTGAGTAGGATATGACTTTGAAGCTTCCATCAATTGAGTACCATATCCCTACTCCCAAGGTCTCTTTTAGATATTTGAGAATCCTTTTGGCTGTAGCTAGATGACTTTCTTTAGGTTTAGATTGAAACCTTGCACAAACACCTACATCAATGGATATATCAGGTTTGCTGGCAGTGAGGTACATTAGACTGCCTATCATCCTTCCATATAAGGTTTGATCAACATATTTGCCTTCTTTGTCTTCATCCAATTTGATGCTTGTACTCATATGAGTTGATATTTTGGTGCTATTTTCCATACCAAATTTCTTTAGCAGCTCCTTGGTGTATTTAGTTTGATGAATGAAGATTCCATTTTTCATTTGCTTGACTTGTAATCCCAAAAAGTAGTTCATTTCTCCCATCATACTCATTTGGAACTTGCTTTTCATCAGATTAGCAAAATTTTTGCATAACAAGTTATTTTCAGAACAAAATATTATGTCATCCACATAAATTTGTACCAACAAGGTGTTGTCCCCTTCATTGATTCTGAAAAGAGTCTTGTCAATGGTACCTTTGGTAAAACCATTGTTCACCAAGAATTGAGATAGGGTTTCATACCATGCTCTTGGTGCTTGTTTCAAACCATAAAGTGCCTTGTTGAGTCTGTACACTTTATCTTCTTGATCTTTAACTTCATAACCAGGAGGTTGCTGAACATAGACTTCCTCCTCTAAAATGCCATTCCATAATGCACTTTTGACATCTATCTGATATAATTTGAAGTTCTTGTATGCAGCATATGCCAAAAATAATCTTATTGCTTCCAATCTTGCAACTGGGGCATATGTCTCATGAAAAAATATTCCTTCTGCTTGAGAATAGCCTTTTGCCACTAGTCTGGCCTTGTTTCTAACAATGGTTCCAGATTCATCCGATTTATTTCTGTATACCCATTTTGTGCCAATTATATTTGCATGACTATGCATTTCCACTAGTGTCCAAACTTGGTTTCTTTCAAACTCATTTAATTATTCTAGCATAGAATTATCCAATCTGGATCAGAATTGCTTCTTCAACAACTTTAGGCTCCATTTGAGATAGAAAACAAGTGAACATTGCTTCTAATTGTCTTATAGTCCTTACACTTTGCTGTATGTCACCAATTATTTGCTTGATTAGCTAGAACCTCATCTTCAGTAGGGCCTGTTGTAGTTTCAGTAAGGGGATTAGCAGATCCTTGAATTGCATCTGTTGTTGCATTAGTAGTGTTACCAGCAGGTTCTTCAGCAGGTACTTCTTTACTTCCAGAATCAGAGACATTTAAGTCACTTGTCTTCTTCAAAATGTCACCATATTCTGGATCAGTGGCCTCTTGATTCTCAACAGGTTCTGAAACATCATCATCCTCCATTCCAGTGAACTTAGGCTCATCAAAAACCGCATGTATAGATTCTTCATGTTTTAATATCGTTTTGTTCACTGCCCTGAATGCCTTGTTGACTGAAGAATATCCAAAAAAGATTCCTTCATCTGATTTGGTTGGAATGTCTTCTGTTGTTCCTTATGATTTAAGATCAAAAAATTTACTTCCAAATGGATGGAAATATGATATATTTGGTTTCATTCCATTCCATATCTCATAAGGAATCTTCAGCAGCTTCTTGTTCACTGAGGTTCTATTTTGTGTATAGCATGCTGTATTGATTGCTTTTCATCCCAATATCTTTCAGGTAACAATTCTTCACAAATCATAGTCATCCATGCTTCCTTTAAAGTTCGGTTTCTTCTTTTAGCAACCCCATTTTGTTCACAAAACTTCCCATATGATTTTGTTAAGAAACTCAGTACCCCTGTCTGATCTGATCTTCACTACAGTAAAATTTTCTCATTTTGCATTCTCTTCAAAAGTTTAGGCATATTTTGAAGTGTCTCACTTTTCTTGTTCATAAAAATTACCCAAGTGTATCTTGAATAATCATCAACAACTACCGAAGTGTATTTCTTTCCTGTTACACATGTTGGTGTTACTGGTCCAAATAAATCCATGTGCATCAGCTCCAAAACTCTTTTTGTTGATTGTTTGGTCTTTGACTTGAAACTTGATTTTGTTTGTTTACCTTGCGGACATGCATCACATATACGATCCTTTTTGAATGTGATTTCAGGTAAACCAATCACTAACTTCATTTTCACCAACTGATTGATATCATCAAAATTAAGATGATTCAACTTCTTGTGCCATAACTAATTTAGTTCATACTTGGTATGAACTATCAGGCATGTTTCTGGAACTGCAGTAGACCAATCCACAACATACATGTTTTTTTTGTCTTCTTCTGGACAACACAACTTGTTCACCTCTTTCACTCTTGACAATGCAGTAGCCTTTGTCAAATGTAACCTTGTATCCCATATCACAGAATTGTCCTATGATTTGTAGGTTGTAGTCCAGTACTTCCACATATACAACATTTTTGATTGTCAGTCCATTCCTCACCAGTGTTCCATATCCTCTTGTGTATCCTGGTGTGTTCTTGTTGCCAAAATTGACTCTTGGACCATCTTTTGCCACATAATTTGTTAAAAAGTGCTTATTCTTTGTCATATGCCTGGAACATCCACTGTCAAAGTACCAGACACCCTACAAAACAAATTTAATGTATTTTAGGTACCCAAAACTGTTTGGGTCCATAATGGTCAGTTGTAAGCATGACCATTGGAGAATTTCCTAAGGTCTTCTTTGAAAAGAATTGCAATTTTGTTCATATATGTATCCCACATTTCCATAAAATCTAACATTTGGTTGTGTAGGATTCACATATGGTTTCCGGCATTTTGGTACATAGTGCTGTTTGAAGTGATTTCTATTGTTAGAAGCATTAGCATAACCATAGGAATGCTGTCTGTTAGGAACAACCTTGTAGTGTGGAGTCTGCTTAGATCCCTACTGAGGTCTTGAATAAGTCCTCTGCTGAGTCCTCTACTGATTCCACTGCTGTGGTTTTACCCTTCATTATGGTTATTTCTGTTGTTTCTAGTAGTAGGGGCAGGAACATTCCTGTCTTCATCGGTAGCTGATTATCATTTTTAGGTTTAGGATTCTTATCATTGGAATATTTATGATTTTTGCCATTTTGTGGTTCAGCAGACTTTGCAGCAGGTCAGCTATCAGCGGGTCTAGAAGGTGCGGCAGTGGTACCATTGGATTTACCCTTTTTGTTAGGTACTGTTGTTCTTTTAGACTTCTGATTTTGCTTTCTTAAAGCCTTCTCAGTAGGCTTTACTACCTCAGCAACCTTTTTGGGAGTTGGATCTTGTGCAGGCACAAACTTAGGACCAATTCTGGTATTAGGTTCAGTAGCCTTACTGGATCCACTCTTAGTAGATTGTTGAGTTTCAAATCCTAGGCCTGTTCTATCACCATAAGGTTTTTAGATTTGAATGCAGTAGTAGAACTAGATTGTGCATTAGATTCCGCAGCTACTGAAGGTACATCAGGCTTATGTTGAGTCTGTTCATAATCTATTTCCTTACTCTTGAGATTTCTTAATTCATCATTCAACCTTTGAATTTCTGCTTGAAGTGCCTCTTTTTCAGCCTTTACAATCTCATAACCAGATTGTATTTTCCTCAGTTGATTAAGGATGGCATCCAAAGGTTCTTCACTGTCAGAAATTTTAGGATTTGAACTACAAGTAGATTCACAATCACTTTCAGCAGGAGTGTTTACAGATACATAATTGTATACCTCCTCAGTTTCATCCATATTAGCCGTTAGAGCATAATCATCTATGTGTGCAATAAGTGATGTATCATTAGATTCATTTCCTTTTTCTAATTCAACTTCATATCCTGATTCATCATCAGCAACCAAGTCTTTCTTGCAAGATCTTCTTTGTTGAACTTTGTTTTTCAGTAGGTCTGGACAATCAGGTCTAAAATGTCAAGGTTTCTTGCAGTTGAAGCACAAATAATCAGGTTCCTTCTTTTGTTTCAAATCAGGACAGTCAGGTTTGAAGTGTCCAGGTTTCTTGCAATGAAAGCACAAATAGTCATTGTCTTTGTTGGATTATTCTTTTTTCTTTTCACTTGATTTCTTGGTGAAATTCCTTGGAGAACCCCTTCCTAATTTCATCATTCTAATTTTCTTACTCAGTAGGGCTATTTGCTCTTGCATTTCATCCAGCAAATCATCTTGAGCATTTGATGATTCTTCATTATGTGCAGCATCCAATGCAGTAGTCTTTGGTTCTTCTTTTTCAGTATCAGGCACAAGATGCTTACTGAACTCATAGGCCTTGAGATCTGAAAATAATTTGAAGGTATATTCTTCATGTAGTCTCCTAGACTCCTCTATGACGGTAACCTTCATTTCTCATACTTCCTTTGCAGGTAGGGACTCTAAGATTCTTGTATTGATCTCTTCCTTTGTATATACTACATTCAACAGGGTGAGTTCATCCATGATGGCATTGAACCTTGACTCCATTTGTTCAATGGTTTCATTTGATTTCATTTTGAAGTCTTGGAACTTTCTTTTGGCTACACTAACTTTGTTTTTCTCGATAGAATTAGTGCCTTCACATATTAGTTGCAATTTTTCCCAAAGTTCCTTAGTAGTCTTGCAATCATTCACTTTGATATACATATTGCTATCTAAGGTTCTGTAGATGATATCAATAGCAATATTGTTGACGTTTGCTCTTTTTCTATCTTCAGCACCCCACTCTCTTTTTGGCTTGGGAACAGACTGAGTTTGTCCATCCACTGTTATAGATTTGGTGATTTCCATTGGTCCATCAGTAAGCACATCAATCATCTCATCATGTGTTGCAGCTAAGTAAGCCTGCATGCGAAGTTTATACTCATCAAAACGATCTAGAGAGCACATCAGCATAGTCCTAGCATACTGATTGTTATCCATGATGCAAAGCATTGAAAATCAGAAACTGGAAAATGTTTTCAAAGTATTTTCACAAGCACAACTAGTAGGATTACTTCAGAACAGAAGCACTTCTCTGATACCAATTGTTGGTCCCTAGAAAAGGCTTTGGTTAAGTTTAGAGGGGGGAGGGATGAATAAACTTTACACTTAAAAACTTTTTGGAGTGTTTGCAAACTCAGCAAGGTCAGTAGCCTGCTGACTATCAATAGTCTGCTGATCACTAGGTAGTCTACTGACTATTAAGATTACTGAATTTGTTGCAGCAGATTATATTTAAATTAATCCTTATTACTTGTTTTTAAAAGAATGATACTAAGTACTACTCAGTAGTGTATGTGTGTGATTCAGTATGCTGATAAACTAGAATGTAGTAAGTAAGTGCAGTAAAGCAAGTAGGCAAGATTTATAATGGTTTCAGGTGGTGTAATCCTGTCAGTCCACTCTTCTCCTGTGATGTTGGACGAAATTCACTAGAGATTCTTGAGGTTGCTTTTACAAAAATCCCTAAGCTATTTGTCCTTCACTAATGGCATGGCTTCACAAACTGAACACTAGAAATAGGTAGGATTGTTGTTCCAAAGTATTCCACTGGTCCTTGAAGGGTAGGATTGCTTCTTCACCAGCTCCACCACAAAGGACGGTCCTTGACACCTTAAATATGCTTCTCTGTCTTCAGCACACTTCTTGTAAGAGAAGGTTTGAATCAAGTAAGTGATTCAGCTTTCAGCAGCTTGATCAGGATGAAGTGATCAGCTGCTTGAAATCTTCAACTATGTATACTTGATGTAACTCTATTGCAAGTTACACTTAAAGAAATTTCTTGATCACTAAGTTTAAGCTCAGTGTATGTCAGCAGGGTGTTTTTCTTGATTAAGACTTGATAGCTTCATATGGATTATGTGTTGTTCATCATTTTCAAACTGAGTCTGAAGTTCCCTATTTATAGGTGGAATCATGTGACCTGTGTTTGAATTTCAAATATAGACGTTTCAGTCTTGTCTCTATCTTGACTTGCTTTTTGTCACTGAACATGGTACAGACACTGTCAGTTTTCAGACTGTCCACCCTTTGACTTATAACCATTGGATAATTCTCTAAATCTTTCCAACGTTCCTTTTATCTTGACCATTGATTTGCTGAAAGAATCAATGCTTGTAATCCATCCTTATCGTTTTATTCTTCCAAGGTAACTTTGATTAAATCAAGATTTACATCCAGCAGACATTTGACTTATTTCAGTCTGCTGATGTACATATCTATCAGCTGGCTTAAGTCTATTGTGTTTATAAAAACACTTTAGCTGACTGCTTTTTATCTAACTTTTATTGTGAAGTTAGAATACACCATTTGGATTATAACTAAGTCCCAATTACCACTTAACATATGGAACTTAGACTTTGTACACAAGGTATATGTAATCAATTTAGATCATCACAGACTTCCCTAAATTTTGATTCCATATCCTTGACTTTAAATACTAAGTTTGATCCCTTAGCCTTCAACAACTGAGTTTGAACCCTCAACCTTCAACCATCAGCAGGTTCCTAGACACTCTATTGACCTAGACAGGTCTGTTAATAAAGTCAGTTGACCATATTACAGTGCTTGTTTGATCAAACCTATACAAAAATCAAACTCTAGTAAACCTATACATTTAATCTAGACATCTTTTTGCCTTTTCTCTTTAACAGCTAGTCTGACACTCATCATTAAAACTTAAAATATGTCCAACAATTTGAGCACATAATCTGAGTGAGAAGTGTTTAAGATCAGATGAAAAATTGTTTTAACTGGGATCATTATTTGTCTGTCTATATACTTTAACAAATTATTGTAAGACAAGGGAAGCAACTTGAATGCCAAAAGAGGTGACCGGGACAAATCGGGCTTCTGAGAGAAGTAGAAAAAAGTGAGGAAATCTGCCAGAAAAAAAAAGAAAAAAAGGAGAAAAAGAATAAAACAACAAAAGAGATATGCAATAAAGGCAGTGAGGGAAGTGAACTCGTGTAAAAAGGGCATGACCCTCGCATAAAAAGAAACTAACGAGGACTTTTCAGTACCCGAGTCCGACCGACCCCATTGAGGTACCATGTTGTGTAACCAATTCTGGAATCAAGACGAGCGAGTGTATGCGCAAGCAAGTTAAGATTGTGGGGTTAATACAACTTGATTCTCTTCACGAGCGCACTATCATGACTGATACATCACACGACACATTGATGCATGATAAGTAGTGATTAATGGGGAGTGTTAGGAACATTTTATTATGTTATGATGATGGCCATACTAGCAGTTATAGCAAGCCTGAAATAAGTTAGAATTCTCTGTATAAGTCTTTACTTAGAGTCTGACATGTTGTATAAGTTAAGTCAGACAAGTATTTTACTAGTTGGTAGGACGTCAAAGTGAAACAGATATTCGGCAGAGAAAGGTCAACCAACTACGAACAGAGAAGCAGTGAAGACATTATGGTCTTACTTATGTTTAAGGAAGTCTGTGCTGACCTTGGATAAGTCTAAGTTACATTCCAAGTGATGAAACTTAAAGTTTACATATGGTGTACACTGATCTTACACAAATCAAGGATCAGTGAAGTACAAAGAGTACTTTAAGAATGAAAGAAATTAAGGAAACAGTGAAACGGCAAAGTGAACTGACTATCGGCAGAGCAAAAACAAAGCAGCAAAGGAAGATCTAAGCGGCAAAGTCAGAAAGATCACTTAACCGTTCAGGGAACGGCCAAGTAAACTTTACTTGATCATTTTTTGAAATAAGAAGAAGATTATGAAGATCAAGCATTACATGCACAATCAATTGAGGATCAATCAAGGACAGATTTTCTGATAGCCGTTTGAAGAAAAATCTGATCACTGAAATCAAGGAGTATATAATTAAGGGGGAATCAAGAATAAAATGAAGGATTATTCTCTATAGTAAATAGCCAATGGACGAAAATTCAAATAAAGTATTATCAAGTCTATAAATAGAAGGTATTGACAGAAAAGAAAAACAATGATTGAATCAAAAAGAAAACAAGCAAAAGGTCTGTCAAATTAAAAAGTGTCTTCTATCTGCACTTAAAAGAAATATCTTGAGATCAACTCAGAACTTCAATACTGCATCAAGCACTGAGATTGATCAACATAGTTGGTGAATTACAATCACACCAGTCAAGCAATTGAATCAGAAGCCATCTGAGAAGGAGTTGTGTTTTTGTGATAGCTGCTGAAGGACTTGTTCTCAAGGAGCAGTGATAGAGACTGATTCACTGAAGCTTTTATAGTCAGGGAGTGATAGTCTTGTAGATTGTGAATCTTGTGTAGCCAAGGACAATTGTACTATTGTATCTGTGAAGACAATAGTGAATTCCTCCAATCATCACAGGAGAAGAGTGGATTAAGGGATTACACAACCCTGAACCACTATAAACCCTTGTGTCTATTTACTTTCAACAATTTACTTTACAGCACTTTATTTCATTGCATACTACATATCTGTGATTGACTAATCTACTTTGAAACACCATTCTAAGAAGGGACTTATCTGCTGCCCAAAAGCTTTCAAATATAAGAAATATTTTTGACACTCCACTATAGTCATTCACCCCCTTCTGACTATAGTTTTACCCTTCTCTGGGACAAACAATTGGTAGCAGAGCAGTTTTCCTAGTATCAGAACTTGTTCAAATCTGATTTCTGGTAACAAGGAGATCATATATTTTCAAATCTGTGCCTTCTAAATATATCTAAAGTACCTATTTTCAATAAGAATGTTGTCTCATCTTGATGCAACTCATGAGGAGATGTTGGATGTAATTAATGATGGCCCAATCATGATCATGACTGTGATAACCACATGAGCTGATCAAGGAAAGGAAGTAGGCAAACCCAAGAAAGATTGGACCAAGGATGACAGGAGAAGTGCAAATCTTGACTTTGTTGCTAAAGATATTATTTTGAAAACCCTGAATAGCAACATGTTCATGAGAATCAAAGATTGCAAAATAGTAACGGAGATGTGGGACAAGCTGGCACTAATAAATGAAAGATTTGAAGCAGTTAAAGAAAACAAATTATCTGTTGCAAAACAGAAATTTGAGAACTTCAAAATGAAGGCTGGTGAATCCATTGATCAAATGGACAACAGATTATCAAGCAACATCAGTGAACTGCAATAGCTTGGACACACATATCCTCAGAAAGAAGTGTATTTGAAGATCTTGAGAGGATTAACATATAGATGGAAGATCATCACATCAGTAATCAGAGGGACAACAAATCTTGCTAACACTGACACTCTGACCCTGATTTCTCAGCTATAGGCTCATGAATTTGAGTTGAACGGTGAAGACAGTGCACCAGCAGAGGCACATAAGGCCATTGCATTGATTGCACCCCAGTAGAGTAAAACAGCTGATACAAAGAGCAAAGAGACACAGGAGCTTAAAGAACAGGTAGCTTTACTGGTAAAATGTTTTGACAGGTTTAGCAAGAAGAAGCTATTCAAAGGAGGATCATCATCAAACAAGAAGTCAAACACAAGCAAAGACATGAAGAAAAAAGATAATGAATACAGATGTTTCAACTGTAATAAGAAAGGCCACTTCAAGGCTGATTGCCCTTAAGAAAAAGACAAAGGTGAGGATAAGAAGAAGTACAAGACAATTGAAAATAGAAAAAGCAAGACGGCACTCAAAGCTGAATCTAGCAGTGAAAAGAATGAAGAATCATCTGAAAATGATTCTGTTGATGATGAGGGTGACAGATCAGACAATGAAAAATTCTGTCTATGTCTTATGGCTAAAGAGTCAAATGAAACTGAGGTAACATCAAGTTCATACTCATCATCTAGTGCATCCACATCTGACACTGCACAATCTTCTATTCTCCCCTTAGATTCTGCAAACCTAATACAAAATCTCATGAGTAATTTTGAACAAATTGAGATGAATCATGAAATTCTGGAACAGGAGTGTGAGAGTCTAAGTAAAGAAAATAAAAGACTAAAGAAAGAACTGGATGAAATAAAAGCTGAACAAACTAGTAAGAAGATTCACTCAACTGATAAACAAGCAGCATATGATCACTCATCTAATGTTAAGAGACCAGTTGAGAAAATCTCCCTACCAGTTAAGACCACCACTGCACCATTAAATACACCAGCTTACAAACCCTCAAAAAGGTTTCGATCCAGATCTGGTCTTGGCTACAACAGTCAAGATGAGAGTAGAAACAATGGACAACACAATTCTGAATCTAGGACCAAGTATGGACCAAAGTTCAGAAAATGACCGACCATAGTTTCAACCACTCATCCTGCACCAGTGAAGTCAAAACCAAGTGTATTTAAACAGTAGATAAAATCATCAATCCAGCCAAGAAAAGGCAAAGGAGTTCAGAATGGTAAGGGAAGACTTTACCCCTCTGAGAATAATTGGAATGTGGCACCCCCAAAATACAAGAAGAAACAATTTTATGCTATGCAACATGTGTTTAGGATAAATCAACCAAGGTATGTTCCTAAACACAAGAAACAATATGGAAATATGTTCCCCCATGCTTATTGGAGAGTGAAAAAGGATGCTAATGCACCAAAAAGTAGAGAAATGTATCAGAATACCTATAGCAGAAACTTTAGAAACTATTCTGCCATGCCTTATACATATGAAGTTGGTGACTTTAATTATCCAAAGAGAAGATCCTTTGGATACACACTAGAAGTAGGAGGCATGACCACTAACAGAAATGGACCCAAACAGATTTGGGTACATAAACATAACTAATTTGTTTTGCAGGATGTCTGGTACATAGACAGTGGATGTTCTAGACATATGACAGGAAACAAGGAATGGCTCGTTGACTTTAAAGCTTTTGATGGACCTAAAGTTACCTTTGGAGCTGGTAAAGAAAACCTTGGTAAAATTAAGGGGGAAGGCATAATTTTCAAAAACAACCTGAAGATTCAAAATGTGGCTATGTTAAAGGACTGAATTTCAATCTATTGAGCATCAGTCAATTCTGTGACAAAGGCTACAATGTGTACTTCAACCAGGAAGGATGCAAAGTTATTCACAGCCAAACCAAAACAGTTGTTCTTGCAGGAAGAATAGAAGACAACATGTATGTGGTAGATTGGAAGACATTAACAACAGAAACATGTTTGCTTGTCAAGAATAAGCAATCAACCAGTTGGATTTGGCATAGAACATTGAATCAACTAAACTTCAAGACCATCAATACATTATCAAAGAACATGTTAGTTGAAGGCCTACTAGAGATCACATTCAAGAAGGAAAGTCTCTGTGATGCATGTCAGAAAGGAAAACATATCAAAAGCTCTTTCAAGTCAAAGCCCTATCAATCAACAACAAGAATCTTACATCTATTGCACATGGATCTTTTTGGTCCAGTCACACCAGTTAGTGTAAGTGGAAATAAATACACTCTAGTAGTGGTGGATGACTTCTCCAAATTCATCTGGACCATATTTTTGAACAAGAAAAAAGAGACACTCAAAAAGCTACCAGATTTGCTGAGAAAAATTCAAACTGAGAAAGAGCGGAAGATCATCAAGATCAGATCAGACAGAGGCACTGAGTTTCTAAATGAAATTATCAGAACCTACTGTGAAGACAATGGAGTACTGCATCAACTATCAGCAGCAGGAACTCCACAGCAAAACGGTGTAGCAGAAAGAAGAAACAGAACTCTCAAGGAAGCAGTCAGAACAATGTTTGCTGAAGCATGCCTACAAAAGAGATTTTGGGCTGAAGCAGCAAATACAGCATGCTATACACAAAACAGATCAATAATCAACAAACATCATGGAAAAACTCCATATGAAATATGGAATGGAAGAAAACCTAACATCTCACATTTACATATGTTTGGATCTAAATATTTTGTTTTAAACAGGAATCAGGTACACACCTTTGATGAAAAAGCTGATGAAGCAATCTTTATGGGATACTCAGACACAAGCAAGGCTTTCAGAGTACTCAACAAAAGAACCTTGGTAAATGAAGAATCAATTCATGTAATCTTTGATGAGCCAACATAAATGGTGAAAGCCTTCAAGAACTTGAAGAAGAAGCAAGTCAAAGACAAGTCTATATGAATACAACAGTACCGGCCACCATTCTGAATCACAATTTTGGAAACCAAGATGAGCCATCAATAAATATAACAGAAGAGGCACCAACACAAGAACTTGAAGCTGATGCACAAACTGAAGTTGTGGAAGAACCAAGTCAAGAGCAATTTCAACCTGACCTCAACTCTCATAGAGACCATCCTTAAGATCAAGTTATTGGAGACTTTCACACAGGAGTCAGAACCAGAAGACAACAGGAGCATATGCTAATATGATTTCTATCTCAAGTAGAGCCCAAAACAATAGATGATGCAATCCAAGATGTTGATTGGATTACAGATATGCAAGAAGAACAAAATGAGTTTGAAAGAAATGAGGTCTGGGAACTTGTTGACAGACTAGACACAGCCAACATCATTGGAACAAAATGGGTATTCAGAAACAAGATGGATGAACAAGCAACAGTTGTTAGAAACAATGCAAGGCTAGTTGCAAAAGGCTACTCTCAAGCAGAAGGAATAGATTATGATGAAACATTGGCTCCAGTAACAAGATTGGAAGCAATCAGACTCTTTCTAGCTTTTGCAGCCCACAGAGACTTCAAAGTTTACCAAATGGATGTCAAGAGTGTATTTCTGAATAGACTTTTGGAAGAAGAAGTATATGTGGAACAACCTCCTGGTTTTCAACTCAAAGGGAAAGAAGATAAGGTGTACAAGCTCAAAAAGGCACTTTATGGACTTAAACAGGGAACCAGAGCTTGGTATGAGGCACTGTCACAATTATTGATCAAAAATGGATTCAACAAGGGAACTATAGACAAGACTCTTTTCAAATTAGAGGAAGGAACTAGCACCTTATTAGTTCAGATTTATGTTGATGACATTATCTTTAGATCAGAAGATGAGAAGCAGTGTGACAAATTTGCAAACCTTATAAAGAGCAAATTTCAGATGAGTATGATGGGAGAACTAAATTATATTTTTGGCGTACAAGTGAAGCAAATGAAAGATGGCATTTTCATTAACCAAGCCAAGCACACAAAAGACTTGATACATAAGTATGGTATGGATACAAGTGGCACATCAGATACACCAATGTGTGTAAGATTTGCTCTTGGGAAAGGTGAAAGTGGAAATGATGTTTACCAGAAACTTTATAGAGGAATAATTGGATCTCTACTCTATCTAACTACAAGCAGACCTGATATAGCTTTTGCAGTTGGAGTATGTGAAAGATTTCAAGCTCAACCAAAAGAATCACATCTTCTAGCTAAAAGAATAATCAAATATCTGAAGAACACCATCAATGTTGGAATTTGATATCCAAAAGATGGAGGATTCAAGCTAATATCATATTCAGATTCTGAATATGCCAGATTCAAAATAGATAGAAAAAGCACTTCTGGAACATGTCAGATGCTAGGCAGCAGACTAGTATCATGGTTTAGTAAAAAGCAAAACTCAATCTCTACGTCAAAAGCAGAAGCAGAATATATAGCAGTAGGCAGCTGCTGTGCACAAGTTCTTTGGATCAAACAACAGCTAAGGGACTATGGAATGGAAGAGAAGTCAATTCCAATCATGTGAGATAACACAATTGCAATTTCCATCACTGAAAATCTAGTATTACACTCAAGAACAAAACACATTGATGTTAGACATCATTTCATCAGAGATCATGTTGATAAATGACATGTAATTCTAAGATATATACCTACTGAAGATCAATTAGCTGACATCTTCACAAAACCACTCAGTCATGAAAGATTCAGTAAGCTGAAAACTGTGTTAGAAATTATAGAAATTGACTAAGGAGCGGCTAACTGGAGTAATCAGCTAAGTGACTTCATCAGCTGACTAAACCTTTCCCATTACAGAAGATGTAGAAGGTAAGGCACTGGTATTCAGCAAAGTTAACTAAACTAATTGTTAGGAACAATCTTATACAACAATTCAATGAAGAAGTCACTATACCGGCTAAGTGACCAGCCAAGGCACTCCACCGAAATGTAGACTGAACTTACCAAAAACCAAAGTGTGAACCAAATCAACTTTTACACACGGGGAAAATCAAAGGAATTATGGAGGATTATAATTTGGAAAATTACACGTGGAGATCAATTCAAAATCGTGGAGGTAACTACATTATTTTATATTACAAACGCCTCGATATCTGGGATTTATCATTACTTACCTGAATGCACTCCCCCAAATACTCAAATACCGTGATTTATATACACAAAATCACGCCATTACATCACAAAATCCTTCCGTATTCAATCACGTTCACACTACCTCAAATCATCCTATATAAACCACACTTAGAGGTTTTTCAGAAATCTTTACGCTATCTTTGCATATCATAAACCCTACTCGGTGTTATTTCTACAAAATTCGAAGCTTTCATTTCCAAAACTCAAATCTTCAAACAATGTCTTCATCCACCTCAAACACTCAAACTGGATATGAGAAATCGAATGCTACTAGATCTTTCTTTCAAGAAGAACACTACCTAAAACTGTGTGGAAATGACGAGGGAGCAAAACGATTGGCAACTGGATGCAAAAACCTAAGACTTTTACCCTTCTTAAATCCTCCAATCTCTGATGTTTGCAATGAGAGTCTAGTCTCCTTCTGGAAGACTGCAAAGTATGTCTTTGGGCTAATTTCAGAAGAAGGTGACGAGTGGGAGGATGGCAAGATTGTTGCATCTGTCAACGGCACAGAAGTGGTCATTACAGCAAAGGTAGTTCACAAACACCTTAAACTTTCGAATAAGGGTCTAGCAAAAGTGACATTCGTACCACATAACTTGGATGAATTCTAGACAACAATCTTCAAAACGGCGAACCCAGGATCTAAGAAGGTCAATTGTCTTAGATCCGCTTTAAAGAAACTGTTCACTGAGTTCAGTGACCTAATTGGAAAGAGCATTGAAGAAAAGCTAGGGGCAAATAATGCCATGACAGAGGCCAGAATGCGATTGATGGGAATCATCTACAACAAATTGGAGTTCAATTGGGCCAACTATTTCTTCCTAAGAATCAAAGAGCAAATCCAATGAGAGGAAAATGCGGCCAAAAAGGGGCTAGCAGAAGGAAAGAAGAAAAAGGGACACTTTTGGGTGAAAAAGTCCTATGGAATCCAATTACACTATCTGTTGCAATGTCTGCAAGTCTCTGTTATAAAACTCCACAAATTACATGAATCCAAGGTCATCTTCACTTATGTCAAACCAACACAGAAAGCAGGAGGAGGGAAGCAAAAGAAATCGAGCAAAACCACATATGGCTCAAGAAAGAAACAAAAAGTTCAAAGAAACCTCAACAAAGAGGAGTTTGGCACACTCATTGATGAACAAGAGGAGGAAGAGATGGAAGAATAGGATGAACAACACGATAAAGAAAGTGAGAATGAGGATGAACAACCTCCGAATGAGAAAACTACCAAAGACACTGGAGATGATGAAGAAACTTTAGAAGAACCTACCCAAAAGTCTCCAACAGAAATTGATGATAGAATTGCAGCATATCTTGAATGGAAGGAAGGTGATTCCAGACTTCAGCTTCAAAATTCAGAACACATGATTGCTGAAGAAGCGTGGTTCTTTGGCTTTCTGGAAATCACAACCTTGGTCGGAGTACTTGATTAATCTCTACTCTAGGACATGATTGATGCTGCAAAAGCAAAACGGCTCCATATTTCCAACAAAGACGGTAGTGACTCAGTGGATGATATAGATGATCAGGATGATGATGATCAGAATGTTGAGAGTGATCATGATGATAATGATGGTGATGATCCCAAACTCATGATGGTGACAGACAAGACACAAAGGCTGAGCTTATACCTGATGCATTTGATGATAACATCATCCTAAGTACATTTCTACATCAACAAAGCACATCCAAGTCATCTCCAGCAAAGACAACATCATCAAATCCTCAAAATGACCAGCACATCATTCCAGTTGATCCTATCCCTAGACCGATTCCACAAGCCACTCATTCTCAACAACTTTCTGTAGACACTACAACTCACCCAACAATAGTATTAGACATTGGATCAGATGCTGCCACTCCAGTCAAGAAAATCCCCAGCACAGAGCAAGTGGGAATAGCAGCCAATGCTACACTAGCATACACATCTACTCAAACATCAATCTAGAGGACAGGAAACAGATCCTGACCACGGTTATATTCGTGTTCGGGTATGATGGGAGTCAACTTTACGTGACTTCGGTGCATTGTTTATTCCCGTTTACCGCATTTTCAGCACATTTTTAGGTGATTTAGACCGTTTTTAGGGTGTTATCGTGAGCTCATTGCACGGGGAGTGAATCCGTTACTTTGATGGATTATTACCCCTTTTTGATGATATTAACCCTATTCCCGAGCACTTTTACCCTCCGGAATTGTTTTGATGTTTTTGGTTGTTTATGATGTTGAAGGGTATTGGTGTCTCGAGGACCCGAGAGGTGATGATTTGTGGCAAAAGGCATGATCGAGGCAAGATGAGAGATCAAAGAGGAAGAGAAGTGAAGTTTTGGGGCAACTGGGGTTCAAACGCGCGTTTGAACCCCCCAAACATGCGTTTCAGAAGCCATCATTTGATTCAGAGTTCAACCCCTCCAAACGCGCGTTTGAAACTAAATTAAACACGCGTTCCAAGTTCTCCAAATGCACATTTGAACCTTCTAAACGCACGTTCCAGATGAAGATCAGCCAAGTCCCTGCCCAGAAATGAAGCAAAACGAGCGTTTGCACTAAGCCAAACGCGCATTTGAAGAAGTTAAACACCAGTCTCAGCATCCTAAACGTGCGTTTGAAGCCGAATTCTGCAGATTTTCCTCCACCTATAAATATCCCCCTTTGACTATTTCTTGAACAACAATTACTCTCTTAGAAAAACTCTACTTATTTCTTAGCTCGAATTTTGTAGTAGCTTAGAATACATTCTCTTAGCTTAAATCAACACTATTTTAGGTTAATCTTTCCATTTCTTAGCTCAGATTTCCATTCCAAACACTAAGAGACCAGCTTTTAATTAGTTTTCTATTTTGTACTTTTTGGATCTAATCTCGAATTTCTGCAAATTAATGTTAATTTTCTTCTTACTTTTACTTGTTATGTCTTTAATTTACAGGTTCTTCTATGTTTTAACTAGTATAATGAGTAGCTAATCCCTTTTCATAGTCGAATCATGTGAAATTTAGTGAAATTACCCTTTTGGGTGATGAAATTGGGAGTGGGTAGTGCTTTTTATTGTTGTATCTTGCATGTTTCATGTCTTAGAACTTGTTATAACGGATTTTGGGCTAGATTGATCACCTAGGTCAAAATCACACACATCACTCTAGAGAGTTGTTCAGATAGAGGGATGTGAGAAAAGGGGTTTTAAGATCGCGGCGTAGACTCTGCTTAGTTGTTAAGCCTGAGCCCAATGCGAGGTTACTCGTTTTAACGTTTAAGCGGATCTAGTGCATAACATGTCTTTTTAATGAATCTTCTTTAGGGAAGGGTAGTTAACATGGCATAAGGTGTTAGGAGAGAGTTGTTCAGACCTTAGCACCAGGATTAGGAGCTAGTACCCGTGAAATTCAATGCGAGAGTTCGTTTGTTATAATGCACACTCCTGTTTTTGTCTACCTTTGGGGTTGAAACTAGCTATTTTGATCATGGTTCGGCTATGTCCCTTAATCTATCGTTAAAACCTAGTAGTTTAATCTTTTTTCTTTCTTTCGTATCTTTAGACTCGTTAGTAAGAATCACTTTATTGTCATTGTAGTAAACAAGCACTTTAAAAACATTGATCACCTAGACTAAGTTACATGTTCGCTTGGTACTCACAAACACTTTTCCCTTGGGTTCGACCTCGTACTCTTGTAGCTATTCTAGCAATCGACCCGGTACACTACCGGTTAGAGAGTTAGTTTGCCCACGGCTTCGAGTCTTTATAAATTGTTTTTGATGGTTGAATTTTAGCTCAATCAAAATGGCGCCATTGCCGGGGAATATGTTTTTGTGATATCTTGTAAGTGAACCGAAAGCATAGGACTAGGTTGTTTTCTTTTTTTCTTGATGATGGATTTTTGTTGAAAAGTCACACCACCTATTGCGGTGGTGGTGGTGACTAGATACCGTGATTGTGTTCTTGTTGTTTTCTGAGATCTTGCGACTTTGAGCTTAAATGGATGGATTTTTCAATCAATACTACTCACCGAACAACAATACCCTACCAACCTCGTGCACCGAACAATGTTATCAACAACGATTCATGCCTCACCTCAGATCATCAAAGCAGAGTAACCAAGGTTCATGGGCTTATCGCTGCCCTAGTGCATGCCAAAGTCAAAATTATGGTTATTCAAGTTATGAGCCACAACATTATGAGGGTTGTCCAACCCTGGTGCTTATCAGATTACGGTGTTCATACTCAACGCGTTGATAGCTTCACCCGATTCAGCCACTTGATCAGAGTCTGGCATGGCAAGAAGCCTACTACTCACCTCCAATGAAGCAAAGTCAGTATGATCAGTTTCCCCCCATGCCACAAGAAGGCTTCACCGACATTCAAATGGAGTAGTTTATTCAATTGACCGAGAGTTTGATTCATATGAACAAGGATATGCAAGAGTTCAATAGAAGCTTTGACTCCGACATAAGAAATCTTGAAGACGGGATGGGGCAACTGATTGAAAAGAGGAGGCATTATAAAGAGGAAGAGACATGTGCAATAGAGGTGGTCTGGGATGATGATGTTATCACTGAAGAAGTACAGGTTGAGAGTGAGGTCGATGATTTAGTTTGCTATGATGAGATTTTTGAGCCAGATAATGAGTTGGGATTGCTCATAGTGCCACCTCCAATTGCGATATTTGATTATGGCAGGTTTCACGTTCTACAGACTGCACCTTCACCCCTTGAGATGAAAATTGATGAAACCTTAGTGGAGTGTGTGGTGGAACAGACCATTGTTATGACTGAGCAAGGATTCTTTGGTGATGAGAATAGCTCATTTTGGGATGAAGAGGAAGTGCAAGATTTGGAGATGGATGTGCAAATTTTATCTATTACACCGCCTCCTAAAGAAATGCAAAATGATGACCTCGAAGGGTGTACGATAGATTTGAGCACACTGTTTGATGAGACAGAATTAGAGTCGGAAGAGAAACTGGGATCGCCCCTTTTACCCTCACTCCCAATTGAAGTAAATGAAGATGTCATTATGAAAAGTGTGGTGAAATCGTATGAGACTGAAGAGCCCTCTATGGTAGAGCTACCGGGAGAAGTGGAGATTATTAGCATGCCGGTCCCGGATTATTACACTCTTCCACCTTGTGTTGATGAGTATTATGCGGTTGATTTTGTGTACTCACCGGTAGATGGAGCTCATAGAATTTGTAAAAGGGGAAAACTACCATGGAATGGAAATTTCAAGAAGAAGATGATGAGAGATTTTGAGAAAGGAAGATTCCCGAGTTGGGAAAAACAAGCATGGTGGCCAATGAGAGGTAAGTTTCTAGCGAATTCGGTTTTCATGATGCTTGCTATTTTTAGTCTTCTTGAGTTGTTGATCTTTTTGAGTTCGGATTTTGGTTGATGGTTGTGGTGCTACTTGAATTCGATGCTAACGACGTTAAACAAAGCACTTCTACCTTTTCTCGCTTGTGCCAATAGTATAACTTTGAAAAAATTGGCACTGTATAAGTCATCCCGTCGAGCCAATGACACAAAACAAAGGCGCTTGCGGGAGGCAACCCACCTTTATGGTAGTAATAATGTGTTTGGAGTGGTCTTTAGGTGCAAGAGGGGAGAGTTTTGTATTAAAAGAGAGGTTGGGGTGAGAATTTCCTTTTGGTTCTGGCTTTTGTACATAGGCGGGGATGTTTTTTATGTGAGCCTCTGTGGCCTTATTTTATGCGTGGATGCTCTATGTTTCTTTTGATTATCTTTACATCCAGTGCGATTCCCGTGTAGTATGCTTGATATGCTTCGAGTCGTTATTTGTGGCATGGCTTCTATTTTTTATATATCTCGTATCTATCACCATCTTTTGGCACGTGGACTTTTCCCATGCATGTGTTTGCCTTGGATTTTGTTTCTATGGTTTTAGATACTCGAGATGGAGCTTACTAGAAGATGTCATGTGGGCTACTAGTGCGTCTTTCTGCCGGGTTTTGGTCAAACAGCTAAGTCTTTTACTCTTTTTATCTCTCAGACACTGAGGACAGTGTTTCGTTTAAGTGTGGGGTGGTAGACTTAGCCGTTTTCTTGATTTTGTTGTTAAATGTGTTTGACATGTGGCATGCTTAGCCTATGACCGGGCTCGAGTCGATTTTTGGGTAATTTTTAAAAAATTTCAAGGGTTTTCAACACCGTATTGTTTGTGTTATTTTCACATCCGAGTGGTGATCACCTTAGTAGGGCCCCCAACGTGTACACTGCGGTTTGATATTATCTTGAGAATGGATTTTCTTAATTTCACGTAAACTACACTTTGTGTACAATTTGATTACTACCACTTCTCATACCACTAGTCTCGAGGCGAAATAGAAAGGTTCACCTAAATAGGATACAGGATGACGGTCCTGGCATCTCTTTGACTCTACCAGAGCCAAATAAGCCTAATCCCCAACAATAGACCTTCGTAGCCCATCTCAGCCTTGATAGAATGGTCTGACCACCATTCGTTTTATAGCCGTTTTGTTACTTAATCAGAAACCTACCTTGAGCCTTAATTATGGTCACATTTCCATCATTTATACCCTACGAGTGGACTTAGTCTTTTGTTAGGCCACACTTGCTAAGGAAAGTGTGGGGTGGGGGAAAATGATGTTTTGATGGGTTGGTGTTTTCTTGGTTTTGAGCTATAAGGAGAAGGGTAGCTCATTTGGTCCTAGTGTTTGGGTTTGGCCAAGAAGAAAAGAAAAATCTGTGAAATTTCTTTCTTCTTTCAATCTAAAAAAAAAATATCAATCAAAGTTAAAAATAAATTAGCTCTCATTGAATATAAGCTTGGAGGTTATTGAAATAAAGGTTGGAATCAAAGGAATGAGCTTATAAGTGTTTATATGATGTTGGAGTTGGGATAGTGAGATAGGTGCTAATATATTCGATCTCGCCCCATAACACTTGAAACATAGTTGAGTGTGGCAATGAGTTCGGGTGTGTTAGTATCCTATGGTTCCCAAAGTGCTTTAATTAATCAAAGAGGAGTTTGGATGGTTTGTATGGTAGAGATGAAGTGGTACACTTGTTGATTAGGTTCACTCGTACTTCTTTTTCTCCAGTTCCCAAAATATCTTTTTCTATTAACCGGAATTACCCCAGCCTAACGTTATAACCCTTCAAGTCCTACCCGATCGTGTCCAAACTTAGTGACCTTGATTATTGGAGACGGTAGTGGTATGAGACGGTTGGTAGACTTTTGGTCGGGATTCAAGCCCCGACAATCGTTTTGAGCACTTGGCTTTAGCTTGGCACCACACACACTCCATTTTCTCGATAATGTTATAACCGGTGTGTATATGTTCTCGTTTCCTACTTTGTGGTTACCTCGAGGGTGTGGAAGTAGCACCTACGTCACAAAGTTGAATCCCTTGGATTGTTTTAAAGCGCCTAGTTTACTCGAGGGCGAGCAAGGGCTAAGTGTGGGGTGGTTGATGGGAGTCAACTTTACGTGACTCCGGTGCATTGTTTATCCCCGTTTGCCATATTTTTAGCATATTTTTAGGTGATTTAGACCTTTTTCGGGGTGTTATCGTGAGCTCAAGGCACGGGGAGTGAATCCGTTACTTTGATGGATTATTACCCCTTTTTGATGATATTAACCCTATTCCCGAGCACTTTTACCCTCCGGAATTGTTTGGATGTGTTTGGTTGTTTATGATGTTGAAGGGTATTGGTGTCTCAAGGACCTAAGATGTGATGATTTGTGGCAAAAGGCATGATCGAGGCAAGAGGAGAGATCAAAGAGGAAGAGAAGTGAAGTTTTGGGGCAATAGGGGTTCAAACGCGCGTTTGAATCCCCCAAACGTGCGTTTCAGAAGCCATCATTTTATTCAGAGTTCAACCCCTCCAAATGCGCGTTTGAAACTACCTTAAACGTGCATTCCAAGTTCTCCAAACGTGCGTTTGAAACTTCTAAATGGGCGTTCCAGATGAAGATCAGCCAAGTCCCTGCCCAGAAATGAAGCAAAACACGCGTTTGCACTAAGCCAAACGTGCGTTTGAAGAAGTTAAACGCCAGTCTCAGCATCCTAAACGTGCGTTTGAATCCGAATTCTGCAGATTTTCCTCCATCTATAAATATCCCCCTTTGACTATTTCTTGAACAACAATTATTCTCTTAGCAAAACTCTACTCATTTCTTAGCTCGAATTTTGTAATAGCTTATAATACATTCTCTTAGCTTAAATCAACACTATTTTAACTTAATCTTTCCATTTCTTAGCTCAGATTTCCATTCCAAACACTAAGAGACCATCTTTTGATTAGTTTTTTATTTTGTACTTTTTGGATCTAATCTCGAATTTCTGCAAATTAATGGTAAATTTCTTCTTACTTTTACTTGTTATGTCTTTAATTTAAAGGTTCTTCTATGTTTTAACTAGTATAATGAGTAGCTAATCCCTTTTCATAGTCGAATCGTGTGAAATTTAGTGAAATCACCCTTTTGGGTGATGAAATTGAGAGTGGGTAGTGCTTTTTATTGTTGTATCTTGCATGTTTCATGTCTTAGAACTTGTTATAACGGATTTTGGGCTAGATTGATCGCCTAGGTCAAAATCACACACATCACTCTAGAGAGTTGTTCAGATAGAGGGATGTGGGAAAAGAGGTTCTAAGATCGCGGCGTAGACTCAGCTTAGTTGTTAAGCCCGAGCCCAATGCGAGGTTACTCGTTTTAACATTTAAGCGGCTCTAGTGCATAACATGTCTTTTTAATGAATCTTCTTTAGGGAAGGGTAGTTAACATGGCATAAGGTGTTTGGAGAGAGTTGTTCAGACCTTAGCACCGGGATTAGGAGCTAGCACCTGTGAAATTGAATGCGAGAGTTCATTTGTTATAATGCACACTCCCGGTTTTGTCTACCCTTGGGGTTGAAACTAGCTATTTTGATCATGGTTCGGCTTTGTCCCTTAATCTATCGTTAAAACCTAGTAGTTTAATCTTCTTTCTTTCTTTCGTATCTTTAGACTCGTTAGTAAGAATCACTTTATTGTCGTTGTAGTAAACAAGCACTTTAAAAACATTGATCACCTAGACTAAGTTACATGTTCTCTTTGGTACTCACAAACACTTTTCCCTTGGGTTCGACCTCGTACTCCTGTACACTGCCGGTTAGAGAGTTAGTTTGCCCAGGGTTTTGAGTCTTTATAAAATGTTTTTGACGGGTGAGTTTTAGCTCAATTAGGGTACCGGATCACTATACTGGTGTAACACAAGAAGCCTTAGAAAGAACAGCAGACTTGTTGGCTGAAGAATTTGAACAGCAAGCCATGTCTAGCTTTCAAAGATGAAAGAAAATCCATAGAGAAAAGATTTCAAGTTGTTGCTGAGTATATTGATGCACAAAACATTGTTGTGCACAGACAGGCTAACCTGATCAAACAGATGAATTTCAACTTTACTCATAATTTCTCAGGTCTATGCCAACATATATCCTAGGAAAATGAAGCCTTGGCCTCAGCTCTTGGTTCATGATTTGGCAGTGTACACAAAAGGCTAAGTGAACGTGATGTCCGATTTATGTCCATTGACTCCAAACTAGACACATTAATTGGTAAACCTGAAGCCGCAAACAGTATCTTGCTCCAGAGAGGAGTTGATGCTACCAAAAAGGGGAAAGAAATGATAAGCCCGAACTTGAACTTGAAGGATCCACAGCTAAACCCCCAAATTTTTCTGACGAACAGCTAAGAGCAAGAGATAGAGAACTGAGAATCCAAAATGAAGCTAAGGAACTGCAAAGAAAGGCAAGAGAAGAGAGGGAGAAGATGTCAAGTGAACCCTGCATAGGCTTTCCTCATCCAATGCAAAGAAGAGATGATGATAGAGATAGATCAGGTAGACAACAAGACCTGGATCAAATCAGCAAAGAGAATCATCAAGTCAATACAGATCCAACACAAGCAGAGGTGGCAGCAGTACACTGGTGAGAAAAGAAGTTTTCCAACCCACAGAAACAGACAAGAATATGAGGCTGAAATTCTAGATCATGTAAGAGAATTCTTCAGAGTTCAAGAAGGGTTGTATCCAAATCAAACACAAGATGAAGCTTGGGCAGATTGGCTAAGCTATCCAAATGAAAGGATGAGAGTTGATATGGCCAAAGTTTATAATGATATTAAGAGCCAACATGCATCTCTTAAGAAACAAACTGGATCTAGCTTAATCAGCAGACCAAGTACAGCCATACCACTCTTTGCAAAAGGACCAAAAGATTGATCAAGTGAACAACAAGAAGATTTCAACAACATGGTGAAATTCTTCAGTCCTATGGGGAGAATGGATAAATCACAGCAATGGGTCCTATTCAAGAATCTAAAATTTGCCGACTCACATATTTCTGAAGATAGAGATAGACTTGAGAAATACTTTGGAAAACCCAGGGTAAATGAGACTATGCCTGATTTTAACATACTTTTTGGGAAAAAAATATTTCAAGGGGTCTCTAAGTACACAGCTTTGGCATACTGGAAATAGAAGTTTCCAGAAATTGATTGGAAAGACATGGAGGAGGTCCAAACCACAAAGTTCAAGAGGTACAAGGCTGAATTAAGCAAAATGTAGATGTAACATTCTGAATCTACTTTGAACTTGCTTATCTTAATGCCCTTGAATGGATGAATTAAATTTCTGAGTTTTATTCTGTTAATTATTATGAAACTGTGTAAACTTATGTTCAGGCTTATGAGGGTTTTGGCATCAACAAAAAGGGTGAAATTGTTAGAAACATTTTATTATGTTTTGATGATGGCCATACTAGCTGTTATAGCAAGCCTGAAATAAGTTAGAATTCTCTGTATAAGTCTTTACTTACAGTCTGACATGTTGTATTAGTAAAGTCAGACAAGTATTGTACTAATTGGTAGGACGGCAAAGTGAAACAGATATTCGGCAGAGTAAGGTCAACCAAGTACCAGCAGAGAAGCAGTGAGGACATTATGGTCTGACTTATGTCCAAGGAAGTCTGTGATGACCTTGGATAAATCTAAGTTACATTCCAAGTAATGAAACTTAAAGTTTACTTATGGTGTACACTGATGTCACACAAATCAAGGATCAGTGAAGTACAAAGAGTACTTTAAGAATGAAAGAAATTAAGGAAACAGTGAAACGGAAATGTGAACTAAGTATTGGCAGAGCAAAACCAAAGCAGCAAACGAAGATCTAAGCGGAATATTCAGAAAGATCACTTAACCGTTCAGGGAACTGCCAAGTAAAGTTTACTTGATCAGATTTTGAAATAAGAAGAAGATTATGAAGATGAAGCATTAAATGCACAATCAATTGAGGATCAATCAAGGACAGATTTTCTGATAGACTTTTGAAGAAAAATCCGATCACTGAAATCAAGGAGAATATAATTAAGGGGGAATCAAGAATAAAATCAAGGATTATTCTCCATTGTAAATAGCCAACGGACGAAAATTCAAAATCAAGGATTATCAAGACTATAAATAGAAGGTATTGACATAAAATAAATACAACGATTGAATCAAAAAGAAAACAAGCAAAAGCTCTGTCAAATTGAAAAGTCTTCTATCTGCACTTAAAAGAAATATCTAGAGATCATCTCAGAACTTCAATACTGCATCAAGCACTGAGATTGATCAACATAGTTGGTGAATTACATTCACACCAGTCAAGCAACAGAATCATAAGCCATCTGAGAAGGAGTTGTGTTTTTGTGATAGCTTCTGAAGGACTTGTTCTCAAGGAGCAGTGATAGAGACTGAGTCAGTGAAGCTTTTGAAGTCATGGAGTGATAGTCTTATAGATTGTGAAGCTTGTGTAGCCAAGGACAATCGTACTATTTTATCTATGAAGACAATAGTGAATTCCTTCAATCATCACAGGAGAAGAGTGGATTAAGGGATTACACCACCCTGAACCACTATAAACCCTTGTGTCTATTTACTTTCAGCAATTTACTTTACAGCACTTTATTTCATTGCATACTACATATCCGTGATTGATTAATCTACTTTGAAACACCATTTTAAGAAGGGACTTTTCCGCTGCCCAAAAGCTTTCAAATATAAAAAAGTTTTTGAAACTCCACTATAGTCATTCACCCCCCTCTGACTATAGTTTTACTCTTTTCTGGGACCAACAGGGAGCTTAGGGATTGTGGCTTGATGTATGTTTCTGCCGGAAATATTGATTGAATATGTGGTAGTTGATGGAGATTGCCCTTGGAGGTGCATTCCGCCTAGATACTCTGCTCGCGGACGAGCAGAAGGCTAGTGGGGGTAGTTGATGACGGTTAAAATAGTCTATCCTACGGAATCAATATTCGATCCATTATGAGCTAAAAATAGTTGTTTCAACCTATAAATATGAACCATTTGAGTTGAATATCATATGTCGGGTTCATGATTCGAGAAATTAGCACTTAGCGCTTATTTTCCGTATTTCGATATTATTTCGTGCATTATTTGATTATTTTCAGGATACGAAATATTGGGCTGAGCATGATGGACAAATCCTGAGTGGACTGAACGAAAGGAATGGGCCTAGGGTATTCCAGAACCTTCCAAGTTAAGTCGGCTGAAGAAAAATGACAAAAATACCCCCGGTAACCCGGGAGGCGGTACCGACTTACCGAGCTTCGAGAATCTTCAGAAACGCATTTTCTTGGACGATGGGTAAAACTAGGTGTTTCTAAGTCAGTTTAGATAGCTATAAATACGAGGCTTCACCTCAAAACACAATGTACCCAAATTATTCATGGAAATTATGCAATAAAAGTTCTTTGTTCTTTATTTTATGAGTTATGGTCGGAGAGACGACGGAGTCACTTCCTAGGGAGAGATCCAAGGGAGATCTAAGCTCATCTTCGAGGGTATGATTTTCTATCTATTCCAAGATGTAGATCTATCGTTGTTCTATTCGACTAGTATGGTTTAATTGATTATTTAGTTTAATTATGTAGTAGTTAGTTTATTTCATCCCATGTGTTATAGATCTGATTCATTGGTGAAGAAATCATGGAATAGAAATTGCATTCTTCAGATCTGCGATGGTCTATATCACTAGATCTAAATACGTAGTAAATTACTATTTCATGATAATCGGCGCCAGCTACGTTGATCGATAGATTTAATTTACATGTTTTTAGCCTGATCAACTATTTTCATGTCATTGTAAACTAGCATGAAATACGAATAGTGAAGTTCTATGTTTGGACATTATCTAGAATGGACACTAGGAACGTGTTGATCAATGTCGACAGCTGTTTAGGCGGGTTTGCGGTATGAGTTAGCGCTCAATATCGACAGCTCTAGTTCTTTATGCGTATGGGCTATTATGGACCAATTAAGGAGGGTAGCTTGCGTATAGATTGTCTACTACCATTGTCGGAGTAGATAGGGTTAAGAGTTGTACCCGTAGCTGAACAATGAATTAAATTCACCAATGGGGAGGACTTTTGTTTGTGTGGGGGAATAACTAATTACTCATAATTGAACTAATACATTAGAAACTTTTTTTTGCTTCGTGTGAACAAGGATAACCTTGTTAGTTTGAGCCACCAATTTTACTACAGTATATATTATAGTTGGTCGTAGGCCATAGTTGTGACAAGCTCAATCTTAATAATTAGACGTTCTTACAAGTCTCTGTGGGATCGACCTTGACTCGGCAGTACTCTACTACGATAGACCTAGTCCTATACGTAGACCAGTCTAACGTACGCATTCTCTAATATACGTGCACATACAGTCCAAGTGTCTCTACACTTAGATAAATGAGATATATCCCTATCTTCAATAGGATAGAAGACATCCAATACGTTCTAGTCTACTCATACCATCAATGTCTCGTTTGACAGCACATGCGACTAGAGACATTTAAGTATCAAACTTGTTACAGTGAATAGAGATCTCATCAACCATAATCGTTATCATGGTTTCTCTATCACGCTTTAATTCTAAGGACATTACTATATATATATATATATATATATATATATATATATATATATATATATATATATATATTATATACAATAACATGAAGATAAACAATATATATAATAAAAAAGTGCTTTTAATAATCATAATAAACTTATTACATGAACTAAATAGACTGCATATAACCCGTCCAGGTCGGATCCGGTCCAACCCGATTTGTTTTAGGACACCATTTCCAGGTATGGCATTCCGAAAATGCTAATCTCCGACAACGGAACGCCATTTGAAGATAAAACAGTAAAAGCATGGTGTTATGAGTTGGTGATTACTCAGCACTTTACCTCTATTGGTCATCCCCGAGCCAATGGACAGGTCGAGCAGACAAATAGATAGATCAAGATAGGATTAAAGAAAAGACTCAAGCAAGAAGGGCAATATTGGGTCGAACATCAACCCAAAATGCCGTCGAATATCAACCCAACATGCTCTGGGCATACAGAACTACACCAAATTCAGCAATAGGGGAAACCCCATTCTCTTTATCCTAAAGAAGTGAATACGTGATCCCAGCCAAGATCAGGCAAACTTCACCTCGATCTGAGCCCTATACAGAGGCAGAGCAAGAAACCGAGCTCTGACATTCAAAGGATGATCTGTAAGAAGCTCGAGATGTAGCCTTTATTAGAATTGCCATGTACTAGCAGAAAATTTCCTAATACTACAACTCACGAGTGAAACACTCATTCTTTAAAGAGGGGGATTTAGTATTAAGGAAAAATGAAGCAAGTAGGCAAGGGCCGTTTGGCAAACTTGACCAAAACTTGGAAGGGCCCTACAAAGTGGTGAAAGTACATGGAAAGGGATCATACCAGCTTGCAGACTCAAATGGCAAGACCATTCCTCGAAATGGGCATGCCAGCAATCTCTAGAAATTCTATGTCTAAGACAGATTCTAGACTTTAATTGCTTTAAATAAGTACCTTTCAGTAATTTTACTCGCAGTTGTTGTATACTTAACTAGGTTACATCAATGAAGTATCATTTCCCTATTATTTGTGGTTAAATCTGTAGGGCAGCACGAGCTGAGCAGAACAATAATGGAAAAGTTTGCTAAGGACAAACTACGCCGAAGTCTACAGGATAGGCAACCTGAGCTCCACAGGTCGGAATCAGCGATTTATGTTAAGCGTTGAGCTCCGCATGTCAGGCTCAACCCTGAGCTCTATAGGCCAGACTCAAAAGGTTTGCAAAGGACAAACTACTTATGTCTGCAGAGCAGACAACCTGAGATCTGCGGGCCGGACACAGTCTATAAACTAAGTCTACAGTACAGACTACTTGAGATCCGCAAGTCGGACTCAGTCAAAACTAAGTCTGCATGACAAACTACCTGAGATCCGCAGGTCAGACTCAGTCAAAAAACTACGTCTGCAGAACATAATACCTTAGATCTGCAGGTCGGTCTATGTCTAATAACTACGTCTGCAGGACAGACTACCTAAGATCCGTGGGTCGGACTCAGTCAAAACTAAGTCTACATGACTGACTACCTGAGATCCGTAGGTCGGATTCAGTCAAAAATAAGTCTGTAGGACAGGCTACCGGAGATCCGCATGTCGGACTCATTCAAAAACCTCTAGACGGACTATCCGAGACCCACCGGTCAGACTCAAGCTTATTGCAGGACAAGCTAATTGAGCTAGCACAGATCAGACTTAGCAAGCTCGTTCAAAACAAACTTTTTTATTCTACAGGGTAGGTAAATTCACAAAAAACAAAAATAAGTACAAACTTGAATGCTATGCTAAGTATGCCATCCAACGCACAAGTCATTGCATGGCTTTCTTAAGGAGGCAAGGTACCCCCATGAAACACAGAGTAAGATGAATAGAAAAGCTAAGGATAGCATTCACAAAACTCAGTCTATATATTATGATGATTGTTGTACAGGTTGCAATGTTTCAAAATAAAAGAGGCTAAGAAGAATTAGAGGACGAATGTTGCCCAGACCTATAAAAGGAATAGCCTCAGGCGAAGGCTAAGGGGCAGAAGAAGAAGGACGTACATACTTAGCCATGAGGTCAACCCCTTCTTCAAACTCCTTAACACGAGCTGAATATATCTTATCTTTCCCGGGCCTATACAGCCTCTTGTTTTCAGGGCGGTGATTGAAAGAGTGGCAACCTCAAACTTATAAACAACTGAGTTAATACCACTTGTAGATGTTTCTGCCCCTACCCCATTTGCTCTACAGTCCTCTACCCCTAAAGTATAACTGTTGTGCACCACTAGGGCGAGCAAAAAGGATAGGGCCTGGGTAAACCCCTCAAAAACCTTATAGTCCCGCACTTCCCGAGCTGCAATCACTTCCAGTTCGGTCTGGTGGGTCTTGACCAGCATAGCTCCTTCAGATTGAAGCTTCACAATAGTTTCCCTCAGATCAGACTCTCTCTAAAGCAGAATGAATGCTATCTGTGTGTTCAAACCTTAGGGTCTTTAGCTCATCCGCCTGAGCTTGTAGCTTCTTCTTGAGGTCCTCCACCTCTACATTTTTAGACCTCAGCATATCA
This sequence comes from Gentiana macrophylla, assembly GCA_026214975.1. Classification (NCBI taxonomy): domain Eukaryota; kingdom Viridiplantae; phylum Streptophyta; class Magnoliopsida; order Gentianales; family Gentianaceae; genus Gentiana; species Gentiana macrophylla. The sequence continues at coordinate 26,746,951 of CM047805.1, forward strand.
GAGGATCTCTTCTCTAACTTGGAGACCTTCTCCTCAAACTTAGTGGCAGATACGGAAAGTCTAGAAAAGATATCCTTCCCAACATATTTTCCCTGAACAAACATGCTTAGATGCATAAAAAGTGCATGGAATATAAAGTGCAAAAATCTATGGAAAAACTTACATATTTCATGTCCTAGACGCCAGCATCAGCCAACTCTGGGCCGGACATCTCAGAAATTTCCTTCCTCTTGGAAAAGACCTCCTCATCAACATGATTGGGAGCAGTGTTTGAGAGGATATCAGACCTATCCCTCTTTCTCTACCTCTTTTTGGTCAGAGGTGGTTCAGATCGGCCCAGAGCATCCCTTACAAGGGGGGCCTTTGTTAGGTGTAGTGCCCGAAAGACAATCTGTGTAATTGTTTTTAATAATGAATGACAAAATTTATCTCACCTTATTACTTGCTTTGTGCTTGTAAAGTAATACATCACGCAAACCCTAAGTATATCTCAGATGTAACTACTTAACTCGGTGTATGGATTACACGTGAGGATTGAGTTAGTGGTGATATACTTAAATCGTTAGTCCGTGGTGAACTTAATCGAGTTTAGGGTCTCTAGATTAAAACACCAATAATGCGCCTAAACACCTTAGGGTGTGATAGTCTTATCCGGACTGCCGGTAGAGGTACCTAAGTGGGGCATTTATATATGATGGCATTCATATAGGATCGACCGATTTAATCTGAATTTCTCGGTATAATTCCGTAATCGAGGAATCTTATTAAATCATTAGATGATCATATATGGATCAACCTTAATCCCGAGGTGATCACGTGGTGCCGCTTGTCCCGGGTAGTGTTTGATGTGTTAGTTACGGTTCACTTAAATATGTGTTCCAAGCCACTTCTCATTGGCACTCTCTCCAGATGAGTGAGTAGTTCTGATTTTCACAGACATGGAATCCATTCCTTCCTCGGGAAGTAGAGAGACAGTCCCCTTGTTTGTTAGCCCTAAGAAATTGATTGATCCCGGGAGTTCACATTTGACTAATTAGCTACTAGTCAGATATGTGTGCTAATTGATCATCATGGGGTTAATGGTAAATAATAATAAGATATTCTGAGTCGGGTTCACGGAGACTTCCCACTCGTAATGGACAATGATCTATGGAGGGTTAATCCGTATGTAGTGATTATATCAATGGACGCTTATTCACTCTATGGGTTGAGTATAAGTATACATCTATAATCGGTAGAGTTCGGGCTGGGTTTATGGTGGCGTAATCCCGGAATTAATAATTAATGTGCTTATTCTGTTCGATTTAATAATTAATTATTGGAGCTACTGGTTATAGGTCCATGGTCCCCGATGTGGCTTCTGTAATTCGGACTAGTAATCTTGTTACTTGGGCCTCAGTGATAATTAATTGGCTGGGCTAATTAATTGATATGCATGGATATTTTTTAGTTGGGCTAAATAGTATAATACACATAAAAGACATTTTATGAGGGCTTAGTAAACCCTTAATGTGGCGCCAATGTGAGTCAATTAATTAGAGAGAAATTAGTTTTCTTGGATAATTATTTGACATGTGATTTATCATTTATTTGTTAAATGATAATTCATGGAATATTAGATGATAATATGATTTATCCTAATTTGTTCGGGATAATCATTTTATTTATCTTTTATTTTGAATAAAGTATTAATGTAATAATTATCTCTTAATTATTTAATCCTTGGAGGACAAGGTTTACTCTCCTATATAAAGAGAGTTCTCCCAAGCCTTAGAACATTGGAAAATTTCGACTTACTCACTTGAAAAGAGAGAAAAAATTAGTTCTCTTGTCTTGGGTTTTAGAAGAGGTGTTGCATATCAAGGAGGCTCGTGTATCAAGAAGGGTGTCCACCAACCGCCGTTTGGAGAACACATCGGAGATCAAGGCGACTCTTCCCGTTATTGGTAACATAATCTTAAACCCCCTTGTAGTACTTAAGTCCTTTAATTATGAATTGTGTCATATAAATCGTGATCCATCCGCTGCGCATAGATCTAACTCGTTTAGATCTAAGAACCTGCATCCTTCATGTGGTATCGGAGCAAGGTTCCACAATTTATATAGTCATAGTCATAGTTAAACGATTTAAAGGAGTGGAATTGCATGTAGGTAATTTTTACTTATAATTATGCATTGATTATGATTAAAATTGTTATGGTTGAAGAGATGGATTGGGGTTGGCATTGTTTACCCATTAGATCTATTGTAAACTCATATAAACGATGAAAATTCGTTCATATGAGTATAGGAAATTATGTAATTTTTTTTTGTTGCAAGTTTAATTTCCAGAAAATAGATCTGCATAAAGAGCTGTTTAGTCTTTTCGTTTTTCCCGTTTTTGAACAGTTAAAAGAAGATCCTCCGGTCGAATCAAGATTGGAAGTTGGTGAACAATCCCACAAAATTAGGCGTCGATCGAGTCCGCTTGGATGTCCGTTCGTTGACATGAAGGATGCGTTCTTAGATCTAAAGAAAAACGTAGGATTCACGAAACCCTAACGTGACTTCCTCGATTTTCTGGAAAGGATTGGACCGTTGAAACAAAAATCTGACTTGTCGATCGGTAATCATGGGGTTTTGGACGTGATATAAAATTTTCGGACGATCGGGATTCATCTTGATCCCGATCGGCCTCGGGAAGTGAATGATGCGCTCTTGTAAGAGTCTGCTTTCAGCAGCAAGTTGGGCGTTCACTGGAGAAAATTGACAAATCAAAGCTCCGATCCAACCGTCCATATTGAAGCCCGAGAGTAAAGATCGATCTGGAAAGTTTCGTCTCGATCCGAGTTTGTTTGATATGCCGATCGTCGAAGATTCTAAACAGCTGCAGATTAGGGTTTTAATTTATTTTCGAATAGATTAGTTACGGAGATGCCAACGGTCCATCTCGGTGTTTATTTTCCGCACTAGTATACATGTGTAGATTGTATGAGTAGAACCGGAAAATTGCCATGACATGCATCATATCATGAATTCCACTCCATATGCATACATGTAGAAATAAATTCGAGGAATTAGTTAGGCATGTATAAAACACACGATTAGTTTTAATTAATTGTTTGATATTAATTAGAAACTAATTAGGGTAAAAACCGAGGAACACGGGTTTTTTCAATCGTCGAGGTTGGGTGATGGATTCTCGGTGAATCCCACTCTGCGAAAGTATAAGGAGTAAAATCACGAAACCTCGTGGTTAAGGTGTTGGATTCTCGGTGAATTCCACCTTACCTAAGACGAGATTACGTTTTTGTTCCGTAGTGTCTACGTGAAAGTTTGATGTTTAAGGATTGGATAATCACGGGCAAACAGGTTCGAAAGTGGTTTAACCATGGTTGGGTTGTCAACAGTAGCTACGGCTCAATCGACTTCACCCTCCACGTGTGGCGTTTGCACGGGGGTCTGGAAATACTGAGCCATCCGAAGAGCCACTACGGCTCAACGGAGCTCTCCTAGCCTTGACCCGTCCGACGGCCACATATGTTCTAACGAATAGGTCGGGTGGGCTAGCCCACATAACCAACAACATTCGGGCCTATGATTTATTGTTCCTTAATGTAACATCAAGTCCAAAAACGTGATCAGTAAACCCACCACTTTTTCAAAATATTGAGTGGGAGCGGGAGAGGCGACAGTCGACCCCACGGCCTCTACTGTTGACACAAGCAACGTGAGAGAATGGTGACGCCTCATGCCGGCCTGGGACCGGCCTCCCTAAGGAAGGCCTTCACCGCTATCAAAATTCAAGGCTTGGTCTCCGAAAGGATAGGATTTTGGGTACTCGTCGGGTCACTGACCGACCCTAAGGCGGCACACTCGGGGTCTACCTAAAAATCTGAGACAGTAGGTCACACTCATAAAGGGTATTTTTCGTAGTACCTTGGCTGAAAAAGGAAAGGTGATTGACGATCACAAATGAGATGTTCGATTCTCAATCTGATCTTCAATATTAATCGAAACCTCTTTGACCTGCCCTAAGGCTTTATGTTCCTAAAATTTATTAGTAGTGTATGATTTGGATTTATTTTCTGTCAATTTTATTTGCAACTGTTATATATATCTCTCTAAGGTGCTAGACTGCTAGTGTAAAATTGACTAGTAATGACTTCGTTAAAAAGTGGTAAGTAACTAGAACGTTGTATTTATTAATCTCACATGCGATTAATTTTTCGGAAGAGATATTTCTCTTGAAGCCTTCAAAACTTAAGTGACGTAAATAGACATGTCACTGTTGTCACTCGTGCAAAACGAGAGACAACCGTAGTTAGTTTGAAAGATGATTGGGACGATAAAATTCTTCTAGTGAATTGTGTAGTGTCTACACGAGAAATTTTCTGATAGAAAAATTGGAGAATCATAAATTAAAGTGTCGCTAGTTAGACGGTATTTGGAACCGATAAACTAGTGGGAGCTTTTGTATTATGTTTTTCTAATTTATTAGAAAATCAGTCCCACTGGGTAACACTTTCATTAGACATCCTACAGTTCACGAGTAGTGTCTACTCAAACGAACTGCTAGTTCAAGACTATTTCCTTTTAAGGAAAGTTAAGAATGGGAAAGAATGTCTATAAGTGTTAATCATCTAAACTAAAGTTTTGAGGCTAAACCAAACATTAATTAAAGAAAGTATAGGATAAGGAAAGTGATTTCGGATCAATAACCAATGAATCCTTAGCGACTTTCTTAACCGAGTAACTTGACTCGATGGGCTTAGTTCTTTGGAAGAACAATGAAGCTGTGCATTAATAAAGTAACAACGGGCAGCAATTTCAGCTACAATAGTGGGAGTGATATAAGGAAATGAATTTGATTCTATCCTTGAATATCACGAAAAAATTTATTTTTCTGTTTACAGATTCGTTGAAACAAATGGATTCACTTTCAACTCGATATATTGTTGCCTCATAGAAAGTGAATATGACATTTGTAGTACAAATCCGAGACTCGGAATTTTTTTTGATAAAGTCAGAACCACTTAGAACAGCTAAATAAGTATGTGTAACACATCTAAAACTATTAAAGGTAAAAGGTTTCCGTATTAAGATAAACGACCTTTCAATATCTATTAATTAGTGTATATATCCTGTAGACAAGACCTCATTGACCGGCTAAGGGTGATTCCTATCTCCCGCCTTGGAACACTATCTCAAAGGAACAATGACTAAGTTTCCTTTCAATCGGGAAAGGGTAATAGTTTTGAAGGGTAACATAGCTTGTTCACCATGACCTTCGGGTCTAGTGAGAGATACAAGCTAGTGGGAGATTTTGAGTGGTGACATTCATGTCTCGATAACTACTCAAAACACTTGGTTGGTTTATCGAAAAAATACGAGGAGGTGTCTCTGATTTTAGCAGAGAGAATAGAGTATTCCATGCTCGAAATAGGCTATTGCATAGTCTTGGGACTGATGCTCGGCCCGCTCCTAGTGGAATGTTTCTCACCGAGGAGGAAGAAACCATAGACTTGCCCTATATAGTTATTGATATGCTACAATACATCGCTAAACACGATTAAGATAATTAGTTGCAAAATAACGGTTAACATTATTATGTAAACCGAGAAGTCTACCTAGAAGATGCTAGTGAGTTTATGGATAAGGAGTGAATTCGGTTCACACCACATCCGTAAATGTAGGCATTTAGCATTTAATGCTTGAAGGTAGGGACTCGGGATTTTGTGCATACGTTCGATTGTGACTGTTCGTGAAATATCTTAATGAGACGAGTGAAGGTTGATTATAAGATTCTTGAGATCAGAAAGTGACGGTTGAACTGTCACAAGCCTTCTAATAGAATCTATAAGAAACAACCTTAAACCTTGGAGTACGGTTACCCAAAGGTAGTTACTATCTCGATTTAATCGGACCACGCCCAACATTAGTTGTTGGTGATTACACCGATAAATACTACTAGATCGTAATGTCAATCCACCCAAGACACAAGGGGGAGTATGGTTTAACCGTTGACCCATTGTGATTTTGTGGACTTTATAATCTGTTTGGGGTGATTGATAACCTATGGCTCTTGGTGGTCAGATAGGATTCTGATTATAGAGGTTGGTTTGAAAACCTTAACCCTGTGAATGGAGTTTTGGTACTCGATTACTCTCACCTCTTGTAGAACCACCAGAGTGTCTCAGGCCCAGTGGGAGCAATTGGATCTATACGGAAAAGAGTCGAATGAATAGGAAAGTTTAAACTTTCAGCGCAAAGTTGAGTGGTATAGGGGTGATTCCCTGACAAGTCGAGAGTTAACCAGACCTTGAACTCTCTCACCACTCAGTCTTGCTAGATTTTGTTACAAAGCAGAAGATAGGGGTGATTCCCTAAGACCTTTTTTTTGCGAGACTAACGATATCTTAATTCATTCAGAAAGAACCTTTGGTAGGAGGCCTGCCATGGCTTATATCCTTTGTGGATTTAAGAGAACCTCTCGGTCATTTAAAAGTCACATGTTTTAAAATATGTGGACTTGACCAAAATATTGATAAGTCTTTCGTAGACTGGATATCAATATTGGTAAAGTAGTAGTATTAGTGTTCATGAATGATAACACTGAAACAGTTGGAAACAACATGGTTGTGCTATCTGAAGTCGGAAACTGACACGCCAAGATTCTCTAGATGAGAGAATAGGACTATATTCTAAGAATTTGATTCGGTCAAATTCACAAAAATGAGTCATTGGCTATCCCATCCGTCTTATTGGTTAAGATGATCATGCATATACGTATGCAACATTCAACGAGAGTAGTCCTACCTTACATCTCAGGAATGATTCTCTAAATCTTCGGATAAAGAGAAAATGGGATAGAGTCTCTCTTGGATAATGGCAAGTCAGGTTATCACATGTCAATAGTAATCGAATCTTGGATTCGAGCAATAAGTAGTGGTTTAGTACGTCCTCAAGTATCTTTAGAGAACAAGGAATCATATGCTTGTATATTCAGGTGCAAACTTGAATATGGTTGACTACACTGATTCTAACTTGCAGTCAGATTAAGGATGATCATTAAGTTGATCTCGGGCTCAGTGTTTACTCATAGTGCTTAGAATTTCCTTTTTTGGTCTGGGAGTAATTCCAGGTCTGATAAGCCGATATCACTTCATCGTGAAAACAGTGAAGAGATAGCTTAGAAGGATCTTCTCGGTCACCAGAGGTCAAAAGCATATTGAGAGAGAGTACCGCCTGATTAGATGGACCGGCAACGTTTCGATCCTAAAGATCGTCTCGGGCCGACAACCAAACTGATCAGTGTACCAAGTCTAGTGCTTGGAGGGTACGGCATTGAGGAATATATCTCATCTACTTTTAGAGCAAGTGGGAGAGTGTTGTGAATAAGATGAGAAAGGGTGTGCCCTACAAACAATCATTACTTGTCATTTCGTGCAAGTGGGAGATTGTTAGGTGTAGTGCCCGAAAGACAATTTGTGTAATTGTTTTTAATAATGAATGACAGAATTTATCTCCCTTATTACTTGCTTTGTGCTTGTAATGTAATAAATCTATTGTAAAACCCTAAGTATATCTCAGATGTAACCACTTAACTCAAAGGTATGGATTACACGTGAGGATTGAGTTAGTGGTGATATACTTAAATCTGTTAGTCCGTGGTGAACTTAATCGAGTTTAGGGTCTCTTGATTAAAACACCAATAATGCGCCTGAGAACACCTTAGGGTGTGATAGTCTTATCCGGATTTGTCGGTAGAGGGGTACCTAAGTAGGCATTTATATATGATGGCATTCATATAGGACTAGACCGATTTAATCTGAATTTCTCGGTATAATTCCGTAATCGAGGAATCTTATTAAATCATTAGATGATCATATATGGATCAACCTTAATCCTAAGGTGATCACAGGGTGCTGCTTGTCCCGGGGTAGTGTTTGATGTGTTAGTTACGGTTCACTTAAATATGTGTTCCAAGCCACTTCTCATTGGCACTATCTCCAGATGAGTGAGTAGTTCTGATTTTCACAGACATGGAATCCATTCCTTCCTGCGGGAAGTAGAGAGACAGTCCCCTTGTTTGTTAGCCCTAAGAAAGTGATCGATCCCGGGATTTCACATTTGACTAATTAGCTACTAGTCAGATATGTGTGCTAATTGATCATCGTGGGTTAATGGTAAAGAAGGATAAGATATTCTCGAGTCGGGTTCACGGAGACTTCCCACTCATAATGGACACGATCTGGGGGTTAATCCGTATGTAGCGATTATATCAATGGACGCTTATTCACTCTATGGGTTGAGTATAAGTATACATCTATAATCGGTAGAGTTCAGTTTCGGGTTTATGGTGGCGTAATCCCGGAATTAATAATTAATGTGCTTATTCTGTTCGACGAATAATTAATTATTGGAGCTACTGGTTATAGGTCCATGGTCCCCGATGTGGCTTCTGTAATTCGGACTAGTAATCTTGTTACTTGGGCCTCAGTGATAATTAATTGGCTGGGCTAATTAATTGATATGCATGGATATTATTTAGTTGGGATAAATAGTATAATACACATAAAAGACATTTTATGTGGGCTTAGTAAACCCTTAATGTGGCGCCAATGTGAGTCAATTAATTAGAGAGAAATTAGTTTTCTTGGATAATTATTTGACATGTGATTTATCATTTATTTGTTAAATGATAATTCATGGAATATTAGATAATAATATGATTTATCCTAATTTGTTTGGGATAATCATTTTATTTATCTTTTATTTTGAATAAAGGATTAATGTAATAATTATCTCTTAATTATTTAATCCTTGGAGGACAAGGTTTGCTCTCCTATATAAAGAGAGTTCTCCCAAGCCTTAGAACATTGTGAAAATTTCGACTTACTCACTTGAAAAGAGAGAAAAAATTAGTTTTATTGTCTTGGGTTTTAGAAGAAGAAAAACTACAAGTTTTTCTTGGTGTTGCATATCAAGGAGGCTCATGTATCAAGAAGGGTGTCCACCAACCGCCGTTTGGAGAATACATCGGAAGATCAAGGCGACTCTTCCCGTTATTGGTAACATAATCTTAAACCCCCTTGTAGTACTTAAGTCCTTTAATTATGAATTGTGTCATATAAATCGTGATCCATCCGCTGTGCATAGATCTAACTTGTTTAGATCTAAGAACCTGCATCCTTCAGCCTTTTCCTCGGTCAGTGCCAACACGGCTCAGATCTTATCAGGACACGAGAATGATGCCTTTCTGCGACCCCCAACTTCCATGAATAATTGATCCCTCTTGTTATTAAGGTATCAACTTCTGATGATCTCTCGGAAAGAAATAAAATTCGTTAAGGCTTAAAAAAATTGATATTTTTAGGGGAGACGGAAAAAGGTCTTACAAGTAGCACGCTCTTTGGTGCTAAGAGGCACATAAGGATCGGGCCAGGAACCAGCTAGCCGAACAGGCGCTATCAGCTGAGAAGAGAATACCTTGACCTTTAGGGCTATTCCTGCACTTTGGACCACCTTGACCTCGTTAGAATCAATAAATTCTGGACCAGCATCGATTGGTACGGGATCCGACCTCCATCGTCCATGCATTGTCCTTTCTCCATGTTTAACAATAAAGAACCGTAAAGTCTAAGCCCTGTTGGAAGTCCCGCGAAAAGGGTACCTAAAGCACCGGATCATCGAGGAAAGTGATAACATCCATTTGACCCTTGGTTCTTCTTGATCTGAAAGAATCCCCTGAACAAGTTAACTGTGAAATGAACCCCGATCAGGCTACAAAATATAGCGAACCCAATGTACTCTTAACCCCGTTGGGGCAACTTGGGCTACCCCGATACCGTAGTACCTCAGCACTGCCAAAAATGCCGGACATAAGGGCAGCCTTAACCCTCCCATGAACTGACCTTCGTAAAAGTAAGTACCCATCCAGAGGCCAAGTGGCATAAGGCCGGGGATTAGCTGGAAGCAACTGGGTAAACACTTCCTTATTCACCTCGTATTCAGTGCAGGTATTGTCTACGCTGCGTTGCACCGAAACGGAAAATAGTCCGTGGCCACCCATAATGGCTTGAGTTTCTCTTTGGATTTTATTCCTTAAGAAGTAATCAAATGTACTTGACAAAGGATGGGAAGAAGAAGAGATAGAGATCGGCTGCAGAGGGACCCAAATAATTTCCTCAAACACTACAGGTCTAGCCCTCGATTCCTCTATTTCACTTTCAGATTCGAACGAAAATACTTCCCCTACTGATGAACTAGAAGGGGTTGAGGTCCTCATCCAGGAATACAAGTGAGATAAAGAGTAGAAGGAAAGCACAAGAGCTTACTTGCAGAAAAATAAAAAGAAAAGAAGCAATAATGAAATCGGAAAATGGTGCCCACGTCCCAGCTTATAGCTATCAAAAGACGTTGGAAATAGATTGGACAATTGATATTACAATGGTATAACCTGATCACGTGCAAAGCACTTACTAGCAATAGGACTAGGTCTATTGTAGTAGAGTACTGGCGAGTCAAGGTTGATCCCATAGAGACTCGTAAGAACATCTAATTACCAAGATTGAGTTTGTCACAAATATGGTCTACGACCAACTATAATATAGACAGTAGTAAATTTGGTAACAATGAACTAGCAAGATTATGCAACTTCAACGAATGTAACCAGAGTTTCTAATGTATTAGTTGAATTATGAATAATTAGTTTTTCCCCCCACACATACAACAGTCCTCCCCATTGGTGAATTTAATTCATTGTTTAGCTACGGGTACAACTCCTAATCATATCTACTCCGACAATGGTAGTAGACAATCTATACGCAAGCTACCCTACTTAATTGGTCCGTAATAGCCCATACGCATAAAGAACTAGAGCTGTCGATATTGAGCGCTAACTCATACCGTAAACCCGCCTAGACAGATGTCGACATTGATCAGCACGTTCCTAGGGTCCATCTAGATATTGTCCAAACATAGCACTTCAGTATTCGTATTTCATGCAAGTTTACGATAGCATGCAAATAGTTGATCAGGCTAAAAACTTGTAAATTAAATCTATCGAGCAACGTAGCTGGCGCCGATTATCATGAATTTGTAATTTACTAGGTATTCAGATCTAGCGATATAGACCGTCGCAGATCTGATGAACGCAACCACTATTTCAAGATTTCTTCACCAAACAATTAGATCTATAACACATGGGACAAGATAAACTAACTACTACATAATTAAACTAAATAAGCTACTAAAACATACCAGTCGAATAGAACAATGATAGATCCATTTCTTGGAAAAGATAGAAAATCAAACCCTCAAAGACGAGCGTAGATCTCCCTCGGATCTCTCCCTAGGCAGCGAGTCCGTCGTTTCTCCGACCAAAACTAATAAAATAAATAAAATAAAGAACAATGAACTTTTATTACATAATACTTGTCTTGAAAATTGTACACTTTGATTCTGAGGCTAAGCCTCTTATTTATAGCTACCTAAACCGACTTAAAACACCTAGTTCTACCCCTCATCTAAGAAAACGCGTTTCGGAAGGATCTGGAAGCTCAATTAATCGGCGGTGCACCTCGATGAATCGAGGGTAATTTCGTCTTTTTTCTTCTGCCTCGTTTAGTCCACTCCAGATTCATCCATGACGCGCGGCCCAATATTTCGTATCCTGAAAATCATCAAATAATGCACGAAATAATATTGAAATAGGGAAAATAAATGCTAAGTGCATATTTCTCGACTCACGAACCCGACATATGCTATTCAACGTAAATGGCTCATATTCATGGGTCGAAACAACTATTTTTAGCTCATAATGGATAGAATATTGATGCCGTAGGATTGACTATTTTTACCGCCATCAACTACAACTAGCCTTTTGCTCGTCTGCGAGCAGAGTATCAAGGCAGAATGTACCTCCAAGAACTACCTCCATCAACTACCACGTATTCAATCAAGATTTCCAGCAGAAACAGACATCAAGCCACAATACATAAGCTCCCCATTAATCACTACTCTTCATGCATCAATGTGTCGTGTGATGAATCAATCATGATAGTGCGTTCGTGAAGAGAATCAAGTTTTATTAACCCCACAATCTTAACTTGCTTGCGCAAACACTCGCTCTTCTTGCTTTCAGACTTGGTTACACAACATGGTACCTTAATTGGGTCGGGCGGACTTGGGGACTGAGCCTCGCTCTTACGTCCACATTTGTTTCTTTTTATCTGAGGGTCATGACCTTTTTACACTAGTTCACTTCCCTCACTGCCTATATGATATACTTTTTTCCTCACTTTTTTTCCTTTTTCTTATGCAATAGCCGTGCATTTTATGCTTCATCAGCTTTGCTTTGTAGATTTTCTCACTTTTTTCTCTCTCTCTCTCACAAGTCCGTTTTGTCCCGGTTACTTCTTTTGGCGTTCAAGTTGCTTCCCTTGTCTTACAAAAATTTGTTAAAGTATATAGACAGACAAATAATGATTCCCGGTTAAAACAACTCATCATCTAATCTTAAACACTTCTCACTCAAATTATGTGCTCAAATATTCATTGCAATGACAGAATAATAGTTAAAAAGTTACTACTTCATGCAACATAATATATGCTCATTCTTCCATACTAAATTGAATACGCTATAGCTCACTTCAAATTGAACTTGGGCTCCTTTGCTACCGATTCCTTACTCAAAAACGTGCAAGCTAAAAACAATGTTAAAATTTCAAAATTATTCTCTTTTTTGATTATCCAGCTAAGACGCCAACCCCCACTTATTATGGACATTGTCCCCAATGACTAATAATAAAGAAAAGAAAAGGTAAGTAGCTCTGGAAATGTTGGCTGAGTCAAAACGAATTCCGGAGCGTAATCATGTGCTCCTAGGTCATTCCTTCTTCCAAGTTGTCACCTGCTTTCCACAATACTTCCAAAAACTGTGAGTAACATGCAAAGGGCAACAAAAAAAATAAGGTGGCGGTAATTGTGCATACCGGAGGAATGCGGAAAAACAGTTTAAGCCACTTTATTCTTTTATTGACCTAAGCAAGACGCGAAAACTTTTTCAAGGGTATCACATGAGAATCGTGAAGGAAAAAACCACATATATCTCTAGCCAGATGACAGAAAATATATGTGATGAAAAAACCATGCGATCGTCATGCTACTTTATTGACTCAAAATAACCTAAATAAACAAAATAAATAAATAAGAGTTTAGAAATAGTTCTGAGTTTATAGTCGCCAGCTCGACTGTACTAATAGGGCTCCTTCATTCATATTCTTCTATGTCAACGTAAAGACTTCCAACTCAGGGTTATACGTGTGCTCTAGGTAATGTTTCAGCCTATGGCCGTTTATTATGAAAATTCGCCCATAGTATTCATGTCTAACTTCACATGTACCTGAATTGACGACTTTCGTGACTACATGTGGTCCATACCATCTAGACTTCATCTTCCCAGGAAAAAGACGAAGACGTGAATTATATACCAGCAGCTTATCTCCAACATGAAATGTGCGGTTCAGAATCTTCTTATCTTGCAGGCGTTTTGTTCTCTCCTTGTAAATCTTTGCATTTTCATATGCTTGAAGTCTAAACTCCTCCAATCTATTCAACTCTAGCATTCTCTTTTCACCGGCTAAATTCTCATCCATATTTACAAATCGAGTAGCCCACAGCGCTCGGTGCTCGAGTTCTACTGGTAAATGACATGCTTTTCCAAACACTATCATATACGGTGACATCCTAATCGTGGTCCTATAAGCTGTTCTGTATGCCCAAAGAGTGTCATCTGATTTCCAAGACCAATCTTTCCTCGTGGGATTCACAGTCTTCTCTAAGATCCTCTTAATCTCTCTGTTTGTGACCTCTACTTGTCCACTTGTCTGGGGGTGATATGCTACTGCAATCTTATGTCTAACCCCATATCTCAACATCAATTTCTCAAACAACCAATTACAGAAATGACTCCATCCGTCACTAATTATGGCTCTGGGCACTCAAAACCTCATCAAAATGTTTTTCTTAAGAAACCTCAGGACGACCCTGGCATCATTAGTAGGTGAAGCTAATGCTTCCACCCATTTGGAAACATAATCAACTGCTACCATGATGTAAGGATTTGATTTTGACGATGTGAAAGGCCCAACAAAATCAATTCCCCATACATCGAATAACTCCACTTCTAAGATATTCACAGTGGCATCTCATTCCACTTAGAAATGTTACCAGTCAATTGATAGGAATGACTGTCTCTTGTAAACTAGTAAGCAGATTTATGAATTGTTGGCCAATAGAATCCACACTGCAGTACCTTTGCGGCTGTCTTGTCTGGCCCATAGTGAACTCCAGCTTCTCTAGAATGGCATAGGTGCAAAATACTTAGAATCTCATCGTCATGGATGCATCCCCTACGAATGGCATCATGGAACAATTTGTATAGGTTGGGAACAGATCAATGATAATGCTTCAGATACGTGAAGAACTTCTTCTTATCCGCATCCGTGGTAGGTACCATCCTACTAAATAATTGACAATGTTAGAAAACCAAGGGTATACCTTGCCCACTCTTGATGTATGATGTCGGGGCTAAGATTCAACTCGAGCAACCACTGAGACGGCAAAAATTTGTTCATCAGGAAAGCTTTCCCTGATCTCTGTCGGTTGCTCTTCATCCAGCAAAGTTAATCTTGAAAGGTGATCAGCCTCCTGGTTCTCAGTTCTCTTTTTATCTTTGATTTCCACATCAAACTATTGTAAGAGTAGAATCCATCTAAAAAATCTCAACTTAGAGTCTTGCTTGGTTAAAATGTATTTCAGAGCTGCAAGGTCAGTGAATATAGTGACTTTCGATCTTATCAGGTATGGTCGAAACTTGTAAAATGCAAAGATGACAGCTAGGAGTTCCTTCTCTGTAGTCGCATAATTCCTCTTGGCACTGTTAAGGGTACGAATGGTGTAATAGATAGGCTAAAAGATTTTATGCACCCTTTGTCCCTGGGCTGCTCTAACTGCCATGTCGCTTGCATCACACATAAGCTGAAAAGGTTTGTTCCAATCTGGGGCTACCAGAATTAGGGTGGCTATAAGAACTTGCTTTAATGTGTTAAATGCCTTCTTGCACTCTTCTCCAAACACAAAAGGTACATCCTTTGCGAGTAATTCCGTCAAAGGTCTAGAAACTTTAGAGAAGTCCTTGATAAACCTCCTATAGAATCCTGCGTGGCCATGAAAGGCTCACAACGTCTTCAAGTTCATTGGAGAGGGTAACTTCTCTATCACCTCTATCTTTGCCTTGTCAACTTCCATTCCTTTCCTTGAAATCTTATGACCTAACACTATTCCTTCTGTAACCATAAAATGGCATTTCTCCCAGTTAAGTAAAAAGTTGGTCTCTTCACATCTCTTTAGCACTCTACTCAAGTTGTCCAAGCATTTATCAAAGCTATCTCCAAATACAGAGAAATCATCCATGAAAATCTCCAGAAAATCTTCCACCATGTCCGCAAATAATGAAATCATGCACCTTGGAATGTTGCTGGTGCATTACATAATCCAAAAGGCATGCGATTTGACGATACAGGGTTTCACTCCATCCATGTTTCGTCTATCGGTTGGTCATCACACTATGTATTAACTCCAAGGCGTTCATATCAACACCCATACATGGGATAACGACTATCGACACCAAGCAGTGTGGGACGACGAGTCTGCAGGACAGAGTCCACACCAGCTAGCAGTGTAGGACAACGAGATTAGAGTCGATCACCGCAGGTCGTAAGTATCGACATCGAGGACAGAGTCCGCACCAGCTGTCCAAGCCCATTAACAGCGGTAGCTTGGGCAAGGGGTAAGGCCCATTAAAGGGTAAATCTAACAATAACATAAGCCGACTTTACCTTAGGGTTTAGGCAAGTGTTGTCATTATAAATACCCCAATCCAGGAACTACGTAAGGCTTGATTCCTGGAATATAACAGGATACGTAGGGAATCTAAGATACAGTCTTAGACTCAGCCGCAACTACTAAAATCCACCATCACATTCCTTTAGGCATTAGGGTTTTGTGTGTGTTCATCACTAGATTCAATTAGGTCCTGGATTATTGAGGTGGCATAATTTGCCATCGTCATTGGCACTAGAAGGAGGGCCTTCTATTGATTGAATACACCAAGAACACGATGCCTCCTAGAAGAGCCGCATCCAAGGCTGCAGATCAAGGCTCACAGATTAATGAGCCGTTCGATCCTGATACGCAAAGAGAAAAAGATCCAATTTTCGATCCCGCTCATCGAGATCCCCAGCAGAGAAAGCAGGGAGGAAAAGACCCAGTCTTGGATCTCGTCCAGGAAAACCCCCAGCAAGAAAAGCAAGGCCTTGCTCCAGAATACCGAGCGCTTGTGGATCAATTAACAGGCGGACTTGAGGTAATGTCGGTGATTATAGCAGAGCGATTCGGCACAAAGACTAGCGACCGCTAGCCGAGAAAGACACCACGGCGTAAGGTGGTCGAAAAGACATCGCGCGTATATGGACGAAGGATGCCGCCATAGACAAGCCTAAACAAGCTTCAAGAGATGAAGTCAGTGCGTCCTCTAGCTCAGTGGATAGAAAGAGGCGTGAGATCCGACAAAAACATCAGAAGATGGATGAAGACAGTGTCAGAGAAGAGCTGGACGTAATTCTGGGAAAAAATCAGGTTTTGTTATGGTTAGAGTCTCCCTTCACGAAGGAGATCGAGAGCTTTCCTAAACCCAAAGGGTTTAAGATACCGAAGATCGAGCCTTACAATGGTACTACCGACCCGGAAGACTATCTACACAGGTATCTCTCTCAGATGAGATTGGATGGAGCACCGACACAATGCGATGTCGGGCATTTGACACGCTACTCGTAGGTCGAGCAAGGGAATGGTTTATGAAGCTACGGCCAGGGTCGATCTCCAGTTTCGCCATGTTGGCTCGTAAGTTTCGGGATGCATTCATAGTGAACAAGAAGTTTCATTTAAGTGCCACGCACCTCATAAACGTGCCGCAGCAGAAGGATGAACCAGTAATGAAGTACTTGAAGAGATTTAATCTTGAGGCCATGCAGGTCAAAGATGCAGAAGATCGACTTCTAATAACGTCGTTCGTGGGAGGGCTGCGTAATACAAAGTTATACATGAAGTTGAGCAGAGATGTCCCCCACACCATGGACGAGTGTGTTAACGTTGTGCATCGGTTCTGTCAAGGGGAAGAGGCAATGCGTAGGCACACCCAATCCGACTGGATGGATTCCAAGAAGAACAATCGAGGTCCGAACAGGAATCAATCCAAGAGATAGGACGTCGAGAGTAAGCCTTCAGTCTGGGATCGTATCGAGACACCCGCCTCAGACCGTGGGGGCAAGAAGGGACCCACGCGAGATAAGGATTTTATTCTCGCTTAATCAATCTCGAGCCGAGGTGTTATCGATCATGCTCGAAGAACATAGCGAAAACCACCACCGTTGAAGAAACCTCGGGAAAAGAGGAATGCAAGCAAATCTCGCGATTTCCATGAAGACATAGGTCATATAACAGAGGAATGTATCGACACGAAAAAGACATTGACGTCTGCATCCAGGAAGGGAAGCTAGACGAAGTGGTTGATAGATCCCGATATGATGGGCCCAGGGACCGTGGAGAATTTAAAAGAAAAAATTCTGATCAAGATATGGGTCGAGGTCGAGACGCTCAGAGATGGAGATATCGATCACCCCAGAGGAATCGATCTCCAGGTCGAGATGGAAATAACAGAGACAACTTTGGTAGAGACAGGTATGATGATAATCGGCCAAACAGTTACGTTAACATGATCTTCGGGCCTGGGGAGAGCGACAAAGACCAAGACGGTCAGGAGCCAGCTGGTAGCTCGAGAGAGCGCAAGCAGATCAAATTTACAACGGAAGTCAGGTATGGCCCCCGTGATGATATCCCCAAGTCGAGAAGTCATAGTGAAGGGTTAGTTATCAAGTCCGTGATTAGCCGAGCCCGTGTATCGAGAGTCTGCATCGATAAAGGGAGTGCAGTGAACATCTTATATCCCTCGGCGTTTCAAGAGATGAAGTTGAAAGAGAAGGATATAGCTCCTATAGCATCCCCTCTGTTTGGATTCACAGGGCAAGAAGTTCATCCTATGGGATCGATAAGGCTACTCACCACAGTCGGAGATGAGGAGAAGGGAAGGACTCTCGAGCTGAGTTATGTAGTTGTCCAAGCTCCATCTGCTTATAACGTTATTCTAGGGTGACATGCGCTCTTCGACCTGCGATCTATCATTTCAACATTCCACAGCAGCATGAAATTTCCAACCAGGAACGGTTCCCACGAGGTAAAAGGGGATGTTGAAGCATCACGGAGTTGTAACTCCGTTGTTATGAATGGGAAGTTGGAAGTTCAACAAGTCTTAATCGAGGAACTGATTCCAGAGGAAAAGAACTGGGTCTCCAGTGATGCAGTTGAGAATGTCCGACTCTGGGAAGGAGAGGATGATCAGTGCGTGTAGGTCGGGATTTGGATCCCATCGAAAGAAAAACAGTCGCTCATTGAGTTGCTCATCGAGTTCAAAGATGTCTTCGCCTGGAAGGCTACCGATATGCCGGGCTGTCTACAGACATCGCAGTTCATAAGCTCGAAATTGACCAGGCTAAGAAGCCAGTCAAACAGAAGAAGAGAAATTTTGCGTCTGATCGACTTGAGGCTATAGAGTTGGAAGTCGGAAAGCTACTAGTGGCCCACATAGTGAGAGAGGTGTTCTATCTAGAGCTTCTAGCTAACCTAGTATTGGTCAAGAAGCCCGATGGCAGTTGGCGCATGTGTGTGGACTTCATTGACTTATACAAAGCATGCCCAAAGGACTCATATCCGTTGCCAAAAATCGACAGGTTGGTAGACTCCACCTTCGATTTTGAAGTGTTTGGTTTTTTAGATGCGTATAAGGGATACCACCAGATTCTAATGGATCCTCGAGACACAGAAAAAACGGCGTTTATCATGGAATTCGGCACTTTCTGTTATGTGACCATGCCATTCGGATTGAAGAATGCTGGGGCAACATACCAGAGGGCAGTCAATAAGATCTTTGCAAATCAAATTGGTAGGTGCATGGAGGTGTATGTAGACGACTTGCTCATCAAGAGTCGATCTATGAAACAATACTTGGTCGACGCTCGAGAGGTTTTTGAAGTATTGAGGGAAACACAGATGAGATTAAACCCGAAGAAGTGTACCTTTGGGGTCAGGTCGGGTAAGTTCTTGGGATACATGATTTCAAAAGACGGGATTCGAGCAAACCCGGACAAGATCGACACTTTGAAGAATATGCCCGCACCTCGAAACACCAAGGAGGTACAGAGACTCACCGGTCGGATGGATGCCCTAAACAGATTCTTGTCGAGATCCGCACAGCGTGCACTAACATTTTTCAAGATTCTCCGCAAGGCCAGTCCTTTTCATTGGGATAATGAATGTCAGACAACCTTCGAGGAGTTGAAAGCTTATCTATCATAGTTACCCACCCTCACTTCACCTCGAGAAGGGGAGAGGTTGTTAGTTTATTTGGCGGTATGCGAGGAGGCAGTGAGTGCGGTCCTAGTTCGAGAGGGGGTACATGGCCAGGTGCCAATCTACTTTGTCAGCAAAGCATTACATGGCCCCGAGGTCCGGTACTCACCAGCCGAGAAGTTAGCGTTATGTCTTTTTCATGCCTCGAGAAAGTTGAGGCCCTATTTTCAAGCTCATCCTATTGTGTTAGTCACGGACCAACCACTGAAGCAGATTTTGGCAAAGCCCGACACCTCAGGTCAACTGGCGAAATGGGTAGTAGAAATGGCACAGTATGATATTGAGTTCGTCCCTCGAACTGCGATAAAAGCTCAAGCCTTGGTGGATTTTTTAGCTGAAGGGATCTCCATCCAGCTCGACCAAGAGAGGCAAAGTCCAGAGGAAAAATGGACTCTCCAAGTCGATGGAGCGTCGAACAAGGAAGGGGCAGGAGCAGGGCTCCTTCTAGTAAGCCCAAAAGGCGAAGAATTCCCATACGCCCTTCGATTCAATATTAAAGCAACGAACAACGAGGCCGAGTATGAAGCTATGATAACTGGTCTAAAACTCGCTCTGAAGTTGGGCGTCGAGGATTTGTTGGTGTACAGTGACTCGCAATTGGTAGTAAACCATGTGAAAGGGGAATATGAGGCTAAGGAAGAGACCATGAAGAATTACTTAGCAGTGGTACAAAGTCTAATACTTAAGTTCAAAATGGTTCAGTTCGAGCAAGTTCCCCGAAGTCAGAACAAAAGGGCCGATGCACTCTCCAAGCTGGCATCGAACTTCATCTCGAGTAAGAAGGTTCTAGTCGAGTTATTGACAGATAGGACTTACATCGAAGCGGAGGCCCAACTGATCACTCAACAGGCCACGTGGATGGACTCGATCGCTCTTTACCTCAAAGACGGAATTCTACCATCCGACAAGATACAATCCAGGAAAGTTCGACTCCAATCAGCTCGATACGCATTCTTCGACGACATCCTTTATAAAAAATCCTTCATAATCCCATGGTTGAGGTGTGTTTCCGAGACAGAAGGAGAATATCTCTTAGAAGAAATTCACAGAGGAGCCTGTGGGAATCACTGTGGGGCCAGGATATTGGCTCAAAGATGCAAGTTAGCTGGTTACTTTTGGCGGTCAATGCAACGAGATGCGAATAATCTTGTCCAGAAGTGCAACTCTTGTTAGATCCATGATAATATCTCTCATCAACAAGCGCAAGACATGAATGTCATCTCGTCAGCATGGCCTTTCGATTAGTGGGAAGTCGATATTGTTGGAACTCTAACCCGAGCCCTGGGAAATCTCAAATATGTGGTCGTTGCTGTGGACTACTTTACGAAATGGGTAGAAGCTAAGGCTTTGCCCGACATCCGAGCTGCAACCATCAAAAAATTCTTGTGGGTCGACATTCTATGCAGGTACGGCATTCCGAAGGCGCTGATCTCAGATAACGGTACTTGTTCGAAGATCGAAAAGTTAGAGAATGGTGCAGTGAATATCATATCGATCAGCGATTCACCTCGGTAGCTCACCCACAGGAAAATGGTCAAGTTGAACAAACTAACCGACAGATCAAGCTGGGTTTAAAAAAGAGACTAGAGGCAGAAGGTCGAGATTGGGCAATACAACTTCCGAGCATTCTATGGTCGTATAGGACAGCTCCTAATTCATCAACAGGAGAAACTCATTTCTCTCTAGTATATGGGTGCGATGCGGTGATACCCGCCGAGATCGGTGTTCCTTCTCCTCGAGTTCTGGCCTACAATGTTGAGACAAATGACCCCGATCTCCGACAGGAAATGGATAATGTCGAGGAGCGAAGAGAGATAACCTTAGCCAGAATGGCAAGGTACAAGCAGAAGATCTCTCAGTATTACAACTTGAGGGTCAGAAGTAGATACTTCAATGTCGGAGATCTGGTTCTGAGGAAGAACGAAGCAAGTCGGCAGGAAGCGATTGGAAAGTTGACCCCGAATTAGGAAGGCTCATATCAGATTCTGAAGGTTCACCCCAAAGGGTCTTATCAACTTGGGCGAGCAGATGGAACCACGGTTCCTCGACATTGGCACGCCAACAACCTGAGGAAGTACTATGTTTAAGATAAGCTTTGTTCCGATCAACTTTTGTTTTCTTTTCGATTTTAAATCTTGTAATAAGTCCATGAGACAACTTTATAAGTATTCTAATAAACTTGTGTTTTTTTCGAGATGTTTCTATGTTTGATAGGATTTATAGCCGTAACGTTACAAGTCCAATGTGATACAAAATGTTAAAGGCAAAGCAATCAAACGGGTAGAAAATCATGAGTCGGACATCTCAGTAAAGCCAAAAGCAAAGTGAGCCTATAAGGCAACAAATGCAAAGCCAGAGAGACGGTTCGCATGGTCGGGCCACCATTCCCAGCCAAAGCCAAACGAGCCTAGAAGGCGAAAAAGGCTATGGCAAAGGACGGTTTGAATAGTCGGGCCACCTGTCCCTGTCGAAAGCCGAATGAGCCTGAGAGGCGAAAAAGGCCAAGACAAAGGACGGTTCGCATAGTCGGGCCACTTGTCCCAACCGAGAGCCAAACAAGCCTAAAGGGCGAAAAAGGCCAAGGTCAAGGGACAGTTCACACAGTCGAATTAAAACGTTCAGCCGGAGGTCGAATAAGCCTAAGGGACAAAAAGGCTAAGGCATGCGAGTCGATCACAAGTGCAATAAGAACCAGAGGTTCATAATACACTTGGGGGGCAAAATACAACACTAGTAAAACAAACAAAGCGAGTAGCGGACAGAGCCAAAGGCTCGACAAGCGAAAGACTCAAATATCAAGACAAGCAAGATAACAAAAAAGGAAGTAAAAACATTGCAAAATGGGAATAGCAAAATTCGAAACAAAATCATTACAAGATAAGGCCAGGACAAAAGACCAACTGAAGTCGATTCAATGCTGTGCATGATAAAGTTTCAAGTTAAAATTACAAATTAACAAAAGAAAGATTCCAAAAAACGACAATCAAGGGTCGGCTTCAGGAGTCGGCTCAGGAATGGCAGAAGTCGGATCAACAGCAGTCGGATCAGCAGCAGAAGTAGAAGGACTATACTTGATGGCCAAAGACTCTCCCTTTTGGAACTCTTCGACGTGCCGGTCGTATAAATCCTCTGAGTTCGGATTGTAAAACACCGGTGTCTCGAGGGCCGACATGTCGAATTCCGGATTGACAGCCTTCACCTGATTCACTGCCAGAGTGTAGCCACCCATCATCGATGTGTGCATGAGCACCTCTAGATCTGCATCAAGGTTAGCCGACTTACGGTACTCCGTAATCGCATCCGTTTTAGTTGTCTCGACCAGCGCGCGCGCTCGATTCAATTCAGCTTGTAGTGCATCTCTGTCATGTCGAGCCTTCGCCATGTCTTCCAATGAAGCCTTGTGCCACCCTTGCACCTTCTCATAATCTTGAGCCAGCTTGAGCAGCTCTCTACCTTGGTCGTGCCTTTCAATCTGCAGTCGGGTTAGCTCCTTCTCAACAACCGTCAGCTTATCCTGCAGCTTCTGGCACTCGGCAGATGCCTCGCGCTTTAACTCATCGAACTGAGAATTCATGGCGGCAATGGCGGCGTTCTTCACAACGACGTCCTGCAACAGTCTACCATTCTCTTTCCGCTGGTCGTCTGCTGACTCACCCGTTTTGGCCAGCCTTCGGGCAGCCTCTCAGCTAAGGATGTTGCTCTACAAAAGATAAGAGGATGTCAAATAATGGACAAGGCAGAGTCCTCGAAAGAAATCAACATTTAAAGAGGAGCAATACAAACGACTTACGAGGCGATTCGACTTCCGCAATGCATGAGCAAGGGCCTTATCCTCCAAGGCCGCGCAGTCGTCTGTGACCCAGTTCACATCGACATCGGATTCGGGAGAAGCCTCAGCAACTTTGGCCCTCTTCGACTGCCGATGTGGCTCCCTCACCAGTTCAGAGACTGTTGGCCTCTTCTTGGTCCGAGTTGCCTGTGCCTCGACATTGATTTCAGCAGCCGGATCCAACTCGATCAGCTCCTCCTCGTCCCCATCTCACAGAGAACCAAAACAGACCGTCAAGCCACTGTTGGATGGAGGTAGCTCAGTTGATTCAGACGGCACTGTTGACTCGACAACCGCAGGGGTAGGTTCAGGTTGAGTGGCACCCCCTCTCGGGAAGAAGAATGCGCCCTGACTTCAGCTACAGGCAAGTCGGGAGTAGCCCGAACTTTTAGAGGTGGAGCAGCCATGACCGCCGACGGAGAAATCCAGGTAAGATCGGTAACCTTGGAAAACCTTCCCACTGCAAAATAAAAAAAATATAAAAAAAAGTTATTTCTAATCAACAGACGACAAGTAGCAAATGGTAAAAGCAAACAAACAAGGAACATCCTACGATTCTCTTGATCTTGGGCATGAAGGTTTGCATATGGAACTGGCCTAGCCTCCTCCAAGTGGGCTAGGTGATAGAGGACACTCAAGTCTCGAGTGCGCACCTCGAAACTATGTCCACCTAGCAGTCGGGCTTCTTGAGAAACGGGAGCATTTCCCAGTTTGTCTTTCTTCACCCCCCTCGACCTCCATTGCCCTATATAGGGGTTCTCCAGGCCATGTCAAAGAAAGAAAAATTGAGGCTTCCACTCCCCGTGAGAAGAAGTCCCCTTGGTTATGAATTCATGTCGATGCGCTCTCCTCTGGAAGGTATACCATAACTTGTCGGGCGTAGCTTCCATCTGATAATAATACCGAAACAAAGGTACCAAGAAGCAGACTCCCATGACTCGACATGCTATGATAAATCCTATTAGAATCCTGACCCCATTTGTGGCAATTTGGGAAACACTTACCTCATAAAGGTCGAGGACCGCGAGAACAGCCGGACAGAGTGGAAACCTTAATCCACTCGCGAGTTGATTCTCGTAGACAGCACAAAATCCTTCTGGGGGCTCATCAGCAAACTGATTTAGACCAGAGGGAAGTCGAGCTTCGAATGGGGGATTGGTGATATTATATTTTTGGCAAAGTCTGGTGATCTCCTCAGGAGAAAGCGTACTGAGGCACCCTTTGGCCCCTTTTCCATCCATCCTAGTTACTAACTTCTTAGGTTGGTTAGGGACAGGAGGAGAGGAAGCTGTGCGTTCACCGGAGTCTTGCCGGAGAAGATGATCGGAAGTAGCAGGTGCTGTAGTTTGGCTACGGGAAGGCGTTTCGCTACCCCTGTCAGATTCAGTGGCACTACTACTGCTGGACATGGATGAATTTAAGAGAAAAGATAAACAACACAGAAAAA
The DNA here is from genome assembly GCA_026214975.1 of Gentiana macrophylla. Taxonomy (NCBI): domain Eukaryota; kingdom Viridiplantae; phylum Streptophyta; class Magnoliopsida; order Gentianales; family Gentianaceae; genus Gentiana; species Gentiana macrophylla. The sequence goes on from CM047805.1 coordinate 26,771,796, forward strand.
AAGGAGCTTACTTGGTGTTTGAAATTGGGAGTTTGTAAGAAGGAAATAGAAAATTCGCTCTGCTTGGACTTCTATCTCCTCTCCTTTATATACTAGCGAAGGATTTGCAAATGAATTGAACAGACGTGGGTAATGGGGGTTATAACCCCTAGAAATCATGACAATCAAGGTAGTGACGCGTTTCACGGGATACGAAGCGTTTGGGTGCCAAGATATCGTGCCACGTGGCTACAGGCAGTTAGGGTTGTGAAAAGGCAGGCTTTTTCCCGCCCAAAGGAAAACCCAACTCGAAGACGATTCATATGACAGACTCGACCTCGGACAACGGGATTCGCCTCTCTCAAGTCTGGGGGGCTTATGACAATACAGGGTTTCACTCCTTCCACGTGTCGTCTATCGGTTGGTCATCACACTATGTATTAACTCCAAGGCGTTCATATCGACACCCATACTCGGGATAACGACTATCGACACCAAGTAGTGTGGGACGACGAGTCTGCAAGGACAGAGTCCACACCAGCTAGCAGTGTAGGACAACGAGCCTAGTGTAGATCACCGCAGGTCGGAAGTATCGACATCGAGGATAGAGTCCGCACCAGCTGTCCAAGCCCATTAACAGCGGTAGCTTGGGCAAGGGTTAAGGTGTTGGTCCCTTGGAAAGGCTAACACAAGTTTAGAGAGGGGGGTGAATAAACTTGTCACCAAAAACTAATCCTGAGCTGGAAAAGTCCCAGAACTGAGTTTCTCTCGAAACTTAAACGATCTTCGATTTGTTCCGCCCCTTAACTTGTCTTGGAGTTCGATTAGCTCAACTGAATATAAGTTATTACGACTTATATTTAGTCTCGTTAATCGCGTGAAAAAAACTAGCCTTTAGTGCAATAGATGTGTAAATAGAAAACTAGACCTTCTATGTATCAGCTTTGTCTTTGACTCGTCTCTCAGTGTTTGCTGAGTGATAATGCAATACATAAAACAAGCACAGATGTATAAAGTAAATCAACACAAGATTTGTTTATGGAAGTTCCGGGTGGTGTAATCCCGTACGTCTCCCCTTCTCCCGTGGTGTAGGAGGTATCACTAGAATAATGAGATAAACGTTACAGAATTCTAGCACTATGACAGTCCTTCACGACACCCTAGTTTCACTGTCTACACAAAATGAAGAAAGGTGAGATTGCTCCCTTCATTCTGAACACTGATCCTTCGGAGGTGGAATGACTCCTTCACCAGCTCACCACTATCATACACAGTCCGCAGACCGCACCAACTGCAGTAGCAACACCGTATGAGAAAAGGTAGATGTGCTTTTCTCAAACTATGCACAGCCAACCCTTTTTCACAAAGGTTAGGTTTAGAATTATTCAAGGATTAATTCAGTGAGCTGTCTGATTTTTCTGGATCTGACTCTGTAGCTCCAAGATGCCTTCTTTCCCCCTTAATGGGTTACTAGATCTTTCTTTGAAATCTTCAAGGCAATTCCGTTGGCTTCCCCTTTTTCTAGATATATATGATCTGATTTTCTGAATCTGGATCTGGATCAGGATCTTTGAATATATGCTTGTAAAGCTCTTTTTCTGATCCTCCTCACTCTTTCTTTTGAGTGATTCTCTTGCATATTTATAGGGTTGATGTAGCGGTCACTAGCTCTTGTAGCCGTTACACTTGTCATTTAGCCAACGTTCATATGTACGATCTTTTGTCGTATTGTTAGTTTAAATTCAATCAAGGCCTTAACTCAATTTTTTACTCTTTTTCAAAATTGAGTACCTTGTTTACTTAATATCTGACTTCAATTGACTAGGTCAGAGTACACCATTTAGTTTCTTCTTTCCTGGTAACTGATAATCTTTGTCCTTAAGATTATTCAGTTTTACATGATCTATAATTCAGTTTCAAGTCACCACAGACATTCCTGAAACCTGACTTATAGTCACGACTTAATCAGCTTCTAACTGAGTTTGCCACCTCAGTTCTTCAATCTTCAACAACTGAGTCTGTGTCCCTCAGTTCTTCAGTCTTCTAGATAAGCCAATTGAGCTGTGTCCTCAAATGACTTATCTTCTTGACTTTATCATAACTCGAGTTTGAACCTCGCCTTCAAGTGCATATTCGCTTTTCTTGCTATAACTCAGTTTTCTTGTTGTGACTCAAATTGTCGCCTAGTTCCTATTCTATTACAAAGCTTGTCTCAAACAACCTATACAAGGTTCGGACTTCAGATAGAACTTATACATTTATCTCTGACCATTTCTTGCTTCTTCTTTTATTATGCACTATCAGTTAGTTACGACTTTATCATCATGTGGGTTATAAGTGATTTGTCTAATTTCGTGACGAATCATCATCTAAACATAAATAATATTTCCAACAATTTCCCCCTTTTTGATGATGTATCATAACCGTCCCTAAAAGCAGTAATAAAGGAATAGTGCAAGAAATCATAAAAAAATAAGATAGCAAACTAGAACAGCCAAGTTCATTACAAGTTCCAAAATGAAACAAACTGAGTTAAAAAAAACACTGAATAGATTACATCTTTTCTTTTTCTAGTGCCATTAACTTTTCTCCAAAAAGGATGATTCTCTTTGTTTCCAGAAGTCTTCTTTCTTTTCCTTCTTCAATTGATTCACCATCTCTAGGCTTGATTTCCAGATATTCATTCAGCAGTCGGTTTCCTTCTTCATTCTCTTGGTTTTTGAACTTGATCAGAATTTCTTTGAGTTCTTCTTCCATCAATTTCTATTCTTCTTCTGAAATGAGATTATGTTTTTCTTTTTCCTCTTTACTTTCTGGCTTCTTTTCAGTTTCCCCCTTTGTTTGTGTCTTCTTATCTACCAACTTCTCAAGAGATTTGACACAGATTACAAGCTTCTTTCTGATACTCAACACTGCTTTAACTGCGGCTTCCTCATCATCCTCGGTTCTTGTTTCTTTAAAGTCTCCTTCTGCAATCACTCTTCAAACAGACTATCAACCGCTTCTTCATCAAGTTGAGTAGTTAGTAGATCAAAGATCTACTTGTCTGCCTTGATCTTCCATCGCTTTTTACGGTATAAGCCTCTTCACCTTTTTTTCTTCTTTAGTCGCATTATCACTTACGACTTCATCTACGCCTTCATCACCTACACCTTCATCTTCCCCTTGTTTGAAGATAAGCGAAAGCAATCTTCAAATAACTTACGTGGATCGATGGTGTTTGAGTATTTGTTCAAACTCGAATAATGTATTCTTCCAATTAATTCATGCAAAGTTGAATAGTTTCTCTGAAGATTCTCAGATTAAACATTCAATGAAATCCTTCAAATTTTTCATTTTTTCCTTGATTTCTTGAGCCGAGAGATTCTTCAATTTCGATTTGCATGTGGATGCCTCATGAGCCTGGATGAGGTGTCGGCCTCGAGATAATAAAATGAACATCGGGAACTCTCGGTTTCTTTTCATACTTAGCCTTGATTGCACTGCATCTTCCACGGCTTCTCTTTTCTCTTTAGTGTATTCCCCATACATGGTAGTGGGAAATTCACTTCCTTTAGATTCTTCATCAGTTTCAGTTTCTTCAGATTCTTCAATTTCTCTTTCAGTTTCACTTTCCTCATTTTCATTCGATTCACTCTCTTCAGTATCATCCTCAATCTGGATTACATTCTCATTTTCAGTTTTCTTTGACTGAAGCTAGTTCCACAACCTCTTCTGCCTTCTCAGGGTTCTTTCGTCTAGATTCACAGTTCCACTTGAATCTGAAGCTTCACTCCATTCTTCTTCAATGATTTTTCTTTTCTTTGTCTAAGTGGGCACTGATTTGAGTTTTTCTTTGGTTTCTGTGACTTTTGATATGGAGAAATGATATAGTATCCTTTGCACTGGATAAGGAAATCCCTTTTTCAGTAAAAACGATTCTCCAATATCTTTTCTTTCTTTGACTCTTTCTTTCTCGTCTGAAATTTGCTTTATCAACTGATTGAGAACAAATTTATTCCAATTCAGTCTTTTCTCAAACCAAATAGCATAAATCATCTTCATTTTGTCAGTTGAGAGAGTGTAGAAATTTCGAACATGACCGATGACGTTTTTGGTAAGAAGTATTGTCAAGGCTGCGAATTCTTTCTTTTGTTGATAGATGGAGCCAATGAAGTTCTTCTCCTTCTTGTTGATTGCAGTGACATTCCAAATTTTGCTCTTTTCTTCATTTCCAAATGTGAAGGATGAAGAGCCTCCAATTATATCTAGACGGAACACCAGGGAAAGAAACTGTTCATCAATGGTGAAGCTTTTATCTTGAACAGTCGTTTTGAAGCTTTTTCCATTGTTGATGATTTCGGCATTTCTGTAGAAATATCTGATGCCATCTGGACACAAAGTAGTGACTTTTGTATCAATCAAATTCTTCAATCCTCGAATCTTTTTGATCTTCTTTGTAATTTGGATTGAAAGAGTGGAGTTTGAGAATTTTTGACAGAAGTTGTCCAGGCTGGTGGTGATTCCATCATCAATGTTGTAACGATCCATTGATTTTTTAAGTAAAGGATGCTTGAATGCTTGATTTTGGGTGAGCAGGATTTTGTCAAGATTTTGCAATCGTTTTCAAAAGAGAGTCGTGTCACAATCAATGAGATTATGTAGGAATGTACATCTACTTTTTCTCCCAGATTGACACGTGGCTTCGAGTGATTTGCCATGTCAGTCCAAACGTCAGATGGTAGCTGGAATGTTTTTACTTCTTTTGACCAATTTGTCCTTCATCAGCCTTTGCCTTCTTAGTTTTGTATATAAGTCAGTTTTCGGAGGAGTTTGCAATGTGAACTGACTTTTCCTGCAACACAGTTTAAGTTTTCTTTGGTACCCATACCTTTTTGGGTCCGGTCAAGTTAGTTAATGAAACATTACTTTCAGTTTCTTTGTTGAGAGAATTAAACGTTCTCAACTCTTTTCTGGATAAACCATTACGCTCAATCTTAGTTGATTTCACAAGGATTCTTTTAGATTTAACATTTTTAGTTTCCTTGTGTAATCCACTAAATCTTCCAGTATCTTGATTTCTAGAGTTTATACTTTTTGAGGTCTCAGGACTGGGTAGGGGTGGGGGATTATCATTGCTTTTGTCAAATTTACTAGACATTAATCTATCAGCTAGATTTGACACTTCAGTTTCAAGAAGCTCATTCCAATCTTTTGCTTTGTCAAGTTCCCTATCTTTTAATTTTAGTTCTATTGTAAGTTTTTCAGTTAACTTGACAAGATCAGAGTTTTTCAGACTGAGTTCAACAAATGATAACTGATTTGAAGAATGGACCTTTCATTGATGATTTGATGCAGTTTTAGGATTCGAATGTACACTCTTTTGTTGCTGTGATGAATCTTCTATATCAACAACCACTTGTAACTCCTTTCCTTCTTCTTTTGAGAGGTCTCTTAATGATGGAACTCCTCTGGATTCGTTAATATGAATATTGAAGTTTGTATCCACATCATCACCGAGTTGAGGTTACGGATTTGTATATAAATCATCATGACTTGAACCTTTCGATCATTTGATCCTCGAAAATCGATATATTTTGCAAGCAATTAGTCGTGGGTGAATAAGCCAACTTCTAGTTCCGGATGTAGACATTGAAACTAAGTGAATCGATATCTGATGAGGGGTCTTCAACAACTGGTTTAAAAAGGTATTCTTGGATCTTCTTTCCAATGAAAGAACAGCTCCGATACCAATTGTTGGTCCCTTGGAAAGGCTAACATAAGTTTAGAGGGGGTGAATAAACTTGTCACCAAAAACTAATCCTGAGTTGGAAAAGTCCCAGGAACTGAGTTTCTCTGAAACTTAAACTGATCTTCAGTTTTGTTCATGTCCCTTAACTTGTGCGGAGTTCAGTTAGCTCAACTGAATATAAGTTATTACTGACTTATATTTAGTCTCATTAACTGGCAGCGGATAAAACTATCCTTTAGTGCAATAGATGTGTAAATAGAAAACTAGACCTTCTATGTATCATTTTTGTGCTGACTCATTGTCTGGTGTTTGCTGAGTGATAATGCAATACACAAAACAAACACAGATGCATAAAGTACATCAACACAAGATTTGTTTATGAAAGTTCCGGGTGGTGTAACCCCGTACGTCTCCCCTTCTCCTGTGGTGTAGGAGGTATCACTAGAATAATGAGATAAACGTTACGAAATCCTAGCACTATGACAAATTCTTCACGACACCCTAGTTTCACTGCTTCTACACAAAATGAAGAAAGGTGAGATTGCTCCTTCATTCTCACATGCACCGATCCTTCGGAGGTGGAATGACTCCTTCACCAAATCACCATCATCACACACGATCCAGATCGCACTAATCACTGAGAAGAACACCATATGAGAAAAGGTAGAATTGCTTTTCTCAAACTATGCACAACCAACCCTTTTTTCACAAAGGTTAGGTTTAGAATTAATCAAGGATTAATTCAGTGAGCTGTCTGATTCTTCTGGATCTGACTCTGTAGCTCCAAGATGCCTTCTTTCCCCCTTAATGGGTTACTGGATCTTTCTTTGAAATCTTCAAGGCAATTCCGTTGGCTTCCCCTTTTTCTAGATATATATGATCTGATTTTCTGAATCTGGATCTGGATCAGGATCTTTGAATATATGCTTGTAAAGCTCATTTTCTGATCCTCTTCACTCTTTCTTTTTAGTGATTCTCTTGTGTATTTATAGGGGTGATGTAGCGGTCACTAGCTCTTGTAGCCGTTACACTTGTCATTTAGCCAACGTTCATATGTACGATCTTTTGTTGTATTGTTAGTTTAAATTCAATCAAGGCCTTAACTCAGTTTTCTACTCTTCTTCAAAACTGAGTACCTTGTTTACTTAATATCTGACTTTAATTGACTAGGTCAGAGTACACCATTTAGTTTCTTCTTTCCTGGTAACTGATACTCTTTGTCCTTAAGATTATTCAGTTTTACATGATCTATAATTCAGTTTCAAATCACCACAGACATGCCTAAAACCTGACTTATAGTCACGACTTAATTAGCTTCTAACTGAGTTTGCCACCTCAGTTCTTCAATCTTCAACAACTGAGTCTATGTCCCTCAGTTCTTCAGTCTTCTAGATAAGCCAACTGAGTCTGTGTCCCTCAGCGAACTTATCTTCTTCGTCTTTATCATAACTGAGTTTGAACCCTCAGTTCTTCAAGTACATATTCAGTTTTCTTGCTATAACTCAGTTTTCTTGTTGTGACTCAGCTGTTCGCCTAGTTCCTATTCTATTACAAAGCTTGTCTGAAACAACCTATACAAGGTTCAGACTCTAGATAGAACTTATACATTTATCTCTAGACCATTTCTTGCTTCTTCTTTTATTATGCACTATCAGTTAGTTACGACTTTATCATCATGTGGGTTATAAGTGAATTGTCTAATTTCGTGACGAATCATCATCAAAACATAAATAATATTTCCAACATAAGGCCCATTAAAGGGTAAATATGAAAATAACATAAGCCGACTTAACCTTAGGGTTTAGGCAAGTGTTGTCATTATAAATACCCCAATCCAGGAACTACGTAAGGCTTGAATCCTGGAATATAACAGGATACGTAGGCAATCTAAGATACAGTCTTAGACTCAGCCGCAAATACTAAAATCCACCATCACATTCCTTTAGGCATTAGGGTTTTGTGTGTGTTCATCACTAGATTCAATTAGGGCCCGGATTATTGAGGTGGCACAATTTGCCATCGTCACGATTGTACGGAAATGTTCCATTGGGACATGTGAAAGTTGTTTTCTCTCGGTCCTCGGGGGCAATATGGATCTGATAGTAACCAGAATATCCATCTAAGAAACAATAAAACACATGACTGCTTAATCTTTCTAACAACTGATCAATGAATGGTAGAGGAAAATGATATTTACGAGTTCCGTCATTTAGTTTCCTGAATCAATGCAAACTCGATGTCCAGTAATTAGCCGTACAGGGATTAACTCTTCAGACTCATTTGGTTGGACAGTGAATCCTCATTTCTTGGGCACCACATGAATCGGGCATACCCACTCACTGTCCGCTATTGGGAAAATGATTCCCATCTCCAACATTTTTATGATTTCTTTCTTAAAAACGTCCTTCAGTTGTGGCGTCAACCTCCTTTGAGGTTGTGCTACTGCTTTCTTCTTAGGGTCTACAGAGATCTTATGCATGCACACCGATGGGCTTATTCCTTGAATATCTGCATTGGTCCACCCAAACGATCATTATGCTCTCTCAGTACTCTTAAAAGTTTATCCTCCTCTAAAGGTGATAACAACGTTGAAATTATGACGGGAAGGGTATCATCTTGTAAGTATACGTACTTCAGGTGAGATGGCAAAGGATTCAATGTTAAGTTCCTCAGCGAATCTTCTACCGAGGATCTTAACAGCTTACCAGTCAATTGTAAGTCAAAGAACTTGTGCCACGAAGGTCTATGAATGGTTCCTCCTAAATCCACATAAGATATAGGCTTTATTACTCGCAGTTGACCTTCACTACACCAGGCCAGGTTTCCTCATAGCTTTCTTCTTCCTTCAAGAGTAAAGTCTTTTCTACCTCAGGGTCTAGTGCCACTTGCTGATATAGTTCCAACACAAGTTCATCTATGGCATCTAGCATGTAGCATGCTTCTCCTACATCTTGAGCATATCTCACGGAATTCATCACATTGAATACTAATTTGTCCTCATTCACTCTCAGAAATGTCTTGCTCATAGCTATGAATGGAAATTGTTGGAAATAAAATTTATGTTTTGATGATAATTCATCATATTTATTCAAAGTATTATCTTGACCTCATTGATGAAGTGCTGAAGCTAGCTGTTATAGTGAAAAGCTAAAAGATGTCTAGAATTGAATGTATAGGTTTTACTAAGATTCGATATTTGTATAGGTTACATCAGACAAGCACTGGTAATAGTTAGTGTGTCGTGAAACTGAAAACTGGAAGTCATTTAGAAAACTGGAAATCGTTAAGATAAACAAACTGACTCAGACTATACCAATATGGAACTAAAGAAGATAAGTTCGCTGAGGGACACAGACTCGGTTGGCTTATCTAGAAGATTGAAGAACTGAGGGTCAAAGACTCAGTTATTGAAGATTGAAGAACTGAGGGTTGAAACTCAGAAATGAAGATTACAAGTCGAGACTATAAAGTTAGACTTCAGGCAAGTTTGTGGTGACCTGAACTGACTTTATGGATCTTGTATAAAGGCCTAAGAATCATATAGACAATAAATTCTTAGAAGATAATTCTTATGGTGTACTCTGGTTAAGTCAATTATAATCAGATATAAACTGGAGTATTGATATTTGAAGAAGAGTAAAATCTCAGTTAATGCTCCAAGTCAGTCAAGAAACTGACAATTGATGAACACAATATAAAACTGACTAGTAAACTCAGTTTTATATGTCAGTCATTAAACAAACTGATCGTACAGTTTAACGTTTCAAAGGAAGCGATTCTATTGGAAGAAATACTGACACATCAAAACGGTCAGAAAATATAGCCGTTACAAGATAGACGTTGATACAATTCAAATTCAAGCAAGATGAACGTTTGACCTCACACTATAAATAAAGGACTTTTCACCAAGGATTAAATACAGAGAAGAAGTTTTAACAAGCATTCTTTTATGCATTAGTCATTTTATTCGAATTTCTATCATCTCTGCGCTATAACAAGATCATATCAAGAATTTCTTCAAGTGTTCAAGCTACACAAAATTTATCCAGATTCAGACACTTAGAAGAACCACAAACAAGAATCAATTTATTGATTCTCAGCCCAACTTTGATTCCACATCAAAGGTTTATACTGTGAAGAAAATCGGGAAGGTTTTGCCAAGGACAGTTGTTACAAGCAGTCGGGTAGACTATGTTTGTGGTGGTAGCTGGTGAAGAGGCATACGTAACCCTTCAAGGACCAGTGTTCAAACAATTGAAGAGTAGCAATTCTACATGTTCTACAACTGTTTAGATAGGACTATTGTTTAGGACTTTTTGTAACAGTTCACCTCAAGAAGTTCTAGTGGAATTTTCCTCCGCACCACAGGAGGAGAGAGGACTGACAGGATTACACCACCTGGAACCTCTATAATTCTTTCTTATTTACTTTACACATTTATTTATTTACTTAGCATTTATCCACAGCATTTTGATAATCGATTGTTATACATCTCAAAGTTCACAAACTGACATTCATCAGAATTCAGTTCAACACACTTAGCTTTCACAGAGAATAACAAGATCAAGAAAAAGGCTAAAATTATATCTGCTTCCAGTTGACTCAGTTTTGCTTAAGTCAGTTTGACTTAAACTCAGTTGAGTTAGCTTAACTCCACACAAGTTTTAACTGAACCGTAATTTGTTTTAAATCCAGTTTTTAGGGACAAGTTTATTCACCCCCCTCCTCTAAACTTGTGTTAGCCTTTCAAAGGGACCAACAAATGGTCTTTCTAATATCAATGGAACATGGTTAGCTTCCATGTCGAGCACCACAAAGTCTACAGGGAATCAAACTTGTCAACTTTCATCAAAACATCCTCCACCACTCCACAAGGTTGCTTCGTAGATCGATCAGCCAATTGAAGAGTTATAGATGTCTCATTCAACTCTTTCATTCCTAACTTATGAAAGATGGAGAGTGATATTAGTTTGACACTAGCTCCAGGATCACATAATGCTTTGTTCAGGCATACTCCTCCAATCGTGCAAGGTATGAGGAAGCTCCCAGGATCTTTACGCTTAGGAGGCAGTTTGCATTGCAAAACTGCCGAGCATTTCTTGTTAAGGCACATAGTCTCAATGTCTAATAACTTCTTTTGGTAGAGATTGCATCTTTCAAGAATTTTGCATACTCTGGCATTCTGGCCAGAGCTTCTACCAAGGGTATATTCACTTGCAAATTCTTAAACATCTTTATAAACTTTTTATAACGAGCATCATCGTTAATCAGCTTATATTTCCTTAGGGGATAGGGTAAAGTAGTCGGATTAATAGATAAAATTCGTGAAGACTTACCTGCTAACTGTTGCTGCTCTGCCTGCTTGTCTTTTGAATTTTTAGACTCCCGATTTAGTAGGGTAGTATCCCGATTTACTGGCCCCTCTTTTTCTCCAGATTTTGCTACGTTATGCTGCTGACTACTTTCTGATTCTTCCTGGATAGTTGGTATAACTGGTCAATGCAGTTCCATTCCGCTTCTAGTCATGATTGCATTCACGTCCTTCGGGTTCTTCTCAATATTACTGGGCAATCCTCCCGGAGGACGGGCTGACACTTGTTCTGCAATCTGCCCCACTTGGCACGACAGATTCTGCACTAAGGCTTCTAGATTAGTCAGTCTCGTATCATTCTTCTGACAATAAGTGGTGAAGTTTGTATTCAGTTCAGTCATGGATTTCATAACTTGATTGACCGTGTCGGTCACAGTTGAGCTCATTTTATCCATGGCTGCTTCCCAACCACCGGACTTGCTGAACTGAGGCATGAATCCACCAGTTTGTCTCGATCTCTCTGCACCAGTTGAATCACATTCTCTATACCCCCAGCAGGGTCACTCAGTCTAAAACCAGGGTGGTTGTGACAACCTGGGCGGATATTGGGCGATATCCGCCCCCATAAGGATTTCCTTGCCTCCCTATATTGTTTACGTCCTCGGTGTTGGTTGCTTCGATATCTTGTACTTTATCAACCTTGGAAATGTGATCTTGCATGCCATCTATCTTCTCGTTCATTGCCATTTGCTGATATAGGATCTTTTGAGAAGTATCTTCTCCAAATACGCCTTCAGCTAATTTGGTGGTCTCTACTAGATGCATTCGCCATTGACTGGTGAGTGCGATTTGTACCAACTTTTCTTCAACTTCTTCAGGTGATAGCAATACAAACATCCATTGCTCGATGCAACAACTCTTATTTGCTCACTGCCTCAATCTGTGATAAAAAAAACTATGCATTCGTATTGGCAAAGTGATATCATAGTGAGGGCATCTCATCTGTGCTTCTTTAAATCTTTCCTAAACTTCTTCAAACATTTCAGTTGGTTTCTGCTTGAAATTCATGATGTCTTGTCTCATCTGTAATGACATCCCAGGTGGGCAGTACTTATTCATAAACTTCTACAATAGATTGGTCCAAGTTTGGATCGATCCCGGTGCTAAAGACAATAACCATATCTTCGCTTTGTCTTTTAGAGTGAATGGAAACAATTTGAGCTTCATATTATCTTCAGGTACTCCTGCTGGCTTGACCATGCTTGAAAGTTGGTGACGTGTACACTAGGATCTTCGTTCATTACTTCAAGAAATGTAGTGTAATTAGTCACCATCTGTATCACATTTAGTTTCGGGTGAAAGACTTCAGCTGCATCCTCAGGCTGAACAATTGATGGCACGAATTGCTCAATCGTCGGCATTGCATAACTCTGTAGAGTTCTCCTATCTTCTTGTACCACAACTCCTGCTCCATTCTATCCATTTTGTCCGTTCTGTGCCATGTTGATTTCTGTATCTTCCAAAGGCAGAATCTCTTTTTCCCTCTAGCTGTGATCTTCTTCGTGCAAAATCACGGCATCTGCCAGCCTAACAGATCTATCTCGTGTTTCCTTTCTCTTTTGCCTAGCAAACTTTTCAATCTCCGATATGAATCTCTTAAGTTTGGCTGCTGAACTTCATGTAACGTACAACAAGACACAAAAAGAAAATAAAATGGTTAGTAACTTGCCTCGGCGGCTGTTACACTCACCTGGCACACTAAAAATACAGACTTTGACTACTGACTCGACTCTGAACCGATAGAAACGATTCTGTTGAAACTAGGAGCCTGGATTTACCGCGGTGTACCCTCGGTAATTCGAGAGCAATTGTTTTCCAGATTTTAACAAAACTGACTCTGTACAACTTCAATATAAACAGACTATAAACCAGACTCAATTAAAACAGACTCAAATACATACATACAATGAATCTTAAATAAAAAGTATTGTTGACAAGAGTACCCGGTAACGGCGCCAGAAAATCTTAGTGGCGCTGGCGAACACTTACTAGCAATAGGACTAGGTCTATCAATGTAGACAACTGGCGAGTCAAGGTCGATCCCACAGAGACTCATAAGAACGTCTAATTACCAACATTGAGCTTGTCACAAATATGGACTACGATCAACTATAATATAGACAGTAGTAAATTTGGTAACAATCAACTAGCAAGATTATGCACGTTCAACGAATGTAACCAGAGTTTCTAATGTATTAGTTCAATTTTGAGTAATTAGTTATTCCCCCCACACATGCAACAGTCCTCCTCATTGGTGAATTTAATTCATTGTTCAGCTACGGGTACAACTCCTAACCCTATCTACTCTGACAATGGTAGTAGACAATCTATACGCAAGCTACGCTCCTTAATTGGTCCGTAATATCCCATACACATAAAGAACTAGAGATGTCGATATTGAGCGCTAACTCATACCGCAAACCCGCCTAGACAGCTGTCGACATTGATCAGCACGTTCATAGGGTCCATCTAGATAATGTCCAAACATAGCACTTCACTATTCATATTTCATGCTAGTTTACGATAACACGCAAATAGTTGATCAGGCTAAAAACATGTAAATTAAATCTATCAAACAACGTAGCTGGCGCCGATTATCATGAATTAGTAATTTACTAGGTATTCAGATCTAGCGATATAGACCATCGCAGATCTGAAGACCGCAACCACTATTTCATGATTTCTTCACCAACGAATTAGATCTATAACACATGGGGTAAAATAAACTAACTACTACATAATTAAACTAAATAAGCAATTAAAACATACTAGTCGAATAGAACAACGATAGATCCATATATTAGAAATGATAGAAAATCATACCCTTGAAGACGAGGGCAGATCTCCCTCGGATCTCTCCCTAGGCGGAGACTCCGTCGTCTCTACGACCAGAACTCATAAAATAAATAAAATAAAGAACAACGAACTTTTATTGCATAATACTTGTCTTGAAAATTGTACACTTTGATTCTGAGGCGAAGCCTCTTATTTATAGCTACCTAAACCGACTTAGAAACACCTTGTTCTACCCCTCATCCAAGAAAATGTGTTTCGGAAGGATCTGGAAGCTCGATATATCGGCGGTGCACCTCGATGATTCGAGGGTAATTTCATCTTTTTTCTTCTGCCGACTTAACTTTGAACATTCTGGAATACCCTAGGCCCAATCCTTTTGTTCATTCCACTCCAGATTCGTCCATGATGCTCAGCCCAATATTTCATATCCTGAAAATCATCAAATAATGCACGAAAAAATATTGAAATAGAGAAAATAAACGCTAAGTGCAGATTTCTCGCCTCAAGAACCCAACATATGCTATTCAACGTATATGGCTCTTATTTATGGGTCGAAACAACTATTTTTAGCTCATAAAGGATAGAATATTGATGCCGTAGGATAGAATATTTTAACGGTCATCATAACCCCAAACATGCCCTGAAAAAAATGTTCTACTTCAAACGAGTGGGTTGTAACGCCTCGAATATCGAGACAGTTATGATAGCATCATAATGACACTCTTATGTCTGGCATAAAACACTTCAAACTCTACAAATCTAGACAACCGTGGCCGAGCTGCACCTATGATTAGATCTGAGCTGACCAACAAAAGTTCAGCCAGATCTTGAGGGCTTATGACGAAGGTCGGATCGGCACTCAGCCACGTGTCATACTCAACACTACATAGCATTACATAATAGATAGTGGACAAACGATAAGGGCCAGGAGCCCCACGTTACAGCCTAAGAGCAGATCTAAAGCCCAGGCAGGATATCGGTATGGGTAGCTTCTTAGTCCACTGTAGGTTGGTCAAGACACAATGGAGCTCAGCCTGTGTAGTTCGGCTAGAATAGCCTGGGGAGCTCTGTGCAGGTCGACCTGAGCTACCTTCTTTATTGATACGCACCTATTAGTTATCAGATAATTACGGAAGGAATCTTAAGCCAAAAAGACTTCGATCCTACATTTAATAACGTGATTATCTACTACAATCAAGGAGATTAAACATTGATTCTCCATTCCTTAGGTACACATACCAAGCAAAACCAAGGGCATAAAGACCCTCTATATAAACAATCTCTAAGGAACTATGAGAGACTTGATGCTTGATTCATATACAGGATACGTAGGCAACTTGGGATAAACAACCTCAGGCTCAGTCTAATCACAAACACCACCCCCGTTTTACATCATGTTCTTAGGGCATATTCTTGAATTAATTGTCACTTGGTAAAATAGGCTCCGGATTTATACTCAGACGATTTCTAGCATCGTCATATTGATATTAACCATAACTTTACAATATTTGCATGATCATTGAGGTAGTTGATGCATTTATTGTATTTTGGCAATCGTACCTGCATTAGATTTAATAAATAAAATAATATTTGTTCATTCAATGAAAGATATTATATTTCTTGATTAATAGTCAGAATAATGATAATCATAAATGTGATTCTTGAAGCATATCTTTATTACATAAGAAAAAATATTCAATCTACGGTTTTTGAAAAATTAATACCATGTATATGGTATTTGATTGTAAGACAAATTTGTTCTATATTCGTTGCCTAGTTGTGGTAAGATTGAATATGACAACATATTACAATGCATCATTAATGTGTGAAAATTATACTTGTCATTACTAGCAAAATAATGATTCACTAATTGTAATACTGAATAATTGTCTATCTGATCCACTTGCATTTATAATATCAATTTGATTTGCTTGAATTGATACATAATTTAATTTGCTATTCGAAATAATTAATTATTGTAATTCATTGATATTATGTGATAATTGTCATCTTTTGGAACAAATTATTGCTCATTTCGTTCGGATGAAGAAATGGAGCCAGAACGTGAGATCAACTAATTTGTCTCATCGATATGCGACACGCATGTTATATTGAGAAACTGGTTCTCAAAAGAATATATGGGAGATGCAAATGTTAATGTAATATGCAAGTGCTATATTGATACAAAAATGTTTGATATAAAGCACTATTCTCTCCCAAATCTCGAAAATATCTTTTTGAGTAATATGGGTATCATATAGAGATTGAGACAACTAAAGAGCAATTGTACTGGTTATAATTTTTTCGTAGAAGGAATCTCGTGGAAAATTGTAACGGCATAAAGATCGTTGATCATGACATATCAATTCTTAGAGATCTCGTTTGATAGGTATTCTGCTCTTGTTTTTCTAATTTTTTTCTATTTAGTCTTGGTTATTGTTTCCTTTCAGACAGGGACGGAACCAGGAATTGATGGTTGGGTGGGTTAATGAACATAGGCGGACACAGATGTATGTAAATAGGGTCCGCGAACCCCGTTAAAAATAATAAAATTCAACATTTTACCTATAAAAAAATATTTCGGATCCCGTGAACAATAATAAAACTCTACATTTTACATATAGAAACATATTTCGAAATCCGCTGAAAAACATTTCTGGATCCTCCACTACTAATGGATTATATTTATATGGTTGGGTGGGCTAGATTAAAACAACAAACTGTGTTTGACTGATTTATATAAGGTTTTTGGTGTACTGAAATTAAATATCGGGTGGGCTGCGCCCACCCAAGCCAAGTGCTGGTTACGTCCTTGCTTTCAGATCTATATAAAATTAAGTTTTTTTCTATTTGAAATCCAGATCCGTATAGATCGAATTGGAAGACCTTTTTAGCTATTGTTTTGCTTCAGATAACTATATAATTTTTTTAGATCCAATTCTGCATAGAATTTGAATACTATTTTTCATTTTTCTGTTTAATATACCTTTAAATCTTTTACTTGGTTGAGGAGAGAGGTGAAGACCTAAGAGCACTTGCATTAGAATCTGTAAAAAGTGGTAAATCTGTATATACAGCTCCAGATCCAACTAAAATGTGCTGCATCAGAATCTGTATACATGATCTCTATTCAACAGATTCTGGATAAAATTGGACAACATACTCTATATCTACCGCAATCTGAATTTTTTTACAGATTCAAGTTTTTGCTATTTCTAACATTATATATATATATATATATATATATATATATATATATATATATATATATATATATATATATATATATATATATATTATTTATTTTTTTTAGTCACAAAAATGCTTTCTACAAATATTTCATTAATAAGATCTTCTATACATATTTTGAATATCCATACAAAGTAATATTATCACTATAATAATAGACAATAAATTATTTATATGTGTATTTGTTTTTATAAATATGTCATAATTATTTTGGTTTACAGTTACTTTATTATTGTAGTACGGTAGAGATTCTGGTACAGGTGACTATGTGTAGAGATTCTGTAAATGATGTTGGAGTCTGTAAAGTAGAGACTCTATTCAGAGACACTGATGCAAGTGCTCTAAGGAAACAAAGAGATAAGATTTTTCATTTTTTTTACGTGTCTCGTTACTGGCCAGATAAGAAAAAAAAGTTTAAAATCAGTCATGTTTTCGAATTTCGTACATATGTTCCTGAAAATTGGAAGAAAACACTTAATAGATCAAATATTATTAATTTTTTAGATTTTTGTCTAGAATGACAAAATTATCAAAAAAGTCGGGATAGAAGGAAACTGTAATTTAATAAGGACAAAAGTAACAAATGTGGAATAGAGTAAATATGAAGTAACAATTGTGAAACACAAAGTAACATTAACACATGAAGTAACAATTTTAAAATAACAATTGTGATTTTTCTCCTTTATAATCATTAAAATGTTACTTTTGTCCTTCTAGACCCATTTTTATAATTATTTTTTTTGTCCTTGTGGCACCTTCCCCCTTAATTTTTTAGCAGTGTAAAGGACAAAAAAATATTAATTGAATATGATTCTTTAAGGATACTACTCAAAATCGAGTATGGTATAACATATTATTGGCATAAAACACAAACATCAATCTTTCAAAAGCAAATTATCTGATCCGGAGTGTTTGATGATGGCCATACTAGCTGTTATAGCAAGCCTGAAATAAGTTAGAATTCTCTGTATAAGTCTTTACTTAGAGTCTGACATGTTGTATATGTTGAGTCAGACAAGTATTGTACTAGTTGGTAGGACGGCAAAGCAAAAACAGATATTCGGCAAAGGAAAGCCAGCCAAGCACCAGCAGAGAAGAAATAAGACATTATGATCTGACTTATAACCAAGGAAGTCTGTGATGACCTTGGATAAGTCTAAGTCATGTTTTAAGTGATGAAACTCAATAGTCAAAAATGGTGTACACTGGTCTCATCCAAATCAAGGATCAGTGAAGTACAAAGACTCTTAAATAACTAGAACAAGAAGAAAACAGTGAATCGGCTGAGTACACTGACTTTCGGCAAAGAGAACAGCAAAGAAAGAATGAACGGCTAAGTCGGAAGGCTCACTCTACCGTTCTAAAAGCGTGAAGAGACATTCACAAGATCAAATTTGATATACGATGAAGATTCGTAAGATCATGCATTAAATGCACAATCATTAAAGGATCAATCAAGGACGGATTTTCTGCTATACGCTTGAAGAAAGAATCCGATCACTTTGAAAACAAGGGAATACAATTAAGGGGGAATCAAGAATGAAATCAAGGATTATTCCTCATTAATATAGCCAACGGACGGAATTACAAAAACCAAGGTTATTCAAGGCTATAAATAGAAGGCATTGACAAAAAAGAAAACAACGATTCAAAAGAAAGAAAGCGTAAACTCACAATTTGAAAAGCCTTCTCTCTCAACTTACAAGGATACATCTAGTGATCAACTCAAATATCAGAACTATAAAGTCATATTCATAACTGAGATTGATCAAGCAAGTGTGTGAATCACATTCACATCAATCTGAAGCAACTGAATCAGAGGCAATCTGAGAAGGAGTTGAATCTGTGATAGCTGTTGAAGGATTTTGATCTCAAGGAGCGAAAAAAGGAAGATCGAATCATCAAGTCATTGGCGATCAAGGAGTGATAGTCTTGCAGATTGTGAAGCTTGGGAAGCCAAGGACAATCATACTATTGTATCTGTGAAAAAACAATAGTGAATTCCTCCAATCATCACAGGAGAAGAGTGGATTAAAGGATTACACCACCCCTGAACCACTATAAGCCTTGTGTCAATTTAATTTCTCGCAATTTACTTTACAAAGACTTACTTAATCTGCCTACATCATAACTTATATCCGTGATTGTCTAAACTGATTTGAACAACATCATAGTAAGAAGGGACTTATCCACTTTGCCTCAAAGCTTTTAAATAAAAAAAACTTTTTTAAACTCCACTATAGTCATTCACCCCCCCTCTGACTATAGTTTCACCCTTCTCTGGGACCAACAATTGGTAGCAGAGCAGTGTTCCTAGTATCAGAACCTGTTCAGATCTAATTTCTGGTAACAAGGAGATCCCATATTTTCAAAGCAGTTTTCAAATCTGAGTTTTCCATTCACTGTCATTTATATATTCAATTATACTGATGGATTCCTCAAACTTCTTATCAAAAGTACCTGTTTTTAATGTTAACAACTTTGATGAATATAAAATAAGAATGCTATCTCATCTTGCAGCAACTCATGAAGAGATGCTGGATGTAATCAATGATGGACCAATCACAATCACTACGGTGGTAGGCACAGGAGCAGATCAAGGAAAGGAAATTGACAAACCTAAAAAGGATTGGACCAAGGATGACAGGAGAAGAGCAAATCTGGACTTTGTTGCAAAAGACATGATCTTGAAGACCACTGACAAACAACATGTTCATGAGAATCAAAGACTGCAAAACAGCAAAGGAGATGTGGGACAAGCTATCATTGATAAATGAAGGATCTGAAGCAGTTAAAGAAAACAAATTATCTGTTGCAAAACAGAAATTTGAGAACTTCAAGATGAAGACTGGTGAATCCATTGATCAAATGGACAACAGATTCTCAAGCATCATCAGTGAACTGCAACAGCTTGGACACACATATCCCCAGAAAGAAGTATGCCTGAAGATCTTGAGAGGACTACCTGAAAGATGGAAAATCATAACATCAGTAATCAGAGGAACTACAAATCTTGCAAGCACTGACACTCTGACACTGATGTCCCAGTTAAAAGCTCATGAATTCGAATTGAACGGTGAAGATGGTGCTCCGGCAGAGACACACAAAATCATCAGATTAGCTGCACCCAAAGAAAGTAACTTTGCCGAATGCATCGAAAGAGACACAAGAACGAAAGAGCAGTAGCTTTATTAGTTAAACGTTTTGACAGTTTAAAAAGAAGCCATTCAAAGGAAGTTCAACATCAAACAAAAAGTCAAGCTCAAACAAAGACATGAAGAAGAAAGATGATGAATACAGATGCTTCAACTGCAATAAGAGAGGTCACTTCAAGGTGATTGTCCCAAGAAAATGACAAAGATGATGAAAAGAAGAAATACAAAGCATCCGAAAAGAGAAAGGGCAAGAAGGCACTCAAGGCGTAAATCAGTGAGTGAAAAGAATGAAGAACCATCCGATTCGGATGATGACAGAATGAAGAAGACAAACTTTAAAATGAAAAAACATGTCTATGCCTCATGACCAAAGAATTGGATGAAGATGAAAGTGATAACTCGCATAATCGAGGAAACAAACCTATGTTTAATGACTAAAGAATCGATGAAACTGAGGTAACATCTAGTTCCTGTTCTCTCATCAAATGCATCCACATCTAACACTTTGCACAATCTTCTAGTCTACCATTAGATACAATGAGACTAGTTCAAAATCTCATGATTAAATTCGATGAAATTGAAAAGAATCATGAAATTCTGAAAAGGAATGCAAGGATCTAAGAAAAGAGAATAAGAGGTTAAAGAAAGAATCTGGATAAAGCAAAAGTTTGAATTAACAAGTAAGAGACCTACTTAAATGATCAACAAAAGCGGATGATCATACATCCATTATTAACAGATCGATTAAGAAAATCCCTCACCAAGAAAGGTAACCACCGCACCACTAAAAGCACCACCTTACAAACCCTCAAAAGGTTTGGATCGGATCTGGTCTTAGCTACAACGATCGAGGATGAAAGTAGGAATAATGGTCAACACCATTCTAAATTCGAACCACCGGTGGACCAAAATTTAGAAAGGGACAGACCATGATTTCAACAGATCATCCTGTTCCGGTGAAGTCAAAACCCAGTGTAGTGAAACAACAAATCAAATCCTCATTCCAGTCAATCAAGAACAACTGGCATCTGAAAGGTAAAGGCAGACTTTACCCCTCAGAGGATGATTGGAATGTTGCACCTCCAAAATACAAGAGGAAACCATTCTACAAAATGCATCATGTGCTTAAGAAAAACCAATCTGTTCCTAGACACATGAAGCAAGAAAGGGTTCCTACTGCATATTGGAAAGTGAAGAAGGATGCAATGGCACCAAAAGGTAGAGAAAAGTATCAGAATACCTTCTGTAAAAATATTAGAAGCTATTCTGCCATGCCTTATACATATGAAGTTGATGACTTCAATTATCCAAAAAGAAAACCTTTTGGATACACACTAGGTATGGGAGGCATGTTTGCTAACAAGTATGGACCCAAATAGTGTTGGGTACCTAAACCAAATTAATCTGTTTTGTAGGATGTCTGGTACATAGACAGTGGATGTTCCAGACACATGACAGGAAACAAGCAATGGCTCACTGATTTCAAAGCTTTTGATTGACACAAAGTCACATTTGGAGGAAAAGAAAACCCTGGCAAGATTAAGGGGGAAGGCACAATACTCAAGAACAATCTAAAAATTCAAAATGTGGCATATGTCAAGGGACTTAACTTCAATCTGATGAGAATCAGTCAATTCTGTGACAAAGGCTACAATGTGCACTTCAACAAAGAAGGATGCAAAGTGATTCACAGTCAAACCAACACAAGAGTTCTTGCAGTAGAAGACAAGACAACATGTATGTTGTGGATGGAGAATGACCAAGGCGAAACTTGTCTACTTGTCAAGAATAATCAGTCAACAAGTTGGATTTGGCACGAGAAGATTAAATCACCGAATTTCAAGACCATCAACAAACTATCAAAAAGCAAGCTAGTTGAAGAAATTGCCGAGAGATCACATTCAAGAAAGAAAGTCTATGTGATGCATGTCGAAAAGGAAAGCAGATCAAAAGTTCATTCAAGTCAAAACCTTATCAATCCACAACTAAAATTCTACATCTATTGCACATGGACCTTTTGACCACCACACACGAGTAAGTGTGAGTGGTAAGAAATATACTCTTGTAGTGGTGGATGACTTCTCAAAGTACACCTGGACCATCTTCATGAACAAGAAGAAAGAAACACTCGAGAAGCTACCAGACTTGCCGAGAAGACTTGAAATGAGAAATAGCTAAAAATTATCAAGATCGGATCGATAGAGGCACTTTGAATTTCTAAATGAAATTATCGTAACCTATTGTGAAGAAAATGGAGTACTACATCAACTATCTGCAGCAGAACTCCACAACAAAACGGTGTAGCGAGAAAAAGAAACAGAACTCCCAAAGAAGCGATCGAGAACAATGATTGTTTGAAGCATGCTTGCCAAAGAGATTTTGGGTCAAGCGACAAACACAACATGTCATACACAAAAACAGATCAATCATCAACAAATATCATGGAAAGACTCCATATGAATTATGGAATGGTAGAAAACCCAATATCTCATATTTTCATATGTTTGGATCAAAATGTTTTGTCTTAAACAGAACCACTACATACCTTTGATGAGAAGGTCGATGAAGCAATCTTCATGGGATACTCGACACACCAAAAAAGCATTCGTGAGTACTCAATAAAAGAACATTGGTGATTGAAGAATCAATACATGTGGTTTTTGATGAACCATATACAAATGGTGAAGATCTTCAAGACCAAGAAGAGAAAGCGAACGACAGAGGCAAATCTATACAAATGCAACCATACCAAATACTATCCTAATCATCTTTTTGAAAATCAAGAGGAGCCACATATCAACACAATGTAAGAAGCACACTGTCGGAAGTTCATACTCAAGATGAAGGCATGGAAGCACCAAGTGTAGAACAACTTCAACCAGATCTAAATTGGCTAAGAGACCATCCTGAAGAACAAGTTATTGGAGATATTCACACAGGAGTTAGAACCGAGAAGACAAGCTGAGCACATGCTAACTTGTTTTCTATCACAAGTGGAACCCAAGACTATAGATGATGCAATCCAAGATGCAGATTGGATCACAAACCATGCAAGAAGAACTAAATGAATTTGAAAGAAATAAAGTCCAGGAACTTGTTGATAGACCAGAAATGGCAAACATCATTGGTGCAAAATGGGTTTTCAGAAACAAGATGGATGAGCAAGGAACTGTTGTCAGAAACAAAGCAAGGCTAGTTGCAAAAGGCTATTCCCAAGCTGAAGGAATAGATTATGATGAAACTTTTGCTCCAAAGAGCAAGATTGGAAGCAATCGACTTTTCTAGCATTTGATGCACACAAAGACTTCAAAGTCTATCAAATGGACGTAAAGAGTGCATTCCTAAATGGACTTTTGGAAGAAGAAGTTTATGTAGAACAACCTCCTGGATTTCAAATTAAAGGAAAAGAAGACAAAGTATACAAACTCAAGAAGGCCCTCTATGGCCTCAAACAGCACCTGAGCACTGGTATGAAACACTATCACGATTTACGATCAAGAATGGATTCAACAAATGAACTATTGACAAGACTCTATTTAAACTCGGAGGAAGAAGCAAGCACATTGCTAGTACAAATCTATGTTGATGATATAATCTTTGGATCGAGGATGAAAAATCGTGTGACAAATTTGCAAACCTCGATGAAGAGCAAATTTCGATGAGCATGATGGGAGAATTAAACTACTTCCTTGGCCTTCAAGTAAAGCAAATGAAGGATGGCATTTTCATTAGTCAAGCAAAGTATACAAGGGATTTGATACACAAGTATGGGATGGATACAAGTGGCACAAACAGACACACCAATGTGTGCCGAGTCATACTTGGAAAAGATGATGGAGGAAAAGATGTTGATCGAGAAAATGTATAGAGGAATTATTGGATCATTATTATACTTAATCGCAAGGCACTGACATAGCATTTGCATGTAGGAGTGTGTGCAAGATTTCAAGCTCAACCAAAAGAATCACATCTTCTAGCAAACTAAAGGATAATCAAATACTTGAAAAACACTATAAATGTTGGTATTTGGTATCCAAAAGATGGAGGACTTACATTGATATCATATTCGGACTGGACTATCTTTGATGCAAAATAGATAGAAAGAGCACCTCTGGAACTTGCCAAATGCTAGGAACCGACTAGTCTCTTGGTTCAAGAAAAAGCAAAACTCCATATCTACATCAACAAAAGGAAGCGATAATATATAGCAGGTAGTTGTGCACAAGTAGTGTGGATAAGACAACAAACTAAGGGACTATGGAGTGGAAGAGAGAACAATTCCAATCATGTGTAATAACACAAGTGCAATATCTATTACTGAAAATCCAGTATTGCATTCAAGAACAAAGCACATTGATGTAAGACATCATTTCATCAAAGACCATGTTGAAAAAGGAGATGTCATCCTAAAATACATACCCACTGAAGATCAACTGGCTGACATCTTCACTAAAGCACTCAGTTATGAAAGATTTAGTATGTTGAGAACTGAGTTAGGGATGACTGAAATTGACTAAGTATCAAACAACGGCTAACTGGAGTAATCGGCTAAGTGACTTCATTAACTGGTACGACCTTTGCCGTTACAGGAGATGCCGTACTAGTATCCAGCGAAGGTAACTTAACTGATTGTTAGGAACAGTCAAATGGCGCAGCTAAGTGAAGAACCTATTGGGACGGCTAAGTGACCAGCGAAGGCACTTTACCGAAATAAAGACTTGAACAAATTAAAAGTGTGAACAAAATCAATTCTGATTACACGTGGAGAATAAGGAAGTTATGGAGGATTATTCAGTACACACGTGGCGATCAACTTATGATCATGGAGGTAATTATATTACTTTTCGAATTATAAACTCCTCGATTCACGGGCTCTATCATTACTTGCCTCAAACCACACCCCCATTTCCCTCGAATATCGCGATTTTCATACACAAAATCATGTCATTATGTCACTAAATCTTTCCATATTCAAACCACGTTCACACTACCCGAAATCGCCTATATAAACAAGACTTAGAGATTTTCAGAAATCTTTACGCTCTCTTGCAAATTACAAACCCTACTCTTGTTTATCTCTATTGCAAACTCAAGTTCATTCTCCAACCTTAGTAAAAATGGCTTCATCCTCCCAAATCACTGCTACTGAAAAATACTACGAAAATCTATCATCACCGGCTCTTTTTTCAAACCTGAGCACTATCTCTCGTTTTGTGATAATGACTCAAAAGCTCAACGTTTGGTTGATTGCTGCTCGAATTTGGGGCTAATGACCTTTCTAAATCCCCCAATAATTGGAATATGCTATGAGAATCTGATAGCATTTTGGAAAAACGCCAAGTTTGTGCCCAGCACAAAGAAGACTGAAGTTGATCGCATCCAAAGCTCAATCTTTGGAAAAGAAATAATCATCACGCCAGGTGTACTCAACCGTTACCTGCACCTTCCATTGAAAGGACTGGCCAATGTCAAGCTTGTGACAACTGACATTACAAAGTTCTGGACTGAGATAGCCAAAAGTCCAAACAAAACCAGCAAAACATACAATCTACCCAAATCAACGCTCAAACTTCCATTTGCTGAGTTTGCACCGGTTATCACCAAAAATATTGAAGGCAGAAAAGGGTCAATGGAAAACCTGACTGAGGTACGAATTAAACTGATGGCCATAATCTACAATCGCATCAAATTTGACTGGTCAACATTTGTGTTCAATCGAATGAAGGATCAGATTCAAAAGGAAATCGATCTATCTATCATCGCACTGGCAAGGGTTTGCGAGAAAAAAGGGTGATTTCGGGAGAGGAAATCATATGGGTTCCCTCTTCAACATTTGTTCAATCAATTGAAAGTAAAACCCACAAATTTGCAGTCTCACACAAATCAAAGACGATGTTTACTTACATCAAGGCTTCCTTAAAACCCAAACCCATAGCCGGGAGCAAAAGCGAGCTGAAAGCGTGGATCGAGTGGGACGAAGAACCAGATCTCAAAAGGCACAAGAGGAGACCACTATGCCTGACACCAGGCATTGGCTGCACTCAAGTTGGCTGCACTCAAGTTGGACAACTCCATTGCTGACACTGAATGGATAGTTGACACAGGAGCCTCAAACCACATGACATGTAAAAGAAATTTACTAACCAATGTTCATGAATATAAGGGTACAGATTCAGTCATAATATGTAATGGCACTACTCTCCCAATCATAGGGTCATGCAACACAGATCAGCCACATACATAGACATCACTACCACTCATAGATGATCTACTTTCAGTAAGCCACCTAAAAGACCTGTAAAGTGTGAGTTTACTAATATGGATTGTTGTGTTAAGGAAATGTGCATAGGACAGTACTGAAGAAAACGACACGCAAAGGTGATCTGTATGTGATCCCCAATAGCCCAGAAGCATACTACTTAACTAGATTCAAAAAGGGGGTCCACAAACCTATGGCACCATAGATTAGGTCACTCTCAGTTTTCTACAATTCATACTCTCAAGAATAAAGGCCTCTTAGAGGTTGTAGGAAGAATAAACACAGACCATGAAAGTGATAGTTCTCAAATAAGAAAATTGAGTAAATTACATTTTATTGCTGTGAAACATTCCAGTTCAAGACCATTTGACTTGATAAATTGTGATTTGCGGGGACCTACCCCAATCCAGCCTATTGGCAAGTTTAAGTATTGTGCATGCTTTGTGGATGATTTCTCTAAATACTTTTTGGTTTATACCTTTACATAATAAGTCTAATTGTTTATGTCTTATATACAATTTGAATAGTTTGTATGATAGGAAATTCAAGTCCTTTCACAAGTGATGGGGGAGGGGAGTTCCTCAACACACCCCTTATCACACACTTTCAATAACAGGGCATCCTACACCTAATCTCATGCCCTCATACAACATAACAGACTGGTGTGGTTGAAAGGAGACACAAGGTGATCAGAGACTTAGGGATGACTCTGTTGTTCCACAGCAAAGTTCCCCTCTTCATGTGGGTTGAAGCCTTCAGCACTGCAGTTCAAAACCTTAATAGACTACCATCCACTGCTCTAACCCAGACTCACCCTACTATGTTATGGATGGTAAACATCTAGATTACTCAACCTTAAGGTTTTTTGGGTCAAAATGCTTCCCTTACACATGGGACACTAAAAAGAACAAGTTTCATCCAAAAACCGTAATGTGTGTCTTTGTGGGTACAATCCGCAATATAAAAGGTACAAATGGTTTCACCTACAATCCGGAAAATTCTTCATTTCCAGGCATGTGGTATTTGATGAGGAAGTAGTTTCCTACAAGCACACACACAATTCTTTAGGACCTGAAGTTCTCACTCTTGACACATAGATCATGGATTATTGGATACCTACCACAACAACTGAGCGCAACACACGTCCTACACATCACACTGCTCTCAACACTATTCCATTATCTCCCATAACTACTCTACATCATACACCACAACCTCCACCAGAAGAACCCACTAACCCCATTGTCACCTCCGCATCCTTCCTCTAACAGCACCCCAAATACTGTCCAAGACCATGCTCAGATCTCTCACCAGCAGCACAACATGAACAAGAATTAGACCAACCTCAGTCTTCACCCACACAATCCAATACCCTTGCTGCAACTTTTGCCACAGAAACCAAAATCCCAGCACACCACATTGGCTCTATTGAGTCTGCTATGCCACACACTGATCCATCAGCATCTCCAGCACAACAGTCAGATTCCTCAACAGACATAGATCCTCGTATGATGACCACTAAAGCAATGCATGGAATCTTAAGCCTAACCTTGAATATGCTCTACAAGTTAATGTGTTTGCAGATATCCTTAGAGAACCAAGAATAGTCAAAGGAGCTCTACAACATCGAGTTTGGAAAGAATCTATGCAAGAACAACTTCAAGCATTAAAACAAAATCACATATGAATCCTAGTTCAAAAACACCCAGGTATGTATGTTTTTGGTTCCAAATGGGTTTTCAAGGCCAAACTAAAACCTGATGGAACCCTAGAAAGTTTGAACTCATGGTTGGTGGAAAAAATGTATCATCAAGTTGATGGCATTGATTACTTAGAAGCTTATTCTCCAGTGGTAAGACCAGGAACCATCCAGTTTGTCATTACCACAACACTGGTATATGGCTGGCAGATTAGACAACTGGATGTCAAAAATACATTTCTTCATGGTCTTGTCACTGAAGAATTTTATATGGACCAGCCTCTTTGTTTGTCAGATCCACAACACCCCACACATGTTTGCAAGCTATAGAAAGCACTCTATGGCCTCAAACCGGCCCCTAAGGCATGGTTTGACAGGTTTCTTCTAACATATGGATTTTACTGTAGCCTTGCAGACCCTTCACTATTTGTTCTACACACCATCCAAGGATCATTGTTTTTATTACTATGTGCGGATGACATGCTATTGACTGGCACTAAGCCAGAGCTAATAATGAAGTTTATTGATCTTCTTCATATTGAGTTTTCCATGAAGGACTTAGTTACTCTCCATCACTTCCTTGGTGTGGAAATCACTTAGACATCTACAAGGCTACATATTTCTCAGACACATTATGCTCTTACACTACTTGAATGGGCAGACCTTATGGATTGCAAACTATTGGCCATACAACTCTCCATAAATCATGCTAGTTTTGCTGAATCTCCGCTACTAAAATACCACACGTCCTATAGAAGTCTCATTGGTGGGCTACAATACTTAAAATTCACAATACTTGACATATCATATCGTGTGAGCTACTTATCTCAGTTCCTACAGAATCCTACAATCAACAACTTCAAGATGGATAAGAGAGCCCTTAAATTTGTTAAAGGCAATATCAAGCTTGGACTTCATTTTACTGCTAACACCACACTCCACCTTAGTGCCTACTCAGATAATGACTGGGCAGGCTGCCCAGTCACAAGACGATCAACTACAGGCTATTTCACTTACTTAGGTGCCAACATTGTTTCTTGGTGTGCCAAAAGCAGCCTACGGTCTCACGGTCAAGCACAGAAGCTGAATATCACGCTCTTGCTCGAATACAGCTGCAGAATTAACTTGGCTCACTTACCTAGACATAATTTTCAAGTTCCCAGCACCAGACTTCCCACTTTGTTCAGTGAAAATCTCAGTGCGCTCTTTATGATCATATCAAAATTCATTACCACTTCGTACGCAAACAAGTGGCCCTTGGACATCTAGTCACCGGATATGTTCCTACCAAGGCCCAAGTAGCTATACGTTCACCAAATCCATGCCCAAAGCTTTTCTTCTCATCTTTCGCAACAAACTGTGCCTTCACCCTCGGCCAAGTTTGAAGGGCGGTGATAGCGAGTATACAACTGCCCCCCCCGGCTCTACAATGAAGTGATAAAGATGAATTTGAATCAAAGAGTGATAAAGAAGAAATTGTTAGAGATAAAGGCAACTTCAATTCAACTATCCAGTGATAAAGATTGGATGAGGAATCATGAGTTTCCGTTGAAGAGGGGTGCAGTATCGAGCGCTTATCCTCTGATTTTGGAATTCAGGATTTTGTTTCAATTTAGGATAAATAAACTTTATCTTATTTTTTTAAATGTATCCAGTTTATCTTTATTTCCCTTATAAAAGGGAGGCGTACAGAGCACAAATAATCAATAAGAAAAGTCTCCGATATTTAATCATTCTCTACATTTTACAGTTTTCTTTATTATGTACCGTAAACAAAAATGTTCTTAACCAAAATTTTAGATAGTAAACGTAAGAATGACACAACATACAATAGAAACACATTAGTTAAAATAACAAAAACGTCTATAAGATTGTTGAAAAAATATCAATCTAGCATGTTGTCTAATAATTTTAACAAGAAATCTGAACACCTGAACAGTATGGACAAAAATTAATAAAATGGGACAAACAAACTTATTGACTGAGACGAGTATAGTATTATGTCTTTAAGACGTTTTTGCCCCGATTATATGCACACGTTAGCAAACAAACTTGATCTCTAATCTGGTGGAACTATCTGGTAGTCAGTTGAGTGATGGACAACTGACTAGTGTATTCAATCCTGGAAGTCAGCTGAGTCTTGAAGTGACAGCTGAGTTCGTCTGTCAGCTGAGTCTATGTATACAGATGGGTTCTACAATCTGGTGTGCTTGATTACAAGTCTGAGAAGGTCAGCTGAAGCTCAGTTTCGTCTAGTGGTGTCAGCTGATGCTGGGGTCCACATCCAGAGGTATTTATGACTATTACGACATAGATCTTATGGCGGCTAGGGTTTAGGGAATTGTGCCTATAAATACTAATGTTGTAATCAATGCAGTGTGTGTCTTTCAAGAGTGTGAAAATCCTTCTAACTTTGTGCATAGTAAAATATCTCATTTTCTGTCTTTGTAGTAGTTGACACAACACCAAAAACCACGTTAAATCAATGTGTTCTCTTTGTTTCTGTGTTTTATCAATTTTCGCCATTATGTACTATTAGATTTCTTCTGTTTTATATTTTTTGGAGTGCAAGTTTCTCATCCTTGTTTTAACAAACCGGTATTAGAGCAAAGGTTCAAAGATTCAGAGAATTTGCAGTTGAACAGAGATTGATCTTCACCAAGACAGTGATCGGTGCTAGGATTTTGTGATCAAAAGTTATGTTCTTTAGCAAGAAATATGTCAACAATTAACGTGAATATTGATAAATTTACAGGGAGGAACGGTTTAAGTATGTGTGATCCGCATGTAGGCCACCAATACGCACAAAATACTAGCAAGAGTACTAGGTCGATCGCAGTATAGTAGATGCGAGCCAATGTCGATCCCACGGAGACAATGCAACATAGATAATAAGTCATAAACCTAACTATGAACACAAATAGTGGTCCCTAAACCAACATAAAAGCAAATAATAAAACAGGAAATCCTCCACCTCACAATCTCCTAAATTTGCGTTACAAATCCTTATACTTACTTTTCCTCGTAATTACCCAAATCAGAACACGTGTTGAATTCAGTTTTAGCTACGGGTGCAATCTCGTAGAGTTATCTACTTCTTTAATATGACAGAAGATGCCTATGTGACGTTAACCACCTTCGTTGGTTGTATTAACTCACACGCAATACAATCTATAAAGTGCCGGCGAAACGAGAACCTCCTAAGCAGCTATCGTTAATATGACTAGCACGTTCCTAGGAATGATCCAGACTATGTCCTAATTAACACTTCACTTATCGTCCTTCCTATTAATTTACGATGACATATAATTAGGTGATCAGGCTAAAACATGTAAATAAGATTTGTCGATCAACGTAGATGATGCCGAATCTCAAGATTTAGGGTATCCTATTGGTGCGGCGCAAATGTTAGGTGTAGTGCCCGAAAGACAATTATGTAATTGTTTTAGGACAGAATTAATAATTCATCTTATTATATGCATGTATGCAATTAATTAAGACACTACTGAAAACCCTAAGTACCTCGTTTATGTAATCACATAACTCAGTGTATGGCTATACACAAGAGGGTTGAGTTAGTGAGATGTACTTAAAATTAACTTAGTCCGTAGCGTTGATTAATCTGAGTACGGGTCACATGATTAATATGAAAATAATGCGCCCAGAACACTTTACGGTGTGACAGTCTTATCCGGACTGTCGGTAATAGGGTACCGAGTGGGGCATTTATATATGATGATGATCATATAGGGCTGGACCGATTTGATTTGAGTTCTCGATATAATTCCATGATGGAGAAGTCTTATCGAATCCCAAAATGATCATATATGGATTAATCTCAATCCTGAAGTGATCACAGACAACTGCTTAGACTAGGGTAGAGTTTGATGTGTTAGTAAGGATCACTTCGAAGTATGTGGTCCAACACTTCTCGTTGGCTCTATTCGGAATGAGTGAGTAGTCCATGCTATCACGAATATGGACTCCATTCCTTCCCTCGGGAAGTAGACAGACAGTTTCCTTATTTGTTAATCCTAGAAACTGATCGATCCGCGGAGTTCATGTAAGACTAATTAGCTGCTAGTCTGGTATGTGAACTAATTGATCACCAGGGGGTTAATGGTAAATAAGAATAATATGTTTCGAGAAGGGTTTACGGAAATATCCCGACTCGAAATGAACAGTCTATGGAGGATTTATCCGTATGTAATGATTATATCGGTGGACACCTTATCAACTCAAGGTTGAGTGTAAGTTATCTATATTCGCAGTTCGATTTGGGGTTTATGGTGGTGTAATCCCGGAATTAATAGATTGAATATTATTGTTCGGTCTGACGGATAATATTATTCGATTTATTGTAGCTACTGAATATGGGTCCATGGTCCCCGGCGTGGCTCCTAACATAGCATACGTTTTCTCGTCGTTTCACCTCAATTATAATTAAATAGTTGGATTGGACTATTTAATTGATATGTGGATTAATTGTTTAGTTGGACTAGATGATTAAATACATGGAAAAGAAATTTTTCGTGGACTCGGCCCAATGTGTGGAAAAATGCGTGTGGCCTTATTTAATAAAAAAGGGGCGCATTTTTGGTGATTAAATAATTAGAAAGAAATTAGTTTTCTTGGATAATTATTTAATGTATGATTTAATCATTTATTTGTTAAGTGATAAATCATGGAATATTAGATAATATATTTATTTATCCTAATTTGTTTGGGATATATATTATATTTTATTTGGAAAAAGGATTATTATAATAATTATCTCTTAATTATTAAATCCTTGGAGGACAAGGATTACTCTCCTATATAAAGAGAGTTCTCCCAAGCCTTATACACACACATAAATTTCGAGTTATTGGTAGTGTAGTGGCTTGGAGAGTTCGGCCATTATACTAGGGTTTCGAGTTGGAATAATCTTCGGGATTATTCCGGTAGCATATCGAGGAGGTCCGGCGGCTTGAAACACCATCCACCTGGTGGTGCTTGGAGACACACGTTGGAAGACATTGGCTTCTCAACTAGGCTCTCAACTTGTTCTTGACGTTTTTCACCATAAAAAGGTTGGTGATCTAACCCCCTCGTAGGTTAGATCTATTTATTTTATGTATTTTGGTTGACTAGATCTAGATCTTGTACTTTCCGCTGCGTAATCGGGTGGATCTATGATCCATCCGGCGATATTACATCCTACAAGTGGTATCAGAGCCTTTGAACTATCAATCAAAGTACGTGAATTTTAGATCTAGGAGTGGAAATTGCATGTTTAGATTGCATTGTTTTTTTTTTCAAAATCATGATGATGAATGCTTTGATATGTTGTGGTTGAAGAGATGGATTGGGGTTGGTATTGTTTACTCGTTAGATCTTGTTGTAAACTCATATAAATTCGTTTATATGAGTATAGGAAATTTTGTAATTTTAATTTCCTAGAAGTAGATCTGTTTTGTTGTTGTTCCATTTTTATTTTATTCTCGGAGATTGAGCCGTTGAAACGACAATCCCTCCGGTCATAATGAAGAATAAAGTTGAAGAACATGACCTCAAAATTTCGTGATGATCGGAGTCGATCTCGATGTCCGATCATTTGCTATAAAGTTGTCTTCTTTATAATGAAAAATCACAAAGAGGCATTAAAACCCTAGGTGTGAGTTCGTCAAATTTCTGGAAATGATTGGACCGTTGAAACTAAGATCCAACCTTTCAGATCGACTATCATGGAGTTATGAACAAGCCCTAAAACTTTCAGGTCGATCGGGATTTGTCTCAATGCCCGATCGTCCCGGAAAAACACAGTTGCGCCGCAGTTATAAACCGATGCAGCAGTAAGATCGGCGGATTTCTGGAGAAAATTGGACCGTTGAAACGAAGATCCAACCGTTCATATTGAAGTAGGAGGAGTGAAGAACAGGTCCATAAAGTTTCATGACGATCAAGGTTCATTTAGATGTCCGATCATCGATAAACCGCAGCAGCGGCAGATCAGAAAATTGTAAACCCTAGTTAGGGTTTGTTTATTTGTTTATTTTTTTTAATAGGTTAGATACGGGGTACCAACAATCCATCTCGGTGTTTATTTTTCCGTTTATTTTTCGTGTATGATCGAAATTGTGTGATATAACCGGAAAATTGCCATGACATGCATCATATCATGATTCCACTCCAATGCATACATGTAGCTAGTTTATTTCGAATAAATTAGGCATGTATAACTCGTATAATTAGTTAGAAAGCTTCTTTAATTAATATGTGGTAGTTAATTAATTAAGTAACTAATTATTAAAACCGAGGAACCGGGTTTTTGTCAATCGTTACGATTTTAGTGATGGATTCTCGGTGAATCCCACTTGGATAAATCGTTGAGCTTTTCGGTGATGGCTTCTCAGTGAACCCACCTTAAACAGAAACGAGATTACGCTTTGGGTGACAATTTAGGAATCGGAGAATCTTAGTACATGGGTTCGGAAATGGTCTAACCATGGTTGGGCGAGTTCAACCGAGCTTCGGCTCAATCGACTCCCCTCCACGTGATGATATGCGTTATAGCGATTCGACAGACTTAGCATAGCCGATAAGCTTTCGGGCTAAACGGGGCTTCTCTTGCCGGATTGGCCTGAACTGTCACATATGTTCCAACGAATAAGACGGCGTAGGCTTGCCTACATAACCGACCATGTTCGGAGTACTCTGATTTATTGTTTCGTATTGTCAAGGCTGAAACCGTAATTAGTAAACCCACCACTTTTTTAAAATATTGAGTGGGAGCGAGGAAGGCGACAGCCGACCCCACGGCCTCTACTATAGGTGCAAGCACGTGAGAGAAGGGTGACGCCTCGTGCCGTTTTGATTCCGGCCCCCTAAGGATGGTGTTCACCCCTATCAAAATTCAAGGCTTGGTCTCCGAAAGGATAGGATTTTGGGTACTCGTCGGGTCAATGCCCGACCCTAAAGGCGGCATACTCGGGGCGTACTTTGAGGTCTGATATAGTAGGTCACACTCATTATGGATATTTTCGAAATATCTAGGCTAGAAAAGGAAGGTAATCAATGATTAAGGTCCGGGATGTCTGATTCCCGAGAGATGTTCGATTCTCGAAGCTTAATCATTGAGAGAGATTGTATTAGTTTAACCATCATTGTGCTGATACCGACCCTAAAGGCGGCGGTACGATGCGAGGTTAAAGCCTTGGAATGGTAGGATAGACTTCTTATAGTTTATTATTCCTAAAATAAATCTAGTAGTGAAAATTTTATTTTTGAATTTAACTTTCTGTCATTTTATTTACAACTAAATATCTATGTTACTAAACTATTAGTAATAGGACTTCAATAAAAATGTGGAAAGTAACAAGTACGTTGTAATTATCAATAAATGCAGTTAACTTTTCGGGAAGAGTTTTTTTTTTTCTCTTGAGCCTTCAGAAACTTAAGTGACATAGTACAAGTATGTCACGGGTGTCACTCGTGTTGAACGAGAGACGACCATACTTAGTTTACAAAAGATGGCATAGGACTATCAGATAAAATTCATTTAGTGAATTTTAAAAGTGTAATTACACATCAAATTTCTAATTGAAAAATTAGAAAATCATATACATAAGGCCTTTCTAGTTAAACGGTATTTGGAACCGATAAACTAGTGGGAGCCTTAAGCTTAAGATTTGTTGTTTTTTTGAATAATTAGAAATGTGTAATGGAATGCACAAGAGTTTCTCCATTCATTGGAAAAAAAAAGAATAAGCGTTACTAGTTAGACAGTATTTGGAACTGATAAACTAGTGGGAGCTTAGTTCTGGAGATTTTATAATCTTTGAAACATCATGAACACAGAATTGCTAGTTAGACTGTATTTGGAACTGATAAATTAGTGGGAGCTTAGTTCTAGGTGATGTTCTAATCTTTGAAAAATCATAAAAACAAAGTATTGCTAGTTAGACGGTATTTGGAACCGATAAACTAGTGGGAGCTTTGGTCTTATGATTTGACGATTAGAAAAAACGATAGTCCAAGTAAGTAACATCAACATCCTACGCTTCAAGAGTAGTGTCTACTCGCATTTAATCGCTAGTTCAAGACTGCTTTCCATCTAAGGAAAGTCGAGAATGGAAAGAACGTTTATACGTGTTTGTCGCTAAACTAAGTAGTTTTAAGGCTAAACCGGAAAATTAATAAATTGGAAATCAGAGGATAAGGAAAGTGAATTCGGATCCCTGAACATGCATCCTTAGCAATTTTCTCAAAAGCTAAAGTTCTTTGGAAGAACTAGGTAGCTTTGCATTATATGATAAATAAAATAGACAACGGGCAGTTATTTCAGATAGACTAGTGGCAGTGATATAAGGAAATGAATCTCGGATTCACTTCTTGAGTATCACAGAAAATTCATTTTCTAGTTTCGGATTCGTTGGAACGAACGTATTCATTTTCAATAGGATAATTTGTTTGTCTTATTGACGATAAATATAACATTCGTAGCACGAACCCAAGACTCGGACTTTTGTTTGATAAAGTCAGATCCACTAAGAAATGCTGAATAGGTATATGTAACACAATATAAACGCAAATGGTTTCCGTATTTAGATAAACGCTTATTTCTATTCTATTAATTAGTGCATATTCCCTAACGACAAGATCTGAAGACTGGCTTAGGGTGATTCCTATCTCCCTGTCAAAGGAACCCTGTCTCAAAGGAACAATGCCTAAGTTTACTTTCAATCGGGAAAGGGTAATAGATTTAAAGAAGTTAAATAGCTTGTTCATATCGACCTTCGGGGTCATATGAAAGATACAAGCTATTGGGAGCTTCTAAGTGGTGACATATTATCTGATAACTACTCAAAACTCTGGTAAGTTTATCCAAAATATTTGGAGGAAATCTCTGATTTCACCAGAGATAGAGTATTCCATACTCAGAAATAGGTTCTTGCGTAGTCTTCGGGACTGATGCTCGGCCTGCCTTCCAGTGAAATGTTTTCAATAAAGGATACACCATAAACTTGCCTTATATAGTCATTGGTGTGCTACGATACGCTGTTGAACTCATTTAAGATATTAGTTGCAAAATAACGGTTTACGTTGTGATGAAAAACCGAGAAGTCTACCTAAAAGATGTCTACGCATTTGTGGATAAGGAGTGAATTCGGTTCACCCCACTTCTTTAAATATAGACATTTAGCATTTAGTGCTTGAAGGTAGGACTGGAAATTTTGCATACACGTTCAGGTCGTGAAATATCTTAATGCATTGAGTAAAGGTTGGTTATAAAACTCGTAAAACCAGAGAATGACGGTTATATTTGTCAAACTCGATCGATAGAGTCTATAAATAACAACCTTAGATCTTGAAGTATTTGTACTCAAGATGTTACTAATCGATTTGTTCACCCACAACCAACACCGGCGCTTGGTGATAACACTAATACTGAACTACTAAACTAGATCAAGATATCAATCCACCCCGAACGCAGTGGGGAGTATGGTTTGTCCATTACATTGCTGCAGACCTTACGGTCTATAGGGTAGATTGATGACCTATAGTCCTTCGTGGGACGTATAGGATCCTCGATCATAGAGGTTGGTTTAAAATCCATAACCCTGTGAATGGAGTTTGATACTCCAGCCTGTTGAAACTATTGTAGAACCACCGAGTATCTCAGGGCCCGAGGGGAGTAATTGGAACTACACGGAGAAGAGTCGAATTAATCGGAAAGTTTAACTTTCAACGCAAAGTCGAGTTATTTAGGGGTGATTCCTAAAGGTAGAGAGTTAACCGCACCGTGATCTCTCTTACCACTCAGTCTTCCTTGATTTCGTTAGAAACCGAGAAATAGGGGTGATTCCCTAAGACTTCCTTGCCGAACAACGGAATCTGAATTCGTTCAAAACAGAAGGGTTTTAGCTACGAACAAATGGCGGATTCGTTACAAAGCAGAAAATAGGGGTGATTCCCTAAGACCTTTTTACGAGATTAACGGTATCTTAATTTATTCAGAATGAACTTTTGGCAGGATGCCTGCCATAGCTTATATCCTTTGGGGATTAAAGCAAACCTCTCGGTCATTTCAAAGTCATAAATTTTAATGACTTGACCAGAATATTGATAAGTCTTTCGTAGACTGGGCTTCGATATTAGTAAAGTAGTATGTAGATTAGTGTTTGTGAATGGTAACACTGAAACAGTTGGGAACAACATGAGTGTGTAATCTGAAGTCAGAGTCTGACATGCCATCGGGATTCATTCTAAAGGATTTGATTCGCTCAAATTCTCGAGAATCGATTATTGGCAATCCCATCAATTCACCTGGTTAAGATATTCTTGCATTTATGCAACATTCAACGATGTAGTCTACCCTACCTCTCAGGAATGGTTATCTAAACCTGCAGATGAATACTAAATGGGATGTTTAGTGAATTCTCAAGTCTCTTCGGGAGAATGAGGAATAATATGCTAGTATATTCGGGTGCAAACTAGAATATAAGTGATGATACTGATTCTGACTTTAGGTCAGATTAAGGATGATCGTTAAGTCGGTTTCGTCCTCGGTGTTGAATCAAAGGCATATTGAAATCGTACCACCGGATTAGATTGAAAGGCGATGTTTCGATCCCAAAGATTGACTCAAGACGCCAACCTACCTGATCAGTGTACCAAGTCACATGGTGTTCGATTCTAAATGCACGCGCGGGTCACCGACCTACCTACGGCGGCACACTCCGGTCGTGCTAGGAAGGATGAATTACTAAGATGCGCTTGGAGGGTACAGATTTGAGGGATACGTCTCACTTGTTTTGAGCAAGTGGGAGAATGTTGTAGATATAGATATAAAGGGGTGTGCTCTAAAACAATTAATCCACTTGCCTTTCGTGCAGGTGGGAGATTGTTAGGTGTAGTGCCCGAAAGACAATTATGTAATTGTTTTAGGGCGTAATTAATAATTCATCTTATTATATGCATGTATGCTAATAATTAAGACACTATCAAAAACCCTAAGTACCTCGTTTATGTAATCACATAACTCAAAGTGTATGGCTATACACAAGAGGGTTGAGTTAGTGAGATGTACTTAAAATTAACTTAGTCCGTAGCGTTGATTAATCTGAGTACGGGTCTCATGATTAATATGCTAATAATGCGCCCAGAACACTTTACGGTGTGACAGTCTTATCCGGACTATCGGTAATAGGGTACCTAGTGGGGCATTTATATATGATGATGATCATATAGAAATCGGACCGATTTGATTTGAGTTCTCGATATAATTCCATGATCAAGAAGTCTTATCGAATCACAAGATGATCATATATGGATTAATCTCAATCTGAGGTGATCACGCATAACCGCTTAGACTAGGGTAGAGTTTGATGTGTTAGTAAGGATCACTTCAAGTATGTGGTCCAACACTTCTCGTTGGCTCTATTCTCGGAATGAGTGAGTAGTCCGTGTTATCATAGATATGGAATCCATTCCTTCCTCGGAAGTAGACGATAGCTTCCCTTATTTGTTAATCCTAGAAACGATCGATCCGTGGAGTTCATGTTAGACTAATTATCTACTAGTCTGGTATGTGAACTAATTGATCACTAGGGGGTTAATGGTAAATAAGGATAATATGTTTCTAGAAGGGTTTACGGAAATATCCCGACTCGAAATGAACAGTCTATGAAGGATTTATCCGTATGTAATGATTATATTAGTGGACACCTTATCAACTCATGGTTGAGTGTAAGTTATCTATATTCGCAAAAGTTCGGGCCGGGTTTATGGTGGTGTAATCCCGAATTAATAGATTGAATATTATTGTTCGGTATGACGGATAATATTATTCGATTTATTGTAACTATCGAATATGGGTCCATGGTCCCGGCGTGGCTCCTAACATAGCATATGTTTTCTCGTCGCTTTCACTCAATTATAATTAAATAGTTGGATTGGACTATTTAATTGATATGTGATTAATTGTTTAGTTGGACTAGATGATTAAATACATGGAAAAGAAATTTTTAAGTGGACTCGCCCAATGTGTGGAAAAATGCGTGTGGCCTTATTTAATAAAAAAGGGCGCATTTTTTGGTGATTAAATAATTAGAAATAAATTAGTTTTCTTGGATAATTATTTAATGTATGATTTCATCATTTATTTGTTAAGTGATAAATCATGGAATATTAGATAATATATTTATTTATCCTAATTTGTTTGGGATATATATTATATTTTATTTGGAAAAAGGATTATTATAATAATTATCTCTTAATTATTAAATCTTTGGAGGACAATGATTACTCTCCTATATAAAGAGAGTTCTCCGAAGCCTTATACACACACATAAATTTCGAGTTATTGGTAGTATAGTGGCTTGGAGAGTTCGGCCATTATACTAGGGTTTCGAGTTGGAATAATCTTCGGGATTATTCCGGTAGCATATCGATGAGGTCCGGCGGCTTGAAACACCATCCACCTGGTGGTGTTTGGAGACACACGTTGGAAGACTTTGGCTTCTCAACTAGGCTCTCAACTTGTTCTTGACGTTTTTCACCATTAAAAGGTTGGTGATCTAACCCCCTCGTAGGTTAGATCTATTTATTTTATGTATTTTGGTTGACTAGATCTAGATCTTGTACTTTCCGCTACGTAATCAGGTGGATCTATGATCCATCCGGAGATATTACATCCTACAGCAAATACGGTAAAGACCACCGCAATTGCCCCATCATGGCTCCTAGTTCTGGAATATCATCGTTCTGTTCTAATTATTTTGGTGAATTACGGATTATTTAGACGCAGCGTATTAATTACAACACGTTAATCTAAACTAATCTACCATGATGAAAATACGAAGGAACATTCAAAGTTTCATACATTTACCAATGGAGGATTTAGCGT
The DNA here is from genome assembly GCA_026214975.1 of Gentiana macrophylla. Classification (NCBI taxonomy): domain Eukaryota; kingdom Viridiplantae; phylum Streptophyta; class Magnoliopsida; order Gentianales; family Gentianaceae; genus Gentiana; species Gentiana macrophylla. The sequence goes on from CM047805.1 coordinate 26,812,924, forward strand.
GATTAACTCAAGCTAGTTGATGGATCGGAGGAGAAAAATGAAAGAACGAACTAGAAAGAAACTCTCGATCTCTTTATTGCATAGATCGAAATAAATATGAATTGTCTACATTTTCTCACACACCTCTTTCCAATTGTCGTTTTGCCGTAGGCTTTATATAGCCTCATAAACCGACTTAGTTTTCCTTACCATAACCGACTTAGTGTATAACATGGCAACTCTATTTTCTTGCTCTCCAAGTTAGCACAGCTGCGGCTAGGCTTTGCGCAACGGCGGCCCAAGTGTCTCTTTTTTCGGGCCCAACAGACTCTTCCGGACTATGGCCCAATCTTCTCTTTTAATCCGGATCCACTCCTCTTCGGGTCCATAATATGGTACACCTGAAAAGTATAGAAAACGAGACGAAACAGTACCAAATCATGGGATAAAATATGTAGATGCAGAATTAATGACCGAGGAACCATTACTTAGCAAATGATATGTAATTCATACAATAATCAAGCCATTCACTCATAATTTGAGTATAATTCGGGGTAGATAATAGGGTATTATAGTACTAAATATGGTGCGATCAACTACCCCCCACTTAGATTTTGGTCATCCCGAACAAAAAAGGTGAATGAAACTCAACTCTAGACTAACATACTACTATGTGTCATAAGCCAAGATAAGAATCATGCCAACTCATATGCAGAAGCGGTGCATTAAACACTTTTCAATTCACAAACCGGTGTGTGGGTGCAATAACTCTCCAAACAACACTGACACAGACAGAATCACATTATATCATCAAGGATTTTAGGCATAATATAAATCATGCACAAATCCATAAGTTCCTCATTAATCATCGCCTACCAATGCATCAATGTGTCATGTGATAAATCATTTGTGCTAATGCATTCAAGAAAAGAATGAAGTTATAGTGACCCACAATCTTTACTTATCAATGTGCACACTAGCTCCTCTTTCCTTCAGACTCAGGCAAACAACATCAAACCTTACTTGGGCCGGGCGGACTTGGGGACCGAGTTTTAATCGTTATCCTTGTTTGTTTCTTTTTTATGCAAGGGTCGTGCCCATATTTGCTATGATTTGCTTCCCTCACTGCCGTTATTATATCTTTTTTTCTTTTTTTCCTTCTTTTTTATTTTAGGCAATGCCATCCGTTTTACGCTCCATCGGCTTTGCCCGTTGATTTCTCACTCTTTTTTTCTCTCTCACTCGCAAGCCCGTTGTATCCTGTTTTACCTTTTGTGGCATCATGATTGCTACCATCCTCCTACAACAATTAGTTAAAGTATATTTACTGACAAATATTGAATCCTGGTCTAAGATAACTCTTCATCTTAACCAAATACTTCTCACTTAGATTGCATGCTCAAAGATTGAATGCAACGGTAAATAATAATTAATAAGTCATTACTTCATTTAACATAACACATGCTCATTCTTCCATACTAAATTGGATAATGTGTCATCTATACTACGTACTGATGAAGTGAGTTATACGTGCTTAAAAAGGTTGGTCCATGCAAAGAAAATGCGGTTAATACGCTACTACTTCAAAAGTAACATGGTTTTTATTCCATTTGTGAAACAAAGATGTAGTTAATTAACTTGAATCGGCCAAAGATATCATATCTTCACATTTGTGTTGGGGATCACTCAAAAAGACTAAGTGGTGAAAAATGCATCGAAAAGAATCGCGACAGATCAAAAACTGATGTAACACATAGTCAAAGGCTAAGTGACGTTCCTACCCCCCCCCCCCCAATTAATCGAAGCATTGTCCCTAATGATGAAAAGATTAAAAGCAGAAAAGGAACTTAGATGCGGTTAAGCATGGAGCGAAGTAAGGAATCTGTATCATACCTGTAGCGGGCAATAGTCAATGGAGACTCAAAAAATCTGCTGAAAAAATGCTAACATACAAAACAGGGAAAAGTACTTGGGAGAATATAAAATAGCCTTAAGCAAAAATGAACTAGAAAAAAGAAACTATAATATTATCCAAAGATGGGAAAAATTAAACTAGAAAAAAAATGACAATAACGGAAGGAAAATGCACCGAGGACTATTAAAACTAGACTACTCATCAGAGTCATATCTCTCAAAGTCCTCGAATCCAGGAGACGGAGCAGAAGTAGACTAACCAGCCCTAGAAGAAGATGTTGCATGCCTATGGGCTCTCGGTGGTGGGGTGTAAGGAGGGATGTGAAGGCGTTGCATCATATAATCCATCTTCACGTGCAATGCCGAAATATCTCTATAAAGATCCTCCTGAAACTCCTTGTGACTCCAGGCTCCACCGTGCATTGGGGTGCGGGGTTGTCTCATACGCCCTCCTTGGACCGTAACTGACTCGCTGTCAAGAATAGGCGTGGGTCCATCTCTCTCATCTTCTGCCAGAACAGGGCACTCAGCTGCTGTGGCCAAAGCATCAATCATATTGCGATAAGGCAAGATGATACTCTTGGACTTAGCCGCGTCCCACATGTAGTTACACATTAACAGACCAATGTTCACGTCCTAGTCAAGATCTAGAATGTACATGAGCTCAGCCCGCCGGTAAGTGATTGAATCATTGTGTGCATTTGGCCAAATATGGGAAATCACAAAATGGTGCAGCATCCGTGTACTCCAAGACAATTCATTCGACTGACAAGTGGTGGGGAAATCATCGGCACCAGTTTCCGACTCGATACCATAATGTGTACCAATAAATTGCAAGCACTCCAGAATGTGCTCCGCGGTAGTAGTGGTGAACTCATCCTCATGAGAGGGTGCATCTTTGATGCCATAGTAGGCATTGATTCAATGGAAAAATCAATAACCACTCCTCTGATATTGGCAACATTGGATTCGGGGTAAGCCGCTGCTGGATATACAGAAACCCGAATCTGGATCCGATCCATAATTGGATCGTCAGATCTGATTCTCAGCACCAATCGAGACACTCGATCATGCACAGCGGAACCTACGAATAAATTCGCATGTGATTTTACCACGATTCGATCTACATAAATAATTAATCTAACTAATAGAAGGTTGAACATTTACCTCAACGGAGAGGAAGGAATAGTTGACCAAAAGAGAAGCCACAGTCTTCCGGATTGTATCTCTTAGCGACGACTGGTGGACGTCGATCCTCACCGTAGAACATCCTCGAATATGCACAAGAAAAACCATAGGTTTTTCTTCTCTTAATGACTAAGGCAAGAAACTAATTTTTCTTCCTTTTTATTTCATTGTGGCGCCAATTAATGTTAGTATTGTCAGGGTTATTGTGCTAGGAGGAACTCTCTTTATATAGGAAAATAACAAGTCAAGAGAGTTATCTTTTTCACATCACAAAAACCTATTCCCATAAGGAAAAGATATTTTTGATACAAAATAAGAGATAATTCCCAAAAAATGAATCTCTTATTTTTCCATTAATTATCCAACAAATAGATAATTAATTAATCACACATATGAGATAATCTAGGAAAATTTCTTCTCCTAACTTATCCACATATTGGGGCGCCACATTTGCCATCTTTTCAATAGAAAATGTCTTTTCTATTTTACATATTATTTACCAAATAAATAATATTCGCATATTCATTAAATAGACCAACTATTTAATTTATTCTCGAGGTTCCATAAAACGAGAAAACACTCGCGTGTTAGGAGCCAACCCGGGGACCATGGACCTATAACCGGTAGCTACAATAAATTAAATAAAATATACATCGAATGTAATATTCTACTTAATTCATTATTTCGAATTACGCCACCATAAATCCGAAGCGAACACTATCAATTATAGACATAACTTATTCTCAAAACATCGAGTTGAGTCGATAAGTGTCCCTTGATATAATCATTACATATAAACTAACCCTCCATAGACTATCCGTAATGAAGCGGGATTATTTCTGTAAACCTTCTTCAATACGTCTTGTCCTTATTTACCATTAACCCACTAGTGATCAATTAGTTCATAACCAATACGAACTCCATGGATCGATCAGTTTCTAGGATTAACAAATAAGGGGATTGTCTTTCTACTTCTGCGCAGAAGGAATGGATTCCATATCTCAGAAACACACACTTCTCACTCATTCCAGAATAGTGCCAACGTGAAAGTGATTCGGACCGTGCCTCTTAGCGATCATTAACGAACACATCAAACCCTATCCTGAAACTAGTAGGAGTATGCAATCACTTCAGGATTAAGGTTAATCCATATATGATCATCTTGTGATTTAATAAGATTTCTCAATCATGGAATTATATAAGAAACTCAAATTAAATCGGTCCACTCCTATATGACTACATCATATATAAATGCCCCACTTAGACAATCAATGTCGACGGTCCGGATAAGACGGTCACACCATAAAGTGTTCTGGACGCATTAATGGTGGTTTAATCAATAGACCCCATACTTTGATTAACTTCACCACGGACTAATATTTCAAATGTATCACCATAAACTTAATCATTGAGTGTGACACACACACTAACTTATATGGCTACATATGATACGACTTAGGGTTTTCAGTAGTGTATTACTTACAAGCACGAAGCAAGTAATAAGATGAGAATAAATCTGTCATTTACTAATTCTAAAAAAAATTACATAAATTGTCTTTTGGGCGTTACTTCCAACAATCTCCCACTTGCCCGTAAGGACAAGCAACAATTGTCTTTCGGGCACACTATATCTAACAATCTACCACTTGTCCGTAAAGAGAAGCAATGATTGTTTTTAGAGCAGGACACCCTTATTCTATCTATCCACAACATTCTCCCACTTGCTCTAATGCAGATGAGACATATCTCCCAATTTCTCACCCACTAAGCGTTTATCAGTGACTGTAGATGCCACAGGACTTGGTAAACTGATCAGCTAGGTTGTCGGCTTAAGGCAATCTTTTAGGACCGAAACATCGTCTCTTTACACGATCTGTCTGACCAGGAGGTACTAACTCTCAATATGTTTTTGACCTTTTGTGATTGCGAAGATCATTTGCATGAGCTACCTCTCAACTGTTCTCACAGTAAAATGATCGGCTCATCGAGATCTGGAATCACTTCCTGATCCAACAAAGAACTTCTCAAGCCACACTGCCTCTTTAGCTACTCCGAAAGCTGCTATGTATTCGACTAATAGAGTCAAATTGGTATTGCTGGATTGCACCAGATTGTAGCTCCATCATAATGAGTAAACACTGAGTCGGAGATCGATTCACGACCATCTGTAATCCGTCAAAAAATCAGAATCAGTGTAGTCAACGATACTCAGGTTCACACCTGAATAGACAAGCTTATGATTCCTCGTTCTCTGAAGGTACTTAAGGATGCACTATACTACTTACCAACGCTCGAATGCAAGCTTCAACTTTTAATTGACTTTTAATAATCCGACTTTCTCTATCCTAAAGAGAATTTATCCCACTTTATCTATATCCGAAGATTGAGAGAATTATTCCGTGAGGGGTTAGGTAGGAAACCTCTCACTGAATATCGCATACGAAAATGCATTATCATCTTAACCAATAAGATGCATGGTATATTGCCATCAACATGTTTTCATGAATTCGACCGAATCGATTTCTAAGAATATATTCCACATCTCTAATTTAGAGAATCTTGTCTTGTCAGTTTTTGACTTCAGATAACACACTCATGTTGTTCTCAACTGTGGCAGTGTTATCTTTGTCATTAACACTTATACTCACTACTTTACCAATATTGATATCCTAGTCTACAAAAGACTAATCAATATTCAGGTCAGGCCCACATATTTAAAACATGTGACCTTTAATGACCTAGAGGTTTGCTTTAATCCACCAATGGCTATAATCATAGGTAGCCTATCCGCCATTGGTTTTAAGCTAAAACTCTTCTGTTCTGAATGAATTCAAGCTCCATTGTACGGCAAGAAATTTTCAGGGCATCACCCATGTTAATCTTCATGGTTTCAGCCCAATCTTCTTTTTTAATCTGGATCCACTCCTCTTCGGCTCCATAGTATGGTACACCTGAAAAGTATAAAAAAAAAACGAGACAAAACTTTACCAAATCATGGGATAATATACGTAGATACATAATTAATGACCGATGAACCGTTACTTAGCAAATGATATGTAATTCATACTATAATCAAACCATTCACTCATCAATCGAGTATAATTCGGGGTAGATAATAGTGTAATTATAGTACTAAATATGGTGCAATCACTGTGGCAGATCAAGATATGGGCCTTGTCAAAACAACAAGGATTGTGGACACCTTTATCCGGTAAAGGGATGCCAGTGCAATAGATTATGATTATGTTATAATAGAAATTGCTGAGGAAGACACATTCAACCATCGTGTTGTGCTTATCTAATTATGTTATAACAGAAGTTGTTGAGGAAGACACTGTTGCCAAGTTATGGTTAAAGCTTGAAACACTGTATATGACTTGGTTATTGACCAACAAGTTGTTGCTGAAGCAGAGGTTTTTTATCTTGAGGATGCATGGGGAGCTCAGCTTAGGGATCACCTTGATCAGATGAACACAATATTACTTAATCTGAGGAATATTGATGTGAAGATTGAGGATGAGGATGCATCTCCAATTTTGCTGGTATCATTAACAACTTTCTATGAGAACTTTGTACGGTCCTTCATATTTAAGAGGGATATAGTGGCTTTAAGGGATTTGAGGTCAGCCTTGCATGCCTCGGAGATGAGACATAAGGCAGCAGGGGTAGACAGGCATGCTGCTGGACTAGTAGTCAGCAGCAGTGGAAAAGGGTAGTAGTCTAGGAAAATGAATTGAAGAAAGCAGGGTGCATATGTCCTAAGTCCATAGATGTTTGCAATTACTATTAAGAGCAAACACTGGAAGTCCAATTGTCCAAAGAGAAAGAAACAATAGGAGAATAGTTCTGAACAGCTGTTGTTGCAACTGAGCATGATTTAGATGATGACATGGTTCTGGTAGTAGGAGAGTCAACACATCATGCTGCTGTGTGGATTCTAGACTCTGGGGCATCCAATCATATTTTCCCATATAGGGAGTTGTTCTCAAGCTATAAGCAGATAGTTGGTGGCCTTATTTCAATGCCAAACATCAAAGCCTGCAAAGTAGTTGGGATTGACATAGTAAATATGAGGACAAAGGATGGTAGATTATATACACTGAGTGAGGTTAGACATGTTCCACAGATGACCAAGAATTTGGTATCTCTCAGTCTTTTAGATGGAAATGGGTTCAATTTCAAGGTTGCAGGTGGACTGCTGAGTGTCTATAAAAACTCATTTGTTGTTCTCAGAGGAATCAAGAAAAGGAACCTTGTATATTCTACAAGGGTCTGTTGTGTCTGGGTCTGCTGTTGTGGCATCTGGTGAGGTTCACCAGTCACAGCTAACAAAGTTGTGGCAAATGAGACTGGGTCATATGGGTGAAAAGGGATGCAGGTTCTTTCTGAAAGTGATCTTCATGGGCGATGTAAGGTCAAGCATCTGCACTTTTGTGAGCATTGTGTGTTTGGGAAGCTTCATAGGGGCAAGTTCTCAAAAGGGGTACACAACACAAAGTCATCACTTCATTACATTCATTTTCATTGTTCGGGGCCATTAAAGATGAAGTCATTGGGTGGTCACAGGTATTATGTGTCATTCATAGATGACTATTCAAGGACTACTTAGGTAGTGATGATAAAACACATAAGTGAAGCATTCAAGATCATCAAGCAATGGAAGGCTCTAGTAGAGAATCAGTTAGGGAAGAAGATCAAAGGGCTTCGAACAAATAATGGCCAGGAATTCTGTTGGTATGAGTTTGATACATTATGCAAGGATGAGGGTATTTCCAGACATCAAACAGTTAGGAATACACCTCAGTAGAATTGTGTAGCTGAGAGAATGAATCAAACTCTTATAGACAGTATAAGATGTATGATTTTTAATGCTGGTTTATCAAGGAGACTTTGGGGAGAGGCTATGAGTACAACTTGATACTTAATCAACAGGAGTCCTCACACAAGGACCAGTCTCAAGAGATGTGGTCAGGCAAATCTGCAGACTACTCAGTTCTAACATTTTTCGGAAGCATAGTTTAGTAACATGTCAGTGAAGGGAAGTTGGAACCAAGAGCCAGGAAAGGAGTGTTTACAGGGTACAGTGATGGTGTGAAAGGTTATAGAATTTGGTCATCAATGGAGAACAAGGTCATACTCAACAGAGATGCGGTCTTTGATGAAAATTCTATGATCAGTCCATCAGTGAGAGGGTTTGCGCAATCTGAAACAAGTGATGAATCTTGTAGTACCAAGAAACATGTTGATCTTTAGGTGGAGTCAACTGAGATGCAACACTAATCTGATCCAAGTCAGCACTTGTTTGATCTGGTTGCTGAACTTGAGCTGAATCCAAGCCAGTCAGCTGAATAGGGGGTCTGATGAGCATCAAACAATTATTGGTCAGCAGAGTATAGTTGTCACTAGAGCTAGAAGAACCAATGTGGGGGTGCCTCCCATGAGGTATGGGTTTGATGATATGGTCTGATATGCACTTCAAGTTGTAGAAGAAGTGGATGGTTTTGGACCTTCTACTTATAGGGAAGTAGTGACATGTTCTGAGTTATCTCAATGGCTTGCTGCCATAGGATATAAGATGGAGTCATTACTGAAAATTCTCACTTGGGATCTAGTTATAGGAGAGTTGTTACTTGCAAGTGGATCTTTATGAAAGAGAAAGGAATATCTGTGGCAGAAGGGGTCAAGTATAAGGCAAGTTTGGTTGCAAGATGGTTTAGTCAGAAAGAAGGGGTGGACTTTGATGAGATATACTCACCGGTCGTCCGACTTACTTTAATCATAGTGTTACTAGAAATGGTGGCACACCAGGATCTTGAACTTAAGCAGTTAGATGTTAAGACAGCTTTACTACATGGTGATGTAGATAAGGAAACGTACATGATTTATCCAGAGGGATTCCAAGTTCCCTGAAAGGAAGGTTTTGTATGCAAGTTGAAGAAGTCTTTATGGTCTGAAGCAGTCACCTAGGCATTGGCATAAAAGGTTTGACAGTTACATGATCCAACTGGGTTGTATCAGAAGTCCATATGACTGTTGTGTTTATCACAGTCTACTGAGAGATGGATCACATATCTATCTTGTCTTATATGCGGATGAAATGTTGATAGCTGCAAAGAAAAAGTCTGATGTTCAAAATCTGAAGAACCTTATCAATGCTGAATTTGAAATGAAGGATTTAGGTGCAGACAAGAAGATTTTGGGGGTGGAGATTTGACGAGAGGGAAGTCATAAGAAGTTGTTTTTTTTCCAACAGTGTTATATACAAAATATATTGGCCAGATTTGGCATGTCTGCTGCAAAACCAATATATACTCCTATTGAATCAAATAGTCATTTGTTAGTTTATGCTTCACAGTCAACATAGAAGAAGGAGTATATGTCAAGAGTTCCCTATGCTAGTGTAGTTGGCAGTCTGATGTATGTCATGGTATGCACTAGGCTTGATCTGGCTCAGTGATGAGAGCGAATTTTATGGGCTTTCCTGGGCTTATTTTATATCTATTATGTCGGGAGATACTCTGTTTTGGGTATGTTTTGGTTGATTTTCAGGTTTTAGGTACTCGATAGAGATGATGGAGATTTCTGGACTTATAAATAAATTTTCGAAAGTTTGTGGAAGATGCTGAAACAGAAAGATTTCAAGATTCGAGAATTTCAGTTTTCACCTATATCGGGATCCCGACAAATGATGGAGATGTCTGTAGAAGCCAACCGTGAATTTTCGCTCTTTTATTCACATTGGATTTTTACTATTAAAAATACCCCTTTTAATAATTAAGTTTTTTTAGTATTATTATTATATTATTAAATATAGGACATGTTAAGTTATTAGTATAAGAATTGGGCTTTAGCCCAACTAGCATTTACCTTTCCTAGTCCTTCACGTGAGGAGGGGAAGATATATTAGGTTTGAAAATAAAGGAATTGGAAGAAGACAGCAGATGGACAGGAACAGAAAACAAAAGCTTATACCATTTCGCCGGTTACATGTAATACTCTTTATTGTTTAATGCATTTGCATATTAGAATTGCATATTTAGGACATATTAGGACCTCATTGCACCAAGTATGCGTTTGATGACATTTTACCAAATTTTTCATGTAAATCTTGGGTGAAGTAATAATAATCAAACGGTATTTGACCAATGCAAACACACACTTTTGTTGATACACACTCGTCTTAGGTCACTTGTTTGTGAGCTTTGAAGGTAAAATCATTGAGCCCTAACGAAAAACCACTTAAAAGTGAGGTTTTCACTTAGCCAAAGAGCGCATGATGACACTTTTCTGGATGTCCAATCTAACCGCCAGTGTACCGGGTCAATTATAGTCTAGTACGGTGGTCAATGTCGTAATCCACAGACACTTGTGAGGTTAAACACTTAAAAACTTATATTAATTCGATATAGGTCGCAAATTGCAAGAAGGTAAATGCATAAATAAATTCTCTCGTGACAACAAAAATGATAAAATTATAAAAGAACCTAACCAAGCCAATGCGTAGACTAGTAATTCTCTTGTAGTATCATGGGAATGATTTCCTTCCTTCCTAGCATTCGTATTCAACAGTGTGAAACAGTGCATTCCTAAGCAAGTAGTTCCCCCTCATACGAGTGTATGGAACTACTCTCTACTTCCTCCATGGCCTACGTGTCCTAAACGTAATGAATTGGTATGATAAGCACTTCAATGCGATGACAGTGTCAAGTACCCCCGGATAAGAAATCGAATGCCTCGAGAGGTCGATTTTACCTTCCGGTTTTCCTACCCCCTTCCCACTTAACATCTCCATTCGGTATCCGTTAAATGTTGAAATGCAAGCACTAGTCAATTACTCTAATGCAAGCAAACAATACAATGCAAGTAGGAAAAGATTCACAACAATCAAAACTAACAATACAAACAATCATCCTCAATCAACATATGAAAATAATCTAATTCTACAACATAATCTTGGCTAGTTTAACCTAGCCACTCATAACTACAAACACTAACATATTTAGGCTAACATTCATAATCATAAGAACACTTGAATCAAAATAAAGATTAAGAATTACCAATCACAAGTAAAAACTCGAAAATGGTGTCTTCATTCAACTCCGGAAGCTTTAATGGAATCAAAACTAGTGTATTTTAAACTCCAAACAAAGTAGTAGAAGTTTAGCTAAGAATCCTTAATTATTACAATCAAACTCAAGGGTTAATTCTACTAAAATTCGGCTAGGAGAGCCTTGGTGGGTGGAGGTGTCTTCAAGAAGGAAGAAGTTGGAGAATATGAAGTGTATTTGATAATTTTTGTGAGTGGAAGAATAAAAGGGGTCAATCATTTTCTGTCTCTTCAATAATGGCGCGCTTCATCCACACTGGTGTGTGTCATGCACTTTACTGAAGGATTGGCGTCGGTCATTGACAATTGGCGTGCGCCAAGTCTGATGTGGTGGTTGGCTGAATGACATATGCATTAAATGCTTAGAAGACTTGAATATCTCACTTGGCGCGAGTCAGATGTAAGATGGAGTACGTCATATGTATGAAAAAATATCCCTGATCGAATTTATTCTTCACTGGCATTGATCGATCCCTCTAACGTGTATCTACTATCCTTGTGGGTTTGAATCATCGCCTCAGCTCCAAAATCATCTCTCATTCACTCCAATGACACCATCAAATCAAAATCCAAGCTCTCAGCCATGATATTTATGTTGCAGATCAAACACAAAGATACCACGCGTAAATTGAATAACGAAATCGGCTAATAAGCCTATAACAAAATCGGCTAATAAGCCATGATATTTATGTTGCATTGTTTTTCATGCATTCTCTTTGACAATTTAGCCCCTATATTTCACATTTCCCTACCTTGTATTCAGTCCCTAGCCCCGTTATAACCTTGATAAAGACCTAAGGATTTGTGCATTGGATTTTGAATGGATAGTGGTGGAGATATTATAAATATGCAAACCTATGGTATTGCTTGGTTGTGTGTTGATTTTTTGAGAGAGTGTGATCGTTGTGTGAACACTTGAGTGTGGTGTGCCTTGCTTGGGTATAATTTGATTTGCATTATGGAATTTGTGGTTGATGAGACGGTTGGTCGGGCGTCATTATTGGAATTCTTTTGGTGCTTTGCATTCATATATTCTTAGGTCATTCATTTAGGATTTCGGTTCATGCATTTTTATTTTCTTATTTTTGGGGATGAGAGTGCATTGCTTGAGGACAAGCAATGATCTAGGTATGGGGGAGTGATGAGAGCATATTTTATGGGCTTTTCTGGTCTTATTTTATATCTATTTTGTCGGGAGATGCACTGTTTCGGGTATGTTTTGGTTGATTTTCAGGTTTTAGGAACTCGATAGAGATGATGGAGATTTATTGACTTATAAAGCACTTTTCGGAATTTTTGTGGAACATTCGGAAAAAGAAAGATTTAAGGATTCGAGAATTTCAGTTTCCACCTATGTCGGGATCCCGACTAATGAAGAGAGGACAAAGTCTGTCGAAGCCAGCCGTGAATTTTCGCTTTTTTATTCACATTGGACTTTTACTATTAAAAATACCACTTTTAATAATTAAGTTTTTTTAGTATTATTATTATATTATTAAATATAGGACATGTTAGGTTATTAGTATAAGAATTGGGCTTTAGCCTTTAGCCCAACTAATATTTACCTTTCATCGTCCTTCACTTGAGGAGGGGAAGATATATTAGGTTTGAAAATAAAAGAATTGGAAGAAGACAGCAGATGGACGGGAACAAAGCTGCTGTACCATTTCGCCGGTTACATGTAATACTCTCTATTGTTTAATTTTATTTTGCATTATTTGTTTATTTTTTATGAATAGCTAGTTTTATTTTCCGTTAATTGATTATTTTACCCCTCGATTGTTATAGATTGTGAGATCGAATTATTTTTCATCCTCTATTAAATTGTTAGTATTCCTTTATTTTCTGTTTTCATGATTCGATAGTTCGTTTAATTGTTCGGCCGGATGATTGGATGAATAATTATATGTAGCACCAAAAATCGAATCTACGCGATTGTCAAAAAGATTTGATTTTAAGTGGTAAACAATATATTGTCTGCCGGTTCGTAGCCCGTAGGATTCCCTGTTGTGAAAATAAGCGATTTAGGTTAAAGTTAACCCGTTTTGCATTAATACCTATAGTTAATGAAATTGTTCTCACCAAACCTCTGGCGATTGTTGAGAGGTGTGCTATACACTTAGAGAATAAGTAGTGGCGATTGTCCTGCTTGTCGAATATAGGAAAAATTGGTTGCGTGGCGATTGTCGGCAACTATAACTAATTTATTAATAATTTAACGAGTCATCTTTGTGTAAGTAATCAATCGTAGGAATTGAGGGAGAATAATTAATTAGCTGGAACTTTTATTCATTTATTTTTCTTTATTTTATTTTCCTTTTCTTCTTAGGAAATTAGATAAAAACCGAAAATAATGTTATTTGAACTGGTAAACAACATATTCCTGCCTGTCACGCAGGTGACCCAGGTTCGATCCCCGGCAACGGCGCCAAAATTTGGCGGGTCGTCAAACCACCAAAGATAAATCACATGCAACCTCTATAGCTAGTATAGCGGAAGCAGGGGTCGAACCCATAGGGAACGGTGCTATGTGATTTATTTCTTTTGTATATAGTTTTGTTTTGTGTTTTCTTTGTTGGTGAGCATGTCATGTTACATCTTTGGGAATTCCATTGCTCCTTACAATCCGTATGGTTATCAAGTGGATCGTCCATATAATGAAATAAATTATCAAGGTTGCTACAACTTGGGTAGAAGTTATGATTCTTACACAAATGCATACAATCTGGGACAGAGTGACCAATCGAGTTTCACCCTATGTGCCTCAGAACTATTCAAGGTATAATTGGTGCCAACCATCTTATCTACAAAAACCCCCCAATAAACCTCAGCATAACCATTCAGATTCGTGTATGCTTGCTAATGATATTGTTGAATTGTTTGAAGCTACCAACTCCATGATTGAACATGATATAAGACGATGTGAGAATATGGTGCCACTGAATTCACCACTCATTTCTACTGTGAAAGGTTTAGTTGATTATTTTATAGAATCCGTGGAATATTATGTTGCCAATATGTGGAAATGAGGTGATGACGATAGTAGGTGGAAGACGGAAGAGATGTTAGACATGGGAATGAAAACTGTACCATAAGCACAAAATTTTTGTTACGACGTTCCTGCATTGAAGAGGGAGATGATGTTAATTATACAGAGGTCATAACTGAAGAACCAATTTTGAATGATAAAAGGTTGGAAGACTCTACTCTTAGTAAAGAGGATGTTCATCCTATAGTCACTAAAACTTCTGAACAATTTGCTCAAGAAGAGGAGTTAAAAAAATCATGAATGTTCTGGGAAGTTTGAGGGTGAGGAGATGGGTCGTATGAATGAAAACCATTTGAAAAAATTTCATCTTGGGCGACCATATATGGAAAAGGGCATTGAAGTAATCCATGATAGCTCCCATTGTTTTAAAGAAGTCTCTTTTCCACTGGATTTCTTTATCATAAACACGGATGTGGAACCTCTTAATCCGGTTTTGATTCTCTTGGGAAGATACTTCGCGAATGTGCCTAGAGCCAAGGCATATCTGGGCTCGTATGAATGTGAAATGGATGGCACACTTTCTAAATATTCGTTGAAGAACCATGCAAGAAATACTTTTCCATTTGATAATGGATAGCGAGGTAAGAATGTCTAGCCAAAGACATTAAAGAAAGATGCTTGTTGGGAGGCAACCCAATTAAAATAAATTTGCGTGTTTGGTGAAAAAAAAATAGAGATTTGCGTGTTTGGTGGAGGCTTTTGTGTGTTTTGCAGGAGAAAAACTGAATTTTGTGAAGAAATAGGAGGCTTTTATTTGAAGTTCATGTGTGGAGGCTGTTGAATGGTCGGTCAAGTAATAAATTAAAATACTTGATCAGCTTAATACTAAATACTAGCAAGAGGACTAGACCCATCGTAGTATATCATAAGTGAATCAAGGTCGATCCCACAGAGAACCATTGCTCAATTAAACATTCAATAACTAACTATTCATAATAAGAACTTAAAGGCGG
This sequence comes from Gentiana macrophylla, assembly GCA_026214975.1. Lineage (NCBI taxonomy): Eukaryota > Viridiplantae > Streptophyta > Magnoliopsida > Gentianales > Gentianaceae > Gentiana > Gentiana macrophylla. Next base: position 26,828,114 of record CM047805.1, read on the forward strand.
TCTATGACCAACAAAAGACATGAAGGTAAAAAGACACAAAATAGTAATTAACCTCCCACAATAATTATATTATCGTTTGGAATCAACTAACCTATATAACTAACGACACTAGACAAATATCAACCCAATACGTATTTCTTATTTATCATGGCTACGGGGGTCATCCCCTAATATGGTTCTAATTCTGTGTAGGACATTAGACCCCTATGCCTAATTACGTTACTTCACCCGGTAGGTCTCCATCTCATATAACAGACATGCATACAAAGTTAGCCATGCCGGTATAAACCGTATTCCTCATCTAGGCATCCATCACGGGTAGGGTGGAACACCTCCTAAACGATCGATTTAACTATGTCCAAATTAACAATCCACTTTTAGGTATCATTATAATCTATGAAAATGTATAAATAGACACGAGCATTTCTAGGTATACATAGGTTAAAACTAACGTGGCCGTAGCCATAGCCGTAGCCGTACCACTGAAACTGGAAATTCTGGGTGGTTGGCTCCAGCCGTAAAGACCGCGGCTGGGGCTAACTCGATGAAATTTTAAATCTCAGCGTATTTAAATACGTGAAGTACTAAATAGATGTTTTATGATGAAATTACATAGATCCGCTAAATACACGTTTGTCGGTTATAAACAAAGTCATCTATGGCTCACCGAATAGATGGATTCGTGGAATATTCATCCTTATAGACAAAGATGAATACTCCCTCGAATCGTATTCTTAGATCCACATCATTCATTATAAATGAACGAACTCAAACGATAAATAAAGATTGGAGGGGATTTAATCGCACAAAAGAGAACTCAAAATAATAATATATAACTTACATTGTTGCTAGAAATCCTTTCAACAATGCTAGATCTAAATTATAATAAGGCTTGTCTTCAATATATGTCTTCTTATTTTTATTTGTGATGAATGAAAACTATATATAGACTATTCCCGTCGACCTAGGGATAAGCCCTAGTCGTTTTAAGTATATCTCTTAATTTAGGATAGAGTAGTAAACGCGGCTACTAATAGTCCTTTGTTTTTCAGATTTCGCTGGAGCTAGGGCACCATTTCGCTGGGGCGAAATGTGTTCTCAGACTGGACTTCGCTTCACAGTTTCTTCTTTAGTCCAAGTCCATTTCTGTGCAATTGTCTTCCCGAAGCCCAGCCATCTAGCTTGCGTTACAAAGCCCAATCTAATAAAACCAATAAAACAAGGCTTGTAATACAAAATAATACAATAAATCGATTAAATGCAGAATAACGAATCGTGACTCGGTTAAGGTACAAATTATGCACGACCCACACAATTCGTATCTGTTTATAACCCTTTTAAGCTGGAATCAGGGGAAATTAATCGTGAAATAAGGGTATAAAGTTGAGCGTCATCAACTACCCCCCACTTAGCGTTTGATCGTCCCGAGCAAATGATGACGGAAAAATTCACCGTTATTTTTATAACTTTTCAACCCGTTTCTGATATCATTTCGAGTATTTTTATATCAGTTCGAGTCATTAATTCCTATGTTTTATCTAAATATGTTAGTAGTAGTTATTATATAAAATATCGTATTTTTAGCGTGTTTTTATAGTTTTTGTACCGGTTTAGTAACCGTGTGTAAATGTCGGATTCGTTTGCTTGGTATTTTGTGGTTCATTGCAGGATCATAAGTGGACCAAAATCCTACGTAACGACATGTTTTGAGCCTTAAAGGAGGTATGTTAAGATTAGGAGAAGGTGCCACAAGCTTACGAGTTCAAACGGAGCAAATTTTCCTAAGTACTTAAACCGTAATTTATTTTCGATGGAGATTTGACCCAGCTTAGAGGCATTTTCAGGGGATGACTTCTTAATGAAAGTTGTAGATCTTCACATAAGCTTTCCAACGCACTTTGAATCACGTCAATTGGAGGTCTACAACTCAAATAGTAGTCAAGTGACTAACCGATTCGGATTAGTAAAAATCCCGAAATATCTTCGTAATACGAATGGCTCATCAAAACGACATTTTCTGAAGAAGTTTCCTTAATAAAAGTTGTATATCTTCAAGAAATATTTCCAATGGATTTTGAATCAAGTCAATCGGACTTCTACAACTCAAATGGTGGTCAAGTGGCTAATTGACTTGTATTAGGGAAAATGTCGCAAAACGACACGTAATGGGAATGGCCCAACAAAAAGGCGTTTTCTGAAGAAGAGTCCTTCATGAAAGTTGAAGAATTTTCTGAGAGCTTAATTTTGACATTTGGATCATAATTTTTGGAGGTCTACAACTCAAGATATGAATTTTAGAAGTTTTATTACAATAAATATATAATCGAAGGATCCAGAAACAAGCTGACTCATCTAGCAATGATGAGTCCGGACCGGTCCGGCTCCTTCAAGGACTGGTCCGGCCTTGAATCATTTTCTATAAATAGAAGCTCAGCAGCAACAGAACGGATGCCCCTCTTCTCCTTCATCTTTTCTTTCTTTTAATTATGGGGGGGCCTAAATTAGATATATATGTCGTTATAATGTCGGTGTAATAACCCGACTAGTTATCGTTTTAATATAATTTCGTTTCCGTCTTTTATTGCTTTCTTTTATTTTTATGCAATTAGTATAAATATATATATATATATATACGTATACTATATATATATCTATATCTATATATATCTATATATATATCTATACGTATATCTATATAGCTGTAGTTATTTTTTCGTTTTGTTTTCTTTCGTTTTGTTATTTTCGTTGTTATTTTCGTTAATATGAGTAGTTAAACTCAACATAGCCGAATTATGTGAAAACGCGTAAAATCAACCCTCGGGAGACGAGATGGGAGTTGTGTGCGCGTAATTAAACGTTCGTATGATAAACTCATGTTTTAAAACCCGTTTTGATCATTTTAGTAGCTTTGAATAAAATTGACAACTTTGTTCACGGTTACATCGAGCTTATAAATGTATTTTGCGGTGAGATGTGAGATATGGATATCACTAATCATAGTCCGGATTGTTAGATTGACAATCTAAGTGATGATCCGGACTATGCCTAAGTGAGATTCTTATTTTTACGAGATGTGCGAAACATGTTTTAAAATCACTAAACCATAGTCTTAATCGTTAGATTGGCAACCTAAGTGATACGTTACAATTATGTTTTTGTGAGGTTTTTCAACGGCTTTTTATTCCGGTCAACCATGTTAGGCGAGTTAGCTCTCTAAAGGGAGGGTTAATAAACCTAGTGTGGGGGTTAAGTGAGAGCTGTTCAGATCTTAACGCAAGAATAAAGAATTGACTCCCGTGAATATCATGTGAACTGAATCAGATAAAACACACTCCTTATCAAGTTTTTCCTGTGGGGAGATAACCTGTTGGATCATGGCTCGGCTATGCTTTTTAATCATCTAGTTAATCTCGTTAGTTAAAATTTATTTTTCGCATTAGTATAAACACTCCACTTAAAACTTCGATCGCCTAGACTAAGAATCACGTTCGCTTTGGTACTCACAACCACATTTCTCTTGGGACGACCTCGTACTCCTGTAGCTATCCTAGCAATCGACACAGTACTCTGCCGCCAGAGAGTTGGTTTACCCACAGTTGCGAGCTTTTATAAATTGTATTTTTGAAGGGGTAAATTTTAGCTCATCAAAAAATTGGCGCCGTTGCCGGGGACCAATATTTTAGTGGGTGTATTTTTCTCTCATCAAAAAATTGGCGCCGTTGCCGGGGAAATGTGTGATATGGTTGTGATATCTTGTAAGTGAACCGAAGGCTTGGGCCTAGGTTTTTATTTTCTTTGTTTTATTTAGATGTCGATAAGAGCTATGGATGCTGAAGTGATATTGTCCTGAACTCGGTTTGAATACGACTTTGGTACTTAGCCTCTTCGGAGGGTGATATCTTGTAAGTCTGGCTAAAACTGGGGATTGGGGCCTTCGGCTACCAAAACTTTTTGAGGGGTCTAAATATCGTGTGTTTAAAAAAATAAATAAAAATAAAAAAAAAACGAAAAGAAAAAAAGAGAAAAATTTTATTGTTTTCGTGTTGTTTTCTGAGATCTTGCAGATTGAGCTTAAATGGATCAATATTTCAATCAATACTACTCACCTGAACAACAATACTCCTACCAACCTCAGGCACCTGAACAATGTTATCAACAACAGTTCGTGCCTCAGCCTCAATATCAACAGCAGAATAACCAAGGTTCATGGGATTATCAGTGCTCGAATGCATACCAGGACCAGAATTATGGTTATTCGAGTTATGAGCCACAATATTACGAGGGTTGTCCTAACCCTGGTGCTTATCAGGATTACGGTGTTCATACTCAGCACGTTGATAGCTTCAACTGCATTCAGCCACCTGATCGATTATCCGGAATGGCAAGAGGACTACTACTCACCTCCGATGAATCAAAGTCAATACGATCGCTTTCCCCATGCCACAAGAAGAATTCACCGGCGACACCAAATGAGCAACTAGAACGATTGAACCGGATCTTGGAAGAGCGATTGTTGGACATGCAGGAGTTCAAGGTAAATCTTGACTCGCTATAAGAAATCTTCAAGACAAGGTGGGGCAATTGATTGAATTAGTGAGGTATGTGAAAGAGGCGAGACAAGTGCAATAGAGGTGGTTAGGGATGAAAATGTTATCACCGAAAAGTTCAGATGAGAATGAGGTTGATAATTCGAGGTTCAGTGAAGAAAAAGTGCAAGATTTGGAGATGACAGAGTTAGAGGAGCGAGAGATTGATTGGCCATCTTTAGTAAAGCCACCGGGAGAGTTGGTAATAGCTGATATATCGGTCCCGGATTACTACATTCGTCCCACTCTGTGAGGATGAATTTTCTGCATGGTCCAGCTTTGTATACTCCCAATGGATGAGCTTTATGGTAATTTTCAAAGAAGATGGTTCGACAATCGATAAAATAAGATTCTCTGTCTGGGAGGAGGAGGTAGCATCGAGGGCCAAACGAGGTAATGCTTTCTAGACAATTTAATTTCTTTGGTTCTCGATTGTTAATTTTTCTTAAGCTATTGATCTTCTTAAGTTCTCGATTTTGGTTGATAACTTGTAAATACTACTTTAGTCGAGCAAACGACGTTAAACAAAAGCGCCACCGGGAGGCAGCCCGATAATAATAATAAAGATAATTTGAATAAGCCTAGTCTTAATGAAATGTAGAATCAGTATGAAAGATGAACACAAAGCACAACCAAGTCTCGTGGATGAATGTTTGAATTTCATTAAGAGGGAATGATTAGGTGGTTATCCGAAAATCCCGATGGAGAAAAAGATAAAAATTCAAATGTATCATTTCTTGGACTTAGGTTATTGAATCCTTGAGGATCTGGGTATAAAAGACTCAATACTCTTTCACACATTTCATTTTATGATCTAGTCTGTTTCAAATTTCTGGTCGTTGTAGTATAGTGGTGAGTATTCCGCTTTAATAAAACTGTGTGTAATAAAAATGAGTCTAGGAATAGTGGACTATGAATTGATGCTCTCTATGATACGTATATGCTTAGATGTTTTGTGCTTTACCAGTATGGTTATTTTCCATCTAAAGCTATTATATTGCCTATCGAATTTTCTGACGTGACAGGGCCATTATCTCATTATTCCAATATCCCTGTTCAATATTTTGGCACGAGGACCATGTCCCGTGTTGGCTTTGTTTTGGTTGTTTTGGTACAGGGATTCGGGATGTGCTTTCTCATGGCTATTACGGGATTCGATAGCATCTTTTTGCTTGGTTTATAAGCTAAGTCTTCCTCTCTATCTCATTTACACTCTGAGAATAATGCAAAATCGTAAGTGGGGGGTAGAGTCTGGTTGGTTTAGAAATGGCAGTAAGTGTTTAAACCCTTAGTTTTTGATCTTTTGCAAACATTATTTAGTTGATTAAAATAATTTGTATAAGGTATATATTTCATGGATTTAAAGATGTAATGATCAATTTGATATGTATAACTAATTTGAACCGTAAGTGCATTTTAACCCCAAATTTATTTGTGTAACATGAATTCCTTCACGTAAGCCTTTGATATTGAAGCGAAAATTTTAAACTGTATCCATTCAGTATTCTAGTGGTTTATCCTAGAGATAGTAGTAACTTAGTACCTAACTTCTGAACATGTACTGTGAATATCTGAAGGTTTGAATGTGATAGAAAGAATGTCAAAATAAGATAAACTATATGTCGGTTGTAGCTACCAATGATTTGAGTGCAGTAGGGAGTTATCACGAAACGTCCTATATCACTATGAGGTTTAAAAGCTCCCGACTGCCTGATGATAGTAGTCCAGCTAGGGTGTTATCACGAAACATCCTATTGCTGGGAATGAGGGCATATGCTACACATAATAATAATAATAATAATAATAATAATAATAATAATAATAATAATAATAATAAAAGAAGAAGAGTTAGATGGGTATTAATGTATTCGATCTCACCTCATGACGCCTGAAAGATAGTCGATTTTGGCAATGAGTCCGGATATGTTAGTATTCTATGAAAAAAAAGAGAGAAAAAAAAAGAAAAAAAAATGAGAGTTATCTTCTAACTATCCCCAGTATAAACTGAATGATATGCTTTAGGGATTATCCTAATAAGTACACGGGAGGACGTTGTGTGGAATTGTTACTACCTATACCTAGGAAAGTCATTAGGACTGTCTGAGGGGATATTTGTGCGTTTGCTTGAATTATTCAAGAGAGGATTGTGGAAATTGAAAAGGCTTGTCACACACACACTCTGTTATACATTTATATTAAAGTTAACGTGTGGTTATGATTCGATTGGTTACATCATTTGGTTGGCCTTTATATTTTATCTCTTCATGAATTTTTCCTCATTCATTTTATTTTATCGCTTGTTTTGCTCGAGGACGACCAAAAGCTAAGTGGGGGGTTGTGATGACGGAAAAATTCACCGTTATTTTTATAACTTTTCAACCCGTTTCTGATATCATTTTGAGTATTTTTATATCGCCTTCGAGTCATTAATTCCTATGTTTTATCTAAATATGTTAGTAGTAGTTATTATATAAAATATCGTATTTTTAGCGTGTTTTTATAGTTTTTGTACCGGTTTAGTAACCGTGTGTCGTAAATGATTTACGTTTGGTATTTTGGTGGTTCATTGCGGGATCATAAGTGGACCAAAATCCTACGTAACGACATGTTTTGAGCCTTAAAGGAGGTATGTTAAGATTAGGAGAAGGTGCCACAAGCTTACGAGTTCAAACGGAGCAAATTTTCCTAAGTACTTAAACCGTAATTTATTTTCGATGGAGATTTGACCCAGCTTAGAGGCATTTTCAGGGGATGACTTCTTAATGAAAGTTGTAGATCTTCACATAAGCTTTCCAACGCACTTTGAATCACGTCAATAGGAGGTCTACAACTCAAATAGTAGTCAAGTGACTAACCGATTCGGATTAGTAAAAATCCCGAAATATCTTCGTAATACGAATGGCTCATCAAAACGACATTTTCTGAAGAAGTTTCCTTAATAAAAGTTGTATATCTTCAAGAAATATTTCCAATGGATTTTGAATCAAGTCAATCGGACTTCTACAACTCAAATGGTGGTCAAGTGGCTAATTGACTTGTATTAGGGAAAATGTCGCAAAACGACACGTAATGGGAATGACCCAACAAAAAGGCGTTTTCTGAAGAAGAGTCCTTCATGAAAGTTGAAGAATTTTCTGAGAGCTTAATTTTGACATTTGGATCATAATTTTTGGAGGTCTACAACTCAAGATATGAATTTTAGAAGTTTTATTACAATAAATATATAATCGAAGGATCCAGAAACAAGCTGACTCATCTAGCAATGATGAGTCCGGACCGGTCCGGCTCCTTCAAGGACTGGTCCGGCCTTGAATCATTTTCTATAAATAGAAGCTCAAGCAGCAAATGTAACGGATGCCCCTCTTCTCCTTCATCTTTTCTTTCTTTTAATTATGGGGGCCCTAAATTAGATATATATGTCGTTATAATGTCGATTGTAATAACCCGACTAGTTATCGCTTTTAATATAATTTCGTTTCCGTCTTTTATTGCTTTCTTTTATTTTTATGCAATTAGTATAAATATATATATATACGTTATACTATATATATATCTATATCTATATATATCTATATATATATCTATACGTATATCTATATAATTTGTAGTTATTTTTTTCGCTTTGTTTTCTTTCGTTTTGTTATTTTCGTTGTTATTTTCGTTAATATGAGTAGTTAAACTCAACATAGCCGAATTATGTGAAAACGGGTAAAATCAACCCTCGGGAGACGAGATGGGAGTTGTGTGCGCGTAATTAAACGTTCGTATGATAAACTCATGTTTTAAAACCCGTTTTGATCATTTTAATAGCTTTGAATAAAATTGACAACTTTGTTCACGGTTACATCGAGCTTATAAATGTATTTTGCGGTGAGATGTGAGATATGGATATCACTAATCATAGTCCTGATTGTTAGATTGACAATCTAAGTGATGATCCGGACTATGCCTAAGTGAGATTCTTATTTTTACGAGATGTGCGAAACATGTTTTAAAATCACTAAACCATAGTCTTAATCGTTAGATTGGCAACCTAAGTGATACGTTACAATTATGTTTTTGTGAGGTTTTTCAACGGCTTTTATTCCGGTCAACCATGTTAAAGTAGTTAGCTCTCTAAAGGGAGGTTAATAAACCTAGTGTGGGGTTAAGTGAGAGTCGCTCGAGATCTTAACGCAAGAATAAAGAATTGACTCCCGTGAATATCATGTGAATCGAATCGATAAAACACACTCCTTATCAAGTTTTTCCTGTGGGGAGATAACCTGTTGGATCATGGCTCGGCTATGCTTTTTAATCATCTAGTTAATCTCGTTAATTAAAATTTATTTTTCGCATTAGTATAAACACTCCACTTAAAACTTCGATCGCCTAGACTAAGAATCACGTTCGCTTTAGTACTCACAACCACATTTCTCTTGGGACGACCTCGTACTCCTGTAGCTATCCTAGCAATCGACCTGGTACTCTGCCAGTTAGAGAGTTGGTTTACCCACAGTTGCGAGCTTTTATAAATTGTATTTTTGAAGGGGTAAATTTTAGCTCATCAAAAAATTGGCGCCGTTGCCGGGGACCAATATTTTAGTGGGTGTATTTTTCTCTCATCAGCAAACACAGAAGGTAAATGAACCACCGAAACTCAAAGTACTAATTGATGACCGGATCATTCAAAATTCCGAAGTAAATGAAATAGCATACATCGTTCATAAGTTATGCATTAATCACTAATTCATCCTTGAATCAACGTGTGTGTGTGAAGAACCGTCATGCAGAGTACTAAAATAGAAAGATTGAAATTATACTACCCTCAAGTTTTAACTCTTACTACAACGATTTTGTGACACCTCCTTATCATTAACAAATAATAGGGGTGTAATACGAGACTCCAAAGAGACGGGGCGGATTCGGAAACCAAGGAGCATTCTTTGATTCACGTTTGTTTTTAATAGCCGTGCGTCTTACGCTCCTTCGATTAGATAATATGCCAGGGTCACTTCGATTCTCTGACTAGAAGGCATGCAATGGTGGGTGCCTAGCATGAAACTATCTTTTAACCTAACGAACTTGCTACCCTTACTGCCAATTACCTTTTCGCTTTCTTTTTCTGGCAATATGCTCTTGTTTTTTTTTCTTTTTTTTCTATGTCCTATTCCGTAGGATAGATCCTCACTCACTCGCAAATCCATAAGTGCCCATATTTGCCTCAGTGGCCTCAATTATTACCCTTATTGAAAGTATGACAAGAAGTAATCATAAAATCAAGTGGTTCAATTTTCAACCTTTCAGAAAATATAATTCTTCATCTTAACTTATTCAGACTTAGCATTCAAGTTATACGTGCTTAAAAGGTTGATTCAGAGACAAAATATATGCTTAGTATGAAACTACTCACATAGCATGATATACATTTACTAAACAACTTCGAAACTTAGCATGTTAACAATAAGAGCTTTGAAAAGAGCTTCATTAATTATCTGTATATGCTCAGGTTTCACAAAAGTAAAATGCAATTCAAGCTTATTATTTTTCAATTTTAATCAAATTTTTGCATCTCTATGGTGAAGAGCAAGCTAAGTGACTCGTGTACCCCCCACTTAAACGATGCATTGTCCTCAATGTATAAAAACAAAGTAAAGCATAGGAACTTAGCTTAGGTCAAGCGTGGTGATGGAACAAGTCTAGGACCTCGGGGCACATAGATAGGCCATGGATCCGAAAGATGTAATGATGTGAAACAAAACTCGAACAAAAACTCGAAACTCGTCATAGCATTAGTCTATAAAACATAGTACCCAAAAATGGGGAAGTAAAAGGAATAAAATAATACTCAAACACAATTTAAGCCCTTAAAATGGTTACATTATAAAATTAAAGCATTTATATAATTGACTAAGAAAATAGACTCGTATTCTAAACATATTGAAAATAAAGAGATACAAGACTGACTCAATTAAGGAAAACATACTTGATAAAAGATGAAAAATACAATCTACTCAATCATCAACCTCTCCTAATAATAACGTCCAAAACTGGGAGGAGAATCAAGAGCACCAGAAGATTCACCCTAGAAACCAGGCGGGGGTGTACGGCGGCATCGAGTCCTTGAAGTAGAAGGCCTGTCAATATGAAAGTGGTCGATGATCCTTTCAAGAATATGATGATTTAAGGCAACGTTACGGTCTATTAAATCCATACGAGTGAAAAGTCACTCGTTCACTTCTTGGTGTTCCTCAGAGATGCCTGAACTTCTACTCCTAGGCGCTTGTCTTGGTCGTGTTGGGGGACGAGGCCTTGGCTTTGGCACATTTGCAGCTTGAATAGTACTCAGAGATAAAGCAGGTGTGCCAGAAATATGTACGTCTCCCACTATGGTCTGACAACCTGCACTAGTGGCAAGCAAAGAAATCATTGGCCCATAAGCGAGGAGAGTCCTTGGTGACCGGGCAACTAAGTTCATCTGAGTATAAAAAATCGTCCCAATTTCAATAGACCGCCCTTGCCATACCCAATATAAAAGCACAGCCTGATAAGTGTGACCTGAAGGTAACAAATCGGAGCATATGAAGCGATGTAGAATTCTGTCAGGCCAATTGGGAAAGTCCCTTTCTTGGAATGTCAATGATTGAGGGCCCACTTCCTATTGGATTCTGAAATACTCCGCGATGTCATCATTCAAGGTCGGAATGGTGGCATAAGTAGCCGTGAACTAGTCAACTTCACCGGCTTGGCTATCCAAATTATAGAAAGTATTGATAGCCATCGGTGAAATGCTAAACGTGCATCCGCGCACGGTGGTGACATGAGAGAAAGGGTGGGCACCCAATTAAGCATAAAATTCTTTAACAATTGTAGAGTTAAATACCTATGGTGGTGCCGCCAAATAATCCAACTTGTAAGCTTCGATAAAGGTGTGTATTAACTCACCACACTGCCTTCATCTATGCCCCTCGGTTGTCACACCGTCCGGTCGTTCCAATGAGTCCGAAATCATTCGTGCACTTCAGAACTAACAAATTGTCGCACCCCGTTGAGCAACGGAGTTTCATCCCCATCTATGACATATTGTGCTCCTCTCAACCGAATTCGTGGTTGGCCATGACGATTTCCAACCATGCTGCTGTGACACAAGATGCTAGCGGAAAGCCCAGAACTTTTTGACAGTTCGCAGGGTCGAAACCTAGGTCTCGCTGGAGCTTGGTGTCAAAATCTGGAAATTTTCTGCCTGTTTTGCTTCCGGGACTGAGACAAATCCAAATTTGACGAAACTCAGAAATTTCAAAAACAAAATGGAATGAGTAATGAACTCATTATGAATTAGCTTTCCGGAAAATCAAAAATTGACAAAAAAATCAGAATGAAAATGGTAAAATGATAAGAAATTTACATCATTTTATTCTAGCACAATTTCTGGGTGGTGTAGAAGAAAAAAGAACGGAGGTTTAGGCTTTTGAAGGGTTTAGAAAAATGAGATATAAAAAGAATGATTAGAAGAGAAATGGTAGATAGTAAGAATTGATGATTTTGGTGTGGTAAAATGAGTGAAGTGAAGTGGGTTTATGTAGGAGTGGAAATTGAAAAGAAAGAGAGGGAAGGTTTGAAATTTGAAATTCAAAATTTTGAATTTTGAAATTTTAGTGTTGGATGGTGTGAGGATTGATGTGGTGTAACGGTGATAAAGTGAAAGGAGTGATTCTGGGGATTGTGCAGAATTAAATTCAACCCATTTTGTAACCTAGCTCCAGCGAAGTACGTGCTTGGCTGGAGCGAGAGAACCGAGATTCTTCAAATTTCAAATTTTCATTGGGTTCTTTTTCTGAAACGTTCTGGGCACTGGTCCAGAAAATAGTGCATCTCGAGGACGCTGTTTCACTAGAGCCAGCTAGCCAAACTACTCCGACTTTCCACCATCCTACTTCTTGCATGTTACCTTTTACAAATCAGGCTTTGCTCGCTTCTGTTCTCTGTTGTTGCACAATTTTTCCTTTAAAAAGTATTTAATCCTAGATTCTCCTAAATACTCTACTTCACGTGTCATGTATCGAGTAAAAAAAAGCATAGCACATCCTTAGCCTAATGGCCATCGGAACACGGCAAAATAAAAAAAACTCAAACCATTCCACGTTACTCGTATTTGATTCAAAGAAAGGAAAACAATCAAACCTAAAAAGAAAATTAAAAAAAAAATAAATAAATAAATAAATAAATAAAAATAACATAAAATCCTAAGGGTTAGAAATAGTTCTGAGTTTTAAGTCCTCAGCTCGACTTTCCAAAAACATCATTAAACATAATCCTCATTCTTGGCTCTCCAGATTTTCACCCTCTGAGCCTTTACTGAGACGCGCTCTCCATCTTTTTGAATAAGTTCCTTTCCTTGGTCGTGAGACCAAAGAAAAGGCAGTCATCCATACCGTCTAAACAAGCACCTACCTCAGTGCTTGCCTCTGGAAGTCGTGGACGGTTAGCAGATCGGGACCTTCGGACCCTCCGTTTCGCACTTCCTCGCCTATTCTGCGCCACTACGTCCTCTCTAATCTCAATATCTCCTCCGGAAGGGTTAGACCCTTCACCATACAGAGCATCTACCTCGTTGGCCAGAAGCCTCGAGGCACGCTCGTGTACCGGATATTGAGACTGAGCGTCTCTCTCTCTTTGAAGAATTAATAGTGAGAAACTCTCGCTCACTACTTCCATTCTCGACAACATCAACACCCGTCTCTCTACTAACCATAATTGAGGCGGATTCCTCAGCACTAAAAACATCGTTAATAATAATACTGGCCGGGAGTTGGAACTTTGGGTGTCTAATCTTATGGCTCTCGAAGCACATGCCATCAAACAACGTTAATTCCAGCTTCTTCATACGCATCTGGGCCTGGCTAGTAGCGAGAAACCCTCTACTCAAAATAATCAGATAGTGGACGTCCTCCTCTATATCCATCACGACTATATCGACCAGAAAGGATAACTTTCCGATCGTGATAGTCATGTTGTTTAGCCTGCCCGTCAGTATCGGATGTGATGAATCCGTAAAGTGAATATTCATCAACGTATCCATAGGAGTAAAAGCCTAAATCTTGTCATAGAGAGAACGAGGAAAGATCGTCATGCTCGACCCGCATATTCCTTCTCAAGAATGACGTCCACAATGAACGCTCCCGGGTCACCTAGCTTCGGTAAGAGCCTAGCTTTCGCTTGTAGCTCAGCCGCTGAATACTCGTAGGGGACTTAGGGTATCGTGTCAAACTCCGAGTTGGACGATGATTCGGACTTGGGTGGAAGAGAAGGTAGATACTCAGATTCTGATTCAAAATCAGAAATAACATAAGGATTATACATACACTCACCTTGAACTGGCTCCGGATTGAAGAAATTCGGAGTCGTTCTTCCGTTCAAGCCCGTTTCTTTTCTCTTTCTCGCCTCAATCAAAGCTTTCCTACTTGGCCTTCTTGTATTGGTTTTAGTGCGTAAGACCTTCACCTCGCTTTCCTTTTCCATGATTGACTGAATTGTTGACATTTTTCAGACTCGGCTGGAATAAGAATTAAATTGAATGATTTATTTCCTCCGGAAATCTGCAACATAAGAAAACAACAAAACGTCAGTAAACTAACAGTCAGTAGGCTTGCCCCTACTGCCGTTAGACCTACAGACTATACAAACGGAGTATACCAGACATGCGAAATTCCCGGTCTGGAGCCAAGCTCGCTGGGGTGAGATACCTACTTTGCTGGGGCGAACTCAGCTCTCCAGAATCTGGAATTTTTGTACAACGCAGACAATCGGAGGGACTCAAAAACGTAAAAAAAAAAGACAGACTGTAAAAGAAAAACAAAAAAACTGAACAGGAATAAAAAGTTATCTTCTATAAAATTGACCGTTGGTTCCCCGGAAACGGCGAAACATGATGAACGGTCGGTCAAGTAATAAATTAAAATACTTGATCAGCTTAATACTAAATACTAACAAGAGGACTAGGTCCATCGTAGTATAGCGTATATGAATCAAGGTCGATCCCACAGAGAACCATTGCTCAATTAAACATTCGATAACTAACTATTCATATTAAGAACATAAAGACAGTCTACGACCAACAAAAGACATGAGGTAAAAAGACACAAAACAGTAATTAACCTCCCCCAATAATTATATTATCGTTTGGACTCAACTAACCTATATAACTAACGACACTAGACAACTATAAACCCAATACGTATTTCTTATTTATCATGGTTACAGGAGTCATCACCTAATATGGTTCAAATTCCGGATAGGACATTAGACCCTTAAGCCTAATTACGTGACTTTACCGGGTAGGTCTCCATCTCATATAACTGTTAGGAAATCTATGCGGGAACACAACGGAATTCAAAAATTTATTTCCTATCGACCCAAGATCGACTTCGTTTAAGCAATAAACAAACAAGTAGTAGACGGTGGTTACCTTGGTTGATCTAAAAGATCGACGCTTTGACCGTCTAAGGAGAGTAGTTCTGCATAGAGCCGCCCAAGTGTTCGGCCTCTACCGCTAGTCCACACGAACAACCCGCCGGAATCCCATCATGGATTGCTATTGGAAAACTCCGGTTGCTAGACCGGCCCTTTTCCCCTCTCTCCAACTCTCTATAGGATGCTCTTTATTTCACACAAGAACTATTAGTTCATGGAATTGTGTTGTACAAAAGAGCTTGGCACCCACCTCTTATTTATAGTAGAAGTGGCGTCCCAAATATGAGTGGAGGAGAAGAAAACATTTTCCCAATAAAATAAGGAAAATATAATTGATTGATTTATCTCATTATAATATCTTATATTAAATAAATCTAGGATATTGTCAATATCTTATATTGAATATTTCCAAGATATTGTCAATATCTTATATTGACAATATTTATCTTATTACCATAAATCAATTTACACATGTGTATATATCACATATATATATATATATATATATATATATATATATATATATATATATATATATATATATATATATATATATATATATATATATATATATATATATATATATATATATATATATATATATATATATATATATATATATATATATATATATATATATATATATATATATATATATATATATATATATATATATATATATATATATATATATATATATATATATATATATATATATATATATATATATATATATATATATATATATATATATATATATATATATATATATATATATATATATATATATATTTTGGAAACAACTAAGCACATGCACATCCAATGTGCACCACACGGTGTAGCACAAATATATTTATATATTAATATCTAATATTAATATATGGTAATACAATTAATTAAATTGCACAATCCAAGTGTATCTTATACACTTCAATGTGGCGCCCCATATAGCCAAATATTGGCTTCTGGAATATTCTTTAATTAATATAATATTATTAATATCTTGTATTTAATTTATTCATAATAAATAAATATCACCATATTAATTTACCACTATAACCTTTATAGTCTCGAGATAAACTTTTCTTATTTGGTCATAAACTATAACCAAATTTTAATCCGGCTAGATGTTCATATGTTTGTAACCCGATAGGCTTCCGAATATGTTGGCCGTAGACACAAAGTGCAAATTACGAAAATGCCCTTCATGCCTAACGATCACGGGATAGCGTCTAGCAACACACCGTGACCCCCAATCATCGGAAGAGTCAAATGCAATGACTACTACCTTCCATGTGAAACAGTTACCGTGTAACTTACAATCATATCGCTGTAATAATATCCATACGATCGTATCTCGAGTGTCGATATATTAACGATCGTATCTTATAATCTGGATATCATGCTCTCTCGAAGTAACTCATTTACTTCCACTTTGCAAATATTCACGAGAGCTAGACATTCCTTATAAGAAGGCCATTTTGGATATTCGATCACAATCATAGGATACGCGATTCCTGGACGACTAATCATGTATACTCTGCATGTTTCAGTATCACACCCAATCACTACCGCATGATCGCCCTGTGGCTAGGTGAAACCTCAACAGTGTCAAAGCATGACAATCCACACCATGATGCCATGAAGACTCCGGTCTTAAGGATAATTACACAACCGCCATATAGTGTGACACTTATCCGTGTAAGTGGGTCAGTCTAACGTATGCATTCTCTAATACACATCCACGTACAGTCCAAGTGTCTCTACACTTCGATAGACGATATCTATCACTGCCCTTAAAGACAGAAGACATCTAATACGTGCTAGTCTGTTTATACTATCAATGCCCTGTTTAATAGTACATCAGCCTAGAGACATTTAATTATCAAACTTATTAAAGTGATTAGAGATCTCATCAACCATAATCGCCTATCATGGTTTCTCTATCACAGTTTAATACTAAGGACGCTATCATATAACAATTCATAATTGGTTCTTTAAAAGAACATATATATGACAACAGAAAAGCCATTTTATATATGTATAAACATAAAGAAATAGTAGAAATGATCCGACCCGGTGGGATCCGGTCCAACCCCATTGGGTTTAGGACACTATTTCAACAATCTCTCACTTGGCCTGAAACCAATCACTAGCACACACAAGACCAAGTTGAAACACAAGAATCTCATGCAATACTCGCAACCAGCCCTAACCATAAACGGATCGCTATCCATAGGGACTCAGACTATCTTCATACAATGCTCCAAATGACCAAGTCAAAGGAACCGCCTCAACACACACACGAATCTCTGACGAGACCCTGGTCCTTACTTCAAGCAATAAGTCCACTTACTATATCAGCTATATAGAAAAGGTGGAAGAACCGTACAAGGCTCAGGAATGAACCTTCTAGATCCATGTACTGCTCCCGCTGCGCCTCTAAGGCACTACTGTGTTTTGGCCTAGTTGTAGAATTTACAGTGACCCATATGCTAGAACATTTCCAGATCACAGTATCACTTAATCAAAGTGATTGCAAACCCAGAATGTAGCTCCCACTCGCCTTCATAAGACTTAGGATATATGTCTGTATAACTATATTTATCTGATTCCAAGTTTCGATAAACTAGGAAACCATCCTTAACTTGTTTAAGGATATTCTCGACATTCACCAGATTTAATTTCATACTTGCTCATGACTATTCATGGACTATGAACATCCGGCATTACCTATAAGATGGTTCCTATCGCAGTAGCGAAGGAAACCTTCCATAAGCATCATCTTTCACCTTATCTTTAGGACCAATGCCCTAATATAGACAGATCTCGTGATCTATGCTAAACTTCTTTTAGCATCACATCTATATAGGTAAACTATAATCTAACAGCAGTTAAATCTATCACTATAGATTCTCGTATCTAAAATAAGAACTACTAATCCAAGTGCTTTCGTAAAGACCTTGAACTACCAAACATTAATTGACCGTGACATGGGGTATTAATTCTCGAGAGAGATATCCAATACCTTACTCAAAAATCGTAACACACTCCCACTATCCATCTTGCACATTGGGCATATCCTTCTTTTGACTAAATCAAACTCCTTTGATTATCAAACAAAGAAATTGTCTAGAGAAACTTGTTTGAGTCCATAAATGGGTCTCGTGGGCTTACATATCATGCCATCGTCTATGAACATCAAGCTGTTTGCCCAACGTCTTCAACACTATCATATAGTCATGATACGAAGTTATAACAAGTATTATCTGAATAGAACTGGGCTCAGCCTTACAGGGACATTCCCTCTAGGTAAGACAGACTAGGTTTATAACCTGGTTGTCACTGATGGAATCTAATTCAGATATTATAGCTCCTGGCCATATCTCTCAATCCTGCCTTTCAAACATTCCTTCATAAGTTGTGAGATATTCATTCTTCAAGATGAACATACCAGCAGCCTTTTCAGGCTTGAGTTTATCCACAGACTTACAAAACTTTTGTGTGCACTGAGCTGTGTTCTACACCTCATCATTATGCGGCGTCTACTCATGTTCCTTTGGTCGAATATATCTTTGTGGTTCTCATACTCTTTTGAGATCTGATTTACTCCTTCTATTTCTTTTGGAAGAAACACTTCCTTTAGAAGACAACATGTTTGGAGACAAACATTTTGCTTTGAGGACAAGTAAATAATATCCAACGTACTTGCTAAGATATTCCACGAAGTTGCATATGTCGTACTAGGCTCCAAGCCTTTCTGACTTTGCCTATGAAAACTTCAAATCATCGGTTAAGATAGATTCGACATTATCCTCTTCCATATCTAATATGGAATTCTTTCAACCTTTATTCTTTGGAACTCGGTTAAGTATAAGGACACTATCCCGAAACGAGTACGGGATACTTCGCATGGCTTGCGTCACACACTTATCATATAAAGTGTTGTTTCCATTTTAGAAACACAATCTAATTGTGAATCCCAAAGATGGTATCCTTCAAGGGAGAATCTGATTCTATTTCAGACAACTTCTAAAACACCCTTCAGGTATTAATTACTTCAATCCAATTGAAGATTAATTCCTAAGTAGCTCATCAATCTCATATTCGTACTAGTTCAAACCTTTCGGGCATTCCGAATTGTGCACTTCACTGAGTACACTTGACTATTTCTAAAAATAGTCATAGAGATTAACAAACAATTATTTGTGGCATTAATTGTCATAAGCCAACAAACATCGGTATGTTTAGGCTTTAGACAATTTTTCTAGATTTTATAACATTTTCATAAAAGGTTATTTTAGTTATCTTTAGATAAGATACGTATCACCCATAGGATTCATAATCATATGGTTCAACATCATCAGAATGACGTTTAATTACACGCTTCCTTCCAGAGAGACTATGTCTAGAACAACCACAAATATTAAGGATACAACCAAACAAATATTTAGTTGAGATCTCATAAAATATATCAACTATATAGTGACATTAATCTAGTATGTTAGATTCAGTGACCTTCCAACTTTATCGGAATAACATTTATTCTTTACAATTGAATATGTCTACTAAATCCTAACAAATAACTGAAAGTATGTTCTTCATAAGAACCGGAACATAATAACATTTATTTAGCTCCATTATCAGTTTACTAGATCCAGAGTATGGTAAGTGTCACAACGTTTGCTTCACCTTCCATATCTGCATTTAATCTTTCTTATTTAATCACACTTGTAAGGTATCATATATCTTGGAGTTGACTTTAAACTTAGAAAGATTTATCTCAACTCACTTGCCTAGAATGGAAACTTTAATAAGTTCTCTATTTAAGCACATGCCCTAACTTTCCTTTTAATCCTTCAAGCACTTGTAAATATTTCTTAGTGTAGTCTTCATAAGACTTAAGAAAGATCACAAGAGCTATGTCTTTGATTTCCTTTCATAAAGAAAATCTAATGTTTATTAAATAGTTTATTTGACCGTTTGAATTGTATTCAAAACATTGACTATTTAATTAACCTTTAAGCAATGATAGAATTAATTCGATACTTAAATCTTACAATTTTGAAAACAACCTCTCCAAAATTAGATGTGGTCATTCTTATCCAACGTTTTGAATTAATTGTCATCGTATGACTGAATGATCATCTTGGATCGTATCCAATATATGATTAATTCGTTGAAACTTATTTCAAATCATTCAATCATATCATGAGCTTCCGCTTTCAATAATAATTAAAGCCTTGGTGTACTCCATCAAATATGTAGTCTCCTTGTCTCTAACTACCATAACAGGATCTCTCGTGTCATTGCTTATTTTAAAAGGATTAAAATTACTTAACCATATTTGAGAACATTTCTCAAAAGGTAACAGTCATAATTTGGTTTTACCAATCGAGAATAAAACATAAATATAAAAGTTTGATAAAACTACAACATAAAAAATGAAAATAAAAGAGTGTTGTTGTTTATACACGCAAAATCAAAAATGGTCTTTTGATTTATGATTTTGCTCCCACTAGTCAACTACTCCCAATTGACTTTCAAGAATCTTTCAAAAATTCTTTAGTGGCCAAGATCCCATCTGGACGTTACCCCGATTCCCGACGAGAGCCGATCAACCGGAATAATTCGAAAGGTGTGTAACTCTTACCAATCACATCTCTATGTGACTCTTGGTGGTTGACTAGTCAACTCTTTGACAATTCACATCTTTATGTGGTAGTCAACCCCTTGCCTCTAGAATAAGACGGTCCTGACAAGGGCCAATCACCGCAATACTCTAGTCAAGTCATAACCCAATTTTAAGTGAGATCTCATAATGATCATATCTCAATAACGACGATATACCCGTGGTAGGTCAACTCCCGACGAGGGCGATCGATTGGATCCGAACAAAGGCTCTTCACCGTCGCTATAATATTGGGAGACAATTTTTCGACTTGATTTTTGTTGTGGAAGTATTTACGTAAATTAATTCACTTAATTAATTTTAATTACGGTCTTATCAAATATATCTATCTCTATAGACATACATCCAACACATTTATCTAGATCGTGCATAGTCATGCATCTATCGTATCATATAAAATAAATACAAGCACAATATAAATAAATGCGTAAAGTAACCGGTATGATCATTGCCTTTTCCTATGTGCGGTTTCGAATACAAACTGACGAAACCGCGGGTCACAATCTAAAGGTAGCTGCAACCGTCAATAGGATCTTTAATGCTCCATTCTCCAATGGGATCTTTATTTTCGTCTTTCTTTGGTCTTCATTGCTCCATTCTTGTTACATTTAATTTTATCTAATAAAATAAATACACCCGCCGCACACGGGGGGAGCTAACGGGAATGGGATAAATGCAGAAAATAAACTAGGTCACGTTCTTCATAACGGCCTAGGACAATTTTTAAACCAACAGAAAAATTAAATCATTCACATCTATCCTATCGGTCGAGTGCATGATCAATCGGGGTCCATATAATCATATTATATCTACTATATCTAATCCATACAATAACATCTTATGAAAAAGATAAAATTTAAAATTTAACTACTTGCGTCTAATTAATCAATTAACATTTAATCTATTAAATAATTTTATCCAATCAATTAACTAATTAACATTTAATTAATTAAATGATTTTAATCGAAATAAAATTAACGATTAATTATAAATGATTTTAATTTTAATTTTAATAAATTAGAACTATTCCAAAATTAAATCAAAATTAAAATTATGTCTCTTTTGTTTCTTTCCTTTTGATTCGTAATCAAAAGGATGCATTAGTTTCTAAGCTAAAAGGCATCTTCCTAAACCAAATTTAGTTTAGGCACACCACTTTCCAAAATCAAAATTTTGGAAGTGGCTTGAAGCTAAACCTTTTAGAAATCAAATATTTGTAAAGGGCTACAGGCTTATTCCAAATCAAATATTTGGAAAGGCCAAATAATTTTAGTTTAGGCACAGCCACTTTCCAAAATCAAAATTTTGGAAGTGGCCTAGGCTTAGGCCTTTTCCCAAATCAAATATTTGGAAAGGGCATAGGCTATTCCAAATCAAAATTTGGAAAAGGCAATATTATTTTAATGCCATGTGGCATCCCAATGACCCAAACTATTTGAACCATTGGTTAGCCACATGACACAACTAAACAAAGGAGGAATTACCAATCACAACTATGAACCATATTGAATTACAAAATACACAAAACAAAAATTTAGAGATCCGCCAGCATTGACCGGTCAACCGACTGCCGGCAGCAGGTTGCCCTGCTGCCGCCGTTGCCGACCAGCCACCGCCGGTGGTGCTACCGCCGTCAGTCGGCCGAGCACCACCCGATCTCGTTTTTTTTTCTTTTCATGTATCAATTTTGCAAATCAAAAATCTTTCATCTTTTAATTACGTGATTTAAAACGATAAAATTAACTACACAAAATAACATGCTTATTGCTTAAGCTCGAAGCTCGCTCCGATACCACTGTTAGGAAATCTACGATGGAACGCAGCGGAATTCAAAAATTTATTTCCTATCCACCCAAGATCGACTTCGTTTAAGCAATAAACAAACAAGTAGTAGACGGTGGTTACCTTGGTTGATCTAAAATATCGACGCTTTGATCGTCTAAGGAGAGTAGTTCTGCATAGAGCCGCCCAAGTGTTCGGCCTCTACCGCTAGTACACACGAACAGCCCCCTGGAATCCCATCATGGATTGCTACTGGAAAACTCCGGTAGCTAGACCGGCCCCTTTCCCCTCTCTCAACTCTCTATAAGATTCTCTCTATTTTACACAAGAACTATTTGTTCTTGGAATTGTGTTGTACAAAAGAGCTTGGCACCCATCTCTTATTTATAGTAGAAGTGGCGCCCCAAATATGAGTGGAGGAGAAGAAAATCTTTTCCCAATAAAATAAGGAAAATATAATTGATTGATTTATCTCGTTATAATATCTTATATTAAATAAATCTAGGATATTGTCAATATCTTATATTGAATATTTCCAAGATATTGTCAATATCTTATATTGACAATATTTATCTTATTACAATAAATCAATTTACACATGTGTATATATCATATATATATATATATATATATATATATATATATATATATATATATATATATATATATATATATATATATATATATATATATATATATATATATATATATATATATTACACATATGGTAATACCATTAATTAATTTGCACAATCCAAGTGTGTCTTATACACTTCAATGTAGGTGCCCCATATAGCCAAATATTGGCTTCTGGGATATTCTTTAATTAATATAATATTATTAATATCTTGTATTTAATTTATTCATAATAAAAAATACTACCATATTAATTTACCATTATAACCTTTATAGTCTCGAGATAAACTTTCCTTATTTGGTCATAAACTATAACCACATTTTAATCCGGCTAGATGTTCATATGTGTGTGACCTGATAGGCTTCCGAATATGTTGGGCGTAGACACAAAGTGCAAATTACGAAAATGCCCTTCATGACTAACAATCACGGGATAGCGTCTAGCAACACACCGTGACCCCCAATCATCGGAAGAGTCAAATGCAATGACTACTACCTTTCATTTGAAACAGTTACCGTGTAACTTACAATCATATCGCTGTAATAATATCCATACGATCGTATCTCGAGTGTCGATATATTAACGATCGTATCTTCTAATCTGGATATCATGCTCTTTCGAAGTAACTCATTTACTTCCACTTTGCAAAGATTCACGAGAGCTAGACATTCCTTATAAGAAGGCCATTTCGGATATTCGATCCCAATCATAGGATACGCGATTCCCGGACGACCAATCATCTATACTCCGCATATTTCAGTATCACACCCAATCACTACCGCATGATCGCCCCGTGGCTAGGGGAAACCTCAACAGTGTCAAAGCATGACAATCCACACCGTGATGCCAAGAAGACTCTGGTCTTAAGGATAATTACACAACCGCCACTTAGTGTGGCACTTATCCGTGTAAGTGGGTCAGTCTAACGTACGCATTCTCTAATACACATCCACGTACAGTCCAAGTGTCTCTAAACTTCGAAAGACGAGATCTATCCCTCCCCTTAAAGAAAGAAGACATCTAATATGTGCTAGTCTGTTTATACTATCAATGCCCTGTTTAATTGTACATAAGCCTAGAGACATTTAAGTATCAAACTTATTAAAGTGATTAGAGATCTCATCAACCATAATCGCCTATCATGGTTTCTCAATCGCAGTTTAATACTAAGGACATTATCATATAAAAATTCATAATTGGTTCTTTAAAAGAACATATATATGACAACAGAAAAGCCATTTTATATATGTATAAACATAAAGAAATAGTAGAAATGATCCGACCCGGTCGGATCCGGTCCAACCCAATTGGGTTTAGGACACTATTTCAACAATAACAGACATGCATACAAAGTTAGGGATGCCATTATAAACCGTATTCCTCATCTAGGCAACCATCCCGAATAGGGTGGAACACCTCCTAAACGATCGTTTTAACTATGTCCAAATTAAGAATCCACTTTTAAGTATCATGCTAATATACGAAAATGTATAAATAGACGTGCGCTTTTCTAGGTATACATAGGTTAAAACAAATAAACCAACGTAGCCGTAGCTGTACCACTGAAACTGGAAATTCTAGGTGGTTGGCTCAAGCCGTAAAGACCGCGGCTGGGTCTAACTCGACGAAATTCTAAATCTCGGCGTATTTAAATACGTGAAGGACTAAATAGATGTTTTATGATGAAATTACAAAGACCCGCTAAATACATGTTCGTCGGTTATAAACAAAGTCATCTATGGCTCACCGAATAGACGGATTCGTGGAATATTCATCCTTATAGACAAAGATGAATACTCCCTCGAATCGTATTCTTAGATCCACATCGTTCGCTATAGATGAACAAACTCAAATGATAAATAAAGATTGGAGGGGAATTAATCACACAAAAAAGAACTCAAAATAATAATATAAAACTCACATTTATGCTTGAAATCCTTTCAACAATGCTAGCTCTAAATTATAATAATGCTTGTCTTCAATATATGTCTTCTTATTTTTATTTGTGATGAATGAAAACTATATATAGACTATTCTCGCCGACCTAGGGATAAGCCCTAGTCGTATTAAGTATATCTCTTAATTTAGGATATAGTAATAAATGCGGCTACTGAGAGTCCTATGTTTTGCAGATTTCGCTGGAGCTAGGGCACTATTTCGCTGGGGTAAAATGTGTTCTCTGCCCAGAATTCGCTTCACAATTTCTTCTTCAGTCCAGGTCCATTTTTGTGCAATTGTCTTCCCGAAGCCCAGCCATCTAGCTTGTGTTACAAAGCCCAATCTAATAAAACCAATAAAACAAGGCTTGCAATACCAAATAATAAAATAAATTGATTAAATGCAGAATAACGAATTGTGACTCGGTTAAGGTACAAATTATGCACGAGCCACACAATTCGTATCCGTTTATAACCTATTTAAGCTAGAACCGGGGGTAATTAATAGTGAAATAAGGGTATAAAGTTGAGCGTCATCAGAGGCACAAACAAGTGGGACTATTTCAAGAAAGGTGAATCTTACTTTTCCATCATGTCGGGATCCTAAGGAAATTGGGAGGGGCTGTTTCTTTAAAAAAAAAAAAAAAATTTGATATGCCTCTCCTACCCTAAATTTTCACTTCCCACCCCGATTTTCACTCTCACCCACCTCATACACTTCCACCCTTTCTCTCCTTCTTCCACAAGCAACATCAGCGAGTTCAGAATCCTTCCAAGCATTTATTCCCTCCCGCACCACCCAGGACACAATTGCATATGGCAATGATAATGACTCTCCGAGACGTTGATTCCTCGCGCCGCGGTCCGAATTGCAAGGCATTCTCATCCCTTTCATTCATTTTATATTCTTTTCATCTTTAGATTAGTACTTTTTCGCATATCATGCATACCATATTAGTTGCATGTCATTGCATATTTTGCATCTTCCTTCCACTTTTAGCATACATTGTGGACAATGTATGATTTAAGTGTAGGGGAGCTTTTCATGCATTTGCATATTAGAATTGCATACTTAGGACATATTAGGACCACATAGCACCGAGTATGTGTTTGATGACACATTGCCAAATTTTTCTTGTAAATCTTGGGTGAAGTAATAATAATCAAACGGTAATTGACCAATACAAACACACACTTTTATTGATACACACTCGCCTTAGGTGACTTGTTTGTGAGCTTTGGAGGTAAAATCATTGAGCCCTAAAGAAAAACCACTTAAGAGTGAGGTTTTCACTTAGCCAAAGAGCACATGATGGCACTTTTCTGGATGTCCAGTCTAACCGGTAGTGTACCGGGTCAATTATAGTCTAGTACGGTGGTCAAGTTCGTAATCCAGAGACACTTGTGAGGTTAAACACTTAAAAGTTGATATTAATTCGATCTAGGTCGCAAATTCCAAGAGGGTAAATGCATAAATAAATTCTCTCGTGACAACAAAAAAGTGATAAAATGATAAAAGAACCTAACCAATACAATACGTAGACTAGTAATTCTCTTGTAGTATCATGGGAATGATTTCCTTCCTTCCTACCATTCGTATTCAAAGGTGTGAAACTGTGCATTCCTAAGCAAGCAGTTCCCCCTCATACGAGTGTATGGAACTACTCTCTACCTCCTCCATGGCCTAGGTGTCCTAAATCTAATAAATCGGTATGATAAGCACTTGAATGCAATGACAGTGTCAACTACCCCCAGATAAGAAATTGAATTTCTCGAGAGGTCGATTTTACCTTCATGTTTTCCTACCCCCTTCCCACACTTAATATCTCTTTTCGGTATCCGTTAAATGTGGAAATGCAAGCACTAGTCAATTACTCTAATGCAAGCAAACAATACAATGCATGTAGGAAAAGATCCACAACAATCAAAACTAACAATACAAATAATCATCCCCAATCAACATATGAGAATAATCTAATTCTACAACATAATCTTGGCTAGTTTAACCTAGCCACTCATAACTACAAACACTAACATATTAAGGCTAACATTCATAATCATAAGAACACTTGAATCAAAATAAAGATTAAGAATTACCAATCACAAGTAAGAACTTGAAAATGGTGTCTTCATTCAACTCCGAAAGCTTTAATGGAATCAACACTAGTGTATTTTAAACTCCAAACAAACACTACAAGAAAAAAGGGTTTTTACTGATGAAAACTTAATGACAAACATAAATCCCATCATTAAATGACACATATAATGACGGGACACAAATTACTTTCCTGGTTGATGACCAAATCTTAAGTCTCGTCATTATCAATCACATTTCCTATCATTAGAGGTACACTAATGATAATATGTGACGTGCAAGGCACGGCATGCCCCTTCCAGTTATGTTGCATTTAAGTCACGCCTAAGTAAGAAGATGTTTTGATATTTAAAAAGATAGGAGATAGTTACTTCATCTGGAAAAATCCAAATCAAAGAAGAAACAATACGAAATAAAAAGGCATGCATACTTACAGAAACAACAGCGACAGTGCCCAAAATAAGCTACAAAGCTTGCAAACATCAAGTATTTCTTAATTTGTTTGATGCGGCGAAATACATTAAGCAAAATTTGTTCGAAACTGTCATGTAATACATTACGCGAATATCAAGGCAATGGAATACGTTATGATCATAGAAGTTATATGAGCATTCTTCTATTGAAGGGGAACATCTTTTCATTGATACCATGGATAGAAAAGACCTGTTTTAGTGACAATCACTCTCGGTAAGTCAAAAGAAATAGAAACTAACTTTATAGGTGCAAAGAAACCAAAATCCAGCTATTTGTTATTTGATGATAGATTCCCACTGAATATAGAGTTGGTTTCACTTGCCCATATGTGTAAAAATATGAATTTAATGACAGAGTAACTTTTCATTTGAGCGTTCCAGCAAATAGGTGGACTGTATATGCTATTTCAAACAGAGTGACTAATCATGAAAACAACTTTATTCCAGAGAAATGAAAACAAAGAAAGATCGATGTAACAAAAATCAGAATCACAATGCAAAAATTAAGATAAAGTAAACATATCCGACTTACGCGTTAAGAAGCAAGCAATGACATATATACACATAAGTCAAAACACCATTCAAACTTTCACTTCTTCAATCATATCTTATGAATTATTCTCATCATCAGCTTCCCCTAATTAAAACCAGAAAAGGAACCCTAACATTAAAAATCAATTAATACACAGACGGTTCAAAAGTAAAGAATTTCATCCGACAAAAAGCAGAAACAAATTTTTAATCAAAGAGGATAATAACATATACATGTTTCAGCATGTTGAAAGCAAAAAGAATGCACACCAGACCTAATCCACACCAAAAAAAAAAACAACACTCCTTAGTAGCCTTCCCATTTGCAGGCTTCTTTCCAGCACATACCTTTTTACAGAGAAAGACCATTCTTGTAACCTCAAAGACACAAAGCTCCAAATAAATCTGATCAAAAGCACATAAAAAAGTAGAAAAATTAATCATAAAGAATAAACTCATTTATTTGGACATTAAGATGATTCATTTGGTTGTTGCCACAATCAGGGAAACTGGAAGATGAATCTCAAAGTCTTATAAGCTGAAGAGTCAAAAAGGTACAACTGAGTAGTGAGTAGTTGACAACCAGTAAAAGAGGTGGCCACGCCCAGGTGGAGTGGGGTTGGACATATATCAGTTACAAGCTTTTCACTAATAAACCAACACGATAAATTATTTATGTTTCACCAAAACTTGTTTCAAATGAAAAGTGATGAAAAAATTCACCCAACAACAACTCATTCAAATAGTCCAACGAGAAAATTGAAGAACTAAGAGACTGTAAAAAGAAAATAGCTAATACCGTATATGGAGACTTTAAATCCTCATGTAAAGTCCCACATCGGTAAAGTAAGTGAATGCTCACCCCCATATAAGTGTGAGACATAAATGTCTTATCAACTCGGGTTAGTCCTTTTAGACCAAGCGAGGACGGCGGTCTAAGCAGTTGACCGGACCATTTATGACTCATTTAACGCTAGCAGACCCAGGGTCTGGGGGCGTTACAGAATGGTATCGGAGCCGTCTATCAGACGGAACTATGGTATCGGGCGTTAAGAAGACGGTGTAAGGATGCCCTCTAGTTACCTCTGGTAGGGATGAGTAAGTGAATGCTCACCCCCATATAATTGTGAGACATAAATATCTTGTCAACAGGCCCGGGGTCTAGAGGCGTTACACCTCACTTGAGCAAACTATGAAGCCATTCATTCTTTTTCCTACAGCCACGTTAAACTGTAGATTAAAAGCAATGGCACACAAGTTATTTGCATAATTTCACAAAAAAATATCCAGAAAAGAATTAGCATGAAAAGATGCATGTTTACTAAAAAATCAAACTATAAGTGAGAGTTTGAGGGGAAAAAAATACAGAATACATTGCAGACATTGATGCATCCCTGAGGAGAAAAAGAGCTTTACTTATCTTATTGAGTTTATCCAACAAAGCCTGCACAACAAAAGAGGGGTGGAGTAGTAAAAGTAAATTACTCTGAAAAAAAAGTAAAAAGAAAATTAATTGATGTGAAACGTGGTGGGAAACAGCTGGAAGACTATACTTGTTCACTTTTCCCGGTAGCTTCCTTTGTAGAGGGTGGATCCTCTGTTGTGATCCTCTACTGGTCCTCTGTGGTGATAAGTTTATCAGACCAAAATGATGTCGTTTTGATCTGAAGCAAAAAAAAAAAAAAATAGTGGCTCAAAACGACGTCGTTTTGAGCCGATTACACTTGCACGACAGTGCTGTGAAATGGGCTTCACAGAAGAGGATCCTAATTCTTCCTTTCTAAGCCTCGTGTGAACACGAATAATCAAAAAAAATTCAAAACGCCAAGGCTCACAGCTAGAGCTGTTAAACGAACCGAGCGTTCACGAACAAGGCTCGAACTCAGCTCGTTTAAGCTCATTCGAGCTCGTTCATTTATGATATCGAGCCGAGATCGATCAGGTTCTCCTGCTCGTTTACTAAATGAGCGAATATGAGCCTGCTCGTGAACGCTCGTGTTGGTCCCAGAGAAGGGTAAAACTATAGTCAGATGGGGTGAATGACTATAGTGGAGTTTCAAAAACTTTCTTGTGTTTAAAAGCTTTTGGGCAGCGGATAAGTCCCTTCTTACTATGTTGTTTCAAAGTAATTTAAACAGTCATAGATATAGATTATAATCTAGGTAATTTAAATGAATGAAGTGAAGTAAATTGCAGAAAGTAAATTGACACAAGGCTTACAGTGGTTCAGGGTGGTGTAATCCCTTAATCCACTCTTCTCCTGTGATGATTGGAGGAATTCACTATTGTTTTCACAGATACAATAGTATGAGTGTCCTTGGCTTCCCAAGCTTCACAATCTACAAGACTATCACTCCTTGGTGCATAGCGACTTGATGATTTAGTACATTTCACTTTGCTCCCTGAGATCAAATCCTTCGGCCAGCTATCACAAGCACAACTCCTTCTCGGATGACTTACGATTGATTGCTTGATTTATTGTGAATGAGATTCACAAACTTGATTGATCAATCTCAGTGCTGGATATGAAATTTTAGTTCTGGTGTCTAAGTTGATCTCTAGATAAAACCTTGTAAGTTTAGAGAGAAGGCTTTTCAATTTGATAGAGTTTCTGCTTGATTTTATTTTTCTGATAGTTGTCTTTATCTGTCTGTCAATGCCTTCTATTTATAGCCTTGAGTATACCTTGATTTGAAATTCCGTCCGTTGGCTATATTTATGAGGGGAATAATCTTTGATTTTATTCTTGATTCCCCCTTAATTATATTCTCCTTGAATCGGATTTTTCCTTCAAATGTATAGCAGAAAATCCGTCCTTGATTGATCCTCTATTGATTGTGCATTAAATGCATGATCCTCTGAATCTTCATCATTTTTCAATTCTGTTCTGATAAGGATTACTTCGCCGTTCTTTGAACGGTCGAGTGATCCATCTGACTTTGCCGTTTAGATATTCCTTCACCGTTATTGCCTTCACTTTGCCGAAAGTCAGTTTACTCTACCAATTCACTGTTTCCTTCATCACTTCTGTTTTAAAGAGAATCTTTGTACTTCACTGATCATTGATTTGGGTGAGATCAGTGAACACCATATTTGAACATTGAATTTCATCTCTTGAAACATACTTAGACTTATCCAAGGTCATCACAGACTTCCTTGGTTATAAGTCATACCATTAAGTCTTCACTGCTTCTCTGCTGGTGCTTGGCTGGCCTCACTCTGCCGAATGTCTGCTTTACTTTGTCGTCCCTACCAACTAGTACAATACTTGTCTGACTTAACTTATACAATATGTCGGACTCTAAGTAAAGACTTATACTGAGAGAATTTCTAACTTATTTCAGGGCTTGCTATAACAAACTAGTATGGTCATCATCAAAACATAATAAAATGTTCTAATAAACTCGTTAGTGTTATTAAACTTATATAATATATAATTTAATAATAAATATAAATCATATATACACATAATTTTTTTTGAGGGAATATATACATATAAATAATTTAACAAATAACAAATATTTTGTGGATGTTTGATTAAACGAGTATTTTGGGTTGAATAATGGATATATTGGATATAAACAAATAATTCCTTTTAAAAAATACTATTGAACGAGCCGAGCTCGAGCTCAAACATTTTTTATACTTACCTCAATTCACCATTTCGAACTTTATACAGAAGGTTTTCCGTACCACTCCTTCTACCTATACCGCGATTGAAGCACCTAAAGGAGAATTTGGTGTCTTTACGGTCGATAATGGAAGCAATCGTCCCTAGCGTCGTAAAATAAGAGCATGTCACTCGATCATTATCAAACCGGCTGCAATCTTTTTCTGTCCGTGAAGATCCCACCAGAGCGCCTTCTACTTCTAATAGGCCATGAACTAGATCCGAATCATTTTCAACGAGTCCATAAGAAGTGATCCCATTTTTTCATCGGATCCGGGTAGAGACCAAAGGTCTTGAGCGACCGATCCGGCAGAACAACTCAAAAGATAAAGAAGCATCATTAATTTCTGAGCTCGAACAGACTTTTAAGCTCGTTTGTGTTAACGAGCCGAGCCGAGCCTACCCGATTACAAACGAGCTCGAGCTTGAACATCAGCTGCTCGGCTCGGCTCGGCTCGTTAATAGCACTACTCACAGCCTTGCTACTTTACAAATAATACATCAGCATCTTGCAAAGGGTAACTTATTGTGTGGTGAGGAAATTTGAGTTGATGTGACGGGTGAAACGATCAGAACCACATAGTTCAAATATTAAAAGTGTGTGATGTGTAGTGTGTCACACGTTGTGTCTATTTTGATTTTTAGGAGGTTACGATTTTTGTGGCTATTTTGCCCTTGAATACCGGGTTAGAGGGATTGCTAAGCTGTGCACTCTTGACTTTTTTGATATCTCCTTGAGAATTTTAAGCAAATATTAGGGATTTGGAAAGGAAAAATTATTGGTTATTAGAGAGTATGAGACACGTGTCATCCAAAAGTTCCATATGCTAAAAGTGCCTAATTAATACTGGAGGCTTTAAGAAAAAAAAAATGCCTAATTGATTATCGTGGCTGCTTGTAGGAGCATTTTGCTCTCACATTTTATAAGTAGGTAGAAATATCCGAAACGCCTCCAACACGATGTCGACACGATCCCGACACTCCATGACACTCCTAAACCCAATTTTAAATTCTTTTTCTTTATTTAAGTTTTCTTCAATGGAAATGTTAAAATACATGATGTCTATTTTTATAATACTTAGTACGCCGTATTTTAAGTTTATATGTTTGTTGACGATAAACAATCATTTTTACAATTTTTAGCATTTTGAAGGTCAATCACAATTTCTTCTGACACCGTACAAGGAGATCGGTACGAATTTTTCTTTGGACAAATTGGATTTCATTTACAGCATAACCGGAACCGCCTAACCGAATCGAACAAAACCGATTCATTCATAAACCGAACCGAACTAAACTGTTTATGATTATGATATATATGGTTGGTTTTGATTTCATATTTTGGTTTTCAAAATAGGTAAGACAAAAGTAAACCGAACCGTGAGTATCCGTAAATAAATACAAAATAGGAGTAGGCAAGAAGAAAAAAAAAAGTAAAAATGGAACCATGAATATCCGTAAATAAATACAATATAGGAGTAGGCAAGAAAAAAAAATTGCTGGACACGTGGCATGTTGGGAGCATTCTTCCAACAAAAAACAAGCAAGGGGTACGTGGCTTCATGGGAGAGCTTCTTGCTCTCCCAATTAATAGATAGGTAAATCATTTTATCTAATCTTGTGATCGGTACGATTTTTTTTTTTGGATAAATTGGATATTATTTACATAATAACCGGTACCGACTAACCGAATCGAACCAAACCTATTCATTCATAAAACGAATCGAACTAAACCTTGTATATAATATATGTTTTGATTTTCATATTTTGGTTTTGAAAAAGAGTTAAAACCGAACCGTGAACAACCGTAAATAAATACAATACAATATATGAGTAGACAAGGAAAAAAAAACCACAAAGCTGGACACGTGGCATGGAGAGCATTGTCCAAACTTTGCACACCAAAAAAAAAGAAAGGGGCGACGTGGGTTAATGTGGGAGCAATTTGCTCTCACAATTAATAAGTAGTAGGATTAAAAAAGATCCCGTCATTATTTAAACAAAAACAAACCATTTAAAAAAAATTTTCTTATCCAAAGAAAAAATCATTATTACAAACATCATTCTAAGGGCCGTTTGTTAAAATCAAGATCAAATCAAAGTCAAAATCAAAGTCTTAATTACGAATATATTAAATGCTTGAATATTTTAAGTCTTTGAAATTAATTAATTTGTTTGGTAACACTTATTATATCCGAAATTAGAATTTGTTTAGTGAGTGTGTGTATGTGGGTGTGGGTGGGGGTGGGGTGGGGGTGGGTAGGGTGGGGTGGGGTGGGGTGGGGTGGGGGTGGGTAGGGGTGGTGTTGGGGGTAAGGTGAGGGTGGGGTGTAGGTGTGAGGTAGGTATGGGTGTGGGGTGTACCCCTACCTAATGTAGATTTATTGAAAAAATTCAACATTAAGTAGTTCCTCAACCACTTAAAATTTTCCATAATTTTTCACAGGAAATTCAGAAGATCTTAATTAAGAGGTGTTAAAAAGTATTATCAAACAACACTTATTTTAATAATCACTTATTCTTTTAAGAATAAGTGTTAAGTGGTGTAAGCAAACAGGCCCTAACCCTAATCCTTCCCATATCACCCGTCACCCATTTTCCTCTTCCCACCCTCGTCCGTCCTCCCTGTTTCCTCCTCCCCCCTCCTCCCCACTCCCTCCTCTAGAGCCTTCAATTACCCCATATGTTACAGTCCAAGCATGAACCCAAGTGATATTCCTCTTCGGGTCGGATTCTTCGGCAATGACCGTGGATCTTAATGCAGCAACGAAATGAGGTGTAAATTCGAAGAGATGTTTGTGGCCGTCTTCAGAGGAGGTTGTAGTAGCAGGTCCGGTAAGGAGACGCATCGTAAACTGGTGAGAAGGCAGACTGTGGAACCACCACTCGAGATCTGATGCTAAAAGGCTCTGGGCCTTGTCAACGTCAAGCGATCTCAAGGCTTCATACAGGGCAATCACGACCCTCTTGTTTGCAATTTCCTCCAGAGTTTCTCCTACGAGTTTGACAGTGTTGAATTTCCCGAATATAAAAAAATCAAAGAAGTTGTTCTCCAGATTCGATTACTCACGTTGTATAGCATTTTTCTCAACAAATTTAGTACTTTCCAATTTGTGAAACAATGTTTTTGCAGGTATTGTGTTGCAGCGAATTTTTTGGATGTAGCTTGGCTGGTATAATACTTTGCCTTTGTGTCTTACGTAAAAGGTTCGATCCTTGTTGTTATGAATTTTTTGTTAAATTTCCTGCTTGAAAAATAATAATTTGGAAGGGATTATTTGTACCGAGAATGGATTGTTGATTTATGTTTATAGATTTTTTTATTTCTTTGAATTACCCTTTATGAAAATTCTGTCACTAGCATGCTTACAATGTTTGATACCCAATGTGCACCACAACCTGCTATGTGAACTCATGTTTTAGTACTTGAAAATGTGCTCGAGTATTTTCAATAGATAATATGATTGGTATGCCTAAGGGGCGGATGTACCCTTTGTTAAGGGGGGCATTCGCCCTCCCTCGGATCCGAAAAATACACTATTATGTATGTTGTGTATTTTTTGCCCCCTAAAAAATTTACACTCGCACATAGTATCCCCTCATTCGAGGATCTGCGTCCGTCCGCCTGGTATGCCTAGAACTAAACTTATGGTCGCTTAGAAATCTTCTTATTTTATGATGATTAGTTAGTGTTTTTGATTAAGTGTTTTAAATACTTAGCTAATAATATGTTTCTTATAAATCAGAGTTAATCTTGCTAGAACCTTGAAACTTGTTTAGGACTATATATTACTCCAAGTTTGTCTGATTTTCGTCTATCTTAGACATTGGTTTGCTAGTCTGGTCCTTTTGCATATCTAGCTGTTTACCATCATTATTAATTTGCTATACGAAAGTATAAACATGTAACGGTTCTGTTCTGAGGTGTTCAGCATCTTCTTATTTGATATGCATTCTAATTTATTGAGTTTTCATGACTTAACCAAACTGAAAGCTGGAAAGAAAATTGCATCAGGTTCTTGTCTTAGTTTAGGTCCTAGTCAACCTTGATTGTAGAGTTTGTTTCAAAGCTAATCTATGACCTGTTTCAGTGAATTAATAATGTGATTTTTATGCAATCAGTTTACTAATCTGTCTTGTTCTAAGTTAATACTCATATTGCTCGTTGTTGTCTTCTTTTCATTTCGGTATTTCTATGATGTCTGTCAACCTTTTGGTTCAGTTTTGGTAATTAAGCATCTTGTGAGCTGAAAACATTGTTGGTGTCCTTGTAGTCTACCGTTATTGGCCTATCTGATAAATGTTTTCTATGCATCTATGTGATATGTATTTTCTATGTGTCAATTGGGTTGAGTTCTAGGTCTTATGACTCTGTTTTGAGTCTTATCAGCTTGCTAAAAGTGCATGATTAAGTCCTATAATCTAATTTGCAATATGTCTCTGTCAGCATTCTTAGGAGTTTAATCTAGCTTGTTTTCTGTTCTAAGTCTTGATAATTTGCCTGAACCAGCTTGTCAGCAATCTGGTTTTGTTTGCTTCTGTTTTAATAGATTATTCAGCAACCTGAATGCATCACTCATGTTTGTACGACCATCTTTGGATATGGTATGTTGTATGTCAAGTCTTGCTTTAAATCTGCCTTGAACCTGAGTTTGTGTGGTGAAGTCATGCATGTCTTGTATGAGCAGCCTGTAAGCTTTGTCTATGAGTAGCCTGTAAGCTTCAAATAATATTTTTATAAGTAGACATATGTTATTCTAAAAGCTATTCTATTTGATCTTTTTTAGTGCTCCTGACATTCTTATTGTAGAATGGTATTTTTTATAGGCAAAAACTAAACAATCAACATATAAAAGCGAAAAAAAAATTTGGCGACATCGGACTATCAGAAAGAAGTTCCTCTGTTATTGACCATGAAATGGTAAGTATAACCATAATAAGTTTCAAGGTTTTGATTGAACTTTAAGTATTGTCATATCCTTGTTGTATCATCTATATACTAATTGTTGTTAATTTTTGCTTTTATGCGTGTCTTTGAGTTTGTGTGTTTAGATGCAAATCAGTTCATGATTGAATTGAAGTTCTGAATCTAAATTATATTGATACTAATTTAGTAATCCTGCTTCTTGAACTTGCATAATCTGAGTGGTCTCTTAGTTCTTGAATATATTGACCAAATGTAGTTGAACACTCAATTGATATTTGAGCCATGGATAGGAACCAAGCCAACTTTAAAAAAAATATATATTGTTTGAATCTGTCGAGTTGATAATGTGAAGTTGCATTAATTTTGCCATATACATGTTTGCATTTGAGTCATAGTAACTAATTGACCTCATTTAAGTGAGTTGCACAATATTAATCTTTGACTGAAATCATTGTTATTGATAGTGAAAATTAATGTATGCAAACTTTTTATTCTGACCACAAGTTTTTATATTACACAAATATGTTTCATTGAGTTTATTGACTTAAAATTTATTTGCACAGCTGCACTTAAACTTTGGTTACTTAAAGTGATTCATATCTCTTAGTTGACAATACATTCCAGACCTGTTTTTTTGTAGGAATTTGTTTGACTAAAGCTATATTTGTGAGTCGTATTGCATAGTTCTGAAATCTTGCTAATACATGTTCAGGTACTCTATGAATTATTGAACCAGAATTTGTGAACCTGATTTGAGTTATTTGTAGATCATACAAGTGCTAAACTATTTTACTTCGATATTCAATTTACACTTGATAATTTAAGGTGTTTCATGTGTGATAAATTAGGGCTGCAATACAACAACTTATAAAGTTGTAATAAATGATTTTTGGTGATATTATCAATAAGTACTATTATTCACCCCTTTAGTGGTACTATGCGCATTTGGATCAACATGTATGTATTGCTTCATGTGTTATCTGTTGATTCTAGACATAAGATTTAGAGAGGTGATAATTTGACATAGTATCAAAGCAGGAGCACATAAAATCAAACATCTCTGCAATACGCAACCTATATGTGTATTGCCAACATATTTGGTATCTTTATGTCTTATATTTAGTCGGGCTCTTTCTTCCTATGAGTTTAAGCTTTCAAGGTATATGGTATCTTATGATAATGCTTGTCTAAATTCTCTTTTCCTGCGACATCATTGTACGATAACTCTTATTGAAATTCCAGTTGTTTTGGATCTTAATGGTGATGTTATGTAACATCCCGACTTTTCGTAAAAGGGTAAAATGGTAATTGGGTTTAATCACTACGACCTAATTATTATTTGTTCTTTTTACTTAATTAAAAAGGATTTAATTAAGGGATTTTGTTATTCAATTAATAGATTTAATTAATAGCTATTTAAGGAAGATAATAGCCAAAATCCACTCTTATTATGTCACACAAATTCAGAAAGAAAAAAAGGAAAAAAAAAAACGGGATGCAACGGCAATCTGAAGGAGAAGCAGCGCAAAAGATGTCAGAAAAAGGGAGAACGTAATCTTCAACCATGTGACCAATCCGTTCATCTGTTCAAGATGCCGCAGGAGAGAAAAGTGATCAGCGTGAGGAGACGCAACTTTGAAAAATAACATCTCTCAATTTCGTAAGTTTTCAGTTTAGCCCTAGTTTTCGGTATTCGTAGAGTTCGATTCTTGAAAAATTCGTATCTTTCAATCCGTAACTCTTTTTTTCAGTCATGAGTAGTCGAAACGATCGTCTTGGAGCGTAGATCATTCTAAAAATAGTTATGCAGAAGTTAATCCAAGTAATCTGCAGTTTTATGGACTTTTCAGTTTCGGTTTTCTGCAAAGAAATAGGATTTTAGGGTTTCTCGTTGATCAAATTGGTTTTGGGGTTGAGGATTGATGTAGTCTAAATTTTTTTTTTTTAAAGAAAATTCAAATATTATTCAAACCAATAGGAAATAAGGAGTCTTTTAATGATGGACCAATAGGAAATAAGCCTGTAAAATCCATCTTTTCATCCACATTGCAAACAGCCACACTTTAATGTAATGGTATGATCATACCACTTTCCTGTTTTTCTTCTGCAGTCACATCTTTTATAATTTACTCTTTCATTCCATGTCACACATAATAAAAACACTCCTCCAAAGTTTATTTTCATCAAATCTGCAAAACAACATCAAACACACCATAAAAGCGCATATCTCTATAGAAAATAATCTCGAAAATGCAATGAAATACCCATCATTTACGATCCCATCAAGGATCAATAGTTGTTACAGTTTCTTGACGTTTTGCTTTCGGTTTTGCTGGAAATTAAGGTAAGAGGCTCTTCCAAATGAGTAATTAGAGTTTTATAACAATAGGTTGAGTTTTGGTGAGTCTTGGTGTTATTTGGTGATAGAATTCATGCTAAGTTGTAATTATTGAGTTGTGATATGTTTTGGTATATTTGTGTTGAGTTTTAGATTTCTAATTTTTTTTATTCAACAACTTTAATTAAACATAAACAAGCTTCGATTGAACTTCTGATTCGTTCAGTTAAAACACCGAATGTACTCTTAAAGGGTGTTGAATTTTGGATCCGTCGGAAGTGCATGAAAAGGCTTGTGCTTTGATGAATTAGCATTCATCAATATCTGTGTATTTTCTAGGCCTTGTCCGTGTCTAGTGGTATAGGAAAGAGAGTAGTGTATGTGAGGAAGCTTACTTGAAAACACTTAGGTGACTAGTTAATTCACAATAATAATTACATAAGTGTAGTAAAAGCTAAAACGTCACTTATTCTCGGTCAGGCATTGATTCAAATCGGCGATGTGATACGTTCATAAAAGGTGGACAACGCTACTAGCTCAAAAGGCTGAAGGGTAGTGGAGG
The DNA here is from genome assembly GCA_026214975.1 of Gentiana macrophylla. Classification (NCBI taxonomy): domain Eukaryota; kingdom Viridiplantae; phylum Streptophyta; class Magnoliopsida; order Gentianales; family Gentianaceae; genus Gentiana; species Gentiana macrophylla. The sequence goes on from CM047805.1 coordinate 26,867,793, forward strand.
AAATCCATCGAACGTATATGCATACCGGGGAGATCCCGGGACTACCGGTGCTAATCACCGTAGTTGGCAAGTATATCTCGTGGTGAAATTTTCACCATGCATTGTGTCCTTGAGTAATGATGTAACCAAGATAAGCTAAGCTAGAAACTTTTAGTCATGACATGTCGATGGGCATGTTTTGAACCCTAGATTGAGTCGGTCTCATAAAGATAATTAATAATCATAATAATACACTTTCGTTGTATAACTTAGTTATTCATTAGTTTCTCACTTTTACTAAGTACTTTGTACCTCCTTCGTATTTTTTTTGTATGCATTGTGGGGTGAGAAGACGAACAGGTTGATCAGGTAGATGACGACTTTTGAAGGCTTTGAAGTCTTGACGAAGTTTCTAGTTCCTTTTCTTTGTAAAGGTTGTAGTAGACTAGTTGTATTTATTTTCTTAGACTTATTATATTTCTACTTTTAAGACCTCATATTGTATAAGTCTTTGGGTTTTTCGTCGTTGTAATTTAACTATCCATCTTTAGTATGGTTAATTTCTATTCTTTGTAGTATTTATGTTTTACCCGAGTCTTTTTAGCTTCCGTTTGTTTTTATTTGATACGACGACGTAGAGGCTTGTGTATAATATTAGATTTATTTAATTCGATACGCGCCAAACGTTTCTCTTCCGGATAAGGGCTCGGTATCAGGGAGCGGGGCGTTACAGTTGGTATCAGAGCGAAAAGCGTCATCTGTTCTAGGCTTCTCTTCCTCTAAGATAAGACTTCTTTAGATCTTTTTGAACCCTTCTGATCTCTCTGGAACTTGGTGGTAAATTCTCGTAGGATTAGGAATCCTTAGAACGTGGTTAAGTTGCACTAGGACCAAGTGAAAAGTCTCCTTAGGCGTAGGTTGAGTTTTAAGCTCACGTCTCTTATATGATCCTCTCAATTTTTTTCTTCTTGATTTTTGAGGTTTTATTTTCTTTCATAATGCTAAATTTGGTTCAAATAAATTCCTTGTAACTTGGTGTTTTGCAAAATGAGTAAACAATTTTGTTCACATTTCTACATGTCATGTTATATCATTTTATTTGTTCCAATAATTCTGTAAATTTTCAGCCACTTAGAAATTTGTCTTATCTACAATTTCTCTCTTTCATCAATTTAGTTTTCAATATGGATTGTTCACAAATTGTTTAACAAGGAGGGGTACTCTGTTCAGAAAATTGTGCAGCGGTACTCTCACTTATCATTCTGTTTTGAATAAGCTAAACACCTCCAAATGACTTGGATTTTTGATATGTTGTAGAAAACATCCTGAACTATAATTTTTGTTTTGGAACCAAGTGCAAAGTCGTTTTGGTTTGGGCACAATCTGCAACACAGGACAGTTGATGAAGTCCTGGAATTTTTTGACAGCTTATAGCAGTAGATGAAAAGAATTATTTTGACCGACCTATGGCTTCCCAAATTTTTTGATTTTTGAGCATCATATGTAAAACTTATATACTCACAGATTTTATCTTTTCCTCATGTTCAAAATCAGCTTAGTTTGTTTTGTGCAAACCAATTATTTCATGGCTTATGTATGCACCCGAATTTCTCAAAACCATTTAAGTCCTCTGGTCAAGAATGGATAGATGTCTTTCTTTCATCCTGTAAGTTATAGTGTAGTAGGTTATAGGAGATGAGAATACTTTGATTTATCTTATTCTTAAGCTAGTTGTTACCCATGATAAGAAGTTTGGTAGGTAGAGACTAGGTGTTGTCGCTATAGTGCTCCTTGATGGCAAGAGACGATTGCATGGTAATTTTCCAATCTTATGTCTTCATTAATAAGATTCTCTTTTATAATCATCTAGTTTCCTACTTGGTTATCCCGATTTCAATGTTTGCCCATCCATACTAATTGTAACTCATGCTATGGTTAAATCCTCCATTTGAAACTTCTGAAACTCGGTAAAAGCCTCTTATTACGAAGTTTTGTTTTCTAAGTGCGTACATTCATTTGATGTGCCTTATTTTATTTAAAGATATTTTCATCGTGTCAAATGCTTGATTTAAGAAAAATAAGTTTCTCATCCTTCGAACTATTTGAACTGACAATTGCATATCCTTCCAACTATATCATGTTTAGCTTATTTGGGGCAACACACTTTTGCATCCTAGTGATTACCCTTAATGCATCCCCTACAAGATGTTTTAGTACATACAAATTTTTGTTTAAAGACTCGACTCTACAAATCCTCCGTTTTCTCTTTTTGCTATCGCTTGGTTTATGTTTACCAAAATTCTTTGACCTTTGCTTTGCTTGAGATGGTTCCACACGAACTCCATATGTAAATTTTATCCTTTAAAAGTACTCCTCAGTCGTTTCAACTAATAGTGTTAAAGGTCTCTTACTTTGGCACATACTTTGCCTCATTGCTTTTGTTTCCGTGTTTTCCCTTCATGTTAAACAACTTACTGTGTTCCAAAAATTCTGCAAATTTTCAGCAAAGTAGATTACTGTCTTATCTACAACTTCTCTTTTTACATCAACTCGATAATCGTTATGGATTGTTATGAAAATTCATGTTTATGCCGGACACTCTGTCCAGAAAATCTGCAGCAGTACCTTCACTTCCTCTTCTGTTTTGAACAGGTTAAGCACCCTTAAATGACCTGAATTTTTGATATGTTGCAGAAAACAATTTATCTACAATTTTCCTTTTGGATAAGTTCAGATAATTTTTAGTTTGATCTCGATTTGCAATTCCACTCAGTGCTTATGAATCTGGAAATTCTGACAGCTTGTGCAATCGTCAGAAATAACTATTTTTGACCGACCTTATCTCATTCAAAAATTTCAATATTTTTATATCACCTGGAAAACTCCAGTATCTAAATAGTTTCTCTTTGGATCGTGCTCAAATTCCTCTTCGTTTGTTCTTTAAAAAATTGATAATGTCAGATCTGGAGTAAATATCATACACAGCAACCTAAAAGGGATTTTCACCTCTTTGACTTGGGGTTTGGGCTAAGAGGGTAGTAAGTTACGACTGTTATGTTTAGGAGTTCCCCAAAGTTTGATCTCCTTCTGAGTTAAACCTTTTAGTAAGAGTGTGTAAAGCTAACGTTATAATTTCTTTTGCAGTTTTAAACAAGAACCAATATGCTATCCTCAAGCATGCCATGTTTGTTTTTTAGACCCCTTTCGTGCCCTTTTGTAATTATACTTTTCTGGTAATTTGTTTCTCATGTAATCCCTCACTTGAGACCTTTAAACTCAACAGGTCCTCTATGTTTCGTGTCATGAATTACCTCTGAAATATATCTCTATAAGTCTTTTCCTCTTAACAAGTTCATACTTTCCTACTTTTCAAATCAAGAAACAAGTTATCTTCAAAATTCTACATTGTTGCACTCCATTCATTTCAAATTCAAATTTGGCTAAGCCTTCTGATGTCAGAATATTTTTCTTATTTGTGTTCATTCTCAGCTCCCCTCCTAAGGGTAGTGTCGATGTTGTAACTATTTCACCTAATGCTGTATGTTATTTTAAGGTATGCATATCTCCTTTTGCCGGTCGAATTTTTAAGCCTACCATGAAATTCCTTTTCAGTTACTTATCTTTAACCTTCTAGCAATTTATGCTAAACTAGTTTGAAGCAGAAGGTAGACCTTTTCAAGATGCCTTCCGAACCTATCTAGTCAACCAACATTTGAACTCCACACTTCTATTGAATTTCAATCCAAATTAATGTACCTCGTACCATTCAGTTTTAACTCTCTTTCAGGCCATTTAGAGCCATGAACCGCCAGCTATGCCTTTTGATTTTTCCATCCTCTGTTTGGTGTTTCTATTCCAATTTTGTTACACCGGTTGAAAGTCTATTTTATTTTAACCTTGAGCATTTATTCCTTGGCAATGTACTATTCCTCTCGAGTAGTGCAACCTTGAATCTTTGATTTGAATCGAATCTTTGATTTGAATCGACAATAATCGTTTAAACTTCCTTTGAAACTTCGAATTATTTCTTGGAAATCAAACCTTATCCAGCAATTTTAAGTGTCGTTTCCTCTTCACTTAAAAATCTTGCTTAACGCTTACTTATTCAAACTTTTGATATTCCCTTAAAATTCCTTGAGGGAATTTCTATTTCTATTAAATCCTAAAATAACCTCTCTTTTTTACTATTGCAAACTTGGACACTTCTTGACAAGTGTTTATTTTATTCTGAGACCTTTTGGTGTACTCGTTTTGTCTCCATGGCTCCTTCATGTTGAGATTCTTGTTCTCTTTTGATTTCTATCTTTTTAGTCCTTCTGGTGCTCGACCTTGCACCTTTACCTTGATTTATGTTGTGTGATGTTACCTTTAACGTCTCCACTTTCTCAAGGCTTGTATGAAAGCTTATAACCATCCTTTCAAGTTACCTCTAAAGTCTTTGCAGACAACCGTATCTTGCAGAGTTCCTCTCTCTCAAAAAAAATTCATCTGCAAGTTGTCCTTTTGTTTCCTTTTTGGTGGCTATCCCTTGTATTATGATACAATGTCTCATTCTTCAGTTTGGAACCACCTTCAACTTTTCCCCAACACGAAATCATCTTGTTTTTCTTGTAACCCAAGCAACCTTTCTTATTTCAAGTGCATTGTATCGTTCCTTGGCTTACCTAGTTGACATGCCACCCTAGTACCTAACTTGTCACTTTTCAATTTTATTTATTCTCCAAGCTAACTCTTTTTGGCATAAGGATTGGATCAGACCGTCAGAGAGAAAGTATGGCAATGCATGTTCTCCACCCACAGGGAGTCTCAGAAGTCCTTCAGCTGGGATCCTTGCAGTTCTTCATCAAGCTTGTGGTGCCATAATGGAAGTTGGGATCGAAAGAAGTCAACTGTCCTAGAAGTTTGGTTTCGGCTGGGAAGATTCAGCTTTCCGGGTATAGGGCAGCAGGAGCAAGCAAAGAGTGTTGAACCGATGATTTCAAGATTCGAGGCAGTTGATGAGTTCGTGAAGAAACAAGACAAAGACCCAATTGTCTCCGGTTACAAGTGAGTGGCTGGAGCCCAACCAGCCGTTGGTCACGAGTTAGATGAAGATAGCAACCGTCGGCATCAGAATCAGCTTTGGGTTCCGAATGCGGAAGATTGTGAGGGACAATGAAGAATGAAAACCTCGAGATGGCAATTGCAGTTTATCTCGGAGCGACCAAGATGTACAAGAGTTGCAACAGTACTGCTGATGCTCTTTCATGAAGATAGAGATAGAAAAATGTGAGACAGAATACGAGACCAAAGTTGATACATCAAGGAGACGTGAAGATTGAAGCGGATCGTCGCAACCTCAAGTTGGCTCAAGACAAGTAGAAGAGTTGGGAAGATGGAAGAAGAAGAAGACTGTAAGAGTTAGAAGACGAAACGCTTCTCAAAGTCCAGAGTTCAAGTACAATCGGTTACATTCGAGTTTCGAGGACGAAACTCCTCTTAAGGGGGAAGGAATGTAACATCCCGACTTTTCGTAAAAGGGTAAAATAGTAATTGTGTTTAATCACTACGACCTAATTATTATTTGTTCATTTTACTTAATTAAAAAGGATTTAATTAAGGGATTTTGTTATTCAATTAATTGATTTAATTAATAGCTATTTAAGGAAGATAATAGCAAAAATCCACTCTTATTATGTCACACAAATTCAGAAAGAAAAAAAAAAGAAAAAGAACAACATTTATTCTCAAACGTAAAAGAAAATCCATCAACATCTAATGCAGAAATAGAAATAATGCTCTTCTTAAGAGCAGGAACAAAATAACAGTTATTGAGTTCTAGTACTAGCCCACTTGGGCAATGAAAGAAAATAAACTCCTACGGCCGGTAGCGACTCACTTGCTCCATTTCCAACGCGTAGGTCCACCTCTCCTTTCCTCGGATCTCTAGTTCTTCTTAGTGCTGCATATTCATACAAATATGAGAACCACGGCCGTATCTAATACCCAAAGGTTAGACTTAGAAGAAGTAATGTTGATCTCAATCATAAATATACACGAAGTCGAAGCATCGAGAATGCTTCTTCTTGGTACTCAAGAAGCCTTGCGCTTCTCCTCCAATGTCCGGTCTCACCGCAATGGAAGAAAGCATCCTTGGATTTGTCTTTTGCTATCTTAGGCGTTGGCTTAGGTGCAAGCTTAGCCTTCTTGGACTTTTTCTCGGGCTTTTGCCTTGCCCTTGCTTGAAGTGACCAAAGCAACACTTGCTTTCCCTTCCCTACAAAGTGCCTTGGCGAGCTTTCAACATGTTCAATAACTCCGCTAGAAGCAATCTATCTTGTTCATGTGATAGTTCATCACAAACCTGCGAGAATGAGTCGGTAGAGATTGCGAGAATCAAGTCAATACTCAACTCGTTCCAACTTGTGGCCCGGCTTCCCAAGCCTCTCTATGTACCCGATCATTTTAAGCACGTGTGACCCCACGGCGATCCCGGATGCCATCTTACAACTAAACAGGGCCTTGAGACCTCGTACCTCTCGGTCAAGGGACCGAGAAGCATAAAGTTCCTTCAGGTGGACCATGATAGAGTAGGCGTCCATGGACTCATCTTTGTTTCTGCGATTCGGTGTCATAGAAGCAAGCATGATACATGTAGCATCGATCTTGTCGAAACGATTGCTTGTTGTACTTCTCGACAACATCTGCGGCCGAACCCTCGGCTGGGCTTTTCCGGTAGGGCCTCGTCCCAAGACATAGCCAATCTTCTCGTGCCTCAAAACGATTTTGAGGTTTCTTTCCCAATCGAGAAAATTAGTTTCGTCAAGCTTGTTTTCGATGATAAAAAGAAGGTTCAATTTGTTTGACATTTTTCTACAACAATAAATAAAGATAGAATAAGTAAAAGCTCATGCATAAAAACCTAAATTTGCACTAAGAAATTTATAAGGTTTTACTCCCACTAGCCAACTATTCCCTATTGGCTTTCAAGAATTTAATTAATTCTTTAGTGGCTGGGACCCCATCTAGTTGCCTTAATCCCCGACGGTGGTCGATCAATCTCGGCAATTTGAAAGGTAGGTCCTCACTACCGCATCGCATCGCGACTCCCGATGGTGACTAGTCAACTCTTTGGCGTCTCACATCTCTATGTGATAGTCAACCCTTGTCTCTAAAGTCGACGCGCTCCGACGGTGGCCAATCACCGAAAGACTTTAGTCGAGTCATAACCCAATATTCATGAGATCTCGTGACGATCATATCTCAATAATAACGATATACCCGTGGTAGGTCAACTCCCGACGGTGGTCGATCAGTTGGATCCGAACAAAGGCTCTTAACCCCGTCATTATTATATTGGGAGACAATTTTGGCTCGATTTTTGGCGTGGGAATAATTTTAAATTAATTCACTTAATTAATTTGGTTTAATTATGGTCTCATATACTATGTGCATATTACTACGATATCATATAAAGTAAAACATACACAACATTCCGCGCATAAAATAACCGGTATGATCATGGACTTTTCCTAGGTGCGTTTTCGAATACAAACTGACGAAACCGCAGGTCACAAACTAAGGGTATCTGCAACCGCCAATAGGATCTTTATTGCTGTACGCCAATGGGTTCTTTATCTCTCCTTGGTCTTGTACTTCTTGCTCCATTCTTGTTACATAATAAATAATTACACCCGCCGCACACGGGGGGGAGCTCAGGGAATGGGATAAATGTAAAAAGTAAACTAGGTCACGTTCTTCATAACGGCCTAGGACAATTTTTCAAAAAACCAACATAAAGAAAAACATTCCCATCTATCCTATTAGTCGAGTCCATGATCAATCGGGGTCCATATAATCACATTATATCTACACATCTAATCCATACAATTTTATCTTATGAAAAGATTAAATTCTAATTTTAACTACTACTACTCATGCGTCTTTATTTTATCACGTCAAATAATTAAATAACTTTTAATTAATTATATGACTTAACCGAAATTAAAATTAACATTTAATTTTAAATCGATTTCAATTTTAATTAAATTTGAACTATTCAAAATAAAATTAAAATTATAAAGTCTCCTATTTGTTTCCTTTCCAAAACTAAATTTAGCTTAGGCACACTTGCTTTCAAAATCAAAATTTTGGAAGTGGCTTGAAACTGACTATCTACCAAATCAAATATTTGGAAAGGGCTTGAGCCTATTCCAAATCAAAAATTTGGAAAGGCCAAATAGTTTTAGTTTAGGCTGCACCACTTTCCAAAATCAAAATTTTGGAAGTGGCCTAGTCCTAAGCCTATTCCAAATCAAATATTTGAAAAGGGCCTAGGCCTATTCCAAATCAAAATTTGGAAAGGCCAACATGCCATATGGTTTCCCAATGGTCCAAACTATTTGAACCATTGGTTGGCCATATGACACAACTAAACAAACGAGATATCTATGCACAATAAAATATCACAAAACGAAAAGGGTTGATCTCCCCCATTGGAAGAGGAGAGCCGACGGACGGCAACCCTAGGGTTACCGCCGCCGCCGCAGAGGGAGGGGGCGCCGCCAGTCGGCCGACCCCCCATGAACCCTAATTTTTTTGTTTCAACGTTTCGTGATTTAAATCTTGCATCTATTGATTAAATACTACGCAATTAAATTATGCTTATTGCTTAAGCTCGAAGTCTGTCTCTGATACCACTGTTAGGAAATCACTAGTTTAACGCAGCGGAATTTAAAATTTTGATTTCCTTTTTAGATCGTTCTTCGTTTAATGCAATAAACACGTTAAGTAGTTTGACGGTTATACCTTAGATGATCTACAAGATCGTCGCTTTGACCGCCAACGGAGAGTAGTTAAATTCGCAAGCCGTCACGCGTCCGGCCTCTATCGCTAATCCACACGAACCCCTCTTGGAATCCTCCTTGATTGCTATCTCGAAAAACTCCGGCTCTGGACCGGACCTTTTCTTCCTCACAAACTCACTATGGAGAGCTCTCTATTTTACACAAGAATTATGAACTCTTGCAATTGTGTTGTGCAAAAGAGCTTGACACCCACTTCCTTTATATAGAGGAGGTGGCGCCCCTAATGGTGTGTAGGAGAAGAAAACCTTTTTCCAATAAAATAAGGAAAATCAATTAGATTGATTTATCTCTTTAATTATAATTTATTTTGTCAATATCACATATTGATTATAATTATCTTATTACCATAAATCTATTTTTCAAAATCAATTAATATCATATATTAATATTATGGCAATATTTATTAATTAAAGTGCACAATCCAAGTGTAAAACACTCAAAAGTGGCGCCCCATTAGTCAACAAATTGACTTCCGGAATATTCTTTAATTAATCTAATTTATATATAATTAATATCTTGTATTTTATTTATTCATAATAAATAAATACCACCATATTAATTTACCACTATAACATTTATAGTCTAGAGATAAACTTTCCTTATTTGGTTATCAACTATAACCGCATTTTAATCCGACTCGATGTTCATATGTGTGTGACCCGATAGGCTTCCGAATATGTTGGCCGTAGACACAAAGTGCAATTTACTAAAATGCCCTTCATACCTAACGATCACGGGATAGCGTCTAGCAACACACCGTGACCCCAATTATCGGAAGAGTCAAAAGCAATGACTACTACCTTTCATGTGAAGCGATTACCGTGTAACTTACAATCCTATCATTTGTAACAATATCCATACGATCGTATCTCGAGTGTCAATACATTGACGATCGTATCTTATAATCTGGATATCATGCTCTCTCGGAATAACACATTTACTCCCACTTTGCAAAGATTCTCGAGAGCTAGACATTCCTTATAAGAAGGCCATTTCGGATATTCGATCCCAATCATAGGATACGCGATTCCCGGACGACCAATCATGTATACTCCGCGTGCTTCAATATCATACCCAATCACTACCGCATGATCGCCCGTGGTTAGGAGAAATCTCAATAGTGTCAAAGCATGACAATCCACACCGTGATGCCATGAAGACTCGGTCAAAAGGATAATTACACAACCGCCACATAGTGTGACACTTAATGTAAGTGGGTCGACTCTAACGTCACGCATTCTCTAATACACGCCCACGTCTGGTCAAGTGTCTCTACACTTCGATAGACGAGATCTATCCCTACCTTCTAAAAGATAGAAGACATCTAATACGTGCTAGTCCGATTATACTATCAATGTCCCATTTGATAATATGTAAGACTAGAGACATTTAAGTACCAACCTTGTTATAGTGATTAGAGATCTCATCAACCATAATCACTATCATGGTTTCTCTATCACATATTGATACTTGGGACGTTACTATATATATACAACAAATAATATGAAGACAAACAATATATAATAACATAAGTGCTTTATTAATCATAATAAAGTTATTACATGAACTAAATAGACTGTAAATGACCCGACCCGGTCGGATCCGGTCCAACCCGATTGGGTTTAGGACACCTTTCCAACAATCTCCCACTTGGCCTAAAGCCAATCACCCATATGCCTAAGCCCGTGCAAGTGAACATGTTTCTCATGCTTAGCTTGAGACAATGCCTTGGTTAACGGATCAGCTATGTTATCATCCGTGTGGACTTTCTATCTTTACATCTCCTCTATCTACTATCTCTAATCAAGTGATAGCGCCAGTAGCACATGTTTGGACTTCTCGATGAGACCTTGGTTCCTTTGATCGAGATATCGCTCCATTATTATCGCAGCATGCAGGCAGGCACGGACCTTCAATGGAGGGAACCACACCAAGTTCGATGTGAACTTCTTCATCCAAACTACTTCCTTTGCCGCCTCCGAGGCTGCTATGTATTCGGCTTCCGTTGTAGAGTCCGCAGATAGTCTCCTCGCTTGGAACTCTTCCGACTCATTGCTCCGCCGTTAAGCGTGAAAACAAATCCAGTTGTGACTTGAAGTCGCCCTTGTCGCTTTGGAAACGGCATCCGTGTAACCTCGTAATACTAAATCATCGTTCCGAAAACCGTGAACATATCCCTAATACGTCTCAAGTACTTAAGGATATTCTTGACAACAATCCAGTGACCATCACCTGGATTGGACCGGTACCTACTAGTCATACTAAGAGGTGCGAGGCGTGGTCTTGTGCATAACATGGCATACATGATAGACCCGATTGCGGAAGCATAAGGGACTTTACTCATTTGTGCCCTTTTCCTCCTCTCTGTCTTAGGACTCATTCCCTTTGACAGTGTAGACCCCATGTGACATGGGTAGCAATCCTTTCTTGGGTGCTCCCATGCTGAATCTCTTGAAGATCTTGTCTATGTAGGTGGATTGCGACGGACCAAGCAACCTTTTAGATCTATCTCTATAGATCTTTATTCCTAGAATATAATTTGCGCCTCACCCAAGTCCTTCATTGAGAAGTTCTTGGATAACCAAGCTTTGACTGATTGTAACATAGGCACATCATTCCCTATGAAGCGATATGTCATCCACATAAAGCACTAAGAACACAATGGCACTCCCACTAACCTTCTTGTAAACACAGGGCTCATCTTCGTTCTTGATGAAATCAAACTGCTTGATTATCTCATCAAAGCAAAGATTCCAACTCCGAGAAGCTTGCTTTAATCCATAAATGGATCTTTGCGCTTTACACACCATCCTCAGCGTCATTGGTTGTGAAACCCTCAGGTGTGTCATATACACTTTCTCGAGGCAGTTCCCGTTAAGGAAAGCCGTTTTCACATCCATCTGCCGATTACGTAATCATGGTATCTTTGCAATAGCGAGCAAAATTCTAATGGATTTTAACATGGCAGCAAAGAGAAGGTTTCATCATAGTCAACTCCTTGTCTTTGCTTATAACCTTTTGCACCAACCTAGCCTTGTAGGTGGTCACGTTACCGTCCATGTCGGTCTTTCTCTTAAAGACCCATTTACACCCTATGGGAACTATTCCCTCAGCGGATCAACTAAGTTCCAAACTTGGTTGTCCTTCATGGATTCCATCTCGTAATTCATGGCTTCTAGCCATTTCTCTTTGTCATGCCTTAATAGCACTTCCTCATAAGTTCTAGGGTCCTCATCTTCCATGAGATACACGCCAATGTACCTTTCGGTCCACGGCGTTCCTGGTGGATCTTCGAGGTGCTATTGTGTCTCTGATAGAGGTGGCGCCACATTTGTATGTGGTGTCTCCTCTACTTCCATCAACGGATCGTTATCCGTAAGTGGTTCTCGAATTTCTTCAAGATCAATCTTACTCCCACCGACCCTATCCGAATAAACTCTTTCTCCGAAAGTGGCGATCCCGGCAACAAACACCTTTTGTTCCTCGGGGTGGTAAAATTGGTACCCTTTGGTTTGCCAAGGATAACCCACAAACAGACATTTGTCGAGATCTAGGTTCCAGCTTTGTCGTGCATGGTTCGTTTCACATAAATGGACATCCCCAAGGTTTCATGTAACCTAGTGTTGGTTTCTTCCTTTGAACACTTCATAGGGATTGGACTCAACCGTCTTTGATGGAACTCGGTTCAAGTGTATAGGATGCGGTTTCTGAGCATACCCCCAAAACGATTTTGGAAGAATCTGCATAGCTCATCATGGAACGTACCATGTCTAACAAAGTACGATTCCTCCTCTCGATATGCCATTCATTTGAGGCGTCCCTGGAGGGGTCCATTCGAGTAGAATCCCATTCTCCTTTAAATAACTTTGAAACTCTCCATCTAGGTATTCTCCACCTCGATCGGATCGAAGTGTTTTGATTTCTTTACCCAGCTTGTTTCTCCACTTCACTTCGAATTCTTTGAACTTTTCAAGGCTTGGACTTATATTTCATTAAGTATATATAACCATAGCGAGAATGGTCATCATGAAAGTGATAAAATAAGAGTATCCTCCTTTGGCTTGAATTGACATTGGGCCACACACATCGGTATGTATAAGCTCAAGCAATTCATTGGATCTTATCCTTTTCTTTGTTGGAATAGTGTCCTAAACCCAATCGGGTTGGACCGGATCCGACCGGGTCGGATCATTTCTACTATTTCTTTATGTTTATACATATATTAAATGGCTTTTCATTTGTCATATATATGTTCTTTTAAAGAACCAATTGTGAATTGTTATATGATAACGTCCTTAGTATTAGATCGTGATAGAGAAACCATGATAGGCGATTATGGTTGATGAGATCTCTAATCACTTTAATAAGTTTGATACTTAAATGTCTCTAGGTGATGTACTATTAAACAGGGCATTGATAGTATAAAGCAGACTAGCACGTATTAGATGTCTTCTGTCTTTAAGAGGCGTGGATAGATCTCGTCTATCGAAGTGTAAAGACACTTGGACCGCGTGGGGCGTGTATTAGAGAATGCGTGCGTTATCTTGACCCACTTACACGAGATAAGTGTCACACTATGTGGCGGTTGTGTAATTATCCTTTTGACCGAGTCTTCATGGCATCACGATGTGGATTGTCATGCTTTGACACTATTGAGGTTTCCACAGCCACGGGCGATCATGCGGTAGTGATTGGGTATGATCTTTGAGCATCACGGAGTATACATGATTGGTCGCCCAGGAAATCGCGTATCCTATGATTGGGATCGAATATCCGAAATGGCCTTCTTATAAGGAATGTCTGTTCGTGAATCTTTGCAAAGTGGGAGTAAATGTGTTACTTGAGAGAGCATGATATCCAGATTATAAGATACGGTCGTTGATGTTTTGACACTCGACTAACGACCGTATGGATATTATTACAATGATAGGATTGTAAGTTACACGATAATGGCGGTTCACATGAAAGGTAGTAGTCATTGCATTTGACTCTTCCGATGATTGGGGTCACGGTGTGTTGCTGCAGACGCTATCCCGTGATCGTTAGGCATGGAGGGCATTTTAAGTAATTTGCACTTTGTGTCTACGGCCAACATATTCGGAAGCCTATCGGGTCACACACATAAGAACATCTAGCCGGATTAAAATGTGGTTATAGATGATAACCAAATAAGGAAAGTTTATCTCGAGACTATAAAGGTTATAGTGGTAAATTAATATGGTGGTATTTATTTATTATGAATAAATTAAATACAAGATATTAATAATATTATATTAATTAAAGAATATTCCGGAAGCCAATTTATGGCTAAAGGTGGCGCAACTTATTAGTGTATAAGATACACTTGGATTGTGCAATTTAATTAATGATATTACCATATATTAATATTAGATATTAATATTTGTATTTGTAGATATATTTGTGCGTGACTTGCACATATGATGTGCATGTGCACATTTTGTATTAAAATAAATATATATATAGATTTATATGTGTAATATATATATGTGATATATACACATGTGTAAATTGATTTATGGTAATATAATAAAAGATAAATATTGTCAATATAAGATATTGACAATATCTTGGAAATATTCAATATAAGATATTGACAATATCCTAGATTTATTTGATATAAGATATTATAATAAATGAGATAAATCAATCAAATATATTTTCCTTATTTTATTGGAAAAAGGTTTTCTTCCTTTCTACTCTATTGGGGCGCCACCTATAACTATAAATAAGAGGTGGGTGTCAAGCTCTTTTGTACAACACAATTCCAAGAACTAATAGTTCTTGTGTAAAAATAGAGAGCATCCAATAGAGAGTTGGAGAGAGAGGGGAAAAAGGCCGGTCTAGCAACCGGAGTTTTCCAATAGCAATCCATGATGGGATTCCGCGGGGTGTTCGTGTGGACTAGCGGTAGAGGCCGAACACTTGGGCGGCTCTATCTGAGAACTACTCTCCTTAGACGGTCAAAGCGTCGATCTCATAGATCAACCAAGGTAACCACCGTCTACTTACTTGTTTGTTTATTGCTTAAACGAAGTCGATCTTGGGTCGATAGGAAATAAATTTTGAATTCATTGCGTTCCGCGTAGATTTCCTAACAAATGGGTATCGAGCGAGCTTGAGCTTAAGCAATAAGCATGTTATTTTGCGTAGTTAATTTTATCGTTTAAATCACGTAATTAAAAGATGAAAGATTTTTATTTGCAAAATTGATACACGAAAAAAAAAAAAAAAAAAAAAAAAAAAAAAAAAAAAAAAAAAAACAAAAAAAAAAAAAAAAAAACAACGGTGGTGCTCGGCGCGGCACCACGGCGGCGGCACCACCACGTGTGATCGCCCGCGCGCGGGCGGCCTCGAGGCGCCGGCGCTTTGGTGTGATACGGTGGTCCCCAATTTTGTTTTGTGTATTTTGTGATTCAATATGGTTCATAGTTGTGATTGCTAATTTTCTTTTGTTTAGTTGTGTCGTGTGGCTAACCAATGGTTCAAATAGTTTGGTATTGGGATGCCATATGGCGATTAAAATAAGAATGGCCTTTCCAAACTTTGTTTGGAATAGCTTGCAGCCTTTCCAAATATTTGATTTGGGAAAAGCTGCTGCAGCCACTTCCAAAATTTTGATTTTGGAAAGTGGCGAGCCTAAACCAAAATTATTTGGCCTTTCCAAATATTTGATTTGGAATAGGCCTGAGCCATTTTCAAATATTTGATTTGGAATAGGCTTGAGCCATTTTCAAATATTTGATTTGTAAAAGCTGGCTTCAACCACTTCCAAATTTTGATTTTGGAAAGTGGTCGAACTAAGCCAAATTTGGTTTAGAAACTAAAGGCATCCTTTTGATTACGAATCAAAAGGAAAGAAACAAAAGAGACTTAATTTTAATTTTTTATTTATTTTTGGAATAGTTCCAATTAATTAAAATTAAAAGTAAAATCGTTTAAAATTAATCGTTAATTTTATTTCGATTAAATCATTTAACTAATTAAATGTTAATTAGTTAATTGATTGGATAAAATTATTTAATAGATTAAATGTTAATTGATTAATTAAGACGCAAGTAGTTAAATTTTAATTTTATCTTTTTCATAAGATTTTATTGTATGGATTAGATATAGTAGATATAATATGATTATATGGACCCCGATTGATCATGGACTCGACCGATAG
The DNA here is from genome assembly GCA_026214975.1 of Gentiana macrophylla. Lineage (NCBI taxonomy): Eukaryota > Viridiplantae > Streptophyta > Magnoliopsida > Gentianales > Gentianaceae > Gentiana > Gentiana macrophylla. The sequence continues at coordinate 26,883,804 of CM047805.1, forward strand.
GATAGATGTGAATGATTTAATTTTTCTGTTGGTTTAAAAATTGTCCTAGGCCGTTATGAAGAACGTGACCTAGTTTATTTTATGCATTTATCCCATTCCCGTTGACTCCCCCCGTGTGCGGCGGGTGTATTTATTTTATTAGATAGAATTAAATGTAACAAGAATGGAGCAGAAGATGGAGACCAAAGAAAGACGAAAAATAAAGATCCCATTGGAGAATGGGGCATTAAAGATCCTATTGGCGGTTGCGACTACCCTTAGATTGTGACCAGCGGTTTAGTCGGTTTGTATTCGAAACCGCACCTAGAAAAAAGTCCATGATCATACCGGTTACTTTACGCATTTATTTATTTTGTGCTTGTATTTATTTTATATGATACGATAGATGCATGACTAGGCACGATCTAGATAAATGTGTAGGATATATATCTATAGAGATAGATATAATTGATGAGACCAAGATTAAAATTAATTAAGTGAATTAATTTACATAAATACTTCCACAACAAAAATCAAGTCGAAATATTGTCTCCCAATATTATAACGACGGTGAAGAGCTGTGTTCGGATCCAACGATCGACCACCGCCGGGAGTTGACCTACCTCGGGTATATCGTCGTTATTGAGATATGATGATCGTATGAGATCTCGTGAATATTGGGTTATGACTTGACTAGGGTCTTTCGGTGATTGGCCACCGTCAGGGCCGTCTGACTTTAGAGACAAGGGGTTGACTAACACATAGTGATGTGTATCGCCAAAGAGTTGACTAGTCAACCACTGAGAATCACATAGAGATGTGAATGGTAAAGGGTTACCTACCTATCGAAATTATCTTGGTTGATCGACCACCGCCAGGAATCGAGGTAACTAGATGGGATCTCAGCCACTAAAGAATTTTGAAAAATTCTTGAAAGTCAATTGGAAGTAGTTGACTAGTGGGAGCAAAATCATAAACCAAAAGACCATTTTTGATTTTGCGTGTATAAACAACAACACTCTTTTATTTTCATTTTATGTTGTAGTTTTAGCAAACTTTATATTTATGTTTAATTCTCGATTAGTAAAACCAAATTATGACTGTTACCTTTTGAGAAACGTTCTCAAATATGGTTAAGTAAATTTTAATCCTTTTTAAAATAAGCAATGACACGAGCAATCCCGTTATAGTAGTTAGAGACAAGGAGACTACATATTTGATGGAATACTCCGAGACTTTAATTATTAATGAAAAACGAAAGCTTATGGCATCGGATACGATCCAATATAATCATTCAGTCATATGATGACAATTAATTCAAACGTTGGATAAGAATGACCACTATAATTTTGGAAAGGTTGTTTTCAAAATTGTAAGATTTAAGTATCCACTTAATTCTATCATTGCTTAAAGGTTAATTAAATAGTTAATGTTTTAAATACGATTTAAAAGGTTAAATAAACTATTTAAATAAACTTTAGATTTTCTTTATGAAAGGAAATCAAAGACATAGCTCTTGTGATCTTTCTTAAGTCTTATGAAGACTACACCAAGAAATATTTACAAGTGCTTGAAGGATTAAAAAGGAAATTTAGGGCATGTACTTAAATATAGAGCTTATTGAAGTTTATATTCTAGGCAAGTGAGTTGAGATAAATCTGTCTAAGTTCAAAGTCAACTCTAAGATATATGATATCTTACGAGTCTGATTAAATTAGAAAGGTTAATACAGATATGGAAGGTGAAGCAAACGTTGTAACACTTACCATATTTTAGATCTAGTAAACTGATAAGGGAACTAAATAAATGTTATTATGTTTCGGTTCTTATGAAGAGCATACTTTCAGTTATCCGTCAGGATTTAGTATACATATTCAATTGTAAAGAATAAATGTTATTCCGATAAAGTTGAAAGGTCACTGAATCTAACATACTAGATTGATGTCACTATATAGTTGATATATGTGATGAGATCTCAACTAAATATTTGTATGGTTATTATCCTTGATTTGTGGTTACTCTGCATATAGTCTCTCCGGAAGGGAAGCGTAATTAAACGTCACTCTGATGATGTTGAACCATATGATTATGAATCATGTGGGTTATACGTATCTTATCCAAAGAGGACTAAAATACCCTTTTTCGAAAAGGTTGTAAAATCTAGAAAAATTGTCTAAAGCCTAAACATACCGATGTTTGTTGGCTTGTGACAATTAATGCTACAAATAATTGTTTGTTAATCTCTATGACTATTTTTAGAAATAGTTGAATGTGCTTATTGAAGTCGACAATTCGGAAAGCCTAAAAGTTCGAGCTAGTAATGCGATATGAGATTGATGAGCTACTTAGGAATTAATCTTCAATTGGATTGAAGTAATTAATACCTGAAGGGTGTTTCAGAAGTCGTCTGAAAGGAATAAGATTCTCCCTTGAAGGATACCATCTTTGGGATACTCAATTAGATTGTGTTCCCAAAATGGAAACAACACTTTATATGATAAATGTGAGACGCAAGCCATGCGAAGTATCCCTTACCCGTTTCGGGATAGTGCCCTTATACCTAACCGAGTTCCAAAGATAAAGGTTGAATAAAATTCCATATTAGATATGGGAGAGGATAATGTCAAATCTATCCTAACCGATGATTTGAAGTTGTCATAGGCAAAGTCAGAAAGGCTTGGAGCCTAGTACGACATATGCAACTTTGTGGCATATCTTAGCTAGCACGCTGGATATTATTTACTTGTCTGCGGAGCAAAATGTTTGTCTCCAAACATGCTGTCTTCTAAAGGAAGTGTTTCTTCCAAAAGAAACAGTGGGAGTAAATCGAGATCTCAAAAGAGTTTAAGAACCACAAAGATACATTCAACCATTGGAACATGAAGCGAGGCGCCGCATAGCGATGAGGTGTATAACAACGCTTTCGATGAACACAAAAGTTCTGTAAGTCTGTGGATAACCTCAAGCCCGAAAGGTCATTGTTGGTATGTTCATCTTGAAGAATGAATGTCTCACGACTTATGAAAGAATGTTTGAAAGGCAAGATTGAGAGATATGGCCAGGAGCCATAATATCTGAATAAGAATTCCATCAGTGACAAACCAGGTTATGAACCTAGTCTGTCTTACCTAGAGGGAATGTCCCTGTAAGGCTGAGCCCAGTTCTATTCAGACTATGCTTGTTATAACTTTGTATCATGACTATATGATAGTGTTGAAGACGTTGGGCAGACAGCTCGATGTTCATAGACGATAACATGATATGTAAGCCCACGAGATCCATTTATGGACTCAAACAAGTTTCTCTAGACAATTTCTTTGTTTGACAATCAAAGGAGTTTGACTTAGTCAAAAGAAGGATATGCCCAATGTGCAAGACAGATAGTGGGAGTGTGTTATAATTTTTGAGTTAGGTATTGGATATCTCTCTCGAGAATTGTCACCCCATGTCACAGTCAATTAATGTTTGGTAGTTCAAGGTCTTTACGAAAGCACTTGGATTAGCAGTTCTTATTTTAGAAATAAGAATCTATAGTGATAGATTTAACTGCTGTTAGATTATTGTTTACCTATATAGATGTGATGCTAAATGAAGTTTAGCATAGATCGCAAGATCTATCTGTGTTAGGACGTTGGTCCTAAAGATAAGGTGAAAGATGATGCTTATGGAAGGTTTCCTTCGCTACTGCGATAGGAACCATCTTATAGGTAATGCCGGATGTTCATAGTCCATGAATAGTCATGAGCAAGTATGAAAGTAAACCTGGTAAATGTCGAGAATATCCTTAAACAAGTTAAGGAAAGTTTCCTAGTTTATTGAAACTTGGAATTAAATAAACGTAGATATCTGAGGCGTATATCCCGAGTCTTATGAAGGCGAGTGGGAGCTACGATGCAGGTTTGCAGATCACTTTGATTAAGTGATACAGTGAGTGGAAATGTTCTAGCCTATGGGTCATCAGTAAACTCTACAACTTAACCAAAACACAGTAGTGCCTTAGGCGGCGAGCAAAGACATGGATCTAGAAGGTTCATTCATGAACCTTATACGGTTCTTCCACCTCTTCTATATAGCTGATATAGTAAGTGGATTCATTGCTTGAAGCAAGGACCAGGGTCTCGTCAGAGATTCGTGTGTGTGTTGAGGCGATTCCTTTGACTTGGCCATTTGGAACATGATATGAAGATAGTCTGAGTCCCCACGGATAGTGATCCGTTCATGGTTAGGGCTAATTGCGAGTATTGCATGAGATTCTTGTGTTTCAACTTGGTCTTGTGCATGCGAGTGATTGGTTTTAGGCCAAGTGGGAGATTGTTGGAATAGTGTCCTAAACCTAATCGGGTTGGACCGGATCCGACCGGGTCGGATCATTTCTACTATTTCTTTATGTTTATACATATATTAAATGGCTTTTCTGTTGTCATATATATGTTCTTTTAAAGAACCAATTGTGAATTGTTATATGATAACGTCCTTAGTATTAGACTGTGATAGAGAAACCATGATAGGCGATTATGGTTGATGAGATCTCTAATCACTTTAATAAGTTTGATACTTAAATGTCTCTAGGCTGATGTACTATTAAACAGGGCATTGATAGTATAAACAAACTAGCACGTATTAGATGTCTTCTGCCTTTAAGGCGGGGATAGATCTCGTCTCATCGAAGTGTAGACACTTGGACCGGGCATGCGTGGGCGTGTATTAGAGAATGCGTCGTTAGGATCCACCCACTTACACGAGATAAGTGTCACACTATGTGGCGGTTGTGTAATTATCCTTTTGACCGAGTCTTCATGGCATCACGGTGTGGATTGTCATGCTTTGACACTATTGAGGTTTCCCTAGCCACGGGCGATCATGCGGTAGTGATTGGGTATGATCTTCAAGCATGCGGAGTATACATGATTGGTCGTCCGGGAATCGCGTATCCTATGATTGGGATCGAATATCCGAAATGGCCTTCTTATAAGGAATGTCTGTTCTCGTGAATCTTTGCAAAGTGGGAGTAAATATGTTACTTGAGAGAGCATGATATCCAGATTATAAGATACGATCGTTGATGTTTTGACACTCGACTAACGACCGTATGGATATTATTACAATGATAGGATTGTAAGTTACACGATAATCGGTTCACATGAAAGGTAGTAGTCATTGCATTTGACTCTTCCGATGATTGGGGGTCACGGTGTGTTGCTAGACGCTATCCCGTGATCGTTAGGCATGGAGGGCATTTTCGTAATTTGCACTTTGTGTCTACGGCCAACATATTCGGAAGCCTATCGGGTCACACACATAAGAACATCTAGCCGGATTAAAATGTGGTTATAGATGATAACCAAATAAGGAAAGTTTATCTCGAGACTATAAAGGTTATAGTGGTAAATTAATATGGTGGTATTTATTTATTATGAATAAATTAAATACAAGATATTAATAATATTATATTAATTAAAGAATATTCCGGAAGCCAATTTATGGCTAAAGGTGGCGCAACTTATTAGTGTATAAGATACACTTGGATTGTGCAATTTAATTAATGGTATTACCATATATTAATATTAGATATTAATATTTGTATTTGTATATATATTTGTGCGTGACTTGCACATATGATGTGCATGTGCACATTTTGTATTAAAATAAATATATATATAGATTTATATGTGTAATATATATATGTGAGATATATACACATGTGTAAATTGATTTATGGTAATATAATAAAAGATAAATATTGTCAATATAAGATATTGACAATATCTTGGAAATATTCAATATAAGATATTGACAATATCCTAGATTTATTTGATATAAGATATTATAATAAATGAGATAAATCAATCAAATATATTTTCCTTATTTTATTGGAAAAATGTTTTCTTCCTTTCTACTCTATTGGGGCGCCACCTATAACTATAAATAAGAGGTGCGTGTCAAGCTCTTTTGTACAACACAATTCCAAGAACTAATAGTTCTTGTGTAAAAATAGAGAGCATCCAATAGAGAGTTGGAGAGAGAGGGGAAAAAGGCCGGTCTAGCAACCGGAGTTTTCCAATAGCAATCCATGATGGGATTCCGCGGGTGTTCGTGTGGACTAGCGGTAGAGGCCGAACACTTGGGCGGCTCTATGCGAAACTACTCTTAGACGCGTCAAAGCGTCGATCTCATAGATCAACCAAGGTAACCACCGTCTACTACTTGTTTGTTTATTGCTTAAACGAAGTCGATCTTGGGTCGATAGGAAATAAATTTTGAATTCACTGCGTTCCCGCGTAGATTTCCTAACATTTGCCACTAAAAGGTGACTTTGTCATCTTGCCAAGTAAACAAGCCTCGCATGTATCAAACGATTCGTAATCGAATTGATCCAACATTCCATCTTTATGGAGTTTTGGAAATGCGATTTTTATTTATATGGCCAAGTCTACAATGCCATAAGTAGGATTCATTCAAGTCATTTGTTTTGGCTTTCTTGTTATTTATATTAAGCACATCAACATTCATATCTAATATGTAGAGACCATTGCTAAGTATGCCAGTACCATAAAAGATTCCATCACGTGAAAAAGAACAACATTTATTCTCAAACGTAAAAGAAAATCCATCAACATCTAATGCAGAAATAGAAATAATGCTCTTCGTAAGAGCGGGAACAAAATAACGATTATTGAGTTCTAGTACTAGCCCACTGGGCAATGAAAGAAAATAAACTCCTACGGCCGCAAAGCGACACACTTGCTCCATTTCCAACGCGTAGGTCCACCTCTCCTTTCCTCGGATCTCTAGTTCTTCTTAGTGCCTGCATATTCAGTACAAATATGAGAACCACAACCAAAGATCTAATACCCAGTGGTTAGACTTAGAAGAAGTAATGTTGATCTCAATCATAAATATACACGAAGTCGAAGCATCGAGATGCTTCTTCTTGGTACTCAAGAAGCCCTTGCGCTTCTCCTCCAATGTCCGGTCTCACCGCAATGGAAGCAAGCATCCTTGGATTTGTCTTTTGCTATCTTAGGCGTTGGCTTAGGTGCAGCCTTCGCCTTCTTGGACTTTTTCTCTGGCTTTTGCCTTGCCCTTGCTTGAAGTGACCAAAGAACACTTGCTTTCCTTCCCTACAAGTGCCTTGATGTTTTCAACATGTTCAATAACTCCGCTAGGGAGCAATCTATCTTGTTCATGTGATAGTTCATCACAAACCATGAGAATGAGTCGGTAGAGATTGCGCGAATCAAGTCAATACTCAACTCGCTCCAACTTGTGGCCCAGCTTTCCCAAGCCTCTCTATGTACCCGATCATTTTAAGCACGTGTGACCCCACAAAGCAGTCCCGGATGCCATCTTACAACTAAACAGGGCCTTGAGACCTCATACCTCTCGGTCAAGGGACCGAGAAGCATAAAGTTCCTTCAGTGGACCATGATAGAGTAGGCGTCCATGGACTCATGCTTTGTTTCGCAGATTCGGTGTCATAGAAGCAAGCATGATACATGTAGCATCGATCTTGTCGAATGAAAGGCTTGTTGTACTTCTCGACAACATCTGCAAATGAACCCTCGGGGCTTTTCCGGTAGGGCCTCGCCCAAGACATAGCCAATCTTCTCGTGCCTCAAAACGATTTTGAGGTTTCTTTCCCAATCGAGAAAATTAGTTTCGTCAAGCTTGTTTTCGATGATAAAACGAAGGTTCAATTTGTTTGACATTTTCTACAACAATAAATAAAGATAGAATAAGTAAAAGCTCATGTATAAAAACCTAAATTTGCACTAAGAAATTTATAAGGTTTTACTCCCACTAGCCAACTATTCCCTATTGGCTTTCAAGAATTTAATTAATTCTTTAGTGGCTGGGACCCCATCTAGTTGCCTTAATCCCCGACGGTGGTCGATCAATCTCGGCAATTTCGAAAGGTAGGTACTCCTACCAGTCGCATCGCATGCGACTCCCAGTGGCTGACTAGTCAACTCTTTGACGCCTCACATCTCTATGTGATAGTCAACCCTTGTCTCTAAAGTCGACGGCGGCCCGACGGTGGCCAATCACCGAAAGACTTTAGTCGAGTCATAACCCAATATTCATGAGATCTCGTGACGATCATATCTCAATAATAACGATATACCCGTGGTAGGTCAACTCCCGACGGTGGTCGATCAGTTGGATCCGAACAAAGGCTCTTAACCCCGTCATTATTATATTGGGAGACAATTTTGGCTCGATTTTTGGCGTGGGAATAATTTTAAATTAATTCACTTAATTAATTTGGTTTAATTATGGTCTCATATACTATGTGCATATTACTACGATATCATATAAAGTAAAACATACACAACATTCCGCGCATAAAATAACCGGTATGATCATGGACTTTTCCTAGGTGCGGTTTCGAATACAAACCGACGAAACCGCAGGTCACAAACTAAGGGTATCTGCAACCGCCAATAGGATCTTTATTGATGTACGCCAATGGGTTCTTTATCTCTCCTTGGTCTTGTACTTCTTGCTCCATTCTTGTTACATAATAAATAATTACACCCGCCGCACACGGGGGAGCTCGAGAAATGGGATAAATGCAAAAGTAAACTAGGTCACGTTCTTCATAACGGCCTAGGACAATTTTTTTCAAAAAACCAACATAAAGAAAAACATTCCCATCTATCCTATTAGTCGAGTCCATGATCAATCGGGGTCCATATAATCACATTATATCTACACATCTAATCCATACAATTTTATCTTATGAAAAAGATTAAATTCTAATTTTAACTACTACTACTCATGCGTCTTTATTTTATCACGTCAAATAATTAAATAACTTTTAATTAATTATATGACTTAACCGAAAATTAAAATTAACATTTAATTTTAAATCGATTTCAATTTTAATTAAATTTGAACTATTCAAAATAAAATTAAAATTATAAAGTCTCCTATTTGTTTCATTTCCAAAACTAAATTTAGCTTAGGCACCTTTCTTTTCCAAAATCAAAATTTTGGAAGTGGCTTTGCAAACTGGCCTATACCAAATCAAATATTTGGAAAGGCTGAGCCTATTCCAAATCAAAAATTTGGAAAGGCCAAATAGTTTTAGTTTAGGCCTCGCCACTTTCCAAAATCAAAATTTTGGAAGTGGCTGAAACTAAGCCTATTCCAAATCAAATATTTGAAAAGGGCTGGCTCATTCCAAATCAAAATTTGGAAGGCCAACATGCCATATGGTTTCCCATGGTCCAAACTATTTGAACCATTGGTTGGCCATATGACACAACTAAACAAACGAGATATCTATGCACAATAAAATATCACAAAACGAAAGGGTTGATCTCCCCATTGGAAGAGAGAGCCGACGGACGGCAACCCTAGGGTTCTTTGCCGCCGCCCTTGAGGAGGGGCGCCGCCAGTCGGCCGACCCCCATGAACCCTAATTTTTTTTTTTTTTGTTTCAACGTTTCGTGATTTAAATCTTGCATCTATTGATTAAATACTACGCAATTAAATTATGCTTATTGCTTAAGCTCGAAGTCTGTCTCTGATACCACTGTTAGGAAATCACTAGTTTAACGCAGCGGAATTTAAAATTTTGATTTCCTTTTTAGATCGTTCTTCGTTTAATGCAATAAACACGTTAAGTAGTTTGACGGTTATACCTTAGATGATCTACAAGATCGTCGCTTTGACCGCCAACGGAGAGTAGTTCAATGCGCAAGCCGTCCACGCGTCCGGCCTCTATCGCTAATCCACACGAACCCCTCGCCGAATCCTCCTTGATTGCTATCGGAAAAACTCCGGCAGCCTAGACCGGACCTTTTCTTCCCTCACAAACTCACTATGGAGAGCTCTCTATTTTACACAAGAATTATGAACTCTTGCAATTGTGTTGTGCAAAAGAGCTTGACACCCACTTCCTTTATATAGAGGAGGTGGCGCCCCTAATGGTGTGTAGGAGAAGAAAACCTTTTTCCAATAAAATAAGGAAAATCAATTAGATTGATTTATCTCTTTAATTATAATTTATTTTGTCAATATAACATATTGATTATAATTATCTTATTACCATAAATCTATTTTTCAAAATCAATTAATATCCTATATTAATATTATGTCAATATTTATTAATTAAAGTGCACAATCCAAGTGTATCTCATACACTCAAAAGTGGCGCCCCATTAGTCAACAAATTGACTTCCGGAATATTCTTTAATTAATCTAATTTATATATAATTAATATCTTGTATTTTATTTATTCATAATAAATAAATACCACCATATTAATTTACCACTATAACATTTATAGTCTAGAGATAAACTTTCATTATTTGGTTATCAACTATAACCGCATTTTAATCCGACTCGATGTTCATATGTGTGTGACCCGATAGGCTTCCGAATATGTTGGCCGTAGACACAAAGTGCAATTTACTAAAATGCCCTTCATACCTAACGATCACGGGATAGCGTCTAGCAACACACCGTGACCCCCAATTATCGGAAGAGTCAAAAGCAATGACTACTACCTTTCATGTGAAGCAGTTACCGTGTAACTTACAATCCTATCGCTGTAACAATATCCATACGATCGTATCTCGAGTGTCAATACATTGACGATCGTATCTTATAATCTGGATATCATGCTCTCTCGAATAACACATTTACTCCCACTTTGCAAAGATTCTCGAGAGCTAGACATTCCTTATAAGAAGGCCATTTTCGGATATTCGATCCCAATCATAGATACGCGATTCCCGGACGACCAATCATGTATACTCCGCGATGCTTCAATATCATACCCAATCACTACCGCATGATCGCCCGTGGTTAGGAGAAATCTCAATAGTGTCAAAGCATGACAATCCACACCGTGATGCCATGAAGACTCCGGTCAAAGGATAATTACACAACCGCCACATAGTGTGACACTTAATGTAAGTGGGTCACGGTCTAACGTACGCATTCTCTAATACACGTCCACGTGCATACCAAGTGTCTCTACACTTAGATAGACGAGATCTATCCCTATCTTCTAAAAGATAGAAGACATCCAATACGTGCTAGTCCGATTATACTATCAATGTCCCATTTGATAATATGAAAGACTAGAGACATTTAAGTACCAACCTTGTTATAGTGATTAGAGATCTCATCAACCATAATCACTATCATGGTTTCTCTATCACAGATTGATACTAGGGACGTTACTATATATATACAACAAATAATATGAAGACAAACAATATATAATAACATAAGTGCTTTTATTAATCATAATAAAGTTATTACATGAACTAAATAGACTGTAAATGACCCGACCCGGTCGGATCCGGTCCAACCCGATTGGGTTTAGGACACCTTTCCAACAAATTCATGCTAAGTTGTAATTATTGAGTTGTGATATGTTTTGGTATATCTGTGTCGAGTTTTGGATTTCTATTTTTTTTATTCAACAACATTAATTAAACATAAACAAGCTTCGATTGAACTTCTGATTCGTTCAGTTAAAACACCGAATGTACTCTTAAAGGGAGATGAAGTTCGGATCCGTCGGAAGAGCATGAAAAGGCTTGTGCTTTGATGAATTAGCATTCATCAATATCTGTGTATTTGCTAGGCCTTGTCCGTGTCTAGTGGTATAGGAAAGAGAGTAGTGTATGTGAGGGAGCTTACTTGAAAACACTTAGGTGACTAGTTAATTCCCAATAATAATTACATAAGTGTAGTAAAAGCTAAAAAGTCACTTATTCTCGGTCAGGCATTGATTCAAATCGGCGATGTGATACGTTCATAAAAGGTGGACAACGCTACTGGCTCAAAAGGCTGAAGGGTAGTGGAGGAAATCCATCGAACGTATATGTATACCGGGGAGATCCCGGGACTACCGGTGCTAATCACCATAGTTGGTAAGTATATCTCGTGGTGGAATTTTCACCATGCATTGTGTCATTGAGTAATGATGCAACCAACATAAGCTAAGCTAGAATTGTTTAGTCATGACATGTCGATGGGCATGGATTGAACCCTAGATTGAGTCGGTCTCATAAGATAATTAATAATCATAATAATACCTTTTCATTGTATAACTTAGTTATTCATTAGTTTCTCACTTTTACTAAGTACTTTGTACCTACCTCCTTTGCATTTCTTTTCTATGCGTTGTGGGGTGAGAAGACTGTTAGGTGTGGTTCCCGAAAGACAATTATATAATTGTTTTAGGACAGAATTAATAATTAATTTTATTATATGCATGTAGGCTTATAATTAAGACACTACTAAAAACCCTAAGTACCTTGTTTATGTAATCACATAACTCAGTGTATGGCTATACACAAGAGGATTGAGTTAGTGAGATGTACTTAAAATTAACTTAGTCCGTAGCGTTTATTAATCTGAGTACGGGTCTCATGATTAATATGCTAATAATGCGCCCAGAACACTTTACGGTGTGACAGTCTTATCCGGATTGTCGGTAATAGGGTACCTAGTGGGGCATTTATATATGATGATGATCATATAGGGCTGGACCGATTTGATTTGAGTTCTCGCTATAATTCCGTAATCGAGAAGTCTTATCGAATCACAAGATGATCATATATGGATTAATCTTAATCCTGAGGTGATCACAGAAGACTGCTTAGACTAGGGTAGATTTCGATGTGTTAGTAAGGATCACTTCACAGTATGTGGTCCAAAACTTCTCGTTGGAGGGATGAGTGAGTAGTCCGTGCTATCACGGATATGGAATCCATTCCTTCCCTCGGAAGTATGATGACGATTCCACTTATTTGTTAACCCTAGAACCTGATCGATCGGCCGAGTTCATATCATATTGGTTATGAACTAATTGATCACTAGGGAGTTGATGGTAAATAAGGATAATATGTTTCGAGAAGGGTTTACGGAAATATCCCGAATCGAAATGAACATTCTATGGAGGATTTATCCGTATGTAATGATTATATCAGTGGACGCTTTCGACTCATAAATTGAGTGTAAGTTATCTATATTTGATAGAGTTCAGTTTCGGGTTTATGGTGGTGTAACACCGGAATTAATAGGTTGGATATAATTATTTTGTCTGATGAATAATTTTATTTGATTTATTGTAGCTACTGAATATGGGTCCATGGTCCCCGACGTGGCTCCTAATATAGCATATAGGTTTCTCGTCGTTGCACCTCAATTATATTAAATAGTTGGATTGGAATATTTAATTTGATATGTGGATTAAGTGTTTAGTTGGACTAGATGATTAAATACCTGAAAATACTTTTTTCGTGGACTGGGCCCAAATAAATGGAAAATGCGCATGACCCAATTAATTAGGGTTTGGGGCGCCTATTTGTTATTTATTATTGGGAAATCTGTTTTCTCAATAAATAATAAGACATGTGATTACATTATTTATGTGTTAAATAATTTAAGGAAAAGAATATCTTTTATATATCCTTATTTATTTTGGAATATCTTAGATATATCTTTTTAGGAAAAGGATTATTTCAATTGATTTTGGATTAATTAAATAAATCCTTGGAGGACAAGGATTACTCTCCTATATAAATAGAGTTCTCCCAAGTCTTTTGGCAATCACAATTCACGCCATTATTGAAAGAAAAATAGCTTGGAATTTTCGGCTATATTCTATGGGTTTCGAGTTGGAATAATCTTCGGGATTATTCCTGTAGCATATCAAGGAGGTCCGGCGGCGGGAAACACCATCCACTTGGTGTTGCTGGGAGACACACATTGGAAGGCTGTGGCTTCTCAACTTGCGTTGATACTACTTTTGGTCTTGGAGTTAAGCACTATAAAAATCCAAACTATACTCCCTTGTAGTTAGATCTTTAATTTATGTTCTTTGTTTTCGTTTAGATCTAGATCTGATGCATTTCGCTGCGTATCTATGATTGATCCGACGATATTACATCTAACAAGTGGTATCAGAGCCTTTGATCTAACGAACAAAGTATATGAATTTTAGATCTTGGAGTGGAAAAGCATGTTTTAGATGTTTTATTTCGTTTTTTTTATGAATTTCAAAATTTATTCATGTTGTATGCTTGTGAATGTTGTGGTTGAAAAGATGGATTGGGGTTGGTATCGTTTACCCGTAGATCTATTTTGTAGCTCCTTTGTTTAGTAACAATTGAGCATAGGATTTGTATCTTTAATTATGCAATTTTCGAAAATTATGTAAAAGTAGCATCTTTTATTGTAATTTTGATGTTCCGGGCTCGAAAAGATGAAGATCTTAAAGAAAAGTTGAAGATCGAGGTGAAACCCAAGGTATGAATGAGGAGAAACGGCTAAAAACCTGATTTTAATTAAAAATTCTACGCTACAGGACTTTCTGCGACGCTGAAAAGCGTCGCTATAAGTCTGTTTGTTAGAAGCTTGCATGCGGCTAGGGTTTCTTTTGGCGGCTGTCAATATTTTTTTATTGTGAAGATTTTTTTTTTTTTTTTTGTATAAAATCTGCCGTATGGCAGAAAATCAAAATATATATATATATATATATATATATATATATATATATATATATATATATATATATATATATGAAATAATTTAAAAACAGCCGACAATATCAAAAAAAAAAATCTGTTTTTTTATTTTTACAGCCGCATTTAATAAAAAAAATTAAAAGGGTTTTTGATAATTATAATAATATTTGTTTATTTAATTAAAAACCTTTCTCCTCTCGGGTGTTCGTGGTTCGTGCTCCGCCGGTTCGAGTTCAAGATTCGATGATCAAGACTCGAAGACATAGTATAAGTTTTACTTTTCCTTAGAAAATAGTTAGTCGGGGGTACCAACGGTCCATCTCGGTGTTTACTTTTCGGTATAATTTTGTGTTTGATCAAGATTACGTGCTTAAAACCGGAAATTGCCATGACTTGCATCTTCATGAACCCACCTTAAACAGAAACGAGATTACGCTTTGGGTGACAATTTAGAAATCGGAGAATCTTAGTACATGGGTTCGGAAATGGTCTAACCATGGTTGGGCGAGTTCAACCGAGCTTCGGCTCAATCGACTCCCCTCCACGTGTGATGTACGTTACAGTAGTTCGACAAGACTTAGCATAGCCGATAAGCCTTCGGGCTAAACGGGGCTTCTCTTGCCGGATTGGCCTGAACTGTCATATATGTTCCAACGAATAAGACGGCGTAGGCTTGCCTACATAACCGACCCTGTTCAGAGTACTTTGATTTATTGTTTCTTATTGTCAAGGCCAAAACCGTAATTAGTAAACCCACCACTTTTTCAAATTATTGTGTGGGAGCGGGGAAGGCGACAGCCAACCCCACGGCCTCTACTATAGATGCAAGCACGGGAGAGAATGGTGACACCTCGTGCCTCTTTGATTTCGGCCCCCTTCGGATGGTGTTCACCGCTATCAAAATTCAAGGCTTGGTCTCCGAAAGGATAGGATGTCTGGTACTCGCCGGGTCATCGACACCCCGTCGTAGGCATACTCGGGGCGTACTCTGAGATCTGATATAGTAGGTCACACTCTTTATGGATATTTTCGAAATATCTAGGCAAGAAAAAGGAAGGTAATCAATGATTAAAGTCCGGGATGTCTGATTCCCGTGAGATACTCGATTCTCGAAGCTTAATCATTGAGAGAGATTGTTTCAGTTTAACCGTCATAGTGCTGATATTAACCCTCTCGGACAGTACTATGCGAGGTTAAATCCTTGGAATGGTAGGATAGACTTTAAACAAGTTTATTATTCCTAAAATAAAAATCTAGTAGTGAAATTTTTATTTGAATTTAACTTTCTGTCATATTTTTAACAACTAAATCTTTAGGCTACTAAACTGTTAGTAATAGGACTTCATTAAAAATGTGGAAAGTAACAAGTACGTTGTAAATTATCAAACAATGCAATTAATTTTTCGAAAGAGATTTTTCTTTTGAGCCTTTTAAAAACTTAAGTGACATAGTATAGGTATGTCAAGGGTGTCACTCGTGTTGAACGAGAGACGACCATACTTAGTTTACAAAAGATGACGTAGGACTATCATATAAAATTCATTTAGTGAATTTTAAAAGTGTAATTACACAACAAATTTCTAAATTGGAAAATTGGAAAATCATATACATAAGGCGTTGCAAGTTAGACGGTATTTAGAACCGATAAACTAGTGGGAGCCTTAGCCTTATGATTTGTTGTTTTTCTGAATCATTAGAAATGTGTAATGGACTGCACAAGAGTTTTTCCATTCATTGGAAAAACAAGAATAAAGCGTTACTAGTTAGACAGTATTTGGAACTGATAAACTAGTGGGAGCTTAGTTCTGGAGATTTTATAATCTTTGAAACATCATGAACACAACATTGCTAGTTAGACAGTATTTGGAACTGATAAGCTAGTGGGAGCTTAGTTCTAGGTGATGTTCTAATCTTTGAAAAATCATAAATACAAAGTGTTGCTAGTTAGACGGTATTTGGAACCGATAAACTAGTGGGAGCTTTGGTCTTATGATTTGACGATTAGAAAAATCGATAGTCCAAGCAAGTAACACTGAACATCCCACAATTCAAGAGTAGTGTCTACTCAAACGAACTGCTAGTTCAAGACTGTTTCCATCTAAGGAAAGTCGAGAATGGGAAAGAACGTTTATACGTGTTAGTCGTCTAAACTAAGCAGATTTATGGCTAAACTGGAAAATTAATAAATTGTAAATTAGAGGATAAGGAAAGTGATTTCGGATCACTGACCGATGCATCCTAGCAATTTTCTCGAAAGCTAAAGTTCTTTGGAAGAACTAGGTAGCTTTGCATTAAACGATAAATAAAATAGACAACGGGCAGTTATTTCAGATAGACTAGTGGGAGTGGTATAAGGAAATGAATCTCGGATTCAATTCTTGAGTATCAAAGAAAATTCATTTTCTGTTTTCGGATTCGTTGGAACGAACGTATTCATTTTCAATAGGATAATTTGTTTGTCTTATTGACGACAAATATAACATTCGTAGCATGAACCTAAGATTCGGACTTTTGTTTGATAAAGTCTGAACCACTAAGAAATGCTGAAAAGGTATTAGTAATGCATCTTAAAACAATATAAACGCAAATGGTTTCCGTATTTCGATAAACGCTTCTTTCTATTCTATTAATTAGTGCATATTCCCTAAAGACAAGATCTGAAGATTGGCTTAGGGTGATTCCTATCTCCCAGTCAAAGGAACACTGTCTCAAAGGAACAATGCTAAGTTTCCTTTCAATCGGGAAAGGGTAATTGATTTAAAGAAGTTACATAGCTTGTTCATATCGACCTTCGGGATCATATGAAAGATACAAGCTAGTGGGAGCTTCTGAGTAGTGACGTATTGTCTGATAACTACTCGAAACTCCGGTAAGTTTATCCAAAATATTTGGAGGAAATCTCTTATTTCACCAGAGATAGAGTATTCCATACTCAGAAATAGGTTATTGCGTAGTCTTCGGGACTGATGCTCGGCCTGCCTCCCAGTGAAATGTTTTCACTAAGGGATACACCATAAATTTGCCTTATATAGTTATCGATGTGCTACGATACGCTGCTGAACTCATTTAAGATATTGGTTGCAAAATAACGGTTGTAATGAAAAACCGAGAAGTCTACCTAAAAGATGCCTATGCATTTCTGGATAAGGAGTGAATTCGGTTCACCCCACTTCCGTAAATATAGACATTTAGCATTTAGTGCTTGAAGGTAGGATCGAAATTTTGCGTACACGCTCGTGTCGTGAAATATCTTAATGCATTGAGTAAAGGTTGGTTATAAAACTCTTAAAATCGAGAGAATGATGGTTATCTTTGTCAAACTCGGTGCAGTAGAGTCTATAAATAACAACCTTAGATCTTGAAGTATTTGTACTCAAGATGTTACTAACTGATTTGCTCAATCCACATCCAACACCGGCAGTTGGTGATAACACTAATAAGAACTACTAAACTAGATCAGTATATCAATCCACCCCGAACGCAGTGGGAGTATGGTTTGTCCATTACCCGTTGCAGGACCTTACGGTCTATAGGGTATATTGATGACCTATAGTCCTTTGTGGGCTGTATAGGATCCTGATCATAGAGGTTGGTTTAAAAGCCATAACCCTGTGAATGGCGTTTGATACTCCAATTCTGTTGAAACTCATGTAGAACCACCTGAGTATCTCAGGCCCAGTGGGAGTAATTGGAACTACACGGAGAAGAGTCGAATGAATAGGAAAGTTTAACTTTCAATGCAAAGCTGAGTAATTTAGGGGTGATTCCCTAAAAGGTAGAGAGTTAACCAGACCGTGATCTCTCTTACCACTCAGTCTTGCTTGATTTCGTCAGAAAGCGGGAAATATGGGTGATTCCCTAAGACTTAATTGCCGAACAACGGAATCTAAATTCATTCCGAACATAAAGGTTATAACTAAGAACAAATAACAGATTCGTTACAAAGCAAAAAATAGGGGTGATTCCCTACGACCTTTTTACGAGACTAACGGTATCTTAATTTATTCAGAAAGAACCTTTGGCAGGATGCCTGCCATGGCTTATATCCTTTGGAGATTAAAGCAAACCTCTAGGTCATTTCAAAGTCATATATTTTAATATGTGGACTTGACCAGAATGTTAATAAGTCTTTAGTAGACTGGGCATCAATATTAGTAAAGTAGTATGTAGATTAGTGTTTGTGAATGGTAACACTGAAACAGTTGGAAACAACATGGGTGTGTTATTTGAAGTCGGTGTCTGACATGCCAACGGGATTCATTCTAAAGGATTTGATTCGCTCTAATTCACGAGAATCGATCATTGGCAATCCCATCCATTCACTTGGTTAAGATATTCTTGCATTTATGCAGCGTTCAATGATGTAGTCTACCCTACCTCTCAGGAATGATTATCTAAACCTGCAGATGAATACTAAATAGGATGTTTAGTGAATCCTCAAGTCTCTTCGGGAGAATGAGGAAAAATATGCTAGTATATTCAGGTGCAAACTAGAATATAAGTGATAACGCTGATTCTGACTTTATGTCGAATTAAGGAAGCTCGTTAAGTCGATCTCATCCTCAGTGTTGGCTCAATAGCATATTGAAATCGTACCACCAGATTAGGTGGAAAAGCGACGTTTCGATCCCAAAGATCGACTCAAGCGGCCAACCTACCTGATCAGTGTACCAAGTTATATGGTGTTCAGTTTTAAGTACGCGCCGGGTCACTGACCTACCCTACGGCGGCATACTCCGGTCGTACTTGGAAACGTGAATTACTAAGATGCGCTTGGAGGGTATGACTCTTGGGGATATGTCTCACTTGTTTTGAGCAAGTGGGAGAATGTTGTAGATATAGATATAATGGGTATGCTCTAAAACAATTAATCCACTTGCCTTTTGTGCAAGTGGGAGATTGTTAGGTGTGGTGCCCGAAAGACAATTATATATATAATTGTTTTAGGACAGAATTAATAATTCATCTTATTATATGCATGTATGCTTATAATTAAGACACTACTGAAAACCCTAAGTACCTCGTTTATTTAATCACATAACTCAGTGTATGGCTATACACAAGAGGATTGAGTTAGTGTGATGTAATTAAAATTCACTTAGTCCGTAGCGTTTATTAATCTGAGTATGGGTCTCATGATTAATATGCTAATAATGCACCCAGAACACTTTACGGTGTGACAGTCTTATACTGATCGGCCGGTAATAGGAGTACCTAGTGGGGCATTTATATATGATGATGATCATATAGAAATTTGGACCTATTTGATTTGAGTTCTTGATATAATTCCGTAATCGAGAAGTCTTATCGAATCACAAGATGATCATATATGGATTAATCTTAATCCTGAGGTGATCACAGACGACTGCTTAGACTAGGGTAGAGTTTGATGTGTTAATAAGGATCACTCCACAATATGTGGTCCAACACTTCTCGTTGTCTCTATTCTGGGATGAGTGAGTAGTCTGTGCTATCACAGATATGGAATCCATTCCTTCCCTCGGGAAGTAGACAGACAGTTCCCTTAATTGTTAACCCTAGAAACTGATCGATCGGCCGAGTTCATATCATATTGGTTATGAACTAATTGATCACTAGGGGGTTGATGGTAAATAAAGATAATATGTTTCGAGAAGGGTTTACGGAAATATCCTGAATCGAAATGAACAGTTTATGGAGGATTTATCCGTATATAATGATTATATCAGTGGACGCTTTCGACTCATAAATTGAGTGTAAGTTATCTATATTCGATAGAGTTCTGTTTCGGGTTTAGGGTGGTGTAATCCCGGAATTAATAGGTTGGATATAATTATTCTGTCTGATGAATAATTTTATTCGATTTATTGTCGCAACTGAATATGGGTCCATGGTCCCCGACGTGGCTCCTAATATAGCATATAGGTTTCTCAACGTTGCACCTCAATTATAATTAAATAGTTGGATTGGACTATTTAATTTGATATGTGGATTAATTGTTTAGTTGGACTAGATGATTAAATACATGAAAATACTTTTTTCGTGGACTCGGCCCAAATAAATGGAAAATGCGCATGACCCAATTAATTAGGGTTTGGGGCGCCTATTTGTTATTTATTATTGGGAAATTTGTTTTCTCAATAAATAATAAGACATGTGATTAAATTATTTATGTGTTAAATAATTTAAGGAAAAGAATATCTTTTATATATCCTTATTTATTTTGGAATATCTTAGATATATCTTTTTAGGAAAAGGATTATTTCAATTGATTTTGGATTAATTAAATAAATCCTTGGAGGACAAGGATTACTCTCATATATAAAGAGAGTTCTCCGAAGCCTTTTGACAATCACAATTCACGCCATTATTGAAAGAAAAATAGCTTGGAATTTTCGGCTATTTTCTTTGGGTTTCGAGTTGGAATAATCTTCGGGATTATTCCGGTAGCATATCAAGGAGGTCCGGCGGCGGGAAACACCATCCACTTGGTGTTGCTGGGAGACACACGTTGGAAGGCTGTGGCTTCTCAACTTGCATGGATACTACTTTTGATCTTGGAGTTAAGCACCATAAAAAGGTAAAATACAAACCCCTTGTAGTTAGATCTTTAATTTATGTTCTTTGTTTTCGTTTAGATCAAGATCTGATGCATTCCGCTGCGTAATCGGGTTAATCTATGATTGATCCGACGATATTACATCTAACAAAGACGAACAGGTTGATCAGGTAGATGACGACTTTTTAAGGCTTTGAAGTCTTGACGAAGTTTCTAGTTCCTTTTCTTTGTAAAGGTTGTACTAGACTAGTTGTATTTATTTTCTTAGACTTATTGTATTTCTACTTTTAAGACCTAATATTGTATAAGTCTTTGGGTTTTTCGTCGTTGTAATTTAACTATCCATCTTTAGTATGGTTAATTTCTATTCTTAGTAGCATTTATGTTTTACCCGAGTCTTTTTAGCTTCCGTTTGCTTTTATTTGATACGACGATGTAGAGGCTTGCGTATAATATTAAATTTATTTTAATGCTATACGCGCCGAACGTTTCTCTTCCGGATAAGGGCTCGGTATCCGGGAGCGGGGCTTTACATGTTGCTAGTTTGTTAGATAGTGCTCTTTTTTCATCACCGTTAGTAACTAATTCTATGTGAAATAGGGTGGAGCTGATATCTTAGAACCTCGCTACAGGCTAATAGAAGTTGGTTGGTTACTTGATTCACTTTTGACATATTCTCAAAAGTTAAAGAGTGATGCCTCATGCTGCATTTGTCTGTGATAGATAAAGGGGATTATGGTAGGATATTGGCAAATGGGAATGGTAGCTGACCATTAATATGTTCTGTTCTTTTCTTTAGTTTTTTTGGAGAATAAACATATGCTAAATGATCAATATATTTCAATTGTCGGTTAATTTGTGTAGGTTGTTATCGATTCTACAACTGGTTTAATAGTTGATTATGCCTGTGAAATGAAAATTACTGAGTAGGAGTTAGTCATCCAAAGCTCTACTCCTTAAAGTTCATTACCATATCCATTTTTTATGTTCACTAACAAGCCGTACATGTTGTTCCAAGGTAAAACATGGAAAAATGTAGTACATGCTCTATGACAGTAAACTTTTCATTCAAATTCTTTTCTTTCATTGAACTTGACAAATTCTTTGAAATTTGGATTTTTAATATCGTCTTCGAAAATATATGCGAGGCGTTTGTTTCAATGTGTTTTCTTACCTTTCTAGTATGCTTGCTATTATTTGATGCATTTGGTTATTGCACCACTTATATTAGGTTCATGAACTTAATGTAATTATTCCTCGTTTAGTTTGGTGAATAAACTTATTTATTGAATAGATTCATGATAAATTTTTTTAAGATTAGTCCTTCAACTAATCAGGGTTTCTTTTTGCATTCATTGTATGTCATATATTCACTTGGTAGAGTCCTATTTTTTTTACGGAAAAGTTCAATGTTGTCTTCCCTTAATCCTTTATGTTCGTTCTGCCATTCTGGGGAAATGAGTTATCATTACCTATTTGCAGGATTTCTGGTGTCCTCCATTAGTTCAGTCTCACAGATTGGGTGGTCTTTATTGTTCATACTGCCGGCTTTCAAAATCTATATATCTCTTGGTATGATTGGAATTACTACTATAGGACATGTCATGACATTCTACTACTATGAGTTACATATTTCTTGTATAAGATCCCTTTGGAATTTTCCTTTCCTTTCTCTATGTATTGAATAGGTTATCCACAAGTGCACAACTTGAGCCTTTTTTCACATGGATTTCGTATGTCTTTACGACTTGTTGCTATTTGACATAAGATGATAAGATGTGGTTAAAATCATGTAAGATGCATATGCTTATGTTCTACGAATGAATTTAGTTACCTTTTCAGATCGGGCATTTGATCCCTTGTTTTAATGGATGGAGCTTGATGTTGATGACTTTATGTGGGAAAAATGATCTTACAATGAGGGTATAATTCATCATTAAAACATTATTTATTGAGGAAAAATCAAATTATAACGACGGTATATGCCGTCGATAAACCATTATTTAATGAGGGGATAATGAGCGTATAATGTGGGGATGTGTCATCGTTAAATCATAATACAATGAGGGAAAATGACCAAATAATGAGGGGATGATCTGTTAATAAAACAAAGTTTAATGACGGGAATATTCTGTCATTGATTGTGTTATACCATTAATGACGGAAAATGAATCCTGTCATTATTTATCTTTAACGGAAGAGGCGGCAATGAAAGGAAATTTCCCGTCATTAAAAGCCTTTAATGACGGGAATTAGGCTTATAATGACGGGAATTCTCCTCATTAAAAGCCGATTTTCTTGTAGTGAAAGTAGTAGAAGTTTAGCTAAGAATCCTTAATTATTACAATCAAACTCAAGGGTTAATTCTACTAAAATTCGGCTAGGAGAGCCTTGGGGGGTAGAGGTGTCTTCAAGGAGGAAGAAGTTGGAGAAGATGAAGTGTATTTGATAATTTTTGTGAGTGGAAGAATAAAAGGGGTCAATCATTTTCTAACTCTGAAATAATGGCGCGAGTCATGCACACTGGCGTGTGTCATGCACTTTACTGAAGGATTGATGTCGGTCATTGACAATTGGCGTGCGCCAAGTCTGATGTGGTGGTTGGCTGAATGACATATGCATTAAATGCTCAGCAGACTTGAATAACTCACTTGGCGCGGGTCAGATGTGACATGGCGTTTGCCATATGTATATAAAATATCCTAGATCGAATTTATTCACCACTGGCATGGATCGAACCCTCTAACGTGTATCAACTATCCTTGTGGGTTGGAATCCTCGCTTGAGCTCCAAAATCATCTCCCAATCGATCCAATGACACCATCAAATCATAATCCAAGCTCTCATCCATGATATCTATGCTGCATAATAGGGACAAAGATATCACGCGTAAATCTGATAACAAAATCGGCTAATAAGCCTATAATAAAAGCAAAAGCATGGTTTTTATGATATTCCCTATGTACACAAAATAGTTCAATTCATCATAATAATTGCTCAAGTTGATGTCAAAATGCCCCTAATTGCATTAGAAAAAGGGGTGAATCATCGGGAAATTGTATCATCGGTTTGACTTACATCAGCTCACTCGCTCATATTTTCCTTTGAGTGGTATCCACACTTCCAATGTCATTCTAGAATTTGCAATGACATGCATTTCGAGACCACACCTTTTCAGGTTCAATGCACTTAAAATGATTGAGGCACCTAGGATTTAACCCTTTCCAGACCCACTTTTGTTGGCCTGCCCTTATTATATACCCCCTAGTGAGCCTCTTCTAGCCTGACCCTTTCTTTTATTAAACTCTAGAAATTAAACCCATGGCCTTTTCTTACGATATCCCCTCTTTTGTTGACCCGGTTGTCAAGAGATAGCATGAATAGTTGCATGAAACTTTGGAGAAGTACCTATGAGTGATTATCGAGAGATGTATGGCTCTCAATTATGTTCTGAAGGTGTATTTCAAGCTTACATTGAAGGAGTGTTTTATATATTGAAGAGGAAGTTTCTTTCTGCTAGCAATTTTTGCAAGCTTCTTTGGATGTTGTTATTTGCACTTCAATTCTTAAGGTAGTGTGATAGAAGTTGGAGCCATGTAGTGTGTTTCAATTGGAATCGTTCTTGGCGACTACGTGATTATTGGTGTGGTTATTCATGCATTATCTTTGACAATTTAGCCCCTATATTTCCCATTTCCCTACCTTGTATTCAGTCCCTAGCCCCGTTACAACCTTGATAAAGACCTAATGATTTGTGCATTGGATTTTGAATGGATAGTGGTGGAGATTTGATAAATATGCAAACCTATGGTATTGCTTGGTTGTGTGTTGATTTTTTGAAAGAGTGTGAATTGTCCCTATTCATTATATTGAGAGTTTTACCCGTGAAGACAAGTTGGGACTTTCTTATTTTGCCACTTTAAGGTTTATGATCGAGTGAGTTAAAGTTCGTTGTGTGAACACTTGAGTGTAGTGTGCATTGCTTGGTTATAATTTGATTTGCATTATGGAATTTGTGGTTGATGAGACGGTTGGACATGCGTCATTATTGGAATTCTTTTGGTGCTTTGCATTCATATATTCTTAGGTCATTCATTTAGGATTTCAGTTCATGCATTTTTATTTTCTTATTTGTGGGGATGAGAGTGCATTGCTTGAGGACAAGCAATGATCTAGCTATGGGGGAGTGATGAGAGCGTATTTTATGGGCTTTTATGGGCTTATTTTATATCTATTTTGTCGGGAGATGCTCTGTTTCGGGTATGTTTTGGTTGATTTTTAGGTTTTAGGAACTCGATAGAGATGATGGAGATTTCTGGACTTATAAAGCACTTTTTGGAAGTTTTGTGGAAGATTCGGAAAAAGAAAGATTCCACGATTCGAGAATTTCAGTTTTCACCTATGTCGGGATCCCGACTAATGAAGAGCGGACAAAGTCTGTCGAAGCCAGCCGTGAATTTTCTCTTTTATATTCACATTGGAATTTTATTATTAAAAATACCACTTTTAATAATTAAGTGTTTTTAGTATTATTATTATATTATTAAATATAGGACATGTTAAGTTATTAGTATAAGAATTGGGCTTTAGCCCAACTAGTATTTACCTTTCCTAGTCCTTGGAAGATTTATTAGGTTTGAAAATAAAAGAATTGGAAGAAGACAGCAGATGGACGGGAACAGAAATCAAAAGCTGCTGTACCATTTCACCGGTTACAGGTAATACTCCTTATTGTTTAATTTTATTTGGCATTATTTTTTTTATTTTTTTTATGAATAGCTAGTTTTATTTTCCAATTGATTGTTTATCTTATCCCTCAATTGTTATAGATTGTGAGATCAAATTGTTTTTCATCCTCGATTAAATTGTTAGTATTCATTTATTTTTTACTTTCATCAATTCATGATTTGATTGTTCGTTTAATTGTTTCGGCCGGATGATTGGATGAATAATTATATCTAGCACGAAAAATCGAATCTAGGCGATTGTCTAAATGATTTGATTTTAAGTGGTAAACAACATATTATGCCGGGTTAAGTAGTCCGTAGTAGATTCCTGCATTGTGAAAATAAGCGATCTAGGTTAAAGTTACCCGATTTGCGTTAATACCTAGAGTTGGGTTTTCTAAACGTTAATGCAATTGTTCTCTCCAAACCTCTGGCGATTCTTGAGAAGTGTGCTACACAGTTAGAGAATAAGTAGTGACGATTATCCTGCTTATTGAATACAGGAAAAATTGGTTGCTTGGCGATTGTCGGCAACTATAACTATTTTATTAATAATTTAACGATTCATCTTTGCATCGGTGATCAATCGTAGGAATTGCGGGGGAATAATTAATTAGCTGGAATTTTATTCATTTATTTTCTTTATTTTATTTTCCTTTTCTTCTTAGGAAATTAGATAAAAACCGAAAGTAATGTTATTTATCTTTGGTGGTTTGACGACCCGCCACTCAGGCAGTCAGTGTACGTTGTCAGCAGGTTTATGGCTCAACCTGGAAAGGAACACTAGAAAGTTGTGAAAAGAATATTCAGGTACAATTGGGGTACAGCTGATGTTGGTAAATTTAGCTCATGTTCTGTAAATCTCTTATTGACTTGAATTTTTGCAAGTAATTCCAATGAGACATGAATGCAGAATTTTTCCTGGCAGACATTTCTCATGAATTTTTCCAATTACAATATCACTCAAGTGTTGGGATTATATAGGAGAGTGAAGCCCCGTTATTTACCATTTGCAACCTTTATCGAAAGGATACAACCTCTTACGTGGTGTGGCCTTTCATCGAACCGATGCGACCCTCCATAATTTTAGAATTAATTTTAATTCAAATTTCTCCAACATTTTGAATTACGGATCTACAAAAATGCTCGTTGCGGCGGGGGCTGCTCCCGATGAGGCTAGCCTGGCGAACTTTTTCAGATCGATTCCTGATCGTTCTGGTTCACGTCATTTCGTTTAGTTTCCAACACTATTAACAAAAAATGTTTTGAAATGTTTCTTATTCGTCTATTGTCGATAATACTTAACTATAAACAATGGTATAAATTTAATGGTATATGTTGTTTCTCAATCCACTTACAATCAATTTTTTTTTTTTTTTTTGAAAAGATTTACAATCAAAACTATTATCAATTATTGAGTACTGACAAAAAAATATTTTATATATATATATAAATATATATATATATATATATATATATATATATATATATATATATATATATATATATATATATATATATATATATATATATATATATATATATATATATCTTAATAACTAACATGCATAATGCACGAGACTATTAACATTAAAAATGGTAATTGATCTGTGCTTTAAAAATCGTAATTCTTTTACCATATTTTTAGTTTTCATCGTCCTCTTAGTTTTATATTTCATTTGATATTTTTTCGACATGATTTTCAAACCGTATCATAAACAGCGAAATAGTGGATTTGTGTAATGAAATTATCAATGGAATGTGTGTTTGTATCGAATATTGAATTTGTGTTAGCTTTCCCTAGTTCATGCTTTAAAGTTCATTTTGTATCACGACGAATGAGTACATTTAAAAATAGTGGCGGTCTCCTTTTTTATAACACCCCTCCCCCTCCCCTTATTTTCACTTCTTTTTTAAATAGTGCACTCAATACTCTGAAAAACAATTTTTTTAAGTGGAAAAAACATTTTTTATACATGAAAAATTTAAGTGAAGAAGTGTAATGTTATGGTCCAATCCTCCAAATTTCATTTAGATTAACGCAAAAATGTAAACATTTCTATAATACACATGAATGATTTTTTTTTTCAAAACTTGTGTATCTTCATAAAAAAAATTAATAATAATAATGATTTAGTGTGTAGGTATAAATATCATGTGCCAATACGATCTAATGCTAATAGGCTAGTGTCTACACTATTAAGTTCAACCCTTTTCAAAACTATTAAATAAATCCACCAACACATCATATTCATTCATCTCTGTAATCAAGACAAATTATATATATATATATATATATATATATATATATATATATATATATATATATATATATATATATATATATATATATATATATATATATATATATATATATATATATATATATATATATATATATATATATATTTTTATTATCCAATATCATTATTCAATGCTTCCGTATATGGCGATAAATTTTTTGGTTATTACACTACATCAAAATAAGAAGAAAAAATAAAAAAATAAAAAAAAATAAAAAAAAAAAAAGGCGACCAATAGAAATATGGGTCCAGTCAAAAAATAAAAATAAAAAGAAAAAAATTAGACACACTAGGCCTAACGCTGCCCCTATATAAGTGCGCATACTAAAGTCATTATTATTTCCAAGATTCATAGGAGAGCCAATTCTTTCAAATCTATTTAATGTAAAATATAAAAGAGATGCCGTATGTTTTCAGAAACATTTGTGGTAGGGTTCTGGCAGAAAATTTAAATGGCGGCCGCCCGCTTTTAAAATTTTGTGTAGAAGGGATCGGCCAGCAATTTTTAATGGCGGAAAGATCGTTGATCATGACATATCATTTCTCACATATCTCAATCGATAGGTATTCTACTCTTGTTTTTATCGTTTTCTATTTTGTACCGGTTATTGTTTCCTTTCAGATCTCTATTGAATTTTGTTTTATTTTTTTGGGATTTTGATCTGTTTAGAATTGAAAGTTTAGTCATTGTTTACATTCAGATCTCTTTAGATTTTCTTCAGATCTACGTCTGTATAGAATTGGAAGACCATTTTAAGGGTTTTTTTATGTCTTTAAATCTTTTACTTAGTTGAGAAAGAGAGGTGAAGACCTAAGGAAACAAAGTGATAAGATTTTTAATTTTTTAACCTGCCTCATTACTAGCTAATAAGGCAAAAAAAAAAAAATTGAATTAAAAATCAGTCATATGTGTTGGAATCGAGTGTGAAACAATAGGTACTCTATTTGTACCGAAAACAAAAGGGAAGGCTACAAAGCACATTTTTTGTAGTTCCACAAAGACTGGTCTGAAGTCAATAATAGGACCAAACAGTGTGAACATTCCATTTATCGTAAATATTGCAACTGATGCAATGATGAAGCTTTTAAATAAGAAATGATGATTTGGAATCGACTGTGAAAGGAGCTGACGAGGAAGATGTTGTTGTTGTTTGTATGCATCATTCGAAGAAATCGATGTTCA
Source organism: Gentiana macrophylla (assembly GCA_026214975.1). Classification (NCBI taxonomy): domain Eukaryota; kingdom Viridiplantae; phylum Streptophyta; class Magnoliopsida; order Gentianales; family Gentianaceae; genus Gentiana; species Gentiana macrophylla. The sequence continues at coordinate 26,913,032 of CM047805.1, forward strand.
AACATTGTTCAGTTTTTGTTCTTTAGTGGTCCCTTTATTTTATCAAAATTTTTTAGACATTGATTTAATGCTTATTGATTTAATGCTTCGAATACAATTTCTTTTCCCGTCTTTTATTGAGAGAAATGCTTGTGAATTATCCAGCTTATTTGTTTGTTTCTAATACAAAAATTATTATTTTTATCTGCAGATTTAAGCATAATTGTGTTTTGAATAGAGGTGACAAAAAGGGTGAGGGGAGTACATCCAGTGGATCGTTAAGCGACTCGAGTAATGGAAGCACCGAGAAGCCATGGGAGGGACGTTCTTCATCATATGAAATCTAAAACAATTGAATACAGTTCTCCCTATGCTAGACATCCCTTTAAGGACCAGGTAAATCTTTATTTATTAATCATCTTAATTAATTAAACTGATATCTGTGAGATAGTTTATTTTAAAGACTAAAAACCCCACATTGTTTCCAGCAGAGTTACAGGCAAATATATACAAGGAAACTGCAAAATTCGTCCCTAATCATCAAATGATGAAACAGATCTTCCTTGTGGAGATTAAGTGTAAATCTTCCTCTAGTGATTCCATTGAAAAACTTAAGGTAACATTCTTTATTAATTTTCTTAAATCAAAAATGTTACTTCCACGATAAAATAGTCACACAACATGTATACTTTTATCCAGATTAATCAATCGGTATAAATCTTACTTATTTTGTAGGGCTCCCAGTAACAAAACACACGGTCAAAACCCTGCAGTAATCATGATATCTGTATCAAAACAAATGAAGTAATTAATAAAGCATAAGTGCATGCCCATTTGATTATTTTGTTTTGTTCTTGTTGTGGGGGTATGTCTGCTAGAACGTGATGAAAGTCCACGGCTGGTGCAACACCGAAGATGATGTTTTTTCCTGTTCTTATAGAATTAAGGTTACCGTTGACGTGTCCCACTGCATACGTAACGAATCGGATTTGGTTCAAGACAAAAGGGTAAATCTAGCTTTGTGAAGACGGGATTGGAAGAGAATGGAGAATCAACAACTGTTCTATTGGGGTGGATGTGGAAAATCATGTTTGTTTCATTCGATGTCAAACATACCCGATTAACATATTTAAAGAGAGAACTATGATTCGTAATTGCATAGACGTTATGATCTTAATTGTTCCATCTAGGGGAGCCGCCTAGGGAGAGGGCCAAGGGGGTCATGGCCCCGAGCCCTCCCAAGACTTATGAATTTAAGGACCTGTGAAATTATGACTCAATAAAGTGTATATATATATATATATATATATATATATATATATATATATATATATATTTATTGTATTTATAAATGCAAATAATGTTTTGCCTTATGGTATAACTTGACAGATGACCACGGTTCGATCCTCATGAAAAGACATTTGATTGCGGTGGTCAATCAGTTATAAAATACTTGACCACCATAAACCAATACTAGCAAGAGGACTAGGCCCATCGCAGTATAAATATAGTGAATCAAGGTCGATCCCACAGGAACCAATTGTGGATCATCTTATATACAAACAATTAATTAAACATGTCAAGGACATAGAGGCGTCTACGACCAACATAAGACAAGAAAAGTAAAGACACGACTCGACACAACGTAATTAACCTCCCCAATTATAGTCTTTATCGCTTGGGACCTAGATAATTTATATAATAAACTCAACTTATTAACTCACAATCCGTTTGTATCTATCTTAGATTGGCTACGGGAGTCATCCTCTTAAACTTGACTTAGCACCGGTTAGGTCACTAGATCACCGTGGGTATTGTTACGTGACTTAGCGCTTTGGTGCCTCCATCTCATATAACTCACACGCTTACGACTCTAAGGATGCCGATATTAACCGTACACCTCGTCTAGGCAACATTCCTGTGGTTAGGCGTACTTCCTAAACGATCGCTCAAGCCCTCGTCCAACTAACAATTACCTTTTAGGTCTCATGCTAGTCTACGACCTACGTATAACTAGGTGTGCACAATTCCCAAATACAAAACCTGCCTAGATCTCGCTGAAAGCCCCGGAAGGTCATTCATAAGCCGACCTAGGAGTCCTATATTGGTATTTCCTAATCGTGCGCGAATTAAAATCGGCGAGCAACGTGCCGTGGCCATACCTGCGAGATAATAAATTCTATTAAGTTAACCTAACCATAAAGACGTGGCTATTTAACGGATAAAACAGGCTCGGTCGACCGAATAGCCGGGCTCGGTCGACCGAGTGAACTCATTCGGTCACCCGAATCAATTTCATCCCCAGTTACATCCTGAACATATCTCTCGGCGTTTCATCATACGGAGCGCGATTAAACGATGAATTCGCAGATATTCATATAAACTAACATAGATACGCATTAATTAAACCAAGCGATTCATGAATAGACGTTAAACATATGGCGTAGGTTATGGGATCCTCATAGACAAGGCTTCGCCACATCCCTAACGTCATAGCCTAGATCTACATCATCTAGCTATGAATTAACTAACTCAAGCGATAAAGCATAATTGGGAGGGATTAATTACTTGAAAGAAAGAAACAGAAAATAAAGGCTTACATATTGCAGCCCTTAAATTGCTGGAAACCTTCAATAAACTACATTGTATCAAAGCTATAAAATTGAAGAAAGAATGAAGGGATATGTTGGTGTATTTTGTGTGTATTACAATTCTCGTAGCTGCTTGCTTATATAGAGGTTTTGCCGACTTAGGGTGGTTCTAGAAGATAAGCACGATTAAAGCCGAAAACCGACCCAAACCGAGGCTCGGTCAACCGAGAGGTGACACTCGGTCGATCGAAGCATCGAGCCTCGGTCGACCGAACCTAACTTTTCACGCGTCAATCGTTTTTCTCGTCTATCTTGTTCCCCATCGCGACGCTTTTTGATCTGATTAATCTCTCATTTATCTCTTGATTAATGCTCCGATTTTCTTCCTTCTTTATCTTGATATAATTGATTGAATGACATTAATCCTCTCGATTTGTTGTGATCTCGCAAAATCAATAATTATCACACAATAAATCGGCTTTAAATAATAAAAGCAAATAAATACCAATTTACATAATATAAATCACATAACATTAAATATTAAATATAAACAAGTGATTTAATATGAAATATATATTATTAATCTCGATTTAAGGTCAACGTTGATGACTTTTACGGGTATAATTTGACCGTCATCAACTACCCCCCACTTAGACTTTGATCGTCCCGAACAAAGCATCAATAAGTCATTTCCCAAGACAACATTTCCCATGGTCGGTCATACTTACGCAAGAAGCTCAAGTCAACTCATACTAGTCATGCTCATAAGATATCCATTATTCACTACTCGCTATGAATCGAAGTGATGTGTGCATGTGCATTTAGTTTTATATATTCGTAGCAAGATTAGAGTTTATGCAGACTTCGTAATCTCAACCCACCAACTTCAGTATTCATACTTCTTATGCCTTTAAATTTTTGAAGCACTAGAGCAATAAGCAAGAGCGTATCTATAGGGTTTTTGGACTTGGAGACCGAGTACTACTCAAAGCCTCTTAAAGAGTTGAATATTCTTTTCATATCTTCATATTTTTCAAATACTATTAATCTCAAGGAAGAAAACTTTTAGAGTATCCCCTATCTTAGATCATGTATAGCATCAAATATTACCACAAGCGGGGCTACTTTTGGTAATGTTACTACAAGCCCAGTGTCTAACATTTTGCTAAAACACAGGTACGTCTCAAGCTTATTACTCCGCTTTTGTTGGCAAGAAGATAAGAATACATCAGCCAATAAGTATCGACACTAAGTCTACATAACCAATCATCTATGCAATGTACACATAATTTCTTCAGTTATTATGATTTGCGCGGTATACTCGATTCACATTTGAGTAATTGAATAATAAATAACTACTCGCAACAACCAAAGATGAATATCCTTAAATTTACTTAGCATAAGTATAAAATGATCACGTACTCATGCAACTTGGTTCCTTTCCTATCAATTCTTAGCTAGGAACTCACAATTCTAAGGGTACGAGATACCTAATATGGTATTTATTCAATTTTTTCAATTTTGTGCCGTTTCATTCAATTTTCAATTATAACATAACATGGCTAAGTCTCCTACCCCCCACTTAAACATGGCATTGTCCTCAATGACAAAAATAAATGAGAATTTAAGAAAAAGACTTAGCTCTGGAAACGGCTCTCAAGTAAAGGAACAATATCGGAGTAAATGTCAGCACGTTGTGGAGAAGCAAGTGAAAACCTATATAAGCAGACAAACTCCACGAAACCGTTAATAACACCATGTCTATGGAAGTTATAGAATAACGTGGCAGTAATTAGGTATGAATACCTAAAAACAGTTTAAGCCACTTTATTTTATACAACCAAAGACAAGAAAAATACTAAATAGAAAGAAAAATAAACAAGCAACTAAAGATGATGGTCGTCATCTACAACCTCCACCGCCTAAATATTCTTAAAACCGGGTGGAGAAGACAAAGATCAAAAAGCATTACCCGACGTGGGAAAACACGAGGGTGACTCGATCGAAAAGGTATTCAATCCAGGAAAAGAGAAACTTAGTAAGGTATAACAGATTGAATGCGACCCATTGGCTAAAAATAAAATCAAATACTTAGCGCAGAAACTTCTCGCTTGCATTGGATATCAACAACTTAGGGAGATGTAGCTACTCCTCGAAATTACTAATAACCCAATGTATCACGTAAAAGTCATAACCGTCATCAACAAGGTCGGATCGGTGAGATAGTTCAGAACAAAACTTATCATCTAGAAATGCCGGAATAGACGGAAAAAATGTGAAATTTAAAACTTCCGGTAAAAAGATAAGTTGTACTTTGATCGAACCAAAAACCTTTAAAATCTAGCTAGGTTCAGAGCTACACTTCCCACAACTAGGATCATGAAAATCAAAATGATAAAAGATAATCATTAAAGCTTAGCAATATTTCAAATTCCGCAACACAAAGGTATTTTGTAAACAAAATGGAGGTTGAGAGTATGAAGGGTTTAGAAAAAGATACACAGAAGGATGGGAAGAAAAGATAAAGGGTGGGTAAGAAATTGTGTTTATGGGTGGGTTGAAAATGGTTAAGGCATTGAGATTGGGTGGGAGAGTGAAACGGATGGAAGAAAGAGAGGCGATGAAAGAATGGTTAGAAATGTGAACTGTTGGGGCAGATTGGTGAGAGGATCGAAAAGGTTGAAGGGTGAAAAGGTATAAATGAAAGGATAAGGGTAGTTACAGAATGAATTACGCACCACTTTGAATTTTCACTTGGATCACCATTCTAAAAGATTTTTGGAAGTTGACCAAAATTGTTCTTGTTCACACCAATCTTTCTCTGTTACATTTTCAATAATTCTCAAGCTCTCTTAATGCTTCCATCTTAAGGTTGTTTGCTAAATTTCCTTTTCTTTAGCAATTTTTCGACTCTCCTACGGAACTCTATTTCACGTGGCCTATATTGAGTAAAAAAGTTTTGCACATCCTTAGCCCAATGGCCATCGGAACACGGCAAAATAAAAAACCTCAACATATTTCACGTTACTCTTATTTGACTCAAAGAAAGAAAAACCTAAAATCCTAAAAAGAAATACTAAGGGTTTTAAAGAAGTAGTTCGAGTTTAAAGTCCTCACTTGACTTTCCAAAAGTATCCTTGTCGCTTATCATTCTTGGATCGCTGACTTTGACCCTTCGAGCATTATATGAGGTGGGCTTGTCGCTTTATGGATTAATACTTTTCCTTTGGTTGTGAGACCTAGGAAACGACATTTATCCATACCATTTATCCAAAACTCTTACCTCGGCTCTCGTTTAGGAATTAGTGAATTACGGTTACTAATTACGGTTTTGGCCTTGACAATAAGAAACAATGAATCAAAGTACTCCGAATAAGGTCGGTTATGTAGGCAAGCCTATGCCGTCTTATTCGTTGGAACATATGTGACAGTTCAGGCCAATCCGTCAAGATAAGCCCGTTTAGCCCGAAGGCTTATCGCCTATGCTAAGTCTTGTTGAATGGCATAGAATGCACATCACACGTGGAGGGAGTCGATTGAGCGGCTCGTTTGAACTCGCCCAGCCATGGTTAAACCATTTCCGAACCTATGTACAAAGATTCTTCGATTTCTAAATTGTCACCCAAAGCGTAATCTCGTTTTTGTTTAAGGTGGGTTCACCGAGAAGCCATCACCATAAACATCAACGAAAGCCGAAGATTGCGTTCTTTCAAAACTCAACGCCTTCTTTAGATTGCGAATGCTTAAACTACACAATTTGTTGCTCCCATGGCCGATTGGAAGCAATTTCATGCATAGGACCATGAGATTTTGATAGAACTACGAGGAACTCTTTATTCACTGCTTCCTTCAACTACTACATGTTTCCCTACACCCTCTAGATGAGACAGATTTGGGGCAGAACTTTCCACACTAATAGAAATAACCTTACAACCACTCCGGGCCAAGATTCATACTAAGGTTTATGTATAGGCTACTTATGCTCAAAAACCAAAAGGTAGTAAAACATAAGCAAAAAGGTAGTACCTTGCCTTCAACATTGTACCACTAAGAATTTAAGCCTTTAAAATTTTTTTCCGGAGCCATCTTGGTGCTTTAAAGGTATTGCTTCCATTGCTTTTCCCATTTTAGATTCGTAGCTCCACATGTTTGCTGGGTTATTTTCTCAGCGCCCTTGAAAAATTAATGACCTGATTATTGCTTCCTGGGTTTCGCAAACGTAAGAAAAAACAAACGGACCGTGGATCGATTTTAACATGGTTTCCCATGTCGCTATCGACCTACGGATTAAACATACGAGGATAAATGACCACGCTAAATTCCGCACTCGAAAAACACAAATCGTAAACCGTGTAAAAGCGAATCGAACAAGAACAAAACAAAACAAAACAAAACAAAAATCTAAATTCTCGATCGAATCGAACGAGGTCTCTCGTCGACCGAATAAATATTATTATTTTTTATTTTTTATTTTTTTATTTTTTATTATTTTTTTTTAATTTTTTTAGAATCTGGAATTTTCGACGAGAAGAGCGCATAACCAGAGGGACTCAAAACGTAAAACCGACTCTAAAACGAAAAACTCGACATGAATAAAAAAATTATTTATATATAAAATTGACCGTTGGTTCCCGGCAACGGCGCCAAAAACTTGATTGCGGTGGTCAATCGGGTTATAAAATACTTGACCACCATAAACCAATACTAGCAAGAGGACTAGGCCCATCGCGGATAGCTATAGTGAATCAAGGTCGATCCCACGAGGAACCAATTGTGGATCATCTTATATACAAACAATTAATTAAACATGTCAAGGACATAGAGGCGGTCTACGACCAACATAAGACAAGAAAAGTAAAGACACGACTCGACACAACGTAATTAACCTCCCCAATTATAGTCTTTATCGTTTGGACCTAGATAATTTATATAATAAACCGAACTTATTAATCATCAATCCGTTTGTATCTATCTTAGATTGGCTACGGGAGTCATCCTCTTAAACTTGACTTAGCACCGGTTAGGTCACTAGATCAACGTGGTATTGTTACGTGACTTCGCCTTTTGGTGCCTCCATCTCATATAACTCACACGCTACGACTTTCTGGATGCCGATATTAACCGTACACCTCGCTCTAGGCAACATTCCTGTGGTTAGGCGTATTTCCTAAACGATCGCTCAAGCCCTCGTCCAACTAACAATTACCTTTTAGGTCTCATGCTAGTCTACGACCTCGTATAACTAGGTGTGCACAATTCCCAAATACAAAACCTGCCTAGATCTCGCTGAAAGCCCCGGAAGGTCATTCATAAGCCGACCTAGGAGTCCTATATTGATATTTCCTAATCGTACGCGAATTAAAACTGACGAGCAACGTAGCCGTGGCCATACCTAATGAGATAATAAATTCTATTAAGTTAACCTAACCATAAAGACGCGTGGCTATTTAACGGATAAAACAGGCTCGGTCGACCGAATAGCTGGGCTCGGTCGACCGAGTGAACTCATTCGGTCACCCGAATCAATTTCATCCCCAGATTACATCCCTGAACATATCTCTCAGCGTTTCATCATACAGAGCAGATTAAACAAATTCGCACAGTATTCATATAAACTAACATAGATACGCATTAATTAAACCAAGCAGATTCATGAATAGACGTTAAACATATGACGTAGGTTATGGGATCCTCATAGACAAGGCTTCGCCACATCCCTAACGTCATAGCCTAGATCTACATCATCTAGCTATGAATTAACTAACTCAGCGATAAAGCATAATTGGGAGGGATTAATTACTTGAAAGAAAGAAATGAAAATAAAGGCTTACATATTGCGGCCCTTAAATTGTCGGAAACCTTCAATAAACTACATTGTATCAAAGCTATAAAATTGAAGAAAGAATGAAGGGATATGTTGGTGTATTTTGTGTGTATTACAATTCTCGTGGCTCGCTTGCTTATATAGAGGTTTTTGCCGACTTAGGGTGGTTCTAGAAGATAAGCACGATTAAAGCCGAAAACCGACCCAAACCCGAGGCTCGGTCAACCGAGGTGACACACTCGGTCGATCAAGCATCGAGCTCGGCCGACCGAACCTAACTTTTCACGCGTCAATCGTTTTCTCGTCTATCTTGTTCCCCACATTTGCGCGCTGTCGTGTTGATCTCGATTAATCTCTCATTTATCTCTTGATTAATGCTCCGATTTTCTTCCTTCTTTATCTTGATATAATTGATTGAATGACATTAATCCTCTCGATTTGTTGTGATCTGCAAAATCAATAATTATCACACAATAAATCGGCTTTAAATAATAAAAACAGCTAAATACCAATTTACATAATATAAATCACATAACATTAAATATTAAATATAAACAAGTGATTTAATATGAAATATATATTATTAATCTCGATTTAAGGTCAACGTTGATGACTTTTACGGGTATAATTTGACCGTCATCAACATTTTTTTGCTGAAGAACATAATCATAGTAATATTCCAGAGAATAAAAAACAACGTACTGTTGGGTCGATCTTGAAGATACCGAACCTCCTTTTTGTCATACCAATCCTCCTTTAGTTGATAGACCTTTGGTGAGTTGGATCTGCAATGAACGTGTTGAAAGTCCACTGCAAAACGGATCATAATCTCGATTCCTTTTAATGACTCGTATTGTGGACTTTAATTGAATAACAAATATTAAATATTGGAGAATGGGACACTAACTAATTTAAATAAGAAGACTTACTTGACTTGGGTGACCGAATGTAACCTGTTTACAGCTACCTAAGTCCATTTAGGCCCTTGATGAAAACTTTTGCTAATTGATCTTCGGTCTGTACATGAATCATTCGTATCTCATCTTGAAGAACTTTCTCAGGAATAAAATGGTAATGCATTTCAATGTGCTTGGTCCTTACATGAAATACTGGATTCTCTGCTAGTTGAAGTGCTGATATACTGTAACAATATAAGTCCACTGAATAGTCAACTGGCTGATGTAAGTCTCTCAATAACTGTACAAGCAAAATGACATCTTGATCTGCTACAGCGGCTGCTAGATACTCTGCCTCGGTAGTAGATAGAGATACAATAGGTTGTCTTTTGCTACCCCAATATATTACCCTAGAACCGAGGCTGAACATGTAACCGGTAGTTGATCGTAGAGTGTCATGATCCCCGGCATAATCAGCATCGTAGTATCCAAAAAGTCTACATGGCACTCATTTTCGGTAGAAAATACCGTAGTCATAAGTTCTTTTCACGGACCTCATAATTTTCTGAGCCAACTGCCAATGCGGCTTTCTTGGACTCTGCATAAATCTGCTCACAACGCCAACTGCAAGGGAAATGTCTGGTCTTGTTAATGTCAAGTATATCAAGCTTCCTACTAGACATCGATAACTTGTAGCATCATCCAACTCTATGCCTTCTATTGAGCTCAACATGGCGTTGACTTCAATTGGTGCTGGAGAAGGCTTGCAGTCTATCATTCCATACTTCTTTAACAGATCCTTAACATACTTCTGCCGACAGAGGAACAACCCATCCTCAGTGTACTCGGCTTCAAGTCCAAGAAAGTGCATAAGCACTCTCAATTCTTTTATCTGAAATTGGATTGATAAGTTCCTTTTGACTTGTTAACTTACTTTTCATCATCTCCAGTGATGATGAGATCATCAACATATACCAACATGATTGTAAAATTTTTATCTTGATGATTGATGAACAAACTTGTGTCGGACAGAGTCACGGACAATCCACTATGAGTCAAAAACTATGCAATTTTTCCGTACCAATCCCTTGGCACCTATTTCAATCCATATAGCGCCTTTCCTAACTTGCACACGTATGTAGCATGAGTCTTCCTATCGAAGCCTTTTGGTTGCTCCATGTATATGTCTCAATCGATCTTACCATGTAGGAAGAAATTTTTCACATTTATCTGCCATAGTTTCCAAGACTTACAAAGCTGCCAGTTCTAGTAGGACTTGTATTGTAGTTATATTCGCTACTAGGCTAAATGTCTCATCATAATCTAATCAATATTGTTGTGAGAAACCTCGAGCACCTAGTCAGGCTTTGTGTCTTTCTACGGATCCGTCTTGTCGTGTTTTTACCTTGTAAACCTATTTGCAAGATACTACTTTTACTCATTCACAAAATCAACCCACATATATCTTCAAAAATTATAAATGAAGGTGATCATATATCTTGCTCCTCCAATTGACTACTCCGTTACTGCTCCGAAAACATCTAAGTGGCTCTTTCACTCGGTATTTTGACTCCTTGTATGGGAGCTTATGCGTTTTTCCGTATTTACATCCAACATAAATTGTGTCTTCCCGACACTGTAGCTTAGGTAGTCCTTTGAGCATGGAGTTCTTCATCTTGAACTTAAGTCTTTTATAACTGACATGTCCCAGGCGTGCATGTCATAGATCCGTTGTCTTGTTTTTTTTGTCTTCTCTACATATGATACTTGAACAGTTGGTACAAATGCTTCCTCCTTATTTCCACCTTCCAGGATTGGCCAATGACTGTAAAATCATGATAATCCTTCACATCTTATGGACTAAACAATACATAATTACGGGAGTCTGTGAGCTGTGATACTGACAAGAGATTTTCTTCATCATGTCTACATGCGTTACGTTTTGTTGTATTACCGCCTGAGAATTTGAGTTTGGTGGGATCACTGTCTCTCAAATGTGTCTAATTGGAAGCTTTGTGTTATTCTCCATTACGAAAACATGACCACCTTTGTATTTTGTCGTTCTTTGAAAACTATCTTTGTCACCGGTCATATGGTTTCCAGTTCTTGAGTCAACGATCCATAGATTGTGAAAGTTAACATGCCGATTTTCATTTTTCATAGTTGCTGCACACCTTATTTGGCTTTGCTATTTCTCCATAGCAGTGTCAATATTAGCTTCCTCAGACTTCAACACTGAGAAAGATGCATGAACATCCCATTCTATTTCACTTTGGTCATCTCGGGTATCTAAAGTGGCAGCGTTTCCTTCAACTTGTCTCTCCATGAATCGAACATCTCTTACATAATGTCCTTTATTGTCACAATTGAAGCAAGCATCTTGTTGCTTATGGAAATGATTGTCACCTCCTTGTGGTTTATCATTTTTTTGCTTGTTATCATTTCTCTTCTTTAGAGCTCCTCTTCTTTGGTAACTCTGTTATTTGTCTTTTTGTTGTTTTTAATCATCTCGTCTTTTGATTCATTTATTGTTATATCTTTTTGACTTTTATCTTTCTTGACTTGCATATAGTGCCTCTTCTTCCGACTTTATCACTACGCTTGCCATTTGCTTAGCCAGCGACTCCTGGTCCGCTAATAAATTTTCCAGCTCATAAGTGGTTAGTTGTCTAGCCCAGCCTTGTATTTCTATTGTGAAACTACTATACTCAAGTCTTAACCCAGGTATCAATATTCTTCTCATACGAGACTCAGCAATTTCAGACTACAGATATAATTAGGAAGTCTCATAACCTAGAGATTTTACCTTAGTGAAATAATCTCTGATCGTTTGTTTTCCATGGGTGAGAGACATTAACTCATTCTCCAAGGTCTGCAGGCAAGAATGTTATTCCTTGAAAAATGACTAGCCAACATGTCTCATGCTTCTTTCGGCATGGTGGCTTTCTGAATATGTTCAATCATCTCATCTTCAACCGATGTCTTTATAGCAAACATGGCTTTCGCAACTTTCACCTTCCATTTATGCAAAGCCGTTTCATCTATTGAAGCTGGCGGCGTTGTGTCACTTCTAGTGACATACTCCAACAAGTCTTGGATCTCCATTTTGGATATCATACACGATTTCCATATGCTATAATTATGATTATTTAAAATTTTAATATTACTCAAATCCTTGACTGATTCTTTCCAAATGGTGAATAATATCCTCTGACCGTTTACTCCGGTTGAGTGATGATGTCATTGGTCCCAGACCAAATTTCACCACCACAAAAAAATATGCCCGATCGACTTGCTCTCATACTACTTATTGTTGTTGTTACAACCAAGGAATGGAATCCAGATGCAAAAGAGATAAATACAGATGCAATCTAACAGTAAACAATGAAAGAAATAACAGAAACAATAAGAACAAAGAATTTAACATGGATTTCGGTGTTGTGCTGACTAAGCCACAGACAAAAAAAGATATTTTATTGTGCACTGAATTTCAGAGGTTCACACACTTTTACATTGATTACAAGGTAGGTATTTATAAGCACAGATCCTTAAACTCTAATCTCCAAAAAATCTACGTCGAAATGCCATAAATGCCTTATATGTGGGTCCTATTGCTGACACAACTCAACAAATCAATGCCCAAACGCAGAACTCAGTTGTGTTCAACAACCCTCAGGAGATCTCAGTAGACTGCTGACTTCACCAGCTGACAATCACTCAGCTGACTAACATATCAGTTCTATAAGATTAAAGATCAAGTCACCTTTGCTGATAAATCTCCACATTGACTTGAACTCTTATTCACATCCAAACAGATTGCATAATCAGATGTATTTGTACTAGATGCATTCGCCAATGCCAGATGTACAGTACTAGTCTTCTCTTCGGAATCCACTTAGTTAACCTACCTCTAGCTGAGTTTTAAGATTTCCAGATTACACGCTTTGAATATTCATCAAGTCCAGACACAACTGAAACTTGCTCTTCTGAACTAGTTTAGTAAGCATATCAGCAGGATTCTCCTTGGTGCTGATCTTCTTCACTACAACCCTCTCCTCATTTCTCAAAAAATGATACATGATGTCTATATGATAGGTTCTCTCATAATGACCCTGATTCTTAGACAAACATAATGCACTCAAACTGTCATAACATATCTCTGCTTGATCTTAATGTAGCCCCAAATCACCGACTAGTCCCTTCAACCGATATCCTCATTTGCTGCTTCAGTAAAAGCCATATATTTTACCACAAAAGTTGATAAAGTCAATGTGGCCGGAAGAGTTGATTTCCAACTAACAACTGAATTCCCCAATATGAACGAATAACCAGTCATAGATTTTCTACGGTCCACATCACCTGCATAATCAACATCACAGTACCTTGTGACCAGATCTTGAATATCACCTCCATAAATGAGACCAACATCAGCTGTACCCATAAGTTACATGAACATTCTATTCACAGCTTTCCAGTGTTCTTTCTGATGTTGAGCCATAAACCTACTGACAACACTGACTTCCTAAGCCAGATTAGGCCTAATACAAACTATGACATACATCAGACTGCAGACTTCTAACTGAACTAGCATAGGAAACTTTTGACATATAATTCTTCTCATCTGCTGACTATGAAGCATAAATATACAAATGTACATTAGATGCCATTGTAGTATTTATTGGTTTTGCAGTAGACATGTCAAAAACCCTACTAAGATAAAAACAACTTCTTCTGGCTTCTATCTCTCTAGATCTTCATCCCAAAAATCTTTTTGGCTGCACCCAAATCTTTCATTTGAAACTCAGCACAAAGAAGTTTCTTTAGATTCTGAACATCAAATGTCTTTTCAACAGCTATCAACATATCATCCACATATAGGACAAGATAGATATATGATCCATCTCTTAGCTGACTGTGATTAACACAACAATCATATAGACTTCTATTATAATTTAGATGGATTATATAACTGTCACACCTTTTATATATACCACCTCCTATTAGCTTGTTTCAATCCATACAAGGTTTCTTGAACTTGCACACAAAACATTACTTGCCGTGAACTTGGAACCCCTTGCATGAGTTTTGTATATTTCCTTATCTACATCACCATGTAGAAAATTTGTATTCACATCTAACCATTCAAGTTCAAGATCATGTTGTGCCACCATTGCTAGTAACTCTCAGATTGAAGTATGTGTGATTACTGGTGAGAATATATAATCAATGTCCATCCTTTCTTTCTGAATGAACCCTCTTGCAACTAAACGTGTCTTATACTTGACCCCTTCTGCCTCATACATTCCTTCATTCTTCTTGAAGATCCACTTACAAGTAACAACTTTCATATCAGCTGAATGTTTGACCAGATCCCATGCTTGATTCTTCAGTAATGACTCCATTTCATCTCCTATGGAAGCAAGCCATTGAGATGGTTCAGAACATGTCACTGCCTCCCTGTAAGTAGAAAGTTCAAAACGATCCACTCCTTATGCAACTTAAAGTGCATATCGAACCATATCATCAAAATCATACCTCCTGGGAGGCACCCATACACTGGTTCTTCTAGATCTGCTGACAGCTATACTCTGTTGACAAATATATATTGTTTGATGCTCAATTGTCCCCTGTTCGGATGACTTGATTGGATTCAACTCTAGTTCATTAAATAGATCAAATGAGTGCTGACATGGATCGGGTGAGTGTCGCATCTTAGCTGACTCCACCTAACCTCCACCTTACTGTCAGCTCTCTCAGATTTGGCACTGGTTTCAACCTCAGCAGTCCTCCCCACTATTGAATTGAGCATCGAATTTCATCAAAGACAAAATCTATGTTGAGTATGACCATGTTCTCTGCTGATGACCAAATTCTATAACCCTTCACCCCATCACCATACACTACAAACATTCATTTCTTGGCTCTTGGCTCCAACTTCCCTTCACTGACATAATAGTGAATTGTGCTCATAAAAACCCTTAGGGCTGAGTAGTAGCAGGCTTGCCTGACCACATCTTAACTGGTGTCTTGAGATTGATTGCTGTGTGAGGATTCCTATTGATTAAGAAGCATGATGTGCTTACAGTCTTTACCCAAAATATCCCTTATAACCAGCATTATGGAGCATGCATCTTGCCCTCTCCGAAAAAGTTTGATTCATTTTCTCAGCTACACCATTCTGCTGAAGTTATTCCTGACTATATGATGTCTGGAAATACCCTCAGCCTTGCGAATGTATCAAATTCAGACCATTATCTGTTCGAAGCATTTTGATCTTCTTGACTGTATGATTCTTCACTGGAGTCTTCCATTGCTTAAAATTATTGAATGCCTTATTCTTGTGTATCATCATCACCACCCAAGTCATTCTTGAATAGTCATTTATGAATGACAAAAGATATCTGTGATCACCCAAAGATTCAACCCTTGATGGACCCCAGCAATCAGAATAGATATAATCAAGTAATGCCTTTGTACTATGTATGCCTGCTGAAAACTTGCTCCTATGTAGCTTCCCAAACACACGGTGCTCACAAATGTCCAGAGTATTGACCTTACATCCCTCAAGAAGTCATGCCGAAGAAAGAACATGCATTCCTATTTCACCCTTGTGACCAAGCCTCATGTGCCACAAACTAATCTAGTGTGACTGGTGAACTGCTGAGGAAGCCATAGTAGCAGAGCCAGATACAGTAGAGCCTTGCAATATATATCAGGTTTTCTTCTTGATACATTTGAGGACAAAAATTGAATCTTTGTAGATATTCAGGTCTCCACATTCTCCCTTGAAATTGAACCACATGTTGTCCAAAATACTATGAGATACCAAAGATGTGGACAGTAGAAAATCAATGACCGGTTATGTTTTCACATTGGGGAATTCAGTTGTCAGCTGCAAAGCAACTCTTCAGGTAATAGTGGCTTTCTCAACTACTGAAGCTGAGTTTATGGCTCTTACTAAAGCAGCCAAGGAGGGTATCTGGTTGTAGGGACTACTCAGTGATTTGGGGCTACATCAGGATCAAGTTGAGATTTATTATGACAGTTTAAGTACAATTTGTCTAGCTAAGGATCAGGTTCATCATGAGAGAACCAAGCTTATTAAAGTGATGTATCATTTTCTGAGAAATGATAAGAGGGTTGTAGTGAAAAAGATCAACACCAAGGATAATCATGTTGATATGTTCACTAAACCAGTTCAATAGAGCAAGTTTCAGTTGTGTCTGGACTTGCTGAATATTCAAAGCTTGTAAACTGAAATTAGGATACTCAGTTGAGGGCAGATCAACTGAGTGGATTCTGAGGAGAAGTCTGGTATTGTATATCCTAGCATTGACGAATGCATCTGGTACAAGTATATCTGGTTATGCAATCTGGTTGGCTGTGAATGAGTCAAGTCAAGGTGGAGATTTGTCAGTTTTGGTGACTTGATCTCTAAACTGATGATTAATCTGGAAAACTAAAACTGAGAATGATGGTCAGTTTAGTTAAGTATATTCAGTTCTGTGAAAGTCAATTTGATGAAGTGCAATTGAGCTTCTTCTGAAGTCAGCAGTCAATTCTGGTCTGCTGAGTTTTGCTAAGTATAGCTGAGTTCTACATCTGGGCAGTTGATTACAAGCCTGAAAAATCAGTTTGAAGTTGAGTTTTATCTGCTGGATAACAGCTAGAGCTAGGGTCCACATATGGGGTATTTAAGACAATTCCGACAAAGATATTTGGTGGTTACTGGTTAGGGTTTGGGATTTGTGTCTATAAATACCAATGTTATAATCAATGCAAGTGTGTGTCTTTCAAGAGTGTGTCTTTCACTTTGTGAGGAATACCTTGTAACTTTGTGTATAATAATATATCTCATTTTTTGTCCGTGGAGTAGTCGGCACAACGCCGAAAACCACGTTAAATCACTGTGTTATCTTTGTTTCTGTGTTTTATAAATTTCTGTCATTCTTTATGTTTGCATTGCTTCTGTTTTTATCTTTCTTAAACTGCAAGCTTCTCTTCTGTGTTTTAACACGTTTTAATCAAATCAACTTTGCGTAAAAACAAATGAACCCAAAAATCAGTCGAATCATCAACAAAGGTTGGTCGGAGCGGAAGAGACTCTAGTCGCTTAAACAAGCGGTCTCGGGTTCGAGCCATTGCGAATGCACTAAACTATGTTGGAAGAGGTCCCTACATTTAGTGTCCGACGGTAGCTCGAATAATTAGTCTCAAGCAATTGTCTGGAGATACCTTGTGCTGAGCGTAAAATCTACCCCTTCAAAAACAATTTATAAGGACTCGAAACTGTGGGTAAACTAACTCTCTAACCGGCAGTGTACCGGGTCGATTGCTAGAATAGCTACAAGAGTACGAGGTCGAACCCAAAGGAATCGTGTTTGCAAGTACCAAAGTGAACGTGATGCTTAGTCTAGGTGATCAATGTTCTTAAGGTTTTGTTTACTACAACGACACTAAGTGATTCTAACTAACGAGTCTAAAGATAAAAAGAAAGAAGAAGGTTAAACTACTAGGTTTTAAAGATAGTTAAAGATACATAGCCAAACCATGATCAAAATAGCTAGTTTCACCCCAAGGAATGACAAAACCGGGAGTGTGCAACAACGAACAAACTCTTACATTCAATTTCACGGATACGTACTCCTAATCCCGGTGCTAAGGTCTGAACAAATCTTCCCCAACACCTTATGCCAAGTCAACTAACCTTCCCTAAGAAAGATTCATTCGCAAGACATGTTATGCACGAGAGCCGTTTAAACGTTAAAACGAGTAACCTCGCACTACAATGCGATCCTAGAACCCTTTTCCCACACCCCTCTATCTGAACAACTCTCAAGATTGATGTGTGTGATTTTGACCTAGGTGATCAATCTAGCCCAAATCCGTTATAACGAGTTCTAAGACATGAAACATGCAAGATACAACAATAAAAAGCACTACCCACTCCCAATTTCATCACCCAAAGGGTGATTTCACCAAATTTCACATGATTCGACTATGTAGGTGTTTAGCTACACATTATACTAGTTAAAACATACACAAGACAAATAAGAGCCATAACAAGTAAAAGGAAGGATAAAATTACCATTAAATTGCAGAAATTCGAGATTAGATCCAGAAAGTACAAAATAGAGAAGTAATTAAAAGGTGGTCTCTTAGTGTTTGGAATGAAAATCTAAGCTAAGAAATGGAAAGATTAGGCTAAGATGTTGTTGATTTACACTAAGAGAAAGTATTCCAAACTATTACAAAAGTCGAGCAAGAAACGGGTAGAGTTTTGCTAAGAAAAACTAGATATCTCAAGAAATGGTCTAAGGGGGGGTATTTATAGGTGGGAGAAAAATCTGCAGAAAAACGGCCCAAACGCACGTTTGGAAGGCTGGAACGGGCGTTTGGAATCTTCAAACGCGCGTTTGGAATCTTCAAACGCGCGTTTGGAATCTTCAAACGCAGCGTTTAAACAGTTGAAACGTTGCCGCATAAATTCAGGCGGGGACTTGATCGTTTCTTCATCCGAACGCGTTCAAAAGGTTCAAACGCGCGTTTGGGTGACTTGGAACGCGCGTTTAGAGTGGTTTCAAACGCGCGTTTGGAGGGCTTCAACTCTGAATCAAATCTGGACTTCTGAAACGCGCGTTTGGGGGGTTCAAACGCGCGTTTGATGTATGAAACGTGCGTTTGGCGGGTTCAAATGCGCGTTTGAACCCCTGTTTCCCCAAGTCTTCACTTTTCTTCCTTTTGGTTCCTCTTCTTGCCTCGGTCATGCTTTTTCACCACAAATCGTCATCTTCCGGGCCCTCGAGACACCAATACCCTTCAATATCATAAACAACCAAAAACATCCAAACAATTCCGGATGGTAAAAGTGCTCGGGAATGGGGTTAATATCAATAAAAAGGGGTAATAATCCATCAGAGCAACGGATTCATTTCCCATGCCATAAACTCACGATAACACCCCGAAAACGGTCTAATTCACCCAAAAATGTGCTGAAAGTGTGGTAAACGGGGGTAATTAATGCACCGGAGTTACGTAAAGTTGACTCCCATCAAACACCCCACACTTAGCCTTTGCTCGCTTCTCGAGTAAACTAGGCGTTTTAAAA